>OZ035826.1:42375191-42975191 GCA_964034765.1 Knipowitschia caucasica
GTGCAAACATGCTTTTTCAGAAGCCATTTTTTTTGTCAGCCAAGAAAATGGTTGTTTGCAGCGAAACTTTGATATGAACATCGTCAGAGAAGAAACCTGTTCGCATTTTTAGACTCTATAATTTTTGGGTATAACACTCTAAAACAAATGTATCAATGGAGGAAGTAGGTTTTTTTTGTTTTTTTAATAGTTTGGAGACTTAAGCTTTTAAATAATGGCTCTTGTTTGTGTGTGCATCCTGAGTGACCTTTGGAAAAATGAGAATGAACTGTCCTCTGCAGAAAAATCTATATGGTGTGAAGGGTAAAAACTCTGCCACCAAAGTCTCAGCTTCACCTCCACATTGTTGCACTGAGGCTGAAAGACCCACTCAAAATTAAAGTACAGAAAGTTATCGTTCTCTCTCGCTGTGTTTCTCTCTCAGCCACACCAACTACATATCACTGCAAAGAGGTTATATATTATGATTAGGTTTTTATTGTTAATCACCTTTTTTTTTTTTCTTCTACAGGACAAAATGCTCAGCGCTAAAAACGGACAGTAACGAAGACGGCAGCTCCAGATCTAGAAGTTTCTCCTGGACTTTAGACTTGGACTGAAACCACAAAGTCTCGTGTTTTACGTAGATGTAATTTTTATTCAGATAATTCCCAGACATTATGGCACTTTAGGAGCAGCCTTCTATGGATCAAACTGAATTGTAAACCACAAACACATTCCTCAGTAAAAAACTACTTGTAAAAACGTCTTGTCTTGAAATTGTTCCGTCTCCGGTGAAAGATTAGAGGTGTCGCAGACGGAGCACCGAACAGGGTCTGCATCTGTAAACGCCCCGGCAGCTCTCAAATCATAAAAGATCCTCCATTAGTCCCACAGCGAGGAAATGTCAGTGTTGCATCAGCAGTTAGAGATACATGAACAATAACTATATATTATGCTGAGAATTTTTTAGGAAAGAAGCAAGCGTGACATACTGTTTATTCCAAAGCAGCAGCGTCAAAATATTTTAGTCTGGGCGAAATTTAAAGAAACCTATTTGAACATAAATTTCTTGCGTTTGGGTGTTTTCTAGTAGGTTTGAATTCAACCACACCTGAGCCAAAGATCTATTGGAAGACTGACTCAAATTAAATATCTAGCTCAGGTGTCCAGAAAGTGCCGCTGTGGCTGCAAGTTTTCTATCAGACCCAACAGGACCAGAGCAGACTCCTCCCATTTCCTCAAGATTTGAGGAAATGGGAGGAGTCTGCTCTGCCCTTTCTGGACCAGTTTGGACACCTCTGATCTAGATGGATACTTTGGTCGCTGTAGGACTAATTCAGGCGTCCAGTAGCAGCAGAAACTCATCCATTAATCCCGTTAAAAAAAAAATACATTGTTCTGGCAGTGGTTAACAATAGTAATTGGGTCACAGCAGAGATGATGTAGCTGCTTGGTTTGGACTTTTGTTTTTGTTTTTTTTTCCTGCTCTGGTTGGGGTTCGGGGAGTGAAATTCTGAATGCCTTAGTTTATTATATACATATTTTAAGTAGCATTTCCCGCAGTGGTTCTCTGCCCTGGATCAGTGTAAAGCCATGGACACTGTACTACAGCAACATTTACAGGAAGAGAAATGACAATTGTAAAGCTCAAAATAGTTTCAGAGCTACCCAGGTCTTGCTGCAGTTTCCAGCGCGTTCAAAACACTGTTTAAAAAAAAAAAAAAATGTGAATGGCTCTCGCAGTAATACATTTTAAAGTGAGACTGTAGAAGTAACTATCTTCTGTACAATATGGTCGTTTTTCTTGGACAACAGGCTTTAAAATGAAGTATAACAGGCGATAGTAGCGACTTACTGCATTAGAAATCATTGAAAATCATCTTGGGTCCTTAAAATGTACTCGCAGGCCGGAGTTACCTGTTCTAGTGCAATAAATGTTTACTTCCGTCCATTTTAGCAGCATGAGACACAAGGTTCTCTATTACACATTCTGAAATTAGTTTAAGTCAGTGTTTTAGTCCTCGTCGTACAGTCTGGTAAACCAATGGTATCTATACTAACTACCCTAAGACCAGTATCTTTGCCACCTCTGGGTAATGCCTACAGCTCAGTGCAACACTGGGAAGATTAAAAACTTCATCACATCACTGCAAAAAATGGTCAGATATGAGCTGATAGTTGCTTGAATCAAGTGTTTTTCTTCTTGAGTACATTGTGACTGTTAAACTATTTAGTCTCATTTCAAGAACTGCTTTAATTTTCTCATTCTGAGGGAAGTCTTGTGTATCTTTTCAAAAGAATATTTTGTTTTGTCCCATTGGTGAATTTTGTTTTAATGGTATACTGTGTAGTTTCTGCACTGAAAACTGCAAGTCCTAAGTAGCTCTGAAACAGTTTTGTGCTTTATAATTGTTATTTTTCTTGCTTTTTTCCACCTGAGATGTTGCTGCAGTACAGTGTTCATGGTTTTACACTGGTCCAGACCAGAGCAGAGAGGATTCATGGTCTGAACCAAGTGGATCAGGTGAAAATCCACAGGAGGAATGCTAAATTTTTGAAAAATGCTAAATAAGGCATTCAGCATTTTACTTTGGACTAGAGCAGAGAAATGGTCCGAACCAAGCGGCTACTCCCCCTTGTGACCCGTCCTCCTCCACCCAGAGGCTTGCTGATTATAACTGTTGTTAGCTTTTTAGAATGATCAATTGGATTTTTTTGTTTATGCTGCTACTGGACACCTGAATTTCTCATAAGGGGATCAATAAGTTATCTATCTACCGCGTTACCTTCGTAGGACAATAATATGTCGTCTTTGACAGTGGTCCCAAACTCCCGCTCAAACCCCCTTTTGTCCCTTATCAACAAAAGGGGGTTGATAAGCCTAAGTTTGACATTTTAAAAATGTCAAACTTATTTTTATTCACATGTTTTTGTCAATCAGAGCAACTGTACAAACTGCACAGCTTACCTTTTTAGGCTCAGTCATGCTCAGACATGCTCAGATTAAGACGCATTTTGTCACATTTAAACTATTTTTGACCTTTTTCACAGTGTGGCACATCCAGAATACATTGTTTCTCTTAGTTAAAAAATATTTGAGTGTTAGATAATGTACAGAAAGTAAAGTTCACGGCTTGCCTCTGTGACGTTCAGCCTTTGTCTCTGGTCCCGGCGGCCTCCAGTCGGACCTGTTGGACTCCATTCTGCGGCTGCCCAATTTTAGACTTGACTCCTCCTCAAAGCAGGTGGATTTGAAGACGTTTCAAACTTTTGGTAGTTATTCAAACGGAGTATTTACAGCAGCTTGGATTCTCAGTGAAGGTAATCCTGGTTTTGATATTTCAGATGATTATTGGAGTTTTATGAAAGATGATGAAGGCTAATTGGTTTGAGGTTGCAAGACTGAAGGTACAGAAGTAGATCCAGTTGGTGTATGGATATTATGTTTTAACTGAGAGCCAAAAAAATCTCTCACTTTAAGATGAATTTTTGTGGGAGCTAGAATCTGGTCCAATGCATCCCCACACCCTGTAAAATTAAAAAAAAAAAAAAATATCATACCATAGCCTTAGACATTTCTTACAGTAGATAGGTGTAATTTCTTTTAAAGCTATAGGTCCAACACATTCAGAAAGTATTCTATTGTATCTTTCTGCTTAACATTTTAATACTAAATAAATCTAATATATATAACCTCTTTACTGTAATTTTGTCTGGAGCTGGACACAAACAGCCAACGAGCTGCTGAATCCTGTTTCGGGTAAATTTTGTGTCAAGTTCTCGGCTAGAAACGTCACATTTGCTTCTTTGGCTTTGAACTTAACGCAGCAATGTTTTCTGAATGAAATATACGTAAAATATGTGGTTATTTCAAGTTTAGAATCAGCTCCTTTTGTCAGTATTGCACGCAGCTGTAGGCGTTAAACCGAGGTGGAAAAATCACTAGTATTGTGTGGTTTAAAGTATAGATATCAGATTTGTCTCCAGTTAAAGTGCTTAGGTACACTGCAAAAATGATGAAAAATAAGTCAGCTATGGCACAATTTCTAAAAAAAAAGTATCCGCAAAAAATGTCTCGTTTGGAATGAGAAAACAAAGCAACAGTTCTTGAAATAAAACCAGACTCATTGGAAAATCCTGTTTTAACACAGTCAGAATGTGCTCAAATTGAGATAAAAACCACTTGATTCAAGCAATTATAACCTTATATCTTGTATTTTTTTTGCAGTGTACCTACAAAAGATTGTAATTTTACACTGAAAATACTAAATATGAGGTAAAAACTGCTTGAATCAAGTCTTTTTTAATCTTAATTTGACACATTCTGGCTGTTTTAAAACTAGATTCTTCAATGGGACAAATACATTTAGTATTATTTCAAGAACTGTTGCTTTATTTGTTCATTTCAAGATAAAATAAGACAATTGTGCTTAGTCCAATTGATGAATCTTGTGAGAAATATTGTATTATTACATTATTTATTATTATTACTTTTTTTTTTCAGTGTATGAAATAAAATGCATTTTTGTTCGATAATTACTCGACATTTTCTTTAAGCGCTTGAATATTTTACTGAAGAAACGTTTGTCAATGACAGAAAATAATACAATAAACTATCAAATCTAAAGGTGGAACTTGAGCTGAATATTCCTGAACCACAAATTCTTTAACCTCAAACCTGCTTTAAAACGCTTCAAAATTATGTATTTACTGTATAATTTGTCGTTTACATTCTACTCTCTTATGTTGAGAACTGAAGGATTTTTGACTGATGGAATTCTCAAGGCAAAAACTCAAAATAAATATAAAATAAAGATTTACGTCACGGAATAACTGCCCACTTCTGCGCTACACTGCAAAAAATAATAAAAAAGTAAGGTCATTATGGCTTGAATGGAGATGGTTTTTTCTCAATTTAAGTTTAATTTAAAAAACAGTTGCTTTTTTCTCATTCCAAGGGAGACATTTCTTAATCTTTTTAAAACAAGATCATTTTGCTTTGTCCCATTGAAAATTTGGGTCAGAATGTTCTCAGATTAAGACACATTTTGCCAATTTTGAGCAATTTTTGACTTATTTTCCATCTGCTTATGCAGTGTAACGTCTCTCTCTCTCTCTCCATATAACTTTAATTAAAATATAGTTTTAAAAAGCGCCTTTCCAAATTACAGCAAAATAAAATCCAAAAACATTAATTTTGGAGCATTTGACCTGTGTGACAATATAAACGTGTGGTGACTGTGGGAGAGTGGGGAGGGGGAGGAGGGGGGTGATTCTGGGGGAGGTCTGAGAGGTGAGGCCTGTGGAGTCTGGTCCTGGTCCTAGTCCTGGTTCTGGATGGATTTGTATCTGCAGATTTTTAACTGAGAGAAACTTCTTTAGGAGTAAAGTTTATTTAAGGAGTGTTTTCTGAGTAATAAGGAAGCAGTTAAAAAGGAAAGCAAGGAGTGACGGGGAGCTTCTTCTGCGCAGAGCGAGCTCCATGCATGATTGACGGGTCTCTCCTGTATTGTTAATTGAATTAATAAAGGCATTATATTAATTTTTATTCTTGGCTCCTGTGAAAGTTCTTATTGACATTCGAAGTAAACCACTACAAATTGGCGTCACGAACAGGAGGGAGGCCACACATAGACGGCCCCCACCCTTTGCTCTCCCACGTCTCCTGTGCTCTGAGTAAAGCACGGAGGCGTAACTTTGAGCTGGGACTGCTCTTAGGATTTTGTTGACGGTTTCAAAGGCTGTATTACCTAATTTTACACAATTTTAAAATATATTCTGTTGTCCAAACAAACCAGGTTTTGTTTAAACAGCATTTTTGAATTGCGGCAAGCTGTCATTGTTGTGCTGTGAAACATTTTGTCTCTAAATACTACCGACTGAGAGATTGTGGGTTGCTCCTAAACAGTACAATTTGCTTTTGAACTGATATTAAAAGCTTCTCTCATTGTTAAATTCACAACTCCCACTTAAAGGGCCCATATCACGGTTTTTGACTTTTCTCTACTTTAAACATGATTACAATGCTATTTGGCCTTCATACACAAGCCTACAGTAGTTTATTCATTGATTCTGTCAATCTTTTGTAAGAGAACAATCTGTCTCCTTCCCCAGCGTGAGGCACAGAAACGCTCGGGTCCACTTCAGTGACGAAAACCACACTGATGACGCGCATGACCCTGCCCGTTTGCTTTGTATTTAAAATAGTTGTTAAATACTTTTGTCAAAACGGGGTAAACAATACACAATTAGTATGCTGTTTTTTTGTCAAAATACTAATAAAAATAAAAATAAATTAAAAGCCGGCAGGAGGTGATTGACGGATCAAAACAGCGAATCAGAGCGCACAGGCTCCGGCTCCCGAGTCCAGCGTCTGTGGTCTGGTCTCCGGACACCACATAGAGCTGCTGTTTTTATGCTTTTGTCAGCAACTAAAAGTGTTAGGATCACGTCAACTTGAATGAAGTGTGTTTATGGGTGTAAATATGTGACACACTATTTGGCCCCTAAGAGGAAGAAAGCGGCTCGACTTTTTTTCATCTGTTCATCTCATGGATCTATTATAAACCGGTTCATCTGCGACACTTCACTGAGACTGTTCCAGAACTACAGGGACAATGGAACTGGACTTACTCAAAAGCTGATGTGGAAACACGTTATTCCCACGGTAAAAGACGTAACTCGGACCCCCTCGATCTGTAAGTAGTGACGCTAACTCGCTGTATACTTCTGTAAACTAAATAACTAGGGTCTGATTGTGCATCGAGGACATAGGGCTCGATGTGACGGATTGTCATTGTTGGAAAAAGTTTATTCTTATGTATGAAATTACTAAGTACAGGTGATAAACGACAAAAGCGTGATGCTACGTCACCGTGCGGGCGGGGGGAGGCGGGCTCACAGGCAGAGGAGCAGACTCTTCTCTGGATCAGCTCGTTTGAGTCGAGGTGACGTCACCTCTATACAAGAGATGGCTCTAATCTCACAAGCTTTGATTGTTGTGTGGTGTATCATACACATTAATATCACACATGTGCATAGGATTGAGTGTGAAACATGAAGTAAAAGCGTGATATAGGACCTTTAAATTTTGGCTTACACCCATATAGTATTATTGAAAGCAACCTAAGTAAACAATGAGGCGCTGTAAGATTGGGCGTGGCGGTAATGCCCCACAGCAGCAAATGCAAGCGCAAAGTTGTAACCCAGTAGAAATTCTAGGAAAAAAGTACCCGCTCTTGGCAGAGGAAATAAAAAGTTGCTCTGAGAAATGGCACAAAATTACGAAAGATCACGAGGCACCTTGGCCACCAGAGGGTACATTTGATTTGGAGAAGGCAAACGAAATGGAAATTTTAATTAAAACATACAAACCAAAGGACAAATCACAAAAACGCATACAGAAAAGGGAAAAACAATCTATGGTGTTAAAACTGTTTGAGGAATCAGGCAAAACTCTGTTGAGGGCATGCAAGCAACACGTTAACAAATTAGTCACAGCCAGAGATGAGACTACTAAGAAACAGTTGGCAAATCCTCCACCATACTCCGCTCAGATGCCTTTAAGAAAATTATCATTCAGTGGTGATTACATATTGAAGTCTGATAAAAATGCATTGTACCCAGTGCTCACTGAAGGAAAGACACCTGTGGCGGAGCAGGGGTCTGAGGAGCTCCTCCCCTGGAAGGGGAGGAAAGGGAGGAGAGCCAGTGGCTACAGCTATGATGTAAAAAGGTCTCTAAGAAGGGCAGAGGGGATAGATGGTGATTTAGAAGGGGATATAGAAGAGGAGGAAGTTAGTGAGAAAGAGGAAATCATCGAAAAGGTTTCACAAGAGCCTTCATTACTGGACATGAGCATAATAGAAATGGAGAAAGGGGCGAGTCAGAAGGAGATTAAACTGATCCCACCCTGGAAAAACATCTTGAAGAAACAAAGCACACTGACATGATCTCTGTCCAATGACCACGTCCTAACCGAAGAGGCCAACGACGCCGCACGTATTGAACCTCCGAGAAGATCTCGTATCTCATTCAACAACGGTCAAGGGGCCATACAGGAAAGAGGAATACTAAATGGAGAAGTGTCATTCGTTTCACAAGAACCAGCTGTCACATCAACTATATTGGAGGGATCAGAATATCCGCTGCTAGCAAAAGGCAGGGATCTCCAGTACGTGCCCTGGGCCACTATGGACTTAGAAGGACTGATACAACGTCTGCCCTGCCTACATGATGGTGCAAGTAAATGGATTGCGACTTTCGAAGAAGAGACCATTGCAAACATTATCGCCATGGGAGACATAAAGGCAATTTGGGGAAAGACTCTGGGGAAAGAATGAGATGGAAGAAGTGTTATGCACTGCAAAACTGGAGCAGTATGTCAGAACCCAAGCCAATGATGGGGACATTTTCAACAGATATCGCAATCAGCTATGGACTGCACTGAGGGAAAAGTTTCCGGTCAGAATCCAGCCTGACAGCATCGTTACGGCACCCCTCAAAGAAGATGAAAGTCCCCAGGCGTACGTACATAACACACGAAAAGAGTGGATCAAGCAAACAGGTGCAAAACCGGAGGATGACATCTTCCATAGGACAGCCCTGAGGAAGCGGATAGTCGAAGGGCTGCCCGAGACGGCGCAAAGCAGACTGAATGAAGCAGTTGGACTGTACAACATGACATTTGGAACAGTTTACTGACCATGTCGTTGATGCAGTCGCAAAAATGCGCAAAAAGCAGGCACGACAAAAGCTGGAGGATGAGGAGACCGTCAGGAAATTAACGCAGATACAACTGTCATCTGGAAAAAGAAAATACAAGCCGTAGTGTCTGCTGATGTTAAACCACCAGTCCCTCCATTTCTGCCTCCAACACCGGCCCCAGCGCCGCAAGTGATTTATCTGCAAGCAGGGAATAGAGGGAGAGGCTACTCCCCTGGAAGAAGCCGAGGCAGAGGATGGAGAAGAGACCCCCCAAGATGTTATAACTGCGGACAACCCGGACATATGAAAATGAACTGCCGACAACCGCCGCGTCAGGATCCCTACTACGAGATCCAAGAACCGTATTCTGGCAGAACACCAGCAAGAGGCCCTGTAAACTCATGGCAGGGACCACCTGCTGGTTACTAGGGATGCCTTGAGAATCCAGGGGAAGGTCATCAGCTTGCGGCAACATCAAGCCCTGATGAGGAACCAATGCTGCAGGTTCTACTAGCGGGAAAACCAGTCCAGATGATGGCAGACACAGGCGCAGCCTACACCTGCGTGGGGCAACCAGATTCCCGCCACCTTCCCAAGTCACAACAGTTTGTTCGCATTGTTGGATTCTCAGGGATCAAGCAGCTGACACCATTGTCCAACCCAGTGCCCCTGCATTTTCAAGGAAAGACTATTGAACTGCCAGTATTAATATCAGAGCAAACCCCGATAAACTTGTTGGGAAGAGATGCGTTATGTAAGCTGAACTGTGCTATTTTGTGCTCACCGGATGGAGTGATTGTGGAAGCATCACATTATCAAATACATTAAACCCTGAAGAAGAAGTTGTGTATTGGTTGGGAAATCTTGATCAGACTTTAATGGAACCCACAAACACATGGATGGACTTTATAAAAGCAAATCTGCCCCAGGCTTCACCACCTTCATGCCCTGCACATTGCACATTACAATTTTTTAGAGATAAGTCTGAAGCATGTCCAGAGGAGTGGCTTGGAAAACAGCCAGGTAGAGTCCAGATTAAGGCATATTCAATCATAATAGGGAAACAGGGAGCAGCAATGGTTGTTGAGAACAGTGCATATTTAGAAAAAGAGTTTAAGGTGAAGAACAGCCTTCCACATGTCACATTGTTAGTAAATCCAGACTATGAAGTTAAGCATTTGGGTCCTATGGTTCAGGAGGCAATGCAAGCTGATTATATGTGCACTGAAAACAAAAACATTTGGTTAAGCAAGGACAAGTTATATATCAAAGTAGACATCTCCTCATCGGGTTGGGCTCAGCCACAGGTTACCAGACTCCCGTGCCACTTGGAAAACTGTAAGCAACACTCAGAGTTCAAGGAAGAGATGTTATCTGTTGTACCACCTGAATTGTGGTCTAAACATGACACTAACGTAGGGCTTATTAAGACAGCACGGTGTGTGCCATATTTTTGGTGCGGCATGGAAAGGAAGAGGTTTCAGGAAGACAGACGGCTCTCCAATCCACCACTGTAATCAGATAAAGAGATTGTTGACAGCCATGATGAAGCCAAAAGCAATAGCTATTGTAAAATGTGCGGCTCATCGCAAAGACAGCTCGTGGATCACGAGAGGCAATGCAGCAGCTGACGAGGCAGCCAAGCAAGCAGCTTCGGCAGGTGCTCATGCCATAATGGTAACTCACATGATAGACCTAGAAGAACAATTAACACACAAGGATCTACTGTTGTTACAAGAAGAGGTCTCAGAAGCAGAGCGACAGTTGTGGCTGCAGCGAGGAGCCTCTAAGGATTTGCAAGGACTTTGGAGAAACCATGAAGGGCTCTTTGCTGCACCCACCGGGTTATTGCCCTTGTTGATAAACGAGGCTCATGGGTTGGCTCATGAGTCGAGAGGAGAAGTGCTGCGGAAGATAAGGGAGTGGAACTTCTGGGCTCCAAAACTACAGCAGCACGTGGACGATGTAATTAGTCACTGTGAAATATGTCTAAAAAGTAACATTCGCAGGGGCATGACCCCACCCGCCGGTCACATTCCAACTCCTGAAGGACCATTTCAGCATTTAACCATTGATTATGTTGACATGATTCGACCAGTGCAAGGTAAACGGTACATGTTGGTTGTCATTGACAGATTTAGTAGATGGATTGAGGCCCTACCTGCAAAAAATAAGAATGCAGACACAGTGGCAAAGTTTTTGTGCAGGGAGGTTTTTCCTAGATTTGGGCTTCCCCGACGTATCAGCTCTGATAACGGCCGGGAATTTGTAGACAAAACCGTAAAATGTGTGTTGCAAAAGTTAGGAGTCAAGCAAAGGTTAGGATGTGTTTATCATCCTCAGAGTCAAGGGATGGTTGAAAGAGCGAATGGTATACTAAAAAACAAACTACTAAAAATTTGCATGAACACCGGCTTGAATTGGGTGGATGCACTGCCACTTGCCTTGATGGCCTATAGGGGGAGCGCCAATAGAAGCTTAAAACTAACCCCGCATGAAGCGCTCACTGGTCGGCCAATGCCATCACCGGTGTACAGAGCTGCTAAGGGCCCCCCTATTGATGTGTTAACAAATGACATGAAATCCTATGTGAAACAGTTGTCTAACATCCACAGGAGTATTTTTGCTCGTATTAACTCTGTGCAGAGCCAGACAAAGGAGGAGGAGGTGCCACCTGCAGTGAAGCCGGGGGACCTGGTCTATGTGAAAACCTTCCGACGGAAGTGGCATACTCCACGGAGGGAAGGTCCCTACGAGGTCGTGAACGCGACGTCAACAGCGGTGCAGGTGAAGGGATCACCGACGTGGTACCACCTAAACCACTGCGTCAAGGCCCCGGCTGACGGCAACGAGGAAAAGACCATAAAGGAAAAGGAGAAGAATGACCATGGCTGCCAAGGCGACGAGTCCTTGGAAGGGGGGAACGAGGATCCTCGTGGTGCTGGTAATGACCATGATAGTACCGCTGAGTTCCCTGACGTCATCCTGGTGGAAGGGACAGGAACTCCCACTGGCCGAGAGACATAGAAGAGCAATCGATAAATGGCCACTAGAGGACAATTGGTCGTACACAGACCCTAGTAGAACATACAAAGAAGACGTGAGCTGGACTGCCCAAATGCCCCTTATGATCTGGACTGATGACATGACCACGTTCAATGTTTATGTGAAAACTTCTGACTATCGACTGTGTGGGATCGGTTGGTCACTTGGGGAGAAAGAAGATGATTAGGTCAACGTGGGGTGAAAGAGACTGTGGTATTGCCATAAAGGAAAAAGGCGATGTGTGGCTAGTACGGGTGGAATTTGACCCATTGAAAGGACAATTACCACAGACATACGTTGTGGGATGGACCAAGCTTTTCGTAACTGGAATTGAGGAACGTGAAGTTAAATTGAACCCTCCGGGGTACAAAGACGAGACTGTTATACAGATGGAGGAAAAAGACCACATGACTGTAGACCAAGGCATGCGGGTGGACTTACCCGCCAGCCCAGACAAAACAGGACAGAGTGACGGAACTCTACACACAGAACGTGGGACTGAACTTGCTTCGAGAGAGTCACCGATCCAGGAGAGACTGTTGAGGCCCTCAGAACTGGAAGAGGGGACACAATCCAGAGGGTCACCGATCCAGGAGAGACTGTTGAAGCCCTCAGAACTAGAGGACCGGACTGTGATAAAGGTGTCACCCATCCAAAAGAGACTGATGGACTCACCAGAACTGACTGACAAAACTGATGCTGGAGCCCAAATACAGCAGGAAAACCCTACCAACCTTGACATAGCTCGCCTAGCGGACAATCAGAATGATCAGGCAGACACTGACCTGACTGGACAGAGTAGGGCTGACCTGATAGTCCCGGATGGCCAAAACCGACATCCTGACGTACTGTTGACTGACGTACGGAGAGACAACTCAATGGAGAAGCATGACGGGGATAGAATGAATTTAAAAACTGCAGAGATCAGTGACGTGGTTAAGACTAACCTAAATTGGACGGACTGGTTTCACAGGACGGTGGCTGGGATAGGACAGGCGGCTGGAGGTTTTGTTTCGAGAATTGGTGCAGGGCTAGGTGATGAGACCGAGGAGGTAGAGCCAGATAGACTACTAAATCGCGCAGAGTATAACAGCTGGTATCAGTGGGTTCAGTATGCAGGCCGGACAAATGGAATGACTGACTGCTACGTTTGTACAAAGGCAAGGGCCGATCCTTTGTTCCTTTTTAATACTGTGTTTAGTTGGAAGGAGTGTAGTGACACAGCAGTAAGAGAGAATGACCCGCTGCGCGTATGGTGTAAAGCGGAGTGCCTGTTGTATTTGGGAACCCCGCAGTACAAAGAGCAGGTTGAGTTTATGCACAAAGGTAAAACAAACACTCAGCGCTGTGCAGAGATAGACGTTAGAGTAAGCATGCAGAGCGCAAAAATGGGGACCCCGGGAGGTGTGGCATTCTTTCCTGTAGGCCGGTACGAGTGCATAGAAAAGACAGGGTCAGTAAGGTTGGGGGAAGTCAAGGCAACTAAGTGTAGTAGCATCTGGAATGTAAATGCCAACTGTAATAAGTCTACCCTGAAGCGAGCTGTCCAGATTAAGGGACCCCAATTGGAGACTGTGTATGTCCCTGCCTGCCCGTTCCATAGTCAGGTAACGCCTCTCTCCGATCACTTTTGGTGGTGTGGAGGCCAAGTACTGTTTCCTGTTCTTCCAGGCAACTGGTCCGGAAGATGCGCCAGAGTGCAGGTGGTGCAGGAGCTCATTGTTTTCCCACAGGGGGAGGAAACAAGTGATAGTAAGAGGGTGAAGAGGGCGTTCAGACCAGACCCTGGTGTGTATTTAGACAGTATTGGGCAGCCTAGAGGGATCCCGGAGGAGTTTAAGGCAAGATCTGAAATTAAGTCAGGGTTTGAATCCATTTTACCCTGGATCTCCACAAATAAAAACACTGAGTGGATAAACTACATTTACTACAATTTCCAGCAGTTCATCAATTACACGGATAGTGCCATGTCAGCCCTGGGAGAGCAGTTGCATGCAACTAGTGCTGTAGCCTGGCAGAATAGACAGGCCTTAGACTGGGTTTTGGCAGAGACCTCAGGGGTCTGTGCCCTAGTGGGTGAATACTGTTGTACATTTATTCCCGATCATACAGGAGTAGGAGGAGCTTTCACACAGGCAATGGGGAAAATCAAGGCTCTAAGGTTGGAGATGAAGAAGAATGCTGGAAGGGATGCAGAGTTGGACTGGCTGGGCTGGCTACAGCAGACTTTAGGATCATGGAAACTGGGGTTGGTGAAGATTGGAGTACCAGTTATTATTTGCATTGTGGCAATAAGTCTTGTCCTCTGCTGTTGCATTCCGGTATTGAGAGCAGTAGTGGTGCGAGGGGTAACAAGACAGATGTTAGTGCTGAATGCGGAGAGCAAGAGTAGCCAACCAGAGCAGTTCCCCATCAAGGACTGGTTAGCGGAGGACGACTCGTTGGACGATGAAAAGACCATGGACTGTGACAGTATACCTACTTTTTGACCACTCGTCCATCTTAAGTTCATGTTTAATCAAAATAATGTACAATGCAAGTGCGAGCCAAGTTCTGCCAACGCCTACACTCAAGAGTGATATTGTTTTGTATCATGTATCAAGTGTTTGAAAGTTATGTTATCTCATTTACTCTCATTTACTAAGTGTTTGACATTATTGTGTAACTCATGTAACTACTTTGCTAAGGCTGAGGAAAAGTTAGTGAAGGAACTTAATTCATGGCTGGGAGCCATGAAAGGGGGGGAAATATGTGGTAGAATGTTTGACAAATATTATGATTTCCTAAGTGCAATGGAATGTTCTTTTGGGATATGTTTAGGAAGCGCTGGGTCGGCCTGACCTGAACACTGTCTGTTGACCGGTAAAGAATTCTGTTTGGTAATAGTCATTAAGGAAACATCTGGATCCTGTTATTCGGTCGCAGCGGTGGGAGTCCATATTTGGTATTGACAGGAGCAGTTAAAAAGGAAAGCAAGGAGTGACGGGGAGCTTCTTCTGCGCAGAGCGAGCTCCATGCATGATTGACGGGTCTCTCCTGTATTGTTAATTAAATTAATAAAGGCATTATATTAATTTTTATTCTTGGCTCCTGTGAAAGTTCTTATTGACATTCGAAGTAAACCACTACATGATCGTACTGTTGGACATGTTTTTGGAGATGGAATCAAACCTCGGAGCGTCTCTTTAGAACCGAGAGTTCTAACCACAGGTATCGACAATTGCTGGGTTGCAACCACGTGACCAAAAGGGGGCGTGGCATGGGGTCGTAGGACAGGAAGTATTTTTCCCCTATTAAATAGAATGGGAGATGCGCGAAAACGCACACACAGAAGGTTTTTGAGGCTTAGTGTCACTCTTATTTTGAGTGAAAACTATTTTCAATGCCGCATACGCCTTGTAGAGTTTGAATGAGTCAATTTTTTTCAACAATGACGAAGATTAAGCAGCTGTTTTAGTGACGACAGTAGAGCTCGTCACTCTTGTATCAACAGAAGCACGTCTGAGATGATAGTTCTGATCAATAATACATTTAATAGGGCACACATTTTACTTTTAACAACATTTGAGGCTAAAAATGTACACCCGTTAGTGAAATAAATTTTAGCGAAATAGAGACTCCATAAGTTCCCCACTTGATATGAGCAGTTGCCACAACTGTACACGCCACAGAAAAAGAGCATTTTGACTCGGAATCAGTGCATTTTTACATAGTTCTTAATGGGGAGATTTACTTCCTGTCCCTTGGAGCACTCTCGCGCTGCTGCGTGACGTCAGGTGCAACCCAGCAATAAGTCAGAAGAAAAGCCTTATTCAGTATTCACAGGGACAGGTTATATAGCTTTAAGAGGAGCACAAGTGAAATAGGAGCAGCAGTAAAAGTGAAAAAGGCTTTTGAGAATAATGAACGTTTGAGGCAGAAGTGGTTAGCATCGAACGTGCGTCCTCAGTCCTCGTTCACCCGCTCCTCGCCTCCTGTCAGCTCACTTTGCTCCCAAACTGTGACATCTTATCTATACTTCTCTCTCTCCAAGACTCAATTTTGAATCAATACACACAGACGCCGTGAAGAGAGGGGGAACCGAAAGACTCGCAATTTCTCGTCGGATCGGGCGATGAGCGGCGGTTATCTGACGCAACTGCGAGAAAAAGAAAGAGCTGTACGTCAGAGCGGCTGACGCATGGGTTTCATTAAAGTCGGAATGAATTTTTAATGCAGAAAATGGATTCTCGAAGTGTGGAGCAGGACAGTGGTGGAAGGTACAGTGGAATAGTATGATTTAAGCACACCAGGCTGAAATCCTGCTGTAGAGAGAGTTTGTGTGAGAGCTGAGGGGAACGAGAGAGAATCAATTCATCCTTAAGATATGGGATTTTTCATTGACGACTTTAGTGAGTGAGTAAAAGTGGTGGAAAAGAGCAGAATTGTGACGATTTTATTGAGCCACAATCTTAACCATTCTTCTCTGACAAAGTTCAAATCTGTCATGTTTGGTGAGAACCCAAAATGCAGGACTGCCAAAAAATAATGGTTTAATAATAGTAATAAAACAAAAGTAAATACTGTAAATGTGTACATATTCATTATGAGTACCTATATCCAGATTATTCTATTCTCACAATGTTTTCTTATCATTATCAGATTGTTATTGTTATTTTTATTGTGGAATATGTGCAAGCTACTGTGACAACGCAATTTCCCTTTTGGATCAAAAAAAATCTGTCTAAGTCTAGGTCTAAATCCAGGACCAGCAACAAAAGGAGAGGAGCACAGGTACATATAGTAGACACAGAGAGACACAGGTGAAGACAGGAAGTCAAACTAAAAACAAACCAACTGAGAACTGTTATATGAATAAAACCAAAGTACAAAATAACACAAAATCCATTTTAAGAACCGTGACAAAATCCAGTTCAAAGTCAGTTCTGTTCGCCTGTACCCATTATCCCTTGTGTGACAGTGGCTCAGTTGGTAGAGCATTTGCCTTAGAGCCTGAAGGTTGTGGGTTCATGCCCACTATGAGACCTACTTCATGACTCCCACTGATCACTGCTGTCGTTGTGTCCTTGGGCAAGACACTTAACCCCACTTTGCCTGAAGCCCCTGCTGAATAATCAAGGCTCCTGTGGACTCGACACCTGCCCCTCAGTGAGGGGCTGGTGCTGTATGTGTACTGGGTGCAGCTCTGATTGCCACCCCCCAACCCAGAAATGGATTAAGGGGAAGAAAATGGATGGATGACTAACATACAATACAGTTTGTGATTCTGTGATATGTCGCAATTCATGTCCGTTAAATGGACTTTTCAAACATGGAGGAAAATGAGAGTCACAACAAGCAGATATCATAGAGTCACATGAACCTCAGATGGAAATGTCCATTGAAAACTTTTCAAATAAACATATAAATATTAATAATTTAATTATATGCACAAAATGTAGTGATACTGAACATAATCGATTTTTCCCACCAATAGCAAACAAACATGTGATACAACCAAACTCTTACACAAGCAACTATTACAGAGGTTTATTGTTTTGCACAATTAGGTAAACCAGGCTTAAAACATCTTTGAGTGTGCAGATTGTATAAGGAAATACTATAACATGGTGAAAAGACTATTTTGAAAGTCCATTTTGAATATTATGTCTGCTTTAACTTGACCTTAGCAGTAAAGCGAGCGCACTGGTCCAACAGCCAGCCTCCCTCCGGACCTCACATAAGGCCACATTGTACCACAGCAAATTCCTCTGCAGGTCTCCTCCCTGGAAGCTCAGAGAGAGAGAGGGAGAGAGAGAGAGGGAGGGAGAGGGAGAGGGAGAGGGGAGGACGGAGGAATGGCCGGTATTCCGATGCAGTTCCCAGAGCCTATTTCATCCTATCATCATGTTCTGGGACACAACATGTGGTCGACCAATCACAGAGCAGCTCAACCCAAACCACATCTCCACAATCCAAACATCCAGAGACCAATGCAGACAACAGACAAACAGCTTCAGCTATAGGCACAAATATATATAACATGGGACTTTTTCTTGTTAAATTATATGTGTGTCCAGAGGGAATATAGGGCAACATTCTCAACACACTCTGATCCTGCTTTAATTCTATCTCAGCACCTTTAAACGTTTGCCAGAGAGAGAGAGACCCGAGAGAGAGAGAGTGCAGAAAGAACAGAGGGAGAGACCAGAGAGAGAGACCCGAGAGAGAGAGAGAGCGGAGAGAGAACAGAGGGAGAGACCAGAGAGAGAGATTAGAGAGACCAGAGAGAGAGAGATCAGAGAGAGACCAAAGAGAGACCAGGGACATTATGATAGACCAGAAGCACCATGGAGACACCAAAGAGAGAGACCAGAAAGAGAGACCAGAGACATTGGAGAGAGACCAGAGAAACCAGAGAGAGACCAGAGACATTGGAGAGAGACCAGATAAACCAGAGAGAGACCAGAGACATTGGAGAGAGACCAGAGAAACCAGAGAGAGACCAGAGAAACCAGAGAGAGACCAGAGACATTGGAGAGGGACCAGAGAAACCAGAGAGAGACCAGAGAAACCAGAGCGAGACCAGTGACATTGGAGAGAGACCAGAGAGACCAGAGACATTGGAGAGAGAGCGATGCCCCCCTTTTTCAGAAATACTGATTTCTACACAGCCTCTCAGACAATTAAAAAAACAACAACAAAAACAGTATAGAACAACACCTGATGATCAGTAACAGGCTAAAAATAAGTGTTTGCAGCCTGGATTGACACCTGTCTCACTCCTTCAAGAAGATTATTCCAGATTTGAGTTACATTGGTCTTGAATACTGCCTTCATATGTCGCATAATGTATTTTGGTCTTGAGTCTTAAGATTTGAGTGTTTTGTATCTACAACTGAGAGTTTGTTGTAATATATGTCCCTGTGATATTTTACTACTACAATCCTGTACTATACATTGCAACACTGGAATTTCTCTAGAATAAAGTGTCTGAACTCAGCTATGAAAGTGTATGTACTTATATATTCACTGTTTACCAAAATGACAATTCTATTTCTGTTCAAGAGTTTGTGTTTTCAATCTGGATAGATAGATAGATAGAAGCAGTAAACACATCCATCCCATACAAACAAATAAATAAGTTACTAACAACTGTATTAAAGTGCAAATAATATACTATATACTGTTTAATTCATTCAAACTGTTGTGTATACATTTAAGTGAAAATAGAGAGCGCACCGAGGAGGATTTATTGTCAGACTAATTATCAACAAACAACAAATCAGCAACACACGCTTCTCTCCAAACAAAAACATATCCCAAGTCCAATCGATGCCCGGAGCCTGGAGCCTGGAGCCCTAATCCGAACCAGAATAGGACCCTGGCGTCGTTTATCCACTTTAATTAGACCAAAGTGGCCCCAGAAAAACAGCCATTTATCACACTGCAAAATCAAACTTCAGCAGCGCCTCCCTGGCAGGAACAGGAAAAAGTTGGAGATGGACTCACCGCTCTCCTCTGGTGCTGTCCCTGTGTGTGGCTCTTCTTCTCAAGCCAAAACACTTCCAGACGAGTTAGTTTGGCTGCTGTTCTGGTTTGACTGCGGGTACAGGGCATAGAAGCTTCCAGGCTGTAAGTAATGAGCTGGGGGCTATACTGTGTAGAGATGGAGGAGAAGAGCGGTGTGATGGCGACACCTGGTGGAGAGGAGAGGTAGCGTCAAGAGAGGTTTTTATTTCTTTTTTGTAAGAAAAGGGTACAAATGTTAAGTCAACATAGATTAAAACAGAAACTAAATAAAAATGAGAATTGATCAAAACTAGCTTCTTTAAACATGTTTCTATTTTGAGGTTTGAAGATATTATTATTACTATTTCAGTGTTGGGAAAGTTACTTCAGAAACATAGTACATTTTCTATGACTTGTTACTGTTATTTCAAAGTAATGTGTGACACTGCAATATTACTGACTTTGAATTGTATAACTACTACTGCATGGTGGATAGCGCTCTCGCCTCTCAGCAAGAAGCTCCTGGGTTCAATCACTGGTCAGAACAGGCCCTTCTGAGTGAGGTTTTCATGTTCTCCCTGTGTCTGCAAAGGTTTCCTCTGGGCCCGTCCGTCTGTGCGAGCGGATCTCTTTCAAATGGACCTCCCAGAGGTTGCTCACCTTTTCCCATTGGGTTTTTAAAGCTGTTTCTTGCCATTGTAGGAGGATTTAAGGACCATCCAGGATACTCCACATTCAACAATTGGTCTCTGCCCTGGTTTAATGGCTCCATGTGTTTCTTGTCATCGCATTTCTTGTGTTTGAACTGTTGGATTCTCTGATCTGTGTTGGCGAATTCACCAGTTTTGTAAATTAAATTGAATAGATTAGCTTTTCATACACATTGTAGATGTTTAAAAAAATCTACAACAATAATAATAATAATAATAATAATAATAATGTAATGTAATAATAATTAAAGCCACAAGCTTGACTTTCAAACCACCGAGGGAGATGTGTTTTAAGCTGTTATAAGCTGTGTGTTTTGTCGGGGCTGAAGTTGGCTGAGTGATGTGTGTTTATGATCTTCATGTATTCTCTCTTTGTTGTTGAGAGACATGAAGCATCCTTTGGTTTAAGCAAATAAACTATATGTTGTTTTGTTTATGTAAGATGGACAGTTTAGAATCGGTCACAATGTTCCACACAACCACAGTAGAAATGAAAAGTAATAGTTGTAAAATCACATAGTTGCAATTTCTTTCTTTATATGTTTTTTTTTTTGATGCAAGGAAGCGGGGGGGGGGGGGGGGGGGGATGGACCCTTTTCACATTTGCACACTGCGCACATTGGTTCCTTCATAAGCACAGGTCGTCAGCTCGGATGTCTTCTCTGTTTAATAGATCTATCAGTTTAAACGTTCGGTCATTAGTCTCAGTTTTGTATCCAGCAGATCCTCTAGATGGCGCCAGAGATATGTCAGGGAGAAACCGATTAGACGTATTGCATTAACGCTGTATACGTTCCCAAGTATTATTATTATCATAATAATACGGCATCTATTCATTCACTCCATTCATGGTGGTATGGTCAGCTACTACTGTAGCCATAACTGCCCTGGGACAGACTACAGAGGCTGCCAACCTGAGTCGGCCCCTCTGACCACCACCTTTCATTCACACACATTCATTCATGTGGTGGTCAGCTACTACTGTAGCAATAGCTGTCCTGAGACAGACTACGGAGGCTGCCAACCTGTGTCAACCCCTCTAACCACCACATACAATCACACCCATTCATACTTGTGGCCGCAGTCGTCCCACTGTGGCGCCTGGTCTTACAGCGGTCTCCCATCACTGACATCACCCTTTAGCATCAGAGGCAGCAAACAGTAGCTGTTAGTCGTTAGCTTCATGACCGAACACACACACAATACTCAGGAGCGTGGTTCGGTCGGTAGAAGTCTGTCTTTTGACGATTGCGTCTCCACTTTTTCTGAGGATAGTGTGGAGAGAGGCCCTCCTGAGGGTCCTGGATCTGCTGCTTAGAGGGATTCTTCTGCGGAAAGTTCAGTTCATATTTCAGGCGTTGGTTCTCGTCAGCGGCCTTTTTTATTGACCTGTATGCCAGTGCCTTTGCCTCCTTGCATTTGTTCATCTCCTCCTCTATTTCTTCAATAACAAAGTTTTTCAGGACAAAGTTCTCTCTAAACTACTCCATCTGAGAAGTTTTTCCTTCAGCTCATAATTACCTTTCCTCAGATGCATCTCCTGGTCCTGCATCTTGGTCTCCGGCTCCTCAATAAAAAGGACAGCATCTAGAAGACAATTACTTCTAATGTGTTCATGTTTTCTTCTTCAACTTTTAGAGAGATCTGTGTCCATACCTTTCCTTTCGTTGCCTGTCCTCTTCAGCCCGCTTCTCCAAAGTCCTCAGAGTCTGCTATATGGACTGCAGCTCTGTGGACAAGTCCTGTTTCTCCTTCTTCAATATCGTGGAGAAGTTGGTGGCCTCTGTGTTCTTTTCCACACACCTGGCACAAGCCTCTTTCAGGTCCTGCACCTCATCCTTTGCCGTCTGCAGCTCTGCGATGGTTTGTTGCAGAGAGAGTTGAAGGCTGTTTTCTCCTGGAGGGAGGTGTTGAGTTGGTGATGGATCAAGGGGGTGGAATCCAAAAAGTTCTTCTCCAGCGCAGATTTCTCTGTCTGCAGCTGTGTCACCTGCTCCTTCAGCTTTTGTGTTTCAGCCTCTTGAGCCTTACATTTGATCATCTCTTCCTGCAATAACAAAGATTGTCAGGACAAAGTTCTCTCTAAACTCCTCCATCTCTTTCTGAGACCTGAGCAATTTTTCCTCCAGCTCATAGTTACCTTTCTTCAGGTGCATCTCCTGGTCCTGCATCTTGGTCTCCAGCTCCTCAATGTAATGTTCAGCATTTAGAAGACAAGAGTTCATTACTTCTAATGTGTTCATGTTTTCTTCTTCAACTTTTGAGAGATACATGTACAGTATGTGTCCATACCTTTAATGATGGAGTCCTTCCTTCGCCTGTCCTCTTCTGCACGCTTCTCCAAAGTCCTCAGAGTCTGTTGTATGGACTGCAGCTCTGTGGACAAGTCCTGTTTCTCCTCATTCAGAGTTTGTTTTAGGGACTCGAGTGCTGTGGACAAGGCCTGGTTCTTCTCCTTCAGGATTGTGGAGAAGTTGGTGAAATCTTTGTTCATTTCTTCACACCTGGCACAAGCCTCTTTCAGGTCCTGCACCCCGTCCTTTGCCGTCTGCAGCTCTGCGGTGGTTTGTTGCAGAGAGAGTTGAAGGCTGGTTTTCTCCTGGAGGGAGGTGTTGAGTTGGTGCTGGATGACAGATAGTGGGGCGTTTCCCTAGGGCACACATGGGCAAAAAATGGGTCCGGTCCGTCAAGCTATTTAATCAGGCCCGTTGCTCATTTTTCATAAACGTCTACCTTTTTAAGAATTTTTACCTCCACCATGTTTTTTAATTGTTATCATAGGCTTAGAATTTAACTTATAAATGTCCATGAGAGAGAGCTGAATACTATCCATGTCATTGCGCCATCTTGAAATACAGTGGTGGATAAGGGACAAAAAGCATTTTTGTTTCACAGGTGCTACTGAGGTTATAGCTTTCACTGTTTCACCCTCACAAATTTGAAGAAGGAACCATGGAGGATCATATTTATGTAAAAGAACGACCCGAACAACAATCTTTTAGAAAAACAATTATCAAAAAAGGCTGACGTCATAACAGCAAACTGTCAACATCGCAAACCACACACACTGAAAGGCAGAATTAAAACAACAGAAAGCACATTGTGTAGTTTGTACACAACAGACTCACACAAGAACAATACGTAACTTTCTTCACACTGACAATAATGAGACCGAGGCAGACTCTACAACACAGTTTCAGGATGTTCTGACCCGATCCGAGCGCAGTCCAACTACTGTCACAAGTTTCAACTACAAGCCTAAAAAAAAAACACACAGAATCTCCACAAAACACTCGCCAGAATATTTGATCAGCAGCGTGTGTGGATGACAAGATAGGGCACTGTGGCTAACGCTAATAAACACATGACCTTTTTGCCATGTTCTGCCGCTGTGTATGCACATTGCGTTTGTAAAACTATATATTATGATAGATCCATGGTAAGACTCAGTAGAGCCTCTGTGTAGCGGGTGCTGCTTCAGAACGCGGTCTTGTTTACATGTCGCCTCCACATAACTATCAAGTGCTGGAGACATTTGGAGAGATCCGGTCATTTATCAAACTAAAGTATTCTTTCCTTTTAGCCTGGTGAATGACTGAGACTTAAGGAGCACTGTCAAAGACGACATATTGTCTATCGAAAGCTTCCGTAGTACCCTGGACTGCAATATAAGATCTCAACACTAGATGGCAGTAAATATTACACAATGTGTCTTTCTGGAGAACATTGTCAACAACCAGAAACCTGAGTGATGGTGAAGTGGTGCGGACATCAAGGGCAGTAGCTACGCTGCAAAAGGGGCAAAACTTTCACCAAGCTTTCATCGCTAAAAACACCATTAACATCAGGAGGGTTTTTTTAAGTTCAGTGATGTTTAGTGACAATGAAATATGAATGGTTAATGTTTGGACACAAAGACAACATTTTCCTTTTGGCTCATTCACTGAGTTTGCCCATCTCTGAGACCAACAGATGGCGCCATTTATACTGTTTTTAGTGTTTCAACATTAAGTCTCCATTCCTATTGATTTTATTACATGTAAGGACTTCACCGTATAGCTCCAGTTTTGTGGGTTGGAACGTACCCCAGCTCTAACTTATCTTTATCTTGTGGACATGAATATCATTAGCCTAATCCATGCCTGGTGGCCAGTCTGAAGCGCGTGCCCGTCAGGCTATGCGCGCTCCAGACGCCGCTGTCACACACACACACACACACACACACACACACACACACACACACACACACACACACACACACACACACACATACACACATACACACACACACATTCCACGCCGCTGCCTCACGTGTTTCCAGTCCCGTATATAAGCGCCCCTCGCCGGCCTCAGCATGTCGAGCAAGTCCCCTGACAAGCGGAGGAAGATGGAGTCTGCACTCAGCCAGCTCAAGCAGTACACGGTGGTTGTGGCCGACACCGGGGACTTTAACGGTAATGCACGGAGAAAATCCCACGCGCTAATGCGGCTAAGCTAACATGCTAATCTGTCATGACCCCGCTCTGTCAACGCTGTATTCCAAAGGCTAGCTAGACCACGAGCTAATGCTAACACGCTACATTACTGCTATTTCTTATAGTTGTAGTTAATTTTCTGTATTTCTTTATTATTATTGCTCCTCATGTTAACCCTTTCTTGCAATTTTAACAAACTTACACATGCATTTTGAACTTTCAGTGGTAATGACAACAGGTAGCTCAGGTTAGTTAGGTTGTGTACTTATAATAAAACAATAGAAAGCTGGTAGAATGGATGCTTTGTTACACGCTTCCTTGTATGTGTACATGCTGTGAAACAATGAAAGGTTTGGTTTCTCAACAACTGAATGAGGAACAGTAATTGCATTATTGTGGCTGTGATGCAAAGCTGTCCTCTTCCTTGTGCGTTTGTCCACTCAGGATGACATGACACAATCTGCCCAGCCTCACATTGCATTAGTAATGTGTACCTTAAACCCTGATTCACTGGGTTTCTCGTGCATGTAGAAGTTTAAAGTATTGTCACATGTTTTTAGATCTTTTTTTCTGAGAAGAGATTGCATCCTCATTCAGTAAAGCATCACCTCTCAACCCAAATCTCAGTGAAATAAGATGAACCCATGTTTGGGCATAATTTGTTGTGATAACTTCTTTATGAAACAAAGTGGAGTAATTGATGGGGTTATAAATTGGCAAAAAAATGTGCCGATTCAATAGTATTGCCATTCTAGTAGGCTACAATGTGACCCTGCTTCCATCTCTGTGTGGAGTGAGAGGACAAATGCCCAATTGTAAACCGCTTTGTGACTGGTCTGTGAAAGGCGGTATATAAATAAAGATTCCTTACTTACATTTAAAGAACACAGCTTAAAGGCTGAAGTTTATATGTGCCTACCCATGCAATTTCAATGCATATTGTGATACAGAGGACATTGCAATTTGATTCTGCGATATATTTTAATGTCTCTTATAATAGTCAAATATTATAATACAAAGGTGTCGCTCTGACTGCCACCCCCTCGATCCAGAAATGAATTAAGGGGAAGAAAATGGACGGATGGATTACAAACGTGCAGAAAAATAATCTCCCTGTGACATTCATGGTACTTGAACTGAAGCAAAAACATAACCCTTGAACATTCAGGACACAGGACCTTATTACAGACAAGACATTGATCTCTGAATAGTCAACCTCTCACATGAAGGTGAGCTCCCAGCACATGACCTCAAATACAATAGACTCCTGTGTCAATTGACTTGCATCTTCAAAATATCGCAATACTGGGCTTCTTTTTCTTTCCTCCCCCATTTTGATTTCCTTCATGGTATACGTTAATAATTTAATTAATGTGTTAAATTACTTGTAACAACTTGTGTCTATGTAGATTTGACATGAATTATAGTCGCTCACATATTTGCCTCTGTACAGATCGTTCCTTTTAATCTGGGCGTTTGTGTTGTCTGGTTTTGGGTGGGAGCTGGTTTTGGGTGGCAGCTCTCACAGCCACCCCTCCGACCCATAAATTGACTAATAAAGGGGTTATGAATTAATAATTTAAATGTAAAATTTTGTCTAGTGTGCTTACCACTTTTACGTTTTCCACCAAAGAGTTGCAAATCTAATACAAGATTCCATCAAACATTTTTAAGTGTAACAATAAGGAAATCTTACAAGAGCCTAATATTTGCATCAACTTTGTTTTTTTTTTTTTAAAGAGAAGCTCAAATTCAACAAAGTAAGTTTAAGGAAAAATGACATTTTGCTCCAGACGTGAATTTCAGGATTGTTATTGTTCAATCTTCTGATTATTAAATCACATTTTTGGCCTTCTGTCACTTTTGTACCCTTAAGTATGAACAAGCCCAAATCTGTATTCAGAGCAGTGTTGACACCAGGGAGGAACCTTAATGTATCACAATTGTTGGAATTTGGTTCTGTCCTTGCATTTGTATTGAATTCCTGAATTATTTCTTGCATGCAGAATGCCACACTGACCAGCAGAGGGCAGACTTTTCCAATCAAACTTGAGTGAATAGGTCCTCTGTGCTGTTTGGCAGATCACTTTTCAACACAAATTGCAGATGCTGAACTTGAGGTTACTCATTACTAAACCACCAAAAACAACTTTCCCATCAGCCTTTAGTGAAATTCCAATCAAGTTATTGACGTCCCGCTTCAGACCCCTTGGGCTTTTTTCTGTACATTTTCTCTTTTGAACTAAACTTGTTAAGACACGACAAGGCATTGGATTTTTCTGGAACTTGAATTTAAAGTACCACGTCATGCAAGTTTTACTCGTAGTTCAAAGATGTTTAAATCTTTCTAAGCCATTTTTATTAGAACTCTTTAAGATGACAGTTTCTCTCATAATCAAGATTTTGTAATGTTTTTATATTGCTGTATTCTAGTCGATGGTTCTTCTGGCTTTGAACAAAAAGTAATTGACTTGCTCAGACAGTGCTATAGGGTGTCATACGTCAAAGTCTCATGTGAAGTATGTGGTGCTATAAATACAGAACTGTCAGTGCTGTTGTTAAATAATGTGCACATTTTCAAAGAAGGTAAAAAGACTAATTACCATGACAATCCAGCAATATATTTTAAATAGGTAGTTTATTTTATTTTGTCAATTACCTTATTTAAAGATGTCTACTTGTGTCTACAACCAAATACAACCATCAAATCCATTCGACATGCCTTTTATTGAGGAATTAAATGGGTAAAACCATGGAAAGAGATGGGGCTGGATACAGATGTAACCAGCTGAAGAAACGCCTTTTCAAGGAGCCGTCTGCACCAGGAGCAGAGGGCCAGGGACGACACAGGACCCAGAGGAGACTCGGGGATACTATTACAATAAAAAGTGAAATGTCAGACTAAAGAACACAAATGATGACAATACTAAAGTTTGTCTAATGGAGGAATAGGTTGTATAAAATTTAAATAATAAACACTAACCTTTAGCGCAACCACTGACCATGTTTGTTTTGCAGCTATCGAAGAGTTCAAGCCTCAAGATGCCACGACAAACCCCTCCCTCATCCTCGCGGCCGCCAAGATGCCAGCCTACCAGAAACTGCTCAACCAAGCAATCGAATACGGCCTCGCCAAAGGAGGGTAGGTTCAGCTCCAGCTCTGCCATAAGAATGAATTCCTGTGACATCACAATCCCTCCTTCTGTCTCAATTTAAACGCCATGTCTCAATCACGTGTTTAGAAAAATGTTCAGTATGGAAGCTCAAACTAAACTTTTGTCCTAATGAAGTATTTTTTTTCAACCAGTGTGCCTTGAGATTTATGTAGTGTGCTTTTTGGAAATGAGCCAGTAAAGACACTACACTACACTAACCCCACGCTTGTGTTTTTCTAATATAAAACACATTGAGAATGACTTTTCCTTGTTTTATGGCGCAGGTTCAGCTGGTGGTCACTAAGGGCAGTCTTGCACAGTTTTTCCAATGTGGTTTTACTGCAAATGAATTCTTGTATTATGTTCAATGTAAAAGGCTAACTGTTCTTTAATCGTGTTCAGGACTGAGGAGGAGCAGATTGCACACATTATGGACAAACTCTTCGTCTCCTTTGGTCTGGAGATCCTCAAGAAGGTTCCGGGTCGTGTCTCTACAGAGGTGGATGCCAGGTTTGTTTCCCACACTAACTCAACCAAAATAATCAGTCAATTATTAGACATATATTTTAATTGGACTCTGACTGAAGGCTGTCGCTAATCTCTGGGTGTGTCTCTCTGCAGACTGTCTTTTGATAAAGAGGAGATGTTGTCCAAAGCCCTGAGGCTCATTGCTTTGTATGAAGAGGCAGGCATCAGCAAAGAACGTGTGCTAATCAAGCTGTCATCAACGTGGGAAGGAATCCAGGCCGGCAAGTACGTTTGCAACACTTTTGACTCTAAAAACAAAGACTCTCGGCCCAATGTTTGTCCACATGACACATGTTCTCTGTAAATAAACTCTTGGCAGCAACATGGCTGTGTGGATTTTTATCGTTTTCATATTGTGCACGTTTATTTTAAGCCAGTACCTTGGATCAGGCATGGGCGTCCTTCATTTAAATCCTTGTCTATATGACAGACAGTGGTTCAGTTTGTAGAGCTTTGGGCCTGAAGGGCGATCTTCTTCACGACTCCCACTGAAGTCCGCTGTCGTTCTGTCCGTGGGAAAGACACTTAACCCCACTTTGCCTGAAGCCCACTGAAAGATCAAGGCTCCTGTGGACTCGCCACCTGCAGGAGGATCAGTGAGGGGCTGGTGTATGTCTGTGTGACCTGAGGCATTGTTTACATGGAAACGCTTTGGGTAGACTCTTTCCACTTCAAAATCTTCATTCTGCATTTAACAGTAAAATGGTAACTACAGCTTAGACAAAGTTGTAGAAGCCTCAGTGAAAGACTCAAAACCCACATGGCATTCAACCCGCTGCCATTGATTTTGTTTTGCTCCTGCGCATGTCCTAATGTACGTGGGGGAAGTGGTGAAGTCGTTGCAGGGCAGAGATTTCACACAGCCATGAAACAGCCCCCGTCGCTGCGTATCTGTTCCACTTTGGAAGTTCCTCAACACTTGCATTTTCACCTGAATCGCTGTGAAAACCAAAGCTAAAGATGCCCAACTTTATAATTTTACTGTCGCAGCGTCTGTGTTCACGACGCCTGAGAAAATGACTCCTCACAGTCCCCTGCCGTTCATTACTGTCACTGTACTGCTCTGCTAAACATATGTGTTCTTGGTGCACTTGTCTATAGTAGTCATTTTAAGAAGAAATAAACTTAATTCCTTAAAGAGGATTATAATGGACATTAGAGACAGACTTAATAGCCTTTTTATAGATACTTTATTGACTATGACAAATTCAGGTGACAGCAGCATCATCCAGATCTGTTTGTACAGTCTGCATGATCATAGGGTTTTAACTGGGACACATAAGAATGTCATATCCAAATTATTATCAGTTTGTGCTCTTACTGTAGTTCTGCCTCTCCAGCTCTTTCTGGAGACACAATGGAACCCTCAAATAAACTTGTGGAGCAGGATATTTCTTGTTCTGGAAACGGCTTTTGTGCTATTCACCTCCTAAAAGTCTCTTGGTTTATTGTGTTTTGCAGAGAGCTGGAGGAGAAACACGGCGTCCACTGTAACATGACGCTGCTGTTCTCGTTCGCTCAGGCCGTGGCGTGCGCAGAGGCCAACGTCACCCTCATCTCTCCGTTCGTGGGCCGCATCCTGGACTGGCACAAGGAGAACACAGACCGCAAGAGCTACGAGCCGCACGAGGACCCAGGTACACCTGCTCCCTGGGCCTGAACAGAGACATAGACCTGTATCTGCGCTTGGAAAACAGACAAAAATCAAAGGAACTCTGACCTGACATAAAAATCCTTATTTATTCTGCGTTTGTTAGAGCAAAGTTTATATAGTAAACAGTTCAGCATGTGTAGTGCAGCAACACACATGGAGGTAATTTCACATAGAGAGGTGGATCTGTTTTCACAACTATTTAAGAAAAAATTCCTTGGTCCCACAGTGGGGAAGTGTTAGTGTTGCATCAGCAGTTACAGAACAGTAAATGAGGAGCACATAGCATAAGATAAATGAACAATAAATACGAGGATCAATAAAGTATCCTATCTAAACAAAGTGTAAGCTGCTGTATTTTCTAGAAATGTATAGTTGTAAGTCTCTACAGATTTTGTCTAGCTGCTTTATCAGGCTATAGCTAGCCTGATAAAGAAGCATTGATAATTGTATTTTTTGTTTTGGTTTTGTTGTTCACCTGTCTTGTGCCATGTGCGCCTCATTCCAACAGCACGGCGCCACAGTATCATCACGTGCACAGGACTATTCTCTCGTAACTGCATGCAATAAATGCACCCCTGAAGCTGGACTAGAGCCTCACTCGCCGTGTCTTCTCCCAAAGCGCACTCGCTAAATTAAAGCTGGGGTACCTAATTTTTCCCTTCCACTACCAGTTCATGTTGGCCTTGCCCAAAAGTAAAATGTTGTGAGCAAATCGGACAGATTTAATGACATTCTGCATTTCAGACTTTTGAAATGTCCCTCATCTGTAACAAATAGTTTTGGTCTCATTCTATGTGGAGTTATTGTTATAATTCCCAAATACAGTACATGTGTACGCTATTGTCATTTATCTTTCAATTCAAACAACCATTTACATAAAAATATGGCATTTGCAGATGGTTTGCAAAGCGCTTATTAAATTTTTAAGCTGTTTAATAATTTGACCGCCCTAGTTTAGACTGATCTTGCACCAATTCTGACTGTTTTATGCAAATCTCCCTGGGCTGATGAAACGGTTTGTGAAAAACCTGTTGCTCCATCACATGTGACTTCTCCTGGTAAAGTTCTGTCTGCAACACAAGGCGTGAAGAGAAATATTTAAATTGTCTTAGTACTTTTTACCCTGTCGCTGCGTTTCCAGAAAAATGTAAACAAGATTGAACATGGTTTAAAACAAAACTGAATTATTGGGTCACCCTTTAGTTTAGCCCTCACTGATTAACCATAGATTATACACTGATAAGCTCCTAATTGGCAATGAGCACTGATTAGTCTTTATTTATAATATGTCACTTTCCCATGTGGGTTAAGGTACAAACTCTTAACTTTTTCATATAACTCTGACCGCAGAATACTCCCAACTTTTACAGTCTTCCCCCAGAGGTTGGAATTGCCTTTTGTTGTTCTGATCTCTATGAGAACAGCATAAAAGTCAAATCTTTTTAAGATGTTGACGTTTTCTCTTGTGCCTCACATACAAAATTGACTCATAACCAAGGGAAGTAAAGGTCTTTTTTTGTTTTTTTGTTTGTGTTGATGCATTGACTCTTCACTGGTGCAGATCGGGCATGTTTTTGAATCAATTTGCTTTAATATCGAGCTAATTGTCAATGCAACATATCAACCCTTTTATTTAAATCATAAACCTTAAAATCGCAGGGCAGTAAAAACAAAGATTAGGATCAAACTGGTAAAATGTCCTTTGCAATTGTTCTAGTAATTGTCAGTGCCTGCCCAATGCGCCTTAGTATGAGGAAGCCCAGGCTCTGCTCTAATGGGGCCTGTCATTAATCTAACCATAAAAATCCAGCCTGTTGTGATTCGGATGTAATTAAAGCTATTGACGTGATTGACAGCGCCCCGTGGCGCCAGTAAAACGATGCGGCCTCGTGTTTCTACAGTGTGTGTGGATCTGTGCACATAGGTTCAGAGTCTAAAAGCGTTTAAGCATCTAACCCCAGGAGCGATGATTCTGTCGGCGAGTTTGACTTGCGGCTTGGTGCCAGAGTCTCGCACACGGACCTGGGTCTGAGGCCTGATGGAGAGTCCTGCTTTCATCCTTCTCTTTGCTCATTTTCCAAAGTACTTCCATCACTTAGCTGTGGCGTTGTTGTTGGCGCTTATCTTCTCTCTGCTGATTCAATCATTTCTCATAGTCTCAAACGGAATTACATTTGGCGTATCACTGTGATAATGGAGCGTATAAAGTGCAGAAGTTGGCAGGATGTAAAATGGCACAGTGCCATAAGAGGGAGATTAGAAACAGAGGATGTTGGCTGCTTTCTGCTATGGCAGATATGTAAAAGTGGTCCGTGGGATTGAAGAGGGGGGCAGTGTTCATTCTGACAGCCTAGGGGTAGAGGCTGTTGGCCAGTCTGCTGGTTTGGGCAGGGAGTGACCTGTTATGTTAACTGTTGCTCAGACTAGTTCTGACGGTTCAGCACAAAGTGGCCCATTTCTGAGTAAAGTTGGTTTTGCTGCAACAATTATATCCATAATCGTTGCCAATTATTTTTTTTGATTTAAGAACAACTTAACTTGGTCTAGATTGTAAATATAAATGGGCTACGTCCCCTTATTGTGTAGCTCAAATATATTCTGAAATTCACTTAACTCACTATCCTTTTATAAGACTCTTTGAACCAGGATGCTCATGATCAGGTGAATATTATGAAGGTTGGATATTTCATGGGGCGACAGTAGCTCAGTTGGTAGAGCATTGGCCTTTGGCCCTGAAGGTCGTGGGTTCGAGCCCACCGTAAGACCTACTTCACGACTCCCACTGATGACTGCTGTCGTTGTGTCCTTGGGCAAGACACTTAACCCTACTTTGCCCAAAGCCCCAACTGAAAGATCTCAGCTCCTGTGGACTCGCCACCTGCAGGAGGATCAGTGAGGGGCTGGTGCTCTGTGACTGGGTGCAGCTCTGACTGTCACCCCCCCGACCCAGAAATGGATTAAGGGGAGGAAAATGGATGGATGGATATTTCATAATTCCCTGTTACCTCTGTTTTATGCATGCTCTAGTATTACCTCCTAACCAGTTTGCACCGACGGCCAAAGCAATGTCCCAGTTCGTGACTTCCTGTTCCTCACTCCTGGCAATACAAATATTCAGATTCTGAGTTTCCACTCGCTGTTCTTTACACATTCGCTGTTCTAGTATCAAAGCGTGTGGTGTTTTCCAGGTGTCGTCAGCGTCACAAAGATCTTCAACTACTATAAGAAGTTTGGCTACAGCACGGTGGTGATGGGCGCCTCCTTCAGGAACACCGGGGAAGTGAAGGCTCTGGCGGGCTGCGACCTACTCACCATCTCTCCCTCGCTGTTGGCAGAGCTCAGCCAGGACCACAGCGCTGTGCCTCAGATGCTGCATGCGGAGAAAGGTGATGGAGGCCACAACAAAAACACAACACTAGACACTGGATATAACTCTGCAGACACACACACACTTTTATCTAGATTAAGAAAAGGTTCAACCCTCAGTGGGACTGGGATAATGCTTGGGTATAACTATGACAAAAAACTTAATGAATTGTACATTGAAAAATTTCTCCAGGCACGGTAATGATGACAATGGCACTAATATTGGCAATAGTGATTTGGGCAATAAATGATGATGATAACAATATTAATATTGAAATTGAATAATTAGAATAATAAAAATAACAATAATAAGGATAATGATAATGATAATAATAGTAATAGTAAGGGTAAAAATAATAGCGAACACAAATGGCACAGGGCAAGTGGAGAGGGGCCTTTCAATGAGGGTGAACAACCTGGAGTTGTTAGGCCCCACAATTTTTTTATTTTTTTTTTTTTACGCAACACTAGCACAGGGGAAAACGCAACATAAGTATTGTTATTTTCATTGTTTTCAAATATCTACTTATTTATTATTTTTGTACGTTGTTTCTTTATTGTTAGTTGCCGTTTGATTGTCAGTTATTGCATCCTGGTCTATATATGTGAAAGAGTATATGTGTTTGTATATATTTCTCAGCTTTATATCTCCCACAAGCTCAAACACTTACACATGCACACACACACATACTTACCTTACCCTAACCCCAGTAGTTCCTTTGTTGTTTATTGTACTGTAACTATGTATTTTCCTGTATGCCTAAATAAATATAAAAAAAAAGGTTTAAAAAAAAAAAAAAAAAATTTCTCCAGGCTGGAGTAGATGGCAAGAAATTTAGTTTTAATAATTTTCCATTTCGTTTTTATTTTGTTACAGGACTTGCATTTGTACCAACTTACTGCTGAATACAATGGCATTAGCCTGGTTGTACCACACCTTAGTACAAATTTCATTTCATACTAGGGTCTGGATTTGCTCCATTGAGCTCAGTTTACAGATGGCAGGGGTTAACTCCTTTTGCAGATTGAAACAATTGGATCTAAGTTTACTGTGACGTATGTAATGCGCCAGAGTCTGTTGTTAGCCTTAGCATTTAGCCTAGCCATCTCCTTTGCCGCTAACGGAGCCCGTGGGGAGTAGCGCCACAATCTTGACCAGCGATTACATTTGTTAAACATTCCTCTTGCTCCTGCTTCAATTTATTGATAGAACCAGACCGGATTACTTTACTATCGCATTCTTCACCACTGCCAAATCACAACCTGCCCGTTCGGCGCAAACTCTTGACGTCACCGGCACCGACCTACAACGCGCTCTCTGAGTAGCCGGTTGAAATACGACCGCTTGTAATCGCGAACACGGACCAGACGCTACATGCAGTGAAATGATGGCTACATTAGCATTGGTCTCAGATGGAGAATTACTACTGTCTTCTTGATCATGGTTGGTCAAAATGAGTTTTAATCAAAATATTACACAAGAAATGTAAAATGTGAGTTTTAAAATTCCTATAATTAAATGCATGAATTTAATCTCTCAGTGCAAATCGCAGCTGAATGAAAACAAAATACATCCTTGGTTAGAACAAGTCAACAGCCCAAAATTGCAAATGTAGAAATACAAAACACGATTCAAGACAATCTGCTAGACCTACGTGGCGATAAAATGCCTCATCTGTTTGTCGATGATTCTCCATTTTAAGGTTTAGAAGTTAACTAAGCGGTATTGGCTTTCTTTTTTTGTCTCATTAAAGAACCTTCTAAGCCTTAAACATAACACAACACTTTTTTTTGACTCTGCAAGCACAAAGGCTCATGGGGGATCATGTGTGAGGCGTGAATCCCATACTTATTCTTAAAGCGTGTCCAAGCGACTGCAGACAGAACTCTCCGGATCAACTCCTCCGCTGTGTTCAGGGACCTCCCACGTTACAAATGACTCACTGAATATCCATCGTTTGTTATCATGTTTCTTCAAAGATAATCTACTTGGGGGTTTTTCCTTCTGCTTGTCTACTTCCTCAAAGATGATTCTCCAAAGCACATGTTTAACAAATCTGAACTCACGCTCTACTTTCCGTGTTGTAGCAAAGAAGTGTGACCTGGAGAAGATTCACCTGAACGAGAAGTCTTTCCGCTGGCAGCACAACGAGGACCGCATGGCCGTGGAGAAACTGTCCGACGGCATCCGCAAGTTTGCAGCCGACGCCATCAAACTGGAGACGATGATTAAGGTCAGTCTCGGAGAACGCCAGTATCATCCCAGGTTTACTCTAGGAGCGGATCTGAGAGAGCTCCACAAGGGAAAGGTTAGCTGTAGTTTCTTTATTTTATCATTACCTTGAGAGCTACTTTTTCTGGGACAAAAGTTGCAGAGGGCTCATTTTTGATAAGGATAGTTTAAGATTAGATATTCCTTTATTCTGATACTGTTGTGTCATTGTTGCGCACATTACAGCAGAGAAAGGAGGAAATGATATTGCACACATCAAATAGTCTTAAGATAATCGACAATACAATTATAAGATGGTAAGGTAAAAAACTTTAGAGCTATAATTGCACTTGGTTCAGAAGTATTTTTATTGCACAGCTCATACATAACGCAACTCAAAGTGCTGAACAAAACCAAGATAGACATAATCACAAGTCATACATAACACATGATAATCACAGTACATTAAAACGTGTAGAGATGATATGGTATAGTTTGGTATGTACTTTATTTGAACAGGGACAGTGTACAATTAAACATTAGCACAAAGAGATGCACTGTACCAGGTTATAGCAAAGATGCTAATATCCACCTGTAGTCCCTGGGCAGGCTAGTGTTGTGTTCATTTAAACAGATTATAATGTAGATGGATACGTGACTGTCTTAAACTTACAGACTTTATATAACATCATTCACAAAACATTAAATTTAATACCAATAAATGCAGTTCCCCAACTTCTAAAGCATTACCCTCACTCACTCGTGTGTGCAAACATGCTTTTTCAGAAGCCATTTTTTTAGTCAGCCAAGAAAATGGTTGTTTGCAGCGAAACTTTGATATGAACATCGTCAGAGAAGAAACCTGTCGCATTTTTAGACTCTATAATTTTTGGGTATAACACTCTAAAACAAATGTATCAGTGGAGGAAGTAGGTTTTTTTTGTTTTTTTAATAGTTTGGAGACTTAAGCTTTTAAATAATGGCTCTTGTTTGTGTGTGCATCCTGAGTGACCTTTGGAAAAATGAGAATGAACTGTCCTCTGCAGAAAAATCTATATGGTGTGAAGGGTAAAAACTCTGCCACCAAAGTCTCAGATTCACCTCCACATTGTTGCACTGAGGCTGAAAGACCCACTCAAAATTAAAGTACAGAAAGTTATCGGTCTCTCTCGCTGTGTTTCTCTCTCAGCCACACCAACTACATATCACTGCAAAGAGGTTATATATTATGATTAGGTTTTTATTGTTAATCACCTTTTTTTTTTTTTTCTTCTACAGGACAAAATGCTCAGCGCTAAAAACGGACAGTAACGAAGACGGCAGCTCCAGATCTAGAAGTTTCTCCTGGACTTTAGACTTGGACTGAAACCACAAAGTCTCGTATTTTACGTAGATGTAATTTTTATTCAGATAATTCCCAGACATAATGGCACTTTATTAGCAGCCTTCTATGGATCAAACTGAATTGTAAACCACAAACACATTCCTCAGTAAAAAACTACTTGTAAAAACGTCTTTATTGTCTTAAAATTGTTCCGTCTCCGGTGAAAGATTAGAGGTGTCGCAGACGGAGCACCGAACAGGGTCTGCATCTGTAAACGCCCCGGCAGCTCTCAAATCATAAAAGATCCTCCATTAGTCCCACAGCGAGGAAATGTCAGTGTTGCATCATCAGTTAGAGATACATGAACAATAACTATATATTATGCTGAGATTGTTTTAGGAAAGAAGCAAGCGTGACATGCTGTTTATTCCGCAGCAGCGTCAAAATATTTTAGTCTGGGCCAAATTTAAAGAAAACTAATTGAACGTAAAGTTCTTGAGTTTGGATGTTTTCTAGTAGGTTTGAATTCAACCACACCTGAGCCAAAGATCTATTGGAAGACTGACTCAAATTAAATAACTAGATACTGTAATCTTTATTTATATACCGCCTTTCACAGACCAGAGTCACAAAGCGGTTTACAATTGTTATTATTTTTGAGCATTTGTCCTCTCACTCCACACAGAGATGGGAGACGCCACTTTGATCACTGGAGTAATTCAGGCGTCCAGTAGCAGCAGAGACTCATCCATCAACTCAAACAAAAAATCTAAGTGGTAATTAGGTCACAGCAGAGGTGGTGTAGCTTTTTTTTTTTTTCCCCTGCTCTGGTTAGGCTTAGGGGAGTGAAATTCTGAATGCCTTAGTTTATATTAAGTGGCGTTCCCCCAGTGGATCGCTGCTTGGTTCAGTCCATGTGTCTTCTCTGCCCTGGATCAGTGTAAAGCCATGGAAACTACTGCAGCGACATTTACAGGACGAGAAATGACAATTGTAATGCACAACTGTTTCAGAGCTACTCAGGACTTGCAGTTTCCAGCGAGTTCAAAAGTTAATACTAAAGAAATGTGAATGGCTCTCGCACTAATGCGTTTTAAAGTGAGACTAAAAGTAACTACTGTACAATATGGTCGTTTTCCTGGGACGACAGGCTTTAAAAATAAGTAACAGACCATAGTAGCCCCTTACATCAATGCTGCAAGTTACTGTCAGGGTTCATCATCTCAGGGGTCCCTAAAATGTACTTTCCTGTTCTAGTGCAATAAAAGTTTACTTCGGCCCATTTCAGCAGCACTAGACACGAGGTTCTGTATTGCACTTTCGGACATTAGTTTAAATCATTGCACAGATGCACGACATTGAGGTCAAGTCAGTGTTTTAGTCCTTATTGTTCGTCGTACAGTCTGGTAAACCAATGGTATCTATACTAACTACCCCAAGACCAGTATCTTTGCCACCTCTGGTTAATGCCTATAGCTCAGTGCAACACATCACTGCACAAAATGATAAAATATGAGCTAATAGTTGCTTGAATCAAGTGTTTTTCATCTTGAGTACGTTGTGACTGTTAACTAGATTCTCCAATAGGACAAAGACATTTTAGTCTTATTTCCAAGAACTGCTTTATTTTCTCATTTTGAGGGAAATCTTGTATCTTTTCAAAAGAATATCAGCCCTATTTTTATTTTTTGTTTTTTCTGCTACTGGACACCCACATTTCTCATACGGGGATCAATAAAATCTTTCAACCGCGTTACCTTCGTAGGACAATAATACTGTATGTCGTCTTTATTTGACAGTGGTCAAACTCTCGCTCAAACCCCCTTTTGTCCCTTATCAACCACTGTAATTCAAGATGGTGCATTGACAGAGAGTCATCCAGCTCTTATGCACATTTATAAGTCAAATTCTAAGCCTGCAACAACATTCAAAAACATGGTGGAGGTAAATAATTTTAAAAAGGTCAAACTTATTTTGTATTCACGTGTTTTTGTTAATTAGACCAACCGTACCAACTGCACAGCTTACCTTTTTAGGCTCAGTCATGCTCAGATTAGGACGCATTTTGTCACATTTAAGCTATTTTTGACCTTTTTCACAGTGTGGCACATCCAGAAAACATTGTTTCTCTTAGTTAGATTTAGAGTGTTATATAATGTACAGAAAGTAAAGTTCACGGCTTGCCTCTGTGACGTTCAGCCTTTGTCTCTGGTCCCGGCGGCCTCCAGTCGGACCTGTTGGACTCCATTCTGCGGCTGCCCAATTTTAGACTCGACTCCTCCTCAAAGCAGGTGGATTTGAAGACGTTTCAAACTTTTGGTAGTTATTCAAACGGAGTATTTACAGCAGCTTGGATTCTCAGTGAAGGTAATCCTGGTTTTGATATTTCAGATGATTAGAGTTTTATGAAAGATGATGAAGGCTAATTGGTTTGAGGTTGCAAGACTGAAGGTACAGAAGTAGATCCAGTTGGTGTATGGATATTATGTTTTAACTGAGAGCCAAAAAAATCTCTCACTTTAAGATGTATTTTTGTGGGAGCTAGAATCTGGTCCAATGCATCCCCACACCCTGTAAAATTTAAAAAAAAAAATCATACCATACCATAGCCTCAGACATTTCTTACAGTAGATAGGTGTAATTTCTTTTAAAGCTATAGGTCCAACACATTCAGAGAGTATTCTATTGTATCTTTTTGCTTAATAACATTTTGATACTAAATAATATATAAAACCTCTTTACTGTAATTTTGTCTGGAACTGGTCATAAACAGCCAAAGAGCTGCTGAATCCTGTTTCGGGTACATTTTGTGTCAAGTTGTGTCAACGTCACATTTGCTTCTTTGGCTTTGAACTTAACGCAGCACTGTTTTCTGAATGAAATATACGTAAAATATGTGGTTATTTCATGTTTAGAATCAGCTCCTTTTGTCAGTATTGCATGCAGCTGTAGGCGTTAAACCGAGGTGGAAAAATCACTGGTGTGTGTGGTTTAAAGTATAGATATCAGATTTGTCTCCTGTTAAAGTGCTTAGGTACACTGCAAAAATGATGAAAAATAAGTCAGCTATGGCACAATTTCTAACAAAAGTATCTGCAAAAAATGTCTCGTTTGGAATGAGAAAACAAAGCAACAGTTCTTGAAATAAAACCAGACTCATTGGAGAATCCTGTTTTAACAGTCAGAATGTGTTCAAATTGAGATAAAAACCACTTGATTCAAGCAATTATAACCTTATATCTTGTAATTTTTTTGCAGTGTACCTAGAAAAGCTTGTAATTTTACACTGAAAATACTAAATATGAGGAAAACTGCTTGAATCAAGTCTTTTTTAATCTTAATTTCACACATTCTGGCTGTTTTAAAACTAGATTCTTCAATGGGACACATACATTTAGTATTATTTCAAGAACTGTTGCTTTATTTGTTCATTTCAAGATAAAATAAGACAATTGTGCTTAGTCCAATTGATGAATCTTGTGAGAAATATTTTATTATTACATTATTTATTATTATTTTTTTTAGCACTTTTTGCAGTGTATGAAATAAAATGCATTTTGTTCGATAATTACTCGATAATTACTTCAAACGCTTGAATATTTTACTGAAGAAACGTTTGTCAATGACAGAAAATAATACAATAAACTATCAAATCTAAAGGTGGAACTTGAGCTGAATGTTCCTGAACCATAAATTCTTTAACCTCAAACCTGTTTTAAAACGCTTCAAAATTATTTATTTACTGTATAATTTGTCGTTTACATTCTACTCTCTTATGTTGAGAACTGAAGGATTTTTGACTGATGGAATTCTCAAGGCAAAAACTCAAAATAAATATAAAATAAAGATTTACGTCACGGAATAACTGCCCACTTCTGCGCTACACTGCAAAAAATGATAAAAAAGTAGTCATTTTGGAGGGAGACATTTCTGTATATTTTAAAACAAGATCATTTTGCTTTGTCCCATTGAAAATTTGGGTGAGAATGTTCTCAGATTAAGACAAATTTGAGCAATTTTTGACTGATTTTCCATCTGTTTTTGCAGTGTATCGTCTCTCTCTCTCTCTCTCTCCATATAACTTTAAAGTGATTGTCTGGAGTTTGTCAGAAAGAGACAGAGGTACTTGATTTGAAAAAAACGACGCAAGCTCCTCCCCCTTCCTTTCTGAGTGGTCTACACCTACGTTTCCATAACAGATTTAAATGTTAATCAGAGAACACATTATACAGATACATTATCAATACACATGCACGGAGGTTTTCAGAATTATTTGTTAACGTTTTAATGAAAAAAATAATGTTTTTATGCACACAAAAAAGCGATCGCGACAAACCCTGAAGTAGCTGTTATCATGAACTGCACATTATAGGACACATCTGTAGAGGGTCTGATTATGGATATAGGTTCAGTTTATAAATCATTATGGATATAGGTTCAGTATATAAATGATTATGGATATAGGGTCAGTATATACATAAGTACCTCAGCGCGGATGTTCAGAATTCTTTGTTCAGGTTTCATATAGTTCCAGAGCCTAATAGAGGCTTGAATCGGAGGCTCCGCGAAAACAAACAACTGAGCATGAGCGCCGATGATTGACAGCCCTTGGCAAGACTCGATTGGTTAACCTCGACAGCACCGTGGATTCTGAGCTGTACCTAAGTGAAGGGAAGGCGGGACTTGTCTAATATTAGAATTAATAAAATTACTTATTTTATGTCAACATTTAAGGCCAGGAGATCAATTTAACACATTTCCTAAAATTTGTAATTCATTTAGAGTTACAGACTATCCCTTTAAATAAAATGTAGTTTTAAAAAGCGCCTTTCAGAAGTACAGCAGAATAAAATCCAAAAACATTATTAATGTTGGAGCATTTGACCTGTGTGAGAATATAAACGTGTGGTGACTGTGGGAGAGTGGGGAGGGGGAGGAGGGGGGTGATTCTGGGGGAGGTCTGAGAGGTGAGTCCTGTGGAGTCTGGTCCTGGTCCTAGTCCTGGTCCTGGTTCTGGATGGACTTGTATCTGCAGATTTTTAATTGAGAGGAACTTCTTTAGGAGTAAAGTTTATGGAGTGTTTTCTGAGTAATAAGGTCTCTCTCTGGTCTCTCTCTGGTCTCTCTGGTTGGTCTCTCTCTAGTCTCTCTGGTCACTTTCTCTGGTCTCTCTCTGGCCTCTCTCTGGTCTCTCCCTTCAGCCTCTCTCTTGTCTCTCTCTGGTCTCTCTCTAGTCTCTCTGGTCTCTCTCTTGGGCCTCTCTCTTGTCTCTCTCTAGTCTCTATAGTTTCTTTGGTCTCTCTCTCTGGTCGCTCACTGTACATGTTAGAAGCATGAAAAACATTGAAAGATTTTCGTATCACAGTTCATTCAATTCAATTTATTTTTGTATTGCCCTGAATCACAACAACAGTAGTTTTCTCTGAGGACTTTACAAAGCTGTCGATTCACCAACAACAGATCAGAGAATCAAACTGTTCACACACAAGAAACACTGGTCTATCAGGGACAGAATAGATTAGTAAGTAAGTAAGTTTTTATTTATATACCGCCTTTTCACTGCAGATCTGAGTCTCAAAGCGGTTTACAATTGTTAATTTTTGGGCATTTGTCTCTCACTCCACACAGAGATGGGAGCGGGGTCGCCAGTACAGGAAGCGCATGCCAGAACTATTGGACATATTTTTAGTGGTAGGGGAAACCGGAGTACCCGGAGGAAACCTACACAGACACAGGGAGAACATGCAAACTCCACTCAGAAAGGCCCTGGTCCGACCGGGATTCGAACCCAGGACCTTCTTGCTGAGAGGCGAGAGTGCTATCCACTCAGCCACCGTGCCTGAAGGGCATGTTGTACTGTCGGTCTGTGCCTCTCTCTTTCTCTCTGGTCTCCCTCTCTTTCTTTGTTTGTGTGTGTCTCTCTCTCTCTCTGTTTCTCTCTTTGTCTCACTCTGTCTCACTCTCTCTCTCTTTCCATCTCTCACTCTCTCTGTCTCTCTCTCTCTCTCTCTCTCTCTGTTTCTCTCTTTCTCTCTCCGTCTCTCTCTCTCTCTCGACAGCATCAGAGAAGCTCAGACAAACACAAATGTTTTCGCAGCTGTAGAACGCAGCCAGAACAAAGGCCAGAGATGAAGACACAGCTTTAAACAACTTTATCAGATGCACGTCTGACTGTGACACGTCCTCTGCACGTTACACCGTTTTTAACAAACATAAAAACTGCTTGGAATAAATAATTAAACACATTTCCTTGAACCCAGAAACATTTGAACCCTTTTTAAGTCCATTTACAGTCTCACAGCTGAGATAGAATAGAAAAGATAAGAAGGGAATGTTGTTGGTCTGTGTGTGTGTGTGTGTGTGTGTCTCTCTCTCTCTCTCTCTGGTCTCTCTCTCTTTCTGTGTCTCTGTCTATCTCTCTGTTTATCTCTCTATATCTGGTCTCTCTTTCTCTGTCTATCTCTCTGTCTCTCTTTATCTGGTCTCTCTTTCTGTGTGTCTCTCTTTCTCTGTCTATCTCTTTGTCTCTCTCTCTATCTGGTCTGTCTTTCTGTGTGTCTCTCTTTCTCTGTCTCGGCCTCTCCCTTTCGCTCTGTCTCTCTCTGTGTGTGTGTCTCTCTCTCTCTCTCTTTCTCCCTCTGTCTCTCTGTCTCTCTCTCTCTCACTCTCTCTGGTCTCTCTGCGTGTCTCTCTTTTTCTGTCTCTCTCTTTCTTTCTCTCTCTCTCTCTCTCTCTCTGGTCTCTCTTTTTGTCTGTCTCTTTCTGTGTCTCTCTCTCCCTCTCTCTCTGTCTGTCTCTCTCTCTCTCCCTCCCTCTCTCTCTCTCTCTCTGTCTGTCTCTCTGTGCTTATTTCACTGACAAACCTGATTTAAGAAAACATTCAGTACATTGGGCCTCATTCACGAATAACTTCGTAAGAAACTACTCAACTTTCTTCTCAAGTTGTCCTTAAGTAGATTTCTAAGAAGTCCCCACGTGGGATTCATCAACGCACTCGTAAGCCGCTGAATTGTTTGCAGCTGTTCTCTCAGATTGATGAATCCCATTTCCTCGTAAGTACAGCGCGCGTGCCAGGTGCTTCATTAGCATAGGTACTTAGCATAAGTAACCGCCCACTAATGCCCATATAAGGGACTGCAGGGCCGTGTGCAGACGGCAGAGGAAACAGCAACAGGCCTAAAGCAACAGGCCACGGAGCAAAAGAGTCACCCTTTTTTCTTCTTTTACCAGACTGAGAATAAAGTTATAAAATGTTGACTTAAAAGTCGAAATATTATGATAATAAAGTCGAACTAGCAAAATTATGAGATTAATCTAAGAATATGATGAGATTAATCTCAAAATGTTATGAGCTTAATTTAAAAATATATTATGTATTATTTTAAAGATGAATCTCAAAATGTTTTGGACCCTGGGAGGAGATCCAGCGCGGACCAGCGCTGAGACCAATGCAGACCCGAGGAGAGACTGGAGTGACCAGCACACAGAAACCAGCGCGGACAGGAGAGACCGCATAGACTGGAGACACCTGACTGGAGAGACCGGTGCGCAGAGACCAGCGCGGACCGAAGATAGACCGCATAGACCAGACTTGAGAGACCAGCGCGGACCCGTATGGATCCAGGAGCATGCAGGAGCACCCGTATGGAGAGACCAGTGCAGACCCGTATATGGGAGAGACCAGTGCAGACCCGTCTAGATCCATGGGAGAGACCAGTGCAGACCAGTATAGATCCATGGGAGAGACCAGTGCAGACCCGTCTATCCATGGGAGAGACCAGTGCAGAGACTCAGCGCGGACCCAGTAACCTCCTGCAGCAGCAGTATATATGCCGTTGTTCTGTGGCCCGTGGATAAAGAAATGCCCCCTATAAATAGGAAGGGGTCACTAATACACGGCAAGATTTCCAATGTATTTGATAAAGCGTTGGCACATTTCATTTCAAAATGAATTAAAAAGTAGGCCAGATCTGCAGTGAAAAAGGCGGTATATAAATAAAGATTACTAATAAAGATTACTACAAATAAATAAATACATACATCGATATGACGGACATATCACTGGAATGTTGTATTTTTATTCAACTTCACCAAAGAGGACAACCCCGGCGTGTGAACATGTCGGCACTGAATGCGTACGAGTGCTCCTGAGGACTCGTAGGATTTGTACTTGCCCAAGAGAAATTCTGGTTACGAGAAATATTCGTGAATGCCACTTTCTTCGTAAAAACCGCGTAAGTAGGATTTACGTACAAATCTGTTCCTAAGAACAGTTCGTGAATGAGGCCCATTGTTTGTTTACGTGAAATGACTTTTTTTCTCAGATACATGTTTGTATGTGGTAATAACTGCCTGTAATAAGAGCTTAAGTAAACATGTTTAAGTTACAGTCATATGTTTCAGCGACAAACACAAGTTAAGAAAACTTTAAAATCCATTGTGAGTTTAATGCAACACTTGACCCTGTTTTGATCTGGAGAATAAAAGATTAAAATAAAAAAACAAAAGCTACATTTACTTCCAGTGCGTCACACGTCAACTTTGTTCTTCTTTGGATTTGAGCCGAGCATGAAACAGATCCTGGTTTGATAGTTTATATCTGAGGAATAATAGTCATAATAATGAGTCATAAAAATAACACTGAAACTTTACTCAGGCAAAGAATTGTGTGTGTGTGTGTGTGTGTGTGTACGTGCGTGTACGTGTACGTGTGTGTGTATGCATTTTTCTGCGTGTGCATCAGACCCCCTCTTGTCTGCTTCTGTATGCATGGCAAGGCAAGGCAAGTTTATTTGTATAGCACAATTCATACACAAGGCAACTCAAAGTGCTGAACAAGATAGCATTAAAATCATAAAATGCATTGTGCGTGTGTGTGTGTGTCTCTGTATGTATCTGTGTGTGTGTATTGTATACATGTAAGTAACCAATTTTGTTTGTTTTTTGTGTGTGTGTCTCTCTCTGCTGTCATTGCCTTGTTTAACCACATTTTCTTTGCACTTTCTCCTTTTAAATGAATAAAAAGACGTTTATAAAGTTACATATATTACGTTTCTTTTTGGACTCTCAAAAACGTGTCACGTGACGTTCAAGCGTCTCTTTGTAAACGTCTCCAGTTGATCTCATTATATTCAAACCTTCAGAGTGAGTTTCTTCAATAGATTCTGTCGCTGCTTTAAACACAGATAAAAAACAGATAATGACTGTAAATATTAACAGACATAGTCACGGCGTTCTCCGCTGTTGAATCTAATGTGACATCACTTTTGGCTTCTGTGGGCTTTTTCAACTGGAAAATGGCAGGGAAATGAAAGAGTGAAAAACACATTTGCACATGCGTCAGCTGCACCAGCCCCATTCATTTAACAAGTTCATTCAAAAGTCCACAGCGGCTAAACTAGACTGGTCCAAAAATATATACTCCCGTCAACATTGACATCGTCTGGAGCGTAGCTTTGGACCATCCTGTAAAGACGTTTTTGAGAGGAAAGAAGACGCCATACATAAGCATTGGGTAATTCTCTTTCCGGGTACACCCCCACCGGCCCGGAGTGAGATTGCAAGTATGTCAGCGCACATGCTCATGGACCTTTTAGAGCCGAGACCCGCCCCCACTGGGTATAACATGCGACAGAGTTTAGCCTGTGACTGTAGGTGAGCAGATATAGAATGTCGACAAAAACATCCATCGACAGACTTTGATAATACGCCAAATGAAATGTACAACTAAAACTAGACAGAAGAAGATGATGAAGAGATCCTTTATTCTAAAAACTCTGAAAAAACGTTGGCCCAAACACATTTCTATGACTCGTCTTTTGAAACGGAAAAATGCTCAATTTAATCATTTTCTTTTAAACTTACATAAAAACACAAACAGATTCAGATTCATTTATTTGCCATTTGCAGTAAAACCACATTGGAAAAACTGTGCAAGACTACCCCCGTGTGCGCCAGACAGAGACGACACACACCAGAGCTCTTGCCACGGCGCCATCTTTTCCGGCGCCATGCGACAAACAGTAGAATAAACAGCAGAGAGCAATAACATACAGGTTACAACAGACAGTTGGATAGAAAACATTGGGCCTCATTCACGAATAACTTCGTAAGAAACTACTCAACTTTCTTCTCAAGTTGTCCTTAAGTAGATTTCTAAGAAGTCCCCACGTGGGATTCATCAACGCACTCGTAAGCCGCTGAATTGTTCGCAGCTGTTCTCTCAGATTGATGAATCCCATTTCCTCGTAAGTACAGCGCGCGTGCCCGGTGCTTCATTACCATAGGTACTTAGCATAAGTAACCGCCCACTAATGCCCATATAAGGGACTGCAGGGCCGTGTGCAGACGCCAGAGGAAACAGCAACAGGCCTAAAGCAGGCTTTTGCCAGACTGAGAATAAAGTTATAAAATGTTGACTTAAAAGTCGAAATATTATGATTATAAAGTCGAACTAGCAAAATTATGAGATTAATCTAAGAATATGATGAGATTAATCTCAAAATGTTATGAGCTTAATTTAAAAATATATTATGTATTATTTTAAAGATGAATCTCAAAATGTTTTGAGATTAATCTCAAAATATTTTGGACCCTGGGAGGAGATCCAGCGCGGACCAGCGCTGAGACCAATGCAGACCCGAGGAGAGACTGGAGTGACCAGCACACAGAAACCAGCGCGGACAGGAGAGACCGCATAGACTGGAGACACCTGACTGGAGAGACCGGTGCGCAGAGACCAGCGCGGACCGAAGAGAGACCGCATAGACCAGACTTGAGAGACCAGCGCGGACCCGTATGGATCCATGGGAGAGACCAGCGCAGACCCGTATAGATCCATGGGAGACACCAGCGCAGACCCGTATAGATCCATGGGAGAGACCAGTGCAGACCCGTATAGATCCATGGGAGAGACCAGCGCAGAGACTCAGCGCGGACCCAGTAACCTCCTGCAGCAGCAGTATATATGCCGTTGTTCTGTGGCCCGTGGATAAAGAAATGCCCCCTATAAATAGGAAGGGGTCACTAATACACGGCAAGATTTCCAATGTATTTGATAAAGCGTTGGCACATTTCATTTCAAAATGAATTAAAAAGTAGGCCAGATCTGCAGTGAAAAAGGCGGTATATAAATAAAGATTACTAATAAAGATTACTACAAATAAATAAATACATACATCGATATGACGGACATATCACTGGAATGTTGTATTTTTATTCAACTTCACCAAAGAGGACAACCCCGGCGTGTGAACATGTCGGCACTGAATGCGTACGAGTGCTCCTGAGGACTCGTAGGATTTGTACTTGCCCAAGTGAAATTCTGGTTACGAGAAATATTCGTGAATGCCACTTTCTTCGTAAAAACCGCGTAAGTAGGATTTACGTACAAATCTGTTCCTAAGAACCGTTCGTGAATGAGGCCCATTGTGCTTTGTATAAACCACGGATTTTTTTTCGGGATGAGCCCTTCTGCAGCCGGCCCAATGTGGCTGTCAGAGGGGGAAACATAAAGATCTAGAACAAGAGACAAACTTCAAGACACTTTTCAACATTAGGTTTTTGAGTTTGATCAAAGGACAGCAGATTTAAGAGTAAGAAATCCTTTATTGGTCCCACAGTGGGGAAATGTCAGTGTTGCATCAATAGTTACAGAACAGTAGGAATGAGGAACACACAACACAAGATAAGTGAACAAAAACTAAAATAATGAACAATCTCTAACTTTAGCATCAAAACGAAGCAAGTAGAACATCTGTACCTCTGACAGAGTAAAGAAGCAACCATAAAACACTTTAATCTGGTAAAATAAATATATACAGTAGTTGTTTGTACAGATCTGAGAGAAACTACAGGATTACAGGAGCCAGAGCCGGAGACAGCTGGCTCCACAGGGTCCCACCTGATTCCACAGGGTCCCACCTGGCTCCACAGGGTCCCACCTGGCTCCACAGGGTCCCACCTGGCTCCACAGGGTCCCACCTGGTTCTGGTTCTACAAGGTCCCACCTGGTTCTACAGGGTCCCACCTGGCTGCACAGGGTTCCATCTTCAGGGTCCAGAAGCTCTTTCCTTCTGCTTCGGTCTGTCTGTGCCTTTCATCTGCAATAATAATGTGAAATATTGTAGAAATAATTAAGTACAGAGTCAGGACTAAACATGGGGAGGCAGCGTTTCAGATTCATGGAGCCAAAATCTGGAACAGTCTTCCTGAAAATGTTCAAATCCAGGTTAAAAACAGTTCTATTTAGCTGTGTATATTGTATACAATAATAGTGTATAACTGTGATTATTTAGGATTTGAACCTTGTGTGACTGTCTGTCTTGCTCTGTTCAGCACTTTGAGTTGTGAATGACTGTGCTATAAAAATAAACTGTACTTAACCGTAGAACAACCATATGATTCTGGAACCCTGTCATTAATAACATACTGTACTCGCTTTAAGCTTAATTATAGTAGTTTTATGAGAACATAATGTGTGTGAGCGTGTGGGTGTGCGCGTCTATGTGTGCACGTCTGTGTGTGCATGTGTGTGTGAGCGTGTGGGTGCGTGTGTGTGTGAGCGTGTGGGTGCGTGTGTGTGTGAGCGTGTGTGTCTTTCATAATGTGATAATTGCTCAGGTACAAATGATACGTCTAATGTTCCACTGAGTCTATTTTAATACTTTGATGAATGAACATTTACCGTACATTATGTTGCTGTAGAATCATCAAAGGATCAGAAAGTCCTGGAGCAGATTATAAACCAGTTTAACTCCTGAACATTTAGGGACATTTATGGACATTTATGGACATTTATGGACATTGGTCATCTGTGTCCTTCATCATTGTATTTCTTGTGTTTGAACGGTGAATGAATGGTTTGTGCTCAGAGGTGCATGTGCCGGCACGGTCGCCATATCGCTTGCTATATTTGGGCATCGTCTGGTACTCCCGGTTCTGCGCAGTGGATGAACTCCCATGATGCGTTGCACCATGGGAGCACGCACGTGCACAGAGGGGCTCGGCCGCGCTCTGACCAATCAGAGCGGGAGTTAGAGCGGGAGCCAGACGAGCAGAGTTTGTGGCACTAAAGTGTGGATTTAAAGAAAACTAAAGGATTTAAGAAGAAACTTAGTTCAGGATAAGATAAGATATAAGATATATATATAAGAGAAATTTACATGTCACATCGGCATGGATAGAACACTCAAGATTGTGCAAAAAGAAAGAAATGTGCAATCATGTTAATGCAGGATATATTATGTACAACGAAAGTGTCAAGTCTCAATTTAAAGAGTGGCAATCAGAAACAGTGTCAATAGTAGTGCAGGTTCTTTGAGTCTTATACAGTGTCTTATACAGTGACTTAAAGTGACTTGTTGTACAGTCTGACAGCGGTGGGGATAAAGGCCCTGTGGTAGCGCTCCTTCTTGCACTGAGGGTGCCTCAGTCTTCCACTGAAGGAGCTCCTCAGCTCCTCTACAGTCCTGTGCAGTGGGTGGGAGGTATTGTTCATGATGGAGGTGGCTTTGACCAGCACCCTCCTGTCCCTCACCTCCTCCACAGAGTCCAGGGAGCAGCCCAGAGTGGAGCTGGCCCTCCTGACCAGCTTGTTCAGTCTGTTTTTGTCCTGCTCTGTGCTGCCCGGGGCCCAGCACACGGCAGCGTAGTAAATGGCTGAGGCTACCACAGAGTCATAAAAAGTCCTGAGCAGAGGCCTGCTCACTCCGAAGGACCTCGGCCTCCTCAGAAGGAAGAGGCGACTTTGGCCCTTCTTGTGCAGGGCGTTTGTATTATGGGACCAGTCCAGTTTATTGTTAATGTGAACACCCAGGTACTTGAAGCTGTCCACCAGCTCAATGTCCTCCCCCTGGATGTTCAGCAGCGTGTGGGAAAGTGGTTTTCTCCTGAAGTCGATGATCATCTCCTTGGTCTTACTGGTGTTCAAGCACAAGTGGTTGCGCTCACACCAGTCGACAAAGTCCTTGATAACCGACCGATATTCCAGTTTGTTCCCCTCAGACACACAGCCCACGATGGCGGAGTCATCAGAGAACTTCTGCAGGTGACAGCTGTGTGTGTCGTGTGTGAAGTCTGAAGTGTAGATGGTGAAGAGAAACGGTGAGAGGACAGTGCCCTGAGGGGCCCCGGTGCTGCAGACTACCACCTCAGACTCACAGCTGCGCAGCCGCACATACTGTGGTCGGTCAGAGAGGTAGTTGATGGTCCATGCAGTGAGGCTACTGTCCACTTCCGCGTCCTCCATCTTCCCCCGCAGCAGTGCCGGCCTGATGGTATTGAAAGCGTTGGAGAAGGATGACAAGGGACACTAAAATCCCCACAAAATCCGACCTTTATGAAAGCTGTAGGTTCTCTGTCAGGTTCTCTGTCAGCCGAGGTCGAGCTGTTTTTGTTTACATTGAGTTCTATGTCTGCAGTACAAGGGTCCTTCAGCTCCAAGCTAGTAATACCCGATCCAGTTATTATAATAGATCCATGGTTGAAACCCATTGATTTAAATAAAACTCTTTGTTCTTTTGTAACTGTTACTTGTGCAATCATTTGTATCGAAGCTACAACATGGGTGTGTTCTTTGTGTTTGTTTAAAGTTAGCTTAAAGGTCCTATATTTCACTTTTCTTAGAGAAGCAGTATGAAAAATCTGACCAAAAGTGGTACTGCGGCCTCTCCCACTCTCAATGACTCAGGTTGCCAGAAGACAAATCCTGCTGCTTCTATTGACAGAAGTGAGCGGGAGAGAAGTCTTTAAGAGTTAGCGCGTGGACGTAGTGCTCCTCGTATAATTACGCCTCACAATATAGTACCCCTTTTTAATCCGCTGAGAAAATCGACATGTTACATTTCTGTGTTACAATACTTTGTAGTGTAACACGTCACGTAACTGTATTTAAATAGGGAACACGTGGAAGAGTTTGGTAGCTTCTAAAGGGAGCTGATTTGGAACTATACAGTCTGTGGAAGAGGCTGCGTTTGTGCTCCGTTTGCATGACAGAGCGCACGGACAAAGACCAGACAGGTACATATCAACTAGTCTAAGGTAAGAACAAATGTCAGTATGAAAAAACGGTGGCCTATTCCTTTAAGAATGTGTACTGGATTATTGATCAGGAGGGTTGTAAACTAAATTCTTATCATTGACAGATTTTTGCTAAAAACATTTTGAGTTCATTGTTTACTGTTTCCTGAGAACATTTCTGTCCAACTTTCTAATAGATATCTTCAATCTCGGCCATGGACGCTCATATGAAGACCTATGTGTTCTGCAGGATCACTGCCGATCCTTTTATGCAAATACTCCACAGACTCTGGAGGGTCCAGGGTGTAGAGGGGAGTCTGGGTGTCTCTGTGGGGGCAGCCGGCACCAGATAAAGTGGAAGAAGATACACTGCTATAAATGATACAAGAACCTTGTGCCACAAAGCATAAGCTGTAAAACTGACTTTCTGGTATTTGACCCAAGAGAAATGGCTTTTCTCTCTTTGTCTCTCTCTCTCTACCTCTGTCTGTCTCTCTCTCCCTCTCCCTCTCTCCGTCTGTGTCGAATGATTAGGCAAGGCAAGTTTGTTTGTAGCACAATTCATACACAAGGCAAATCATTGTTGTTCTAGATTTTAGCAGCATGAATCGAAAACACAGCCTCTCCGTGTTTAGTCCTGACTCTGGGCACTAACAGGAGTCCAGTCCCCTTGCTCCTGAGAATCCGGCTCGGTTCATATGGGACTAACATGTCACTAAAATATTTTGGTGCGAGGCCATGGAGAGACTTGTACACAAGCAGAGCTGTTTTAAAGTCTATTCTCTGAGCCACAGGAAGCCAGTGCAGAGACCTGAGGACTGGACTAATGTGGTCGTACTTCCTGGTTCTAGTCAGGACTCGAGCTGCTGCATTTTGAATGTACTGCAGCTGTTTTACAGCCTGTTTGGACAGACCTGTGAGCAGGCCACTGCAGTAGTCTAACCTACTGGAGACAAATGCATGGATAAGAATCTCCAAGTCTGCTTTAGACACTATGTTTTTGATCCTGGCAATGTTTTTTAGGTGGTAAAAAGCTCCTGTAACTATAGTATAGAGACTGTAACACATTATTAAACACACAGTCGCTACATACTCTGGCTTTACCTCAGCACTCACCCATGTTGTCATTTCTCATCTTTAGTTTCGTCAGTTCTGAAGAGGACTCCGTTGCACCTGCAGTCATAAATGTCACTATGCCGGGTTTGTACACATATATTACACCTGTCTCAGTATGTGCTATTCCCTAAACCATTACCTCCTTTTTGCCTTTAGATCCCCCTTCCCACTAAGATGTACGCCCTGACGCTGCTGGTTCTACTGCAGGGCTTCGGCTTGGCATGGCCCAAAATCATAGAACCTCTGGGAATGACGGTCCATGTGGTTCCACAGGAGTCCACAAGTGGGAAAACAGTGAGTGAGATGTGAAAGATCAATGCATACTGCTGATATAGAGACATATACAGTAGATCTCTCTGATATAACATTCCATTCAATTCAGGACTCCAGCTGCAGTGTGTTGCAGCTGTAACAGTAGTCTACTTACTGGAGAGAAATACATGGATAAGAATCTCCAAGTCTGCTTTAGACACTTTAGATCCTGGCAAGGATTTTAAAAAGCTGCTGATGTTACAGATTTGATGTGTCTCCTAAAATTCAGGTCTGAGTATCACCCCTGGATATTTGACCTGATTTGAAGGCTTTAGGGAGAGGAACTGATGACGCTCTCAATTCGTTTCTGGGACCAAAAACAATCATTTCAGTTTTATCATTCAAGGAATTGTTTTGCATCCATTCACTGATCTGTTGGATACAGTGAAGGAGTGAGTCCACTGGTCCATGTTCTCCTGCAGTCAGTGAGACATAGATCTGAGTGTCGTCTGCATAGTTGTGATAGGACACTTCGTGTCTGCGTATTAACTGACCTAACGGCAGGATGTAGAGATTGAACAGAAGAGGTCCCAGGATCGACCCCTGTGGTACTCCACAGGTCAGGGCCATATGATCTGAGACACAGTTTCCAATCTCCACAAAGTATTTCCTGTCTTCAAGGTAAGACTTAAACCAACCAAGATATAGAGACACCAGCCCCTTCCTCTAGTCTCTGTGAGGACCACCCAGTCCTCTAGTGTCTGTGAGGACCACCCAGTCCTCTAGTGTCTGTGAGGACCAACCCAGTCCTCTTGTCTCTGTGAGGACCACCCAGTCCTCTTGTCTCTGTGAGGACCACCCAGTCCTCTTGTCTCTGTGAGGACCACCCAGTCCTCTAGTGTCTGTGAGGACCAACCCAGTCCTCTAGTGTCTGTGAGGACCAACCCAGTCCTCTTGTCTCTGTGAGGACCACCCAGTCCTCTTGTCTCTGTGAGGACCACCCAGTCCACTTGTCTCTGTGAGGACCACCCAGTCCTCTTGTCTCTGTGAGGACCACCCAGTCCTCTTGTCTCTGTGAGGACCACCCAGTCCTCTAGTCTCTGTGAGGACCACCCAGTCCTCTTGTCTCCTGTGAGGACCACCCAGTCCTCTAGTCTCTGTGAGGACCACCCAGTCCTTTTGTCTCTGTGAGGACAACCCAGTCCTCTAGTCTCTGTGAGGACCACCCAGTCCTCTTGTCTCCTGTAAGGACCACCCAGTCCTCTAGTCTCTGTGAGGACCACCCAGTCCTCTAGTCTCTGTGCGGATCACCTTGTCCTCTTGTCTCTGTATGAGGATCTCATGGTCTCCTTCCCAATCATGGAAATGTATCATGCGAATGAAATGAAATGAAATGACAGTGTCAAAAGCTGCACTCAGACAAAACTCTCTCTGAATCTTGCTGCTTCCACCTTAACCACCTCCCCCTGTGTGTGATGTGTCCGGGATCAGGTCCGGGCCCACTTCACCGCCATCATCTCCGGCGAGTGCTCGGACGTGAGTAGTCCGTGTGATGGTGTGGATAACTGTGTGGTGGAGGAGAACACAGTGCCGTTCACCGGGACTCTGGCGGGCTCCAGCTGGTGCTCCCATCACTGGCAACAGACCCTGGACTCGAACTATGAGGGAACCATCTCCTTTGGCCCAGGGTACGACACTCTGACTCTGTACAGGACTGTAACCCTGCAGGAGAAATGACAGAGATATGATAACGCTGCTTCAATATAAGAAAAATAAACAGATAAGAGTAGGATTTGGTTTAATGGTGGGAGCACAGAAAGACGCAAAATCATAGCTGTAAAATCATAGCAGCCAACATAAAAATAAACGACTAGACATGGGGAAAAGAAAAACAATGAAATGACAACACACACAGAGACACAGGGTCTAAATACACACTATACACATTGAAGTCCCCATATAAATACAGATAGTGACTTCCATTGCCCTCTATTTCAACAAGATAGAATTATGTGATGTGATTGTGTGATTGTGTGATTGCGTGATTGTATGATTGTTTGATTGTGTGATTGTTTGATGAGGCAGGGGACGTGCTGTTTCAGTCCGAGTACATTATGTTCCTCAGTGTCGCTGCTGTCACACCTGTTCAAGTATCTCGTATCTTCCCAAGTGAGCTCTGTGGGACCACGGTTATTTGAAATGACAGGAAACAGCCCTAGCCATAGCAGCTAGCATAACGAGTTTTAGTTTTTAGACAAAAGAGGTGGGGGTGTCACATGGTGAAATGATAGAGGACCTAAACATAGGAATGCAAAAATAATGATTTAATAAAGTTAATTCCAAAATGAAAACAAATCTCAAAAAATCCAAAGGAACCAGGAACAGAACTTGACAATACAGGACGTTGACAATACAATGGACCAGCACAAGCGGAGAGGAGCACAGGGTACAAATAGACACAGACACAGGTGAAACACATCAGGGCGGGGCAGACAATCAACTTAGGGGAACAGGAAGTCAAACTACACAGGGAAAATTAGTAAAAATAAAACCACACCATGACAGGGGGGGACATACTTTTACTATTACTCATTGGGATTATTGAAACGTGAAAACGCAAAAACCATTTCAGCATAGTATGTACCCTTTAAAGTAGCAGTATGTAATATTTGCATGTCAAGTCATCATTAAATGGCGTCCATATTTCAAAAGGCGTTATTAAATCATGCTCTTTTCGAATACATCTTTAACTGATAACAGTAGTTCATATTTGAATAGTATTTGAATATCAAAATTAGTTTTCCGACCCGTAAAAGTTGTTATTGTTTTGATTTTGATGTCCTACCCTCCGCCGTTTCGGCAATCAGGAAGTGTCATGTAAGTCCGTGATCGGGTTGCCAGAACTCCCCGCGGCTCATTAATCTCAGAGGTAAAATAACATGTGGCCGCAGAACTAAAAAAGGTCTTGTTATGACTCTCAAATAATTAATGACAAAACAAAGACTGAAACGAAGATTTATATCAGGACGCCTTTGAACAATTGAGACAGCAGATAAAAGTTTTCGTGTGATGCAAAATTTGTTGGTCTGAGTCCGTTCTTCATTTTGTCTTATATCGTGTGAATCTCAATGCAGTAACCCGGGTTCGAATCCGGACAGATTATTTTTGTATTTAATTGCATGTTATCACATTCTATAACAGATTGCTCTAAAAACGGTAAAAGACGAAGGTCAAGACGTTTTTTTGCAGATTATAGCTTAAGTGTAAAAATAATCATTTAAGACCACATGTACCCAATTAAAATAATGTTAGTCCTTTTTGATGTGGGACTTAAACTTGTTTGTCTAAAAAATAGGGAATAAATCAAATTGAAGGTGATATCCTTTGGAGCAAACCCTGATGTTGATACGCTGAAGAAATATATTCCAACATTCATTCTTCCCACTCCTATTTTGGACATCAATTGCTTATTTATTTTGCATAATCTATAATTACATTGATTTTATTCTGTTTTTTGTTTTTTATCTCAAATGTCCAAATAAAAAAAAAAATTAAACATTCATTCAACATTAGCATGCCTCATGGCAATGTGAAGGAGACAGACAAACAACCGATAAAATAATTCCCTGTGTTTGCTGCTGGATTTGGTGTGTATCTGGCAACCTGAGTCAGGGAGAGTGACTGCAGTACCACTTTTGGCCAGATTTTTACATATTGCTCCTTTAAGTTTTAAAAATAGGCTACGATCACGTGACATCACAGTATTCCAACGAGTTCAACAATGTGGCGGAAGCAGCTGAAAAATCAGTCCTAACAATGGATCTTGTCAAAAGTCAGATTTATTGTCAGATTTAATTTCTAGGTCTAATCACTTTCGGAACAGGGCCTTTCTGATTGGCGTTTTCATGTTCTCCCTGTATCTATGTAGGTTTCCTCCAGGTGCTCTGGTTTCTCCTACCATTAAAAACACTCAAATCCTCCAGCTCTGGTCCTGACCGAAGTCTACCATTAAATATTAAACTTATTATGAACTTAACCTTTTGTTATTAATGCATGGGTTTTATATAGTTATTTTTTGGACACTCAAACACACTTCACATGACATTATTCTTTCACTCGGTACATGGTGGTAAGAAACTACAACTGTAGCCACAGCTGCCCTGGGCACACTGACAGAAGCGAGACAACCAGTCTGTGCCATCGGCCCCTCCCACCGACACCAACCACTCACACACACACCAGACTAATTTTATTGATGAAATACCACTTCTCATTTGATAAGACTGCGAGCAAAGCATTCCAGCTGGAGGTTAAAACACACAATAGCTAATAACTCGTTTCCTGATTGTGACTTTGTTGGAACTTTCAGAGCTTCCAGAGATCTGTTCGTGAAACTGAAGGCGGACCCTGTGGTGCGCGCCAACTCCGGCAAACTCAACCATCCGGCGTTTGTGGCCCTCCCCCCTCCCCTCAGGTAAAATGCCAGTCTACAGAGACGTCCCTTGCCATTGGGCAAGGCAGGCAGCTGCCTGGGGCCCCCAAACCGGCAGGGGGCCCCGAGGGCCTACTGATTTGACTTGTACAGGCTACAACAGCTATCTGCAGTGAGGAGTTGGCGGATAAAAACTTTTCGTCTGATGCAAAACTTGCCACGTTCTTTCTTAACAGTTGAAAAGGCGGCCTGAGAACCTGTGTGTAATGTATACAATAATGGTTAAGTTGCAGCGCTTGCGTTGACGACCTGGGTTCAAGTCCGGATGAAGCATACATTTTGTAACTATATATATTACATTCTATATGTTTGAGTCTTATAAGGATCACACTCACACATGTAGATTTAGACTACAACAGGCGGTTCCATCTAGCAAACATTCGTGCACATGCCAATTCACCATTCATAGCATTACATCCATCTATCCTTTTTTGTCCAGCTTATCCATTTACGGGTCACAGGGTCAGCAGTCTGAGCAGAGACACAGACTTCCCTCTCCACACACCTCTTCCAGCTCATCTGGGGGAACCCTGAGACCTCCCCAGCTGAGAGACATAGTCAATCTGTGTCCTCAGTCTTCCCTCGGTCTCCTCCTGGTGGGACATATCCAGAACACCTCCCCAGAGAGGAGACCAGGAGGCCTCCCAAACAGATGAGCCACCTCCACTGGCTCCTCTCCACATAGAGAAGCAGCGTCTCTACTCTGAGCTCCTCCCATGTGTCTGAGCTCCTCCCCTATCACTAAGAGAGCGCCCAGCAACTCTGTGGTTAAGCTCATTTTATTTCAATTTCGTGCTTTCGGTCTTCACCCAAAGCTCATGGTCAGAGGTGAGGGAGGGAACGAAGATCAACCCGTTAATCAAGAGCTTTGTCTTCCGGCTCAGCTCACCGCAACAGTCTGATACAGCTTTGACTGCAGACGCTGCTCCCTCTTCACCACAACCTCTCACGCTCCTTCCCTCAATGAGAACCAGACCCTATGATACTAGAACTCATATTGTTATGTGTAGTTTAAAATGCCAGAAAGAGGATAAAAAATGTTAAAATGTCTGAATTCCCATTACATTGAAACAGAACACATGTGTGAGGGCACGGCTCCTTAAAGTACCTTCAATAACCATTTACCTTTGACTGTCAACAAAACAAAACAAAACACATAAACAAGAGGTTTCATTTCTGCAAAGATGACAAAACAAGAGAGCGACCATTTTGTTTTGGGGACTGAATAACATTTATTCAATTCAATGCGTTTTTGTACAACACTAAATCACAACAGTAGTTCTCTTGGAGGACTTGTCAATTCGCCAACACAGATCAGAAAATCCAACCGTTCATATACAGAAAAGGCAACAATAGAATAGATATAGAGCCATTGGTCCATAAATGTGAATAGATGTCCACAAATGTCCTGGATCAGCAACGCACAACTCAAACCATTAGACAAGAGCAAGGCAAGTTTTTTTTGTGTAGCACAGTTCATAAACACGCCAATGACAGTTTGAAGAGGGGTTGGACTAAGCAGACACACACACAAACACAAACACACACGGACTGCAACACTCTCTGATCCAACACCTCTGCTTATTTTGTCCCGCGTCGACCCGCCATTTCTACAGTGGAATATGTTTATTTTTACAGTCTAGTGTTTGATTGTAACTGTGTGTGTGTGTGTGTGTGTGTGTGTGTGTGTGTGCATGTGTCTATGTGTTTGTGTCTGTTTGTGTGTGTGTGTATTCCCGTGTGTTTGTCACTCTCTCTCATGGGTTTGTGTGTGTGTGTCTCTCTCACTGTGTCTGTCTTTCTCTTGTGTGTGTGTGGGTCTGTGTGTGTGTCATTCTCTCTCGTGGATTTGTGTGTGTGTGTGTGTGTGTGTGTCTCTCGTGTGCGTGTGTGTGTGTGTGTGTGTGTGTGTGTGTGTGTGTGTGTGTGTGTGTGTGAGTGTGAGTCTGTGTGTTTGTGTCTGTGTGTGTGTGTGTGTGTCACTCTCTCGTGGGTTTGTGTGTGTGTCTCTCTCTTGTGTGCGTGTGTGTGTGTGTCTGGACCAGGGCGCGTGAGAACTGCCCGCACCACTTCCCTCTCGCTGTCCGAGACCTGGACGGGGACAGAGTTCGCTGTCGTTTTGCTCTTGAAGATCAGGACGAGTGCAACAAGTGTGATCTGCTCTCATTTGTGGAACTGGACAGTGTGAGTTACACACACACACACACACACACACACACACGCACACACACAAACGCACTCACACAAAAAAAAACACACACAGACACAGACATACACACAGACCGACAGATACAAACAGACATGTTTTATAAAGGATTCTGGGAACTTATCTAAATTATGTTTCTGTTCAACTCAATTTAATCAAAGGAAATCCAACAAATGTTTTATATTTCACCACATTCAACATTCAGATTTTGTCTCTTTTGACTGAGCCGAGCCTGATCATCCTTTGTTTTGGTCCAACTGTGATAGGGTTGTAGGGGTATAGGGATTACAGAAGTATAGGGGTTTTAGAAGTGATGGAGATTTCAGTGACTTTGAACGTGGCACGGTTGTTGGTGCCAGAGAAGCTGGTCTGAGAATTTCAGAAACTTCTGATTCACTGAGATTTTCACACACAACCATCTCTAGGGTTTAAAGAGAACGGTCCAAAAAAGAGAAAATATCCAGAGAGCGGCAGTTTGGTGGGCAAAAATTCCTTGTTTGATGCCCGAGGTCAGAGAAAATCTCTGAACACAAAACATGTCAAACCTTGAGGCAGATGGGCAAAAGCAGCAGAAGACCACACCGGGTGTCACTCCTGTCAGCTAAAAACAGGAAAATGAGGCTTCAGTTCACAAAGGCTCACCGAAATTAAACAATAGAAGATTGGAAAAAGTTGCCTGGTCTGATGAGTCTCGATTTCTGCTGCAACATTCAGATGGTAGGGTCAGAATTTGGAGTCAATAACATGAAAGCATGGATCCATGCTGCCTTGTATCAACGGTTCAGGCTGGTAGTGGGGGGGTCATGGTGGTGGGGGTGTCAGGGTGTGGGGGGGTCATGGTGGTGGGGGATATTTTCTTGCCACTCTTTGAGTCCCTCAGCACCAATTGAGCATCATTGCCACAGCCCATCTGAGTATTGTTGCTGACTATGTCCATCCCTTTATGACCACAGTGTACCCATCTTCTGATGGCTACTTCCAGCAGATAAAACATCTTGTCATAAAGCCCAAATCATGACAGACTGTTTTTTTTTTTTTTTTTAAACTGTACTGGAATGGCCTCCACAGTTACAGATCTCTCAATCCAACAGAGACACTTTGGGATGTTGTGGAACAGAAGCATCATGGATGTGCAGCCGACAAATCTGCAGAAACTGCGTGTTACTTTCAAATATGGCCCAAACTCTCTGAGGAATGTGTCCAATACCTTGTTGAATTTGAAGGAATAAGACATTAGGTACTAGCAAGGTGTACCTAATAAAGTGGCCGGTTGATTGTAGAAGTGTAGGGGTTATAGATGAGCAGGGTTTTAAGCGGTGTAGGGGTTAGAGAAGTGTAGGGGTTATAGAAGTGTAGGGGTTATACAAGTGTAGGGGTTATAGAAGTGTAGGGGTTATAAAAGTGTAGGGGTTATAGAAGTGTAGGGGTTATACAAGTGTAGGGGTTATAGAAGTGTAGGGGTTGTAGAAGTGTAGGGGTTGTAGAAGTGTAGGAGTTGTAGAAGTGTAGGGGTTGTACAATACAATACAATACAATACAATTTATTCTTGTATAGCCCTAGGTCCCAACACAAGTCATCTCATAGGACTTAACAAAACCATTGAAATCACCAACACAGGTCAGAGAATCAACAATTAAAACACATGAAAAATATAAAGCACACACAGAAGAAAATGTCCATACATGTTGTAGAATAGGGGCGACAGTAGCTCAGTTGGTAGAGCATTGGCCTTAAGGCCAGAAGGTTGTGGGTTCAATTCCCACCTCTGCACCTTCTCCACCGACTCCCACTGATGACTGCTGTCGTTGTGTCCTTGGGCAAGACACTTAACCCCACTTTGCCCAAAGCCCCCTCTGAAAGATCAAGGCTATGCTCTCACTCAGCTGCAGCCGTCCTCCTGTGGACTCACCACCTGCAGAGGATCAGTGAGGGGCTGGTGCTATGAGACTTGGGTGGCATCTCTGACTGTCACCCCCCTGACCCAGAAATGGATTAAAGGGTAGAAAATGGATGGATGGAAATGGATGGATGGATGTTGTAGAATGCTAAAGTGTCCTGATCATCACCAATCCTTTCTGTTGGACACTAACTGTCCAACAAGACCCTCCTGCATCGACAAGGAAAAACTCTTAAAAAACCCAGTGGGAAAAAGTCAGAAACCTTCGGGAGAACTAGGGAAACCCACAGGGAGGGAGACCCATTTGAGAAAGGGATCCGCTCCTTCGGACGGACAGGCTAATGATCTAGGACCTAAGCTAGCTACAGAACGTGGACCAGCGGCCGCTGAATGTGGACAGGTCCGGTGCAGGAGTGTAGGAGTTAGAGAAGTGTAGGGGTTATAGAAGTGTAGGGGTTGTAGAAGTGTAGGGGTTGTAGAAGTGTAGGGGTTATAGAAGTGTAGTGTTATAGAAGTGTAGGGGTTAGAGAAGTGTAGGGGTTGTAGAGGTGTAGGGTTATAGAAGTGTAGGGGTTAGAGAAGTGTAGGGGTTATAGAAGTGTAGGGGTTATAGAAGTGTAGGGGTTATGGAAGTGTAGGGGTTATAGAAGTGTAGTGTTATAGAAGTGTAGGGGTTAGAGAAGTGGAGGGGTTGTAGAAGTGTAGGGTTATAGAAGTGTAGGGGTTAGAGAAGTGTAGGGGTTATAGAAGTGTAGGGGTTATAGAAGTGTAGGGGTTATAGAAGTGTAGTGTTATAGAAGTGTAGGGGTTAGAGAAGTGTAGGGGTTGTAGAAGTGTAGGGTTATAGAAGTATAGGGGTTAGAGAAGTGTAGGGGTTATAGAAGTGCAGTGTTATAGAAGTGTAGGGTTATAGAAGTGTAGGTTGTAAGGGTTAATGGGGTATAGACGAGGTCCATGGTCCCTGACGCTGCTGGTGTGTCCTGCAGGAGAAGTGCTCGCTCACATTTACTGGAGACGCTAAAGCTGGAGAGTACCACGTTTACCTGATGGCAGAGGACCGGGTCCCCTCTCCCAGCTCCATGCAGGCCCCCAGTGCTGCCATGAGTGCGGTCCCTGTGGTCCTGTCCCTGACCGGTCAGTACCTCTCACACATGAGTGCAGCTCCATATAATTTTGTGTCCCTTTACCCTCTGTCTCCCCTCTCCCTCCCCTGTCCCTCGCCTCTCTAGCCCCAGTTCCTCCTTTGTCCCTTGCGTCTCCCTCCCCTGAGCCTCACCCTCATCTCTCTCTCCCCTGACTATCTCCCTCACCTCTCTCTCGCCTCTCTCTCCCCTGTCCCTCCCCTCTCCCTCCCCTCTCCCTCCCCTCTCTCTCCCCTCTTCCTCCCTTGTCCCTCCCCTCTTCCTCACCTCTCTCTTCCCTCTCTCTCCACTGACTCTCTCCCTCACCTCTCCCTCCCCTGGCCCCTCCCTCTCCCCTGTCCCTTTCCTCTCCTTTCCCTGTCTCCCCCTTCTCCCTCCCCTCTCTCTCCCCTGTCCTCCTCCACTCCCTCCCCTCTCCATCAAACCCTTCACCTGTCCCTTTCCTCTCTCTCACCTCTCTCGCCTCTCTCTCCTCTCCCTCCCCTATCTGTCCCCTGTCCCTCTCCTTTCCCTCCCCTCTCTCTCACCTGCCCCCCCTCCCTCCCCGCTCTCTCCTCTTCTTCCCCTCTCTCCCTTCTCTCGCCTTTCTCCCCTCTCCCTCCCCTCACCCTCCCCTCTCTCTAACCTGCCCCCTGCTCCCTCCCCTGTCCCTCCCCTGTCCCTCCCCCTGTCCCTCCCCTTGTCCCTCCCCTTGTCCCTCCCCCTGTACCTCCCCTCTCTCCCTTCTCTCACCTGCCTCCCTCACCTCTCCCTCCCCCCTCCCTCCCCTCTCCCTCACCTGTCCTCTCTGGTGTGTGAGTGCAGTGGAAGCAGCAGTCCACAGCTGCAGTGTGGAGCCCGTGGCCTCAGAGGAAACCTTAAAGGAGAACTCAGTGATGGAGATCTTCCCGTACTCCATCAAAAACTTCAGTGTGGAATACGACTCTGCTGCTGAGAGGTGCCCTACGTCCCTACGTCCCTACTGTCCCTACTGTCCCTACAGTCCCTATTGTCCCTATGTCCCTTTGTCCCAACAGTCCCTCTTCTGTCTCCTCTGTCTCCGTGGGCTCCACTGTCTCCTCTCTCTCTTCTGTCTTTTCTGTCTCCTCTGTCTCCTCTCTCTCCTCTGTCTTTTCTGTTTCCTCTGTCTCCTCTCTCTCTTCTGTCTCTTCTGTCTCCTCTGTCTCCGTGGGCTCCACTGTCTCCTCTCTCTCTTTTCTGTCTTTTCTGTCTCCTCTCTTTCCTCTCTCTCCTCTGTCTCCTCTCTCTCCTCTCTCTCCTCCCTATCCTCTCTCTCCTCTCTCTAATAACCTCATGATGTGTTGTTCATTAATAACATGGCCTGGTTTTTCAGTGTACAGTTCTTAATCTATGGAATCATTTACAAACAGGTTGGTAAAAAAACAAACGCTCTATTTTTCTATGTTTCTTGCCCCAAAAAGATGATTACAATCATTTGCCATAATATACAATTACTCTGCAAAAAATTATGCAATTTGAAGTAATAATTGCAAATATTTGGTGTATTCTGACTGTGTTAAAACAAGATTCTCTAATGGGACAAAACCATCTAGTCTTAATTCAAGTACTGTGGCTTTATTTCCTCATTCCAAGGGAGACATTTCTGTATCTTTTTGAAACAAGATCATTTTGCTTTGTCCCATTGACAAATCTTGTTTTAAGGCAGTCAAAAAGTGCTCAAATTAAGATAAATTTAGACATTTATATTTTTTTACTTGTTTTTCATCACTTTTTACAGTGTAGAAAGAAAGTAACTTGAACTGAAACCAACCAAAATTCTCAAGTCTTTGGTTTTAGTTTTAATCCAATTCTTTTCCATCTGTATCACATCAATTTGATTAAAAAACAAATCCATAATCTCCACCACAATTTAGGACCAAAACTCATTTGTAATCATTCTTTTTTCATGTCAAGAAGCTTGTATCTACTCGGCTTATCAATTGTAATTTATGCAAATAACGGACTAGCAGCTAATCATCTTGTTTCTCCAATCGCCGGGATCTAAATCATGGGAACCAATCAGTGAAGTATGAATAAAAGATTGTATTTGTTTGGTGTTGACTTGTAAAGGTGTGACTTTTGTGATTGAGGGTCACGTCTCTGTGAATGTGTTATTACTGTGTCGTTACTTCCCGTTGGTTTGCGTCAAATCAAAGTTGCATGTGTGTGAGTGGGCTCGCCTCTTCACAGATCCGACCTGGTTAAGCTTGACACCACTCATTGACCAATCAGAGAATAGCAGCGGTGGCAGATCAGCAAAAACACTAAAAACATTCCTTCTGAGTTCAGTTCTTGTCCGACCAGTTTTGTTCAGGGAGCCAGAGTTGTATTTTTGTATCGCTCTAAATCACAGCAGTAGTTTTCTCTGAGGACTTTACAAAGCTGTCGATTCACCAACAACAGATCAGAGAATCAAACTGTTAAAACTCAAGAAAATAAGAAATTGGAGCCGGAGCAAGAGGAATGTTTAGCAAATGTGTGTCACTGTTGCAAAGATGTTGTGGCTCTACTCCCCTCGCGCTCTGTCTGGCTTAGGAGATGGCTAAAGCTAGGCTACATGCTAAAGCTAGGCTAAATGCTAAAGCCATGTTACTGTAAAGCTAAATGCCTCTCTCGGGCTCGTTACATACGCCACAATAAACTCAGATCCAATGGTTTCAATCTGCAAAAGGAGTTAACCCCTCCCACCTGTTAACGGCGCTCAATGGATCAAATATAGACCTTAGTACGAAATGAAATGAGTACAATGGTATGATAAGACCAGGCTATTGGAGGGATCCACTCCATAAAACCAGTTCATTCATTAGTATTTTATAAACAATTTTACAGTAATACAGTGTTGCTTCTAATAAGAAAGTGCAAAGGGAGAATATTAACCTCACCGACTAAAACAGAAAAGTCAGAACCATTTATTTGTATCTACACAAACAAAAGCCCAAATACAACACACCCCGAGAAACAAATCACGATACAGTCTGTATAAAACACAAACACAGATAAGTGACATTAGGAAAAGACATCCCTCCCTTTCTCCCTGTCTCTCTCTCCCCTCTCAGTCTTTGTCTCTCTCTCTCTCTCCACTCCCTTTCTCTTTCTCCCACCCTCTCCCCTCTCTCTCTCTCTCCCTTTCCCTCTCCCCTCTCTCTCTCTCTCTTCCTCTCCCTTTCTCTCTGTCTCTCCTCTCTCTTCCTCGCCCTTTCTATCTCTCCCATTCTCTCTCTCCCTCCCTTTCTCTCTCTCTTCCTCTCCCTTTCTCTCTCTCTCTCCACTCTCTCTTTCTCTCTCTTCCTCTCCCTTTCTCTCTCTCCCACCCTCTCCCCTCTCTCTCTCTCCCTTTCCCTCTCCCCTCTCTCTCTCTTCCTCTCCCTTTCTCTCTGTCTCTCCTCTCTCTTCCTCGCCCTTTCTATCTCTCCCACCACCCCCTCTCTCCCACCCTCCCCATCTCTCCCTTTTCCCTCTCTCTCCCCCCCTCTCTCCCTCCCCTCTCTCTCTCTCTTCCACCCTCTCCCCTCTTTGTCTCTTCCTCTCTCTCACTCTCCCTCCCTTTCTCTCTCTCTCTAATACTTGTTACTGTTTAGCATGATGGGTAAACAGAGTAACATCTCCATGGAGACGAGTGCGATTCAGATGAAGAAGTTTTGAGATCCTTTATTTGACCCAGCGGGGAAACTTCGTAGAAAATGCTCCAGTGAGAAGTTCATTTATGCAGATTTTCACAATGTGTGTGTGTGTGTTTGTGTGTGTGTGTGTGTGTGTGTTTGTGTGTGTGTAGCGTGACAGACATTGCAGTCATCGGTCCTCCAGGCCTCTACAGAGTTAGATTTGCCTCGATCGGATCCCTGTCCTCCTTGGACATAGCCTGGGTGCGCACCGAGAACAAGCTCCCTCTCCTGGTTCCCATCTGCTTCGTGGCCAACACTGCCAGGTATCGGCCTCTTCACACACAGACACCTGCCAACAGTCCACGTGTTTGAAGTGTAACCGAGTGCGTCCCTGTGTTCCCAGTTTGCAGTCGGAGCCCAGATGTGTGTGGCTGTACCAACGTATGTAACACATCTGAGCTTTGCTGTCGACACACAAACAAATATACACACAGTGAACGCAAAGAAAGCACAAAGTTGTTATTGTTTTGACGTCTGCTTCTGTCTATTTTCAGGAGAAACCCTTTCTCTTCCGACTGGAACTGGTGAGATAAATGTCACACACGCACACGCACACACACACACACACACACTTTTACAAATGAAGTTTGCAAATGGACTATATAAAAAGACAGACAGGAGAGAGAGAGAGAGAGGGGGGCAAACAGAGAGAGATGGGGAGAGAGAGGGGAAGGAGAGAAGGGGAGAGAGGTATAGAGACAGGGAGAGAGATAGAGAGCGAGACAGACAGAGAGAGGGGGAGAGGTAGAGAGAGAGGAAGGTATGTTTTTTCTAATGTCACTTATCTGTGTTTGTAAATGTTCTAATCCTTCTCTGTCTCCTCAGCGCTGAAGAGAGCGGGAGGGAGAGAGAGAGAGTGGGAGGGAGGGAGCGAGAGAGACAGAGAGAGAGAGAGGGGGAAATAAGAGAGGGGGAGACAGACAAAGAGGGGGAGATGGAGAGAGAGATAGAGAAAGAGAGAGAAAGGGAGAGGAAGAGAGAGAGAAAGAAAGGGAGAGAGATATATAGATATAGAGAGAGGGGAAGACAGACAGAGAGAGAGAGAGAGAGAGAGAGAAAGGGAGGGAGAGCTAGAGGGAAGGAGGGTTGTTTTTCTACTTACCTGTGTTTGTAAATGTTCTTTTCCTTGTCTGTCCTGAAGAGAGAGACAGGGAGAGAGAGAGAGAGAGAGAGAGGTAAACAGAGAGAGGGATGATTATTCTAACTTCTCTGTGTCTGTCTGTGCCTCAGTGCTGACCTGTGATAACTCCCAGATGACCCTGGCCCTGCCCACCAGCGCCCTGACTCAGATCAGGCTGTCCGACCTGAGGCTGAACGACCCCGACTGTACCCTCAGCTTCAACGACACCTTCCTGTTCGCCACCATCCCGCTGCTGGGCTGCGGCACTCTGCCTGTGGTAAACTAACCCTGTGTTCACCTCTGAAAGACGGGTCCAGACGCACATCAACAATCCTGATTCTTTTAATGGACAAAACAAAATCACTGAAGAAACTAAAATAATGTCACTTTACCTGTTGATATTATTTCTGATGTTTATTCTGCTCATATTCATATTCTCATATTCTCCGCTGCTAATGTATAATATAGACATCTGTAAATACTTCCGAACCAAGTGCAATTATAGCCCAGAGTTTATCTCTTTTATATTTTTTTTATCTTAATTTTATTGTCTCTTATCTTAAATAATATACTCAATTTGATGTGTGCAGTCTGAGTGCTCTTATTTCCTTTTTCTGCTGTAATGACACTGAAATACACGGTTTTATACAGTGCTTTTCTGGACTCTCAAAGACGCTTCACATGTCTTTTTTTTTTACTCCAAACACAGTGGTAATATAATGGTACTGTGGCCATTCCTACTAGTAGTTGCCCCTGCAACTACCACTAACATTTTGCACACACACCAGACTCAATCTAATGTGGGGGGAGTGTCTTACCTAAGGACACAACCAAAGTCTGGGACTTTACAGCCACAGCTGTGGCACCTAGTGTTCCCAGCGGATTCCCATCACAGTACTTACCAGGCCCTGCCCTGCTTAGCTTCAGAGGTCTGCTGGGTGCTGACCTTTGTCTAGAATGAGTCTGGTGTGTGTGTGTGAATGGTTGGTGGTGGTGGGAGGGGCCAATGGCAGAGACTGGTTGCCTCCCATCTGTCAGTGTGCCCCAGGGCAGCTATGGCTACAGAAGTAGTTTATCTGTATGAAGTGAATAAATAATGGCATGTGAAGCGTCTTTGTGTGTCCAAAAAAAACTATTTATTATTATTTTATTTTATAGCAGACCACTGTATGCTTTGAGCTCAATCTACCTTTTGTCATTTTAATTCAGTGTAAAATGTCCCTTGGGTCTTGTTTTGCAAGCACCAGAAACGACAACATAAGTATTTTAACCCAAAGTGCTTTACAATGTTTGGAAATCTGATGTTTTTCCTTTCAGCTCTCTGACTTATTATATTCAGACCTATTGTACATGTTCGCAGTTGTTTTGGGGATCATTAAACTCCACTCCCTGTTCTGGATTCGAACCCTTCCCACTCAGCCCCCTAAATAACATAAAATAACATCTAATTGTTTTCTTATTCTACAGCACTCTGGAGACGAACTGATCTACACCAACAAAATCTACACCGACATCAAGTCCACTCAGGTGATCCGCCGCTCCAACCGGCTGGTGTTGCCTCTGGCCTGCCGCATCCCCGGGGTCAAGGCCACAGGTCCCAACTACAAGAACATGGACACCCCAGAGACCAAGGTGTTCGGTCCGAAGCCCAAAGTGGCTCTGACCTTCCACTTCCCGGGACAAGGGCCTTTGAGCAAGTTCACTAAGAATCCAAACTTCCGGACAAACACCAGAAGAGTGCGACGAGAGGTGGGAGATGAGAGCAAAAACGCCACCTCCAACACGACCACAGCCGCCCCATCGGTCACTGAAGCCGCCACCACGGCCGCCATCGGGTCTCAGATCCAACAACTGGACATGTACGTGTCTTCCAACTCCTCGGCTCCGCGGGTTGAGATGATCGTGAACAGCTGCTGGGAGTCGGAAACGGAAGACTTTAAGAATCCACATTTGGTCATGGAGAGCGGGTCAGTGTTCAACTCGTCTGGTCCATCCGGACACCCAGACATATAGATACACACACATACATACCAACATACACACGCACCGAGACATACATATACACACACACACACACACACACGCATACACACACACTCACACACATATACACACACACATACACATACATACAGTACATACACACAAACACATTTACAGGTACACATACAGACACGTACACAGGCTACACATACACACACAAACATACACCCACACGCATAAATGGGCCACACACATACACACAAAATATTTGTGTAGTTTGACACTGGTGTGTGAGTATTTGCGACACAACTGGGTCTGACAAAACAATTTAACCAAAGCACAGTAGAAGCCATAGTAAGTTGGTGACATGGGGACTTAGCGGGAAATTTCAATGTTGCAGCGCACATACAGTACAGTCGTAAGAGCACACAGGGAGCACACATGATACACAATATAAGTAGCTGCTATGTTTCTTAGCTAACTGTAAATGCTTCAATATTAATGATGAAGAGGTGGCTAGCCAAGTGTTGCTTATTTTCATATTCTAGTGTGAAACCAGTATGCAATCACAACCATATGATGTGTTCACGGGTAATGCTTAATTTATCAGAAATAAGTATAAATGTCAATCAGAAATGCATTGTACTAGTTTCTCACTGTAGCTTATGTGGACGCTTGTATGTGGTAGTATGTATGGGTTTTCGCATTGACCAAAAATGCTCTCTCTCACTTTTTGACCTCGTCTTTTCAGCCGAGCCGTGTTCAGTGTAAACACAGTGTTAAGTATTGTGGTAATTTAGAATGCCAAGATTAAACACAGAGTTCTTTTACAGTATGTGTTTGTCTCCCAGGTGCACAGCCACCGCCAGCGTCACAGAAATCGTCACCAACGTCACAGGGACAAAAGTCTTCCGTATGAATTTACCCGGTCTCAACACTGCGGGCACTGTGGTACGTATGATTTTCCAGGCCTTTCTGTGTGGGGTTTGCATGTTCTACCTGTGTCTACGTTAGATTCCTCCAGGTTCTGTCATGCTGCAAAACCACTCAGGGCTGGTGGGGGTGTACCCAGAAAGAGAATTACCCAATGCTTTTGTATGGCATCTTCTTTCCTCTTGAAAATGTCTTTACAGCCTGGTCCAAAAGTGGCTCTTGGCCCAAAGCTACCTTCCAGATGCTATCAATGCGATGGGGGGGATTTTTGGCCTATATGGACCTCAGAATGCACTCGTTAAATAAATGGGGCTAGTTCAGGCTAACGAATTCGGAAATGCAGTTTTTTCACTTTTTGCCATTTTGAAAAACCCACAGAAGTCAAAAGTGGTGGCACATTAGTTTCAACAGCCACAATAGACGTCACAACGATAATATTTACAGCCTATGGTTCTGACCCACATTGTTACTAGTATCTATATCTTAAGCATCTACTTCATATATCTCAAGTGATGATGTCTCTGTTCTGATGCAAATCTATACACATCACATAAAAAGCATTGTCTTCTTTTGTTCCATCTGGAAGAACTGGAACAATTTTACTTTTGAATGCTTTTTTTCTTTCTGTAGATGTTACGACAGTAGAGTGTTCATGGTTTCACTCTGATCCTGACCAGAGCAGAGAGGATGGTCCCAGCCAAGCAGAGGAACGCTAACTAAAAATACTAACCAAGCATTCAGCATTTCACTCTGAACCAGAGCAGAGGAAATGGTCCAATTCTGCTGCTCGGACCCAAAGTGCTGTTGCATTTTTATACAATTGTTAGCTACTTTTAGAATGACGTATATTAATATGCTTTGTCTGTGTGGATAGATGTGTTTTTGCTGCTACCGAACACATCTATTAAAAAAAACGGGTTACCTACATTTCTCGACACTCTCTCCCTCTCTGTATCTCCTCTCTGTGTTTTTGAAAAGGAGATTTTAGCCCAGAAGAAGCCCTCTCAAAGCCCTCTCTCTGTGTGTTTTCTTTGTGCTTGCATGCAGATGTACATGAGGTGCACCGTGAACCTGTGTGTGGCTCTCCTGCCGTCGGGGTCCTGCCCTGACCTGTGCACCACCAAAATCTCCCGTGCCACGCTGGTCAACAGTGTGTTCAGTAGCTCCTACACAGTCACTTCAGACCCCATCAGTCTGGTCGTCACCAAAGCTCCACCTACCACTATCACCACCACCCCCACTACCACCACCCCCACCACCACCACCACCACTGCCCCTACAACCACCACCACTGCCCCTACAACCACCACCACTGCCCCCACCACTGCCAACGGTAACTTCTTTTACTCACCTTATATGTATTTTCTTTTAGGTCAACGTCATATCTGGCCTTTAACTGAATGTGTTCTTCCCTGGCAGCTCCAAATCCACAATGCTCTGAGAGATTTATACAATGCTTGTATGAAACTGTCTGTTTCTTGTGTCACGTTCCTCTGTACTTGTCACATTTTGCCTTTACGATCTCCATTTCATCACCATCCTGCTGCAATACATAAATGACATGAAAATGTTCTCGGCTTCAACGCAGCTCACCCGCACTTTCCCATCATCTTTGTCTAGTTTTGTGGCAATCCTGTATCGCTCTAGCCTAGTCTTACCATACCACTGTACTAGTTTCATTTCATAATAAGGTCTGGATTTGCTCCATTGAGCTTAATTAAAAGGTGGGAGGGGTTAACTCCTTATGCAGATTGAAACAGTTGGATCTGTGCCGTATGTAATGTGCCTGAGCGAGTGAGGCATTTAGCATTTAGCCTAGATTTAGCATTTAGCCTAGCTTTAGCCATGTCTTTTGCCCTTAACTGAGGCTGAGTGAACCACAACATTTTTGCTCTGGGACAATGTGCCTTCTGTCTATTTTATAATGTCTTACTCTGATTAATTTGCTTACAATTAAATACTTTTTTTCCTTTACATTCCAGCTCCAGAAAAGGCTCCCTCTATGGCCCTGGGTGTTCTCCTGGCTCTCATTATTCTGCAGCCCTTCCTCTGAAAGGCCTGTGAAGAAGGATGAAATATTGAAACTATACTATATATACTCAATATGTTTTTTATGTCAAAGTCTTTCCTCTGTTTTTGCTGAATGGCTAATACTTACTTCTTTCCATATTCCTTTCCTCCGTGTTTATGTCAAATACAAAGCAACACTGTGTAACTTTCTGATACTGGCACAATTCGACATTCTCCCCATCACCACAAAAGCCTCAATAGTTGAAATCAAATCCAAAAGAAGTTAGATACAAATACCAGAACAAACACACGCAGTGCTAGCTCCATAAGCGAAATTACCTAGCTCAGGGGTGCCCAAACTTTCTGATAAGAGAACCACTTAACTTACCACTTGACCATGGGCGACAACCTGGATTTACAGTTTTTCTCTGTCACTTTGCAGAGAATTGTATGAAAGTAACTGATACGAAGATGTCCAAAAGCATTTGTAATGTGCTCAGAGGAGAAACTGCTGCGATGATGTGCACCAATAGCGATGTAGAGGGCCACATGAATGGACACTGTGGGCCGCATTTGGCCCTCAAGCCATAGTTTGGTCACCACAGACCAAGCTGGAGCCGATAGATAGATAGATAGATGGCTAAGGCTAACTGGAGTTTAATGTGATTGGTCAATTGGTTTTTCCAAAATAATATCAAACACCATAATCATTCAAACTTACATGGAGAAGCACTTTTAACCCTGTAGCACCTTTGGTTACAAATGTGCCACATAAAGTCCAAAGGTTATGGCAAACTTTTAGTTTTGTTTAATTGGCTATTGCCTGTAGAACCCATGGAAGCTAATATCTTTGAATTGAATGCAGTTTTTTTTTTCTTACCCACCCCCATTGACAAAAAATATAGAACATGTTGGACAATGTTTTAGAGATTTGGCTTTTGATTATGCCCAAAGACTAGTGCTTTACAGGGGTTCTATATCTTATGTCAGTGCAACATGAAAGTTACACGGTAAGGCTTGCGTGCATATGTCACCATTTATTTAATGTGAGGAGGTAATACTGGTCACATGAAGGCAAATACAACCAACGTTTGAGGTTTTGTGAGAATAAAGCTCTCTACAATAAGCGTTGTTTTGGAAGTTTCTTGCTCAGTCTGACAATTTTCCCCCCTTTAACATCCTTTCTTAAATACAACTCCTGCACACTAGTGGTTCTATTGTCAGTTTTTGATGAGGAATAACCCAAAAAATAGTACAGTACATTTTCTCTACATTCATCGCAAAAAGTATTAGAAGAAGAGATATAAGTTGAGGATTCTATTTACACAATTCTCTGTAGAAATGGGGTCGGACAACACGAATCAGGACGCATCAAACAAGCAGCATTAAGTTTTGATGCTTCTAATTAAAGTTATTTCAAATTATTTTTGGTTATAAAATGTTTGAGAAGCTATGGTCCACAGCTGAAACCCGCAAAAGGTCATATAGGCAAGGGTAGTTTATTTGTATTCATACACAGAGAAACTGAAACTCCACAATAGGTATGTAATAAAGTATACTGTCTGTCTATCTCATAGACTATATATCATAGTTCCCACATGACGTCACTACATACGGGGATTTGCCGACCCGGCGCCATTTGTCTTGGCATGCTGTGGGCAAAACAATAGAAAAAGAAGCTGAAACGTGTTAATGTCGTGATAAAGTTGAAAATGGTCATCTCCTGCTGGGTCAATGGATGTTCAAATCGTGCCGGAGGTTCCGTTAATCTTGGATTTTACAGTATACCCATCATTAGACTTCATGAATGTGAGAAGACTAAGCTTTTGTCAGAACAACCACGGAGGTTATGGCTTGCGAAGATAAACAGGCAAGAAACTCCCTCAAAACACGCAAGAATATGCTCGGAGCACTTTGTGTCAGGTGCGTATCGTATCTTATAATGTGTTGACAGACGTAATTTACTCAGTACTAACTTGTGTATGCTGATATCTGGTAACTTGAGAGTTTCATTATTTAGATTACTTTATTATGAGGAGGATCGGTGTCGCGTCTGAGGCTCTCGAGGGCAACGTAAATGTATTAAATAGATAATAATAGTTCTATGGTGGGCTAAAACAATGTTCACAAACAGCATTGCTTCTGTAAAAAGATCTGTGTCATAAAATAAACTGCTCTTTACGCCTGGAAAAATCAGTTGCCCACCATTCACCAAAACATACGGTCAAAAACGCGGAAATAAACAATAACAGCAATCCAGAGTGTCCGTGTGGCATTAGCATTAATTAAATTAATTGTTAATATAATTTAAATAATTAAATGGAGCTCCAACTGGTATTAAATCTAAAGTTTTTGAGAAATGTTTGCATTGCTTGTTAATTTTTGCTGCATAATTTGATCAAATATGTAAAACATGTCCGTAGCACGTTAAACTGTGGTGCCATTGTATTAATATACAATTATTTGCTCAAAAGTTGCCCTTTTTTTCCAATTTGCGTTTGAATATCTACATTTATTCTCATTCTTCTGTTTAATGGAATGCACAAACACAGCAGCGTGCCATCAAAGATGGCGTCTCCGAGGAGGTCATGTGACATTCATTGGTCTGTGGGAACTATGTATATCATAGACTCAGTCAATAAAAAGTTTAGGTTGAACTTCGAAACGGTCTGAGATCAAAGATAAACAGTCATTTCAAAGGGATTGTCATCTTAACAATAATAATAATAATGATAATAATAATAATAATAATCCATTGGTTTTATATAGCGCTTTTTTGGACACTCATCTTGAATAGTCAATCATTTTAATACATGTCAAATTTAGAAATACAGTTCAAATATCTTTTATATGTTTCTGCTTCTAGGTTATCGCAGGTACTCAAGCGTTAAATCAATCAATAAAAACAATCAGAATGCGTTTATTACGTAAATCTGATGTGAACAATACATTCCGCTGCTCACCTGCAGGAGGCGCTGTTTCTGTCCTAAACTAATCGAGTGCGTTTAAAATATACGATTGGACCTAGTCTGACAAAAGCAGCCCCAGAGTCTGGTCAGGGTTTGTAGATCCACTCCCAAAACAGGAACAAGAACTGACAATATGTTCAATGTACCTTTGTTGCAAATTAATTTAAAATCCTGATTATATTTATATAGTATAATGCATATGAATATTTGATATCCATTACAAAATATCTTGAAATTACTAATCCCTCATACAGCCAAACAAGTGCGTTACCGTAGTTTTAACATATTTCTTGTATTCACCTTCCAGCGAATTCATCAGAAACAGTCATGGAAAATTTATAATGTGGCACCACCTGCAGGTGAAAGTCAGAACCTGTCAGACTTTTAAAGCTAAGTAGGGCAAGATCTGGTTATTACGGTGATGGTAGACCTCTGGGAAAACTCAGTTGGTAGAGCGTTGGCCTTTGAGCCAGAAGGTCGTGGGTTCGAGCCCACCTCAAGACTTTCACCATCGACTCCCTCTGTCTACTGTTGTTGTGTCCTTGGCAAAACACTTAACCTCTGGGAACACCATGTGCCACAGTGGGGTGGCTGTAAAGTGCCAAACTGCTGTTGTGTCCTTAGGCAAGACACTTCACCCCCATTGCCTTGAATGAGTCTGGGGTGTTGGTGGTGATCGGAGGGGCCGATGGCACAGACTGGTTGCCTTGCTTCTGTCAGTGTGCCCAGGGCAGCTGTGGTTATAGTAGTATTTTATCACCACAGTGTATGGAGTGAATGAATAATGACATGTAAAGCGTCTTTGAGGTGTCCAAAAAAGCGCGATATAAAACCGATGCATCATCATCATCATCAAATATGAGACTAGGGTGTTTGTGAGGGGCCAATGGAACAGACTGGTTGCCTTGCCTCTATCAGTATACCCCAGGACACTGATACCATGATGTATAGAGTGTATCTATGAGTGTCAAAAAAATGCTATGTATCCTACATTTATTTCGTTCCAATCCATTAGAATGTAATAAATGTGTTTTTTGTACAAAACTTGGAGAGATGTACACATTTGGTTGTTTTCCAAATACCGCAGCTGAAATTATCTAAATGTTCACCTTTTATGGAGGATTTTTTTTTTCTTCAAAGTTGTAATTCTAGGTAGGTTTAATTCACAAGTAACAGGAATCATGGACATTGGTCTTTAAAACTAATGGTTGTGAGTTCGATCCCCATACAACCCATGTCATCTGCTTCCACTGATGTCTGCTGTTGTTGTGTCCCCGGGCAAGACATGCTTTACCTGAAGCCCCTGCTGAAATAACAAGGCCATGTCTTCGATGACGGAGGATCAGCGAGGGAATGGTAATATGAGACTTGGGTGGCAACTCTGATTATATCTATAACTGGTTATTTGCAAGATGTTACTTCTTTAATGTGCTAAAGTCAGGAATTATGTACTTGCGTCTTCATAATGCTAAAGCTGGAGATTTTAAACTTTCCTCTTTATTATGCTAAAGCTAGTGATTTTGAACTTTCTTCTTTATTATGCCAAAGCTAGAAATGTCATACTTCCTTCTTTATTATGTTAACGTTAGAGATAGATGTTATACTTGCTTTTTATGCTAACATTTTATGCTTTTTTATCCTATTTTAGTTTAAACTTATTTTTCACTTATCGTGTGCTGTGTGCCACTTATTCCTATTCTGCTGAAATTGCCCCCCGAGGGACAAATAAAGATCTCCTAATTCATAACAATATTGTGACCACTTTGACCCCTCGCTTTATTTTTTCATTTGCTATTGATATTGATTTGTCAAGTGCTAGAAGTTTGTATGAGTGTGGCGTTTAAATTCTGGTAATATTACCAAAGCTACTACCGTATCTGGTATTTGAAAATGTGACTTAGAATCTGTGCTTGTCACTCACTGTAACTATTAAGATATTTTACTCGCACCTTGTTTCTTTGCTTTAATGGTTTTTCTGTATCTTTAAATACACAAGACTATTCTGTCACAAAAAAAAGAAAGAAAAAAAAATTCTGGTAATATTATAAAGTTTGGAGCGGTAGGTTGAATTTATGGGTTGAGACAAACTTGCTGGAGGGGGCGGGACTTCAGTGTTTTCATCTGGGTTGGACCAATCACAGAGCCGGGTGGGAGTTACCATAGAGACGGCCCGCCCCCCTGTGTGTGCAGGAACAGCGCTTCATACATCCATCCGCTGTTGTTAGCGGCGAGCCTCTACGGGCATCTGGATTTTGGTCTTTTCCACCGCAGCCTTCCCTGGCTTTGTGAACGCGGACGCCGCCGGAGACTGTCTGCGCCCCGGTACGCTCGTGTGTCGAGTTGTTTGCGGTGGCTATCCCACTGAGAGGTGAGTTTTAGCTAGCATGTTAGCTAAAGCTAGTCCTCCGGTGGGGGTGTTGTAGCATGTAACTCAGCTGCTCGCGATCTAACCTTGTGTTATAGGACGAACGAAAAGTTAACAGTTGCCCAGTCCTTGCTAAGACTCATTACTGCAGATACGTGTAGCTTTGGCCAGAATATGGGCTTAGAGAAGTGACTGACTCGGTGATGTTGAAATAATTTAAGCTAGCCAAACGTAAGCTAACAAGCCTTGATCATTTAGCCCCAATGCTAAAGCTAAACACACCGGATCTATGGGCATCAGCTGCATATTCTGTTTATGTGCTTTGCAGTCTTGCCAGCGGTGTGTTCGTGTGCTTAAATGACAGGGTGTTTTGAGTGACAACTATGCTTCCATTATTCGGCATAGAGACTTAGCGCTACAAGTTAGCATTAGCATCCTCTCACTCGGAACTTGCTCTAACTACTTGCTGAAACTTTTGGAGCTGTGTTAAAACAGTGTAACGCTGGCTGGCTTGAGTCACGTTTACTGAAAGAAAGCGATGGGAGTATGGTTGTAATTTTGCACAAATAAGAGCTGACTGTTTTGTTTCTTGCGCGAAATGTCACTGAAAATATTTTCCTTTAATTGTTATGGTTAGGAGCGATTTCCGGTTCGGTACGCGGTTGCTGAACATTAGATGTGTGTGAAATATGTTTTTTTTCTGATTGTAAAAATGTGTATCCTGAGAGCGTGGAGACATGAGCAGCTCAGAAGCCCTGGGTGTTTGTCAGAGAGGGGGAGGGGAGCCAGCTCAGCGCGGTCATAGCCATACAGCTCTATCCTCCTATGTCCACGTCTTTTTAGCCTCGTCTCGTATTAAAACTGGTCTAAACGTCCCGATCGCCGTTTGCCGTCGCGAGAATGGTCGGTAGTGGTCGGTACGGGCGGCTGTGAGGCAGATCGGTCGCTTCCCGGAGCGCTGGCCCGTGCTTCGTGCTGCTGCAGCGGGAGAGGGGAGCACAGAGCAGCCGTAGTGACGTCTGCAGCTTAGGGACCGTCAGCAAATGTGTTGTGCGAACATGTTCTAGTGCTGCTTTGACAAAGGCTTACATAAGTCTGTGTATGCTGCAAAAATACACACAAACGCGACAAGACCTCCCACTAATATAAAAATACCTACAACAGCCAATATGTGGTCCAGCCATTATTTTCCTTTTTAACGAGTACAAGTGTATTACACGTGTACTCTTAAGACAGCCTGCATTCACGCCCTGTGTGTATTTACTCCTTTACTATGTTCGTAACATTCATATGGTCCCTGTGCTGTCAAGATATCCTAGCAGTGTTTTTTCTGTGTAATTAACATGGATTTATAGGTAAATAAATACGACTTATAGACCAGGGCAAGGCATGTTTATTTGTATAGCACAGTTCATACACAAGGCAATTCAAAGTGCTTAACAAAACAAGATTGAAACAATCACACAAGGCATTACAATCTTAAATAATCACAATAGAAAAAAATTCTGAAGAAACAATACTCCAGTTGTATACACAACTAAACAAAATTGAACATTGTCAGAGAAGAAGCTTCCTTCACATGGTTAGTCCTGACTCTGGACACCAGCATGAGGCCAGTCCCTGTGCTCCTCAGAGTCAGAGTTTGTTCATATGGCACTAACATGTCACATATGTACTTTGGTGCGGGGCCATGGAGAGACTTGAAGGGTGAAACAAGGTGCATGTTTGAACATTCTCAATCTGTGAGAGAAAAGTCTTCGCCCAAACAGTTATTTACTCATGCAGTTAAAAAGAACAGATGTCGCCGTATGTACTGTAACCGTCACTCACTATCCACGTTTCTCCCTGACACTCACGTCTATCACTTTACATTGGTGTCTTGGCAACTGTTTGGGTTTGACATAATGGGGCCTGACATAAGTACGTTTTAACTCTGACTGTCAGTGGCACATGTACTCAATCGTAAAATGTAGCTTTGTACTTCTACTTTTACTGATAGTGTTCATTCACCCACCTCAAGGGCTTAGTATAGATTTGCCATCAAAGTACAAAAAGCACAATTAAAACCTATAATACTCCAAAACTTGTTTAACACTTTAAGTACTACTAAATATAATATTTGTATATTTTTTGTGCGGAAAAATACATTTGTTATTATAGCTAAAGAGTTTGCTATTTTATTCTTGAAGGAATTAGATAAGTATCTATTCTGCTAATGTAACGGATTCTATTTTATTGTCAAAGTCAGAACAATGCAACGACATGCTGTTTAGTGTCCAACCAGAAAAGAAAAAACGTGAATTATTTTCTCTGAACAAAATGTGCACAAACTCAAAGAAAACGGTGTGTATATATATATAATATATATATATATATATATATATATAATGTGTATATGTATGTGTTAAAGAAATAAATCAAATAGATAATTTGCCACATAAACTTGATCCTCCACAATTGGGCGGTATCCAATGTGGTCCAGAAGATAATAATTGTCCATTCCTGTTCTACGCTGATGTTCGAGGGATGCCATTAATGTTGAGTGAAATCATTAAAGTGGAGTCCTCTGCTGCAGGTGCCTCAGCCACCTCGAGTATGTTCTCACGATGAAGAAGAGTGTGGTGGACCAGGACGCAGTATTCTCCCCTCAGCAGCAGCGCAGAGCTGCCATCCAAGGCTTCACTCAAGCCTCGACTGAAACCTCCGCAGACATGCAGCCGACCAGCGGCATCCAGTACTCGCTCCCACAGGGCTACCAGGTACTGCACTCATCCGCTGGGTCTTATTTTTAACTTAGGTACAGCACATTTATTGGCTCGGTAACAATTGCAATCTTCTCCCCAGTTACAACTGTCACTATAATTATACTGATCATTTGATACCTGATGTGTGGAACAATATGTTTTCATGCTCAATATTTATAGAATGTACATTGTACATTTCTTTTTCTCTATGTATTACAATACAATTTGTGCCAAAAAAAAGTCACTTTTGGAGCAAAAAAGATTTTTTGCTCCATCTTTTGTTTTATTTGTCCTACTTTTAACCATGAAAAAAAAAAGTTCACAAGACAGTTCCAATCGTTTTGTAATTGCACCAGTGGCAGAAAGTAGTTTCAATAATTTAAAACAGACTTCTGACACTGCTTCTATTGATATGGAGACCAGCAAGCGGTGGTCTGCCTCGTTCACTGCACTTATACACAACTGTTATTTTAATTTAAAAAAAGTTATGTACTCCAGCTATAAAACCTTCAACTTCAAAACAACTCTCTGCTGTTGAGTTGTTTTGAAGCTGACATTTCCCCTGTGTGTGCGTAAGGTTCCTACAATGGCCCAGAGCAGTAGCGGACACAGCGTGAAGAGCGTGGCCCCTCTGGTCGGGCCCCACACCCACAGCCTGACAGTGCAGAGCCAGGGCCCCGCGGTGGTGCAAGGCCACGTCCATCCACCACCGGCGCTCACCTCTGCACAGGGCCAGCAGCAGTTCCAGCGCCTCAAGGTACAACACTTTCATTTCGTCTCCAGTTTAGGCTCGTGGTGTATACATCAGATAAATATATGTATGGTTCTTTTTGGTAGGTTGAAGACGCTCTCTCGTATCTGGACCAAGTGAAGTTACAGTTTGGAAATCAGCCTCAAGTTTACAATGATTTCCTGGATATAATGAAAGAGTTCAAGTCTCAGAGGTAAGTTGTTTATATTCTTGATTATGTCGTTACAAACGCATACATATAGGCTTTTGGTGAATAAAAAACGTTTGTTCAAAAACACCATGTTCTTTAGCGCACTCTAAACTAAGGTTCTGACCTCTCTTGTCTCAGTATACATGCAGACCTCTCTTGTCTCAGTATTACGGCAGTCAAACGATTAAAATGTTTCAGTTTATTAATAATAATAATAATAATATTAATACATTTTATTTAAAAGCTCCTTTCTAAACACCCAAGGACACTGTACAGAGCATAACATTAAAAACAGAAGCAACAGAATAAAACAGTAAAGTACGATATGGAATGGTGGGTGCGTGTGTGTTAGGTGGGGTAGGACAGTCTGAACAGATGGGTTTTTGTGTCTGGATTTGAAGAGTGGGAGAGAGTCGATGGTACGGAGGCCAGGGGGGAGAGAGTTCTGGCTGGGGGGGGGGGGGGGGGGGGGGGGGAGGGGAGGGGGTGTGGGGGAGTGGCAGGTGGAGGAGGTCGGAGTACGGAGGGGGGTGATGTGGTCAGTTGTAACGGGGGGTCCGGGTGGTGATGTGATGCGGTGTGAGCGAGCTGCAGAGTTTTGAAGGAGCTGCAGTTTCTGGAGGGATTTGTTGGGGAGGCCGAAAAGAAGAGAGTTGCAGTAGTCAATCCTTGAGGTGACGAGACGGCGGAGACGAGAGATATTGCGCAGGTGGAAGTAGGCAGACCGAGTGATGTTATTGATGTGGGATTAGAAGGAGAGTGAAATGTCGAGGATGACACCCAGACTCTTGACCTGGGGGGAGGGGAGGACAGATGTGTTATGGATGGAGACAGAGAAGCTGTTAGATTTGGAGAGAGTGGAAGGGGTGCCTATGAGAAAGACTTCAGTTTTAGAGCTGTTGAGTTTGAGGAAGTTGGAGGAGAACCAGGAATGAATTTCTTGTAGACAGAGGGTGAGGGAGGATGGAGGGAGAGAGGAAGAGTGTTTAGTGGAGAGGTAGAGCTGGGTGTCATCCGAGTGACAGTGGAAGTGAATGTTGTGACGACGGAGGATGTGACCGAGTGGGAGAATATAGATGATGGTGACAGGAAAAGCATAGTAATGATGAGTTAACTCACAATTAATTGCATTTTAACATTCTATTTCAAATCCACTCCAATTGAAGTTAAATGAGATAATCAAATGCAATGACACATGTCATTCATACCAAATCTGTTTGATTTGCTCACAACCTTTTACTTTTGGGCTAGAGCCCTGCACTTTAGCCCTAGGCCCGAGGGGGCCGACAGCCCGAGGACCGGGTAGTTTATTGCGGCATCTGTGTATCATACAGCTGCGGCCGTTCACTCCGTACACACAGAACTCATTGCAACACATCACTACCATGTATTACTCAGCCCTCTAGCCGGACCTATGTTCATATCAGTGCGTGACTGCGCGGCACTATATACTACACTAAAACATTGTTATTGTTTAGTTGCGTTTCAGGAGAAGACAGAACCTTCCTGAGGCTCCATAGTTCAGCTTCAGCGGTGTATTTATTGCGTGCACAGGTTACGCAAAGACACGCACACAAGATGCAGAGAATAGTTCTGTGCGTGAACTGTCTTATATGACCACGTTACCGCGGAGCCATTCGCCGTGTTGTTGTTATCGGCTCACAGCCACTGGATGTGGAAACCGCTGTCCAGAGCGGCCACAGCTGCCCCGGGTCAGAACGCTGAGGCCACGGAGGAGGCGGACTTCAGTTCATACAGCAAACCGCAAGTGCGCCGCGGTCACACTTTCTTTTAAAACTTGAATTCCCAGAGGGCCTACCTGCTCTGTTGCCATCTCACACACGCATGTGTCCGCGGCATTCTGAGTGATATTATGGGATACATGGGCAGGTAATTCGGACATGTGTCTAATGCGTACATTTTTTAAAGCGCGATTAATAAAAAAATAATTAACATGCGTTAACGCCCTACTCAGTATACTTTCAGACTCAGACCTCCTCTTGTCTCAGTAAACATGCAGACAGGATATATGCACAGGGGTGCACATATGAGGTACTCGGATGAGTACCAGGAGATGGTGTTTGGTACTCACTTGTCGCGTGGTTCTTAATCAAGATTTTTTACTTGCTTCTTTTTAATGCTAAAGTTGAGATCAGCTCAGATAATCCACTCAATCCAAGTCAAAAAATGACTCACTGGTCTCTTTCCTAAAAATGCAAAACAAAATAAAAAATCAAACAATGTTCTGTTTGAGGCGAGCTTGGAGTCCAGTGCTTAGGTGGGTTTATTTTCTATACTCCCAGACTGCAAAAAAATGGTGAAGGCAGTGCAGAGCATATTTACAACAAAATATAGCAACAACAAAAGTTCACACATACAGTTGTGTGCGAAAGTCAAGGCACCCCTTTAAAAACAGCATATTTTATATATTTAAAAATGTATATTCATATTTACTGTCTCTCTGGTATATGGGGAAAAAGACAGGAAACATTAATGCATAGTTACATTTTATTTTATAAATTGAACAAAATTACAAAAATTAAAAACAATTTTGGCATGTGCAAAAGTCGGGGCACCCTGAGAGTTTCAAAGTGTCAGATTCTTTTTACAAGCTCAGACCTCTACCAGCTCATTGGTCCTGAAGCATGTGTCAACAATTGTCATTAGGGAGTGCCAGCTGGTGCCAGTTTGAGGGTTTCTTAAATACGGCGACTCCACAAACCTTGTACAAACACTCAGCAACCATGGGTTCCTCTAAGAAGCTGTGTAAGACAGAAAAAATGAAAGTAATTGATGCCCACAATGCCGGTGAGGGCTACAAGAAGATAGCAAAGCGTTTTCAGCTTGCAGTTTCCACAGTGCGAGGCATAATTAAGAGATGGCAGGTGAGGGGAACTGTGGCGGTCAAGAAGAGATCTGGAAGACCCAGGAAACTCTTGGAGAGAACAGCTCATAGTCTGGTCAGAAAGGTAAACCAAAACCCACATTTGACTTCAAAAGACCTCCAGGAAGATTTAGCAGACTCAGGAGTGATGGTGCACCCTTCCACTGTGCGCCGATACTTGCACAAACAAGACCTTCATGGAAGAGTCTGCAGAAAAAAAACCTTATCTACAACCTCATCATAAAATACAACGTCAAAAATATGCAACAGAACATCTACAGAAGCCTGATGACTTTTGGAAACAAGTGCTGTGGACTGATGCAGTTAAAATAGAACTCTTTGGCCACAATAAGCAAAGGTATGTTTGGAGAAAAAAAGGAGCAGCATTTCATGAAAAGAACACCTTGCCAACTGTTAAATATGGGGGTGGATCCATCATGCTTTGGGGTTGTGTTGCAGCCAGTGGGACAGGAAACATTGCTCGGGTGGAGGGAAGAATGGATTCAATTAAATACCAGCAAATTCTGGAGGCAAATATCACAGCATCTGTAAAAAAGCTAAAGCTGAAAAGAGGATGGCTTCTACAACAGGATAATGATCCTAAACATACCTCCAAATCCACCATGGACTACCTCAAGAAACGCAAGCTGAAGGTTTTGGAATGGCCTTCACAGTCTCCCGACTTAAACATCATCGAAAATCTGTGGGTAGATATTAAAAGAGCTGTTCATGCAAGACGTCCTAAGAATATTGCAGAACTGGAAGCCTTTTGCAAGGAAGAATGGGGAAAAATCCCAAATAATAGAATCCAGAAACTTGTTGTTGGCTATAAAAAGCGTTTACAAGCTGTGATATCTGCCAGAGGGGGTTTTACTAAGTACTGAAGGTACTGATGCTGTAGAGTGCCCCGACTTTTGCACATGCCAAAATTATGTTTTTTATTTGTGTAATTTTGTTCAATTTGTAAAATAAAATGTAACTATGCATTAATGTTTCCTGACAATATTGTCTTTTTTCCCATATACCAGAGAGACAGTAAATATGAATATAAATTTTTAAATATATAAAATATGCTGTTTTTAAAGGGGTGCCCTGACTTTCGCAGACAACTGTAGGTCACCTTTAAGTTTCAAGTTTACTTCTCTGTAACCAGCGGCAGACTACACGACTCCTGGCCCCTTCCATTGAGGAAATTATTTTGGTAGAACTTGCATTACATTATAATACTCTCAAAACATGTACATTAAGTTACGCACATGGGCATAATTCCCATTTATGTGTGTGTAAATGTTTGCTTGAATGTATTTCTGACCCGCACAAGTGTGCACCTTTGGCGAACTAGTAACTGAGGAGAGAGACGCACGAGAGAATGGATGATGCTTGTGGATGTTACGTATGAATGGAAGGGGGGGAAAAGGTGCTTGAGTGTGGAATGGCATTTGTGTGTGCGTGCCGGTGTGTGTGCGTGCCGGTGTGTGTATGGCGCGTACGGCATGAAAGTCAGCCACTATATTCACACAGGTAACTAGAGACGGGCCGCTGCGTCACACTGGCATTGCACCGCGCCCCTCTATGAGAAGGACTGGTCTATGGTCTGTGAAGTACACAAAAGTGCTTACTAACTCAAGTGATAGTACGCATTTCTGATATTTGTCACGCATGCGTACCTGCGTATCACTTATGTGCACCCCTGTATATACAATAGTTCAATCTTACTTGATCACAGAATCCTCTCTCCCACAGCATCGACACTCCTGGCGTGATAAACCGTGTGTCGCAGCTCTTCAAGGGCCACCCCGACCTCATCATGGGCTTCAACACCTTCTTACCTCCGGGATACAAAATTGAGGTGCAGACCAACGACATGGTGAACGTGACCACGCCTGGCCAGATCCACTACATCACCCCCCATGGTGTGTCCGTCCACAACATCCCAGTGACCGGAGCTCCCAGCCAGCCCCCGAGTCAGCCGCCGCCCAGCCAGGCCCTGAGCCAGAGCCTGAACCAGGGTCTGAACCAGAGTTTGAACCAGCCCACTAGCCAGCCCCTAGCCCAGCCTCAGCCGGGCACACCCACCCCCCACGTTACGCCAAGCACCCCAGCAGTACACACACAGCCGCCGCCCAACAAGATCAACAAGGTCAGTGTTATTATCCTTTTTTTTCCCCCCCATTCACTCATCTTTGGCCCTTTTGTCCATTTCTGGGTCGGGTGGGATGGTTCATAGAGCAACACTGCCTTGGTTTTTCAGTGGGGGCTTCAGGAAAAATGGGGTTAATTATGGGGTGTAATTTCCGCACCATAAACCATGACTTTCTTCTAGTTCTCTGATCCCTGCGGCTTATACAGCGATGCGGCTATTATGTGTATTTTATTGTGGTTATTGTTGGAGCAGACTTATTTTGACTCCACCAAGTTCTAGTGCCTACAAGACACTGGTTTGTTGTCAAATTAGATGAAGTTCAGATTCAGTTTATTTTGCCATTTGCAGTAAAAAAAAACACATTGGAATACATTAGCAAAAGTCTCCAGTGTGCACAGACAAATAGACATAAAACAACATTAAAAGACAAAAATAAAACAAATAAAACAGTAAACAAATGTCACTGTGAAATCGATCGACTAAAACAATTCAAAACAAGTGCAAATCATTAAAGTGCTCTGTTCACACTGATAACAGCTTGTGGATAAAAACTGTTAGCGTAACGAGATGTCCTGCATCTCAGAGAGCGATATCTTCTGCCAGAGGGAAGAAGCTGGAACATGGCTTTCCCAGGGTGGCCAGAAGAGTCATTGACAATCCTAAAGGGGCGTTCACACCGGACTTAACTTCGGCGTCAAAAGCGTCAGGTTTCCATTGAAAGTGAATGGTGAAGCGCGTCAGGTGAAGCCGAGAGCCCCGGCGTCACTTGACGCGCGTCAAAAGCTTCAAGAGTTGCGCGTACTACGCGCTCACTTGAAGCTTTTGACGCGCGAAACGCTCGCGTATCACAACAATCCCTTTGACGCCGAAGTTGAGCAAAGCTGAGCTTTTGAAGCTTTGACGCGGGCTTCAACCAATCAGGAGACAAGGAGCAGCAGCAGCAGAGGGTCTGTCTCTGTCATGAAGAGAAGTCATGTATCTGCTGCTGCTGTTTTATTGTCATTATTGTTATTAGTAATATTATTTGTATGAGTAGTAACGTTCTGAGTAACAAAAATCATTGTACACATGCTGTGTAGTAAACCTAGTTTATTTAATATAAGAACAGGCTGACGATGAGTCTGGCTCAGAGCAAGGCAGCTCCGGGCGGGCGAGAGCCAGGGAGAGGCAGGGAGAGGCGAGCGAGAGCCAGGGAGAGGCAGGGAGAGGCGAGCGAGAGCCGGGGAGAGGCAGGGAGAGGCGAGAGCCGGGGTTTGAGAACTGGGCAAGTGACATGCGGAAGTACCGCTGAAAGCGAAACTCCTCCGTACGCAGCTCCTGGCGTAAATGACGGAACTCTGCAAACACTGCAGCCTCTCAAGTCTGTGGTGAACCCAGAACATGTTTTGTTGAAGCCCTACAACAACGTTATTTTGCTTTATATAACAGATAAAGGCTCGCTGCTCATTGAAAAATCCACCGCTCTCCTGACTACAGGCAACAGAGAAGCCCCTCCCACCGGCGCCAGGCGCGTCACTCGCGTCAAAAGCTTCAAGCACCAAAATGACAAATCTATCCCGGCGTCAGTTGAAGCGCGTCAAAAGCTTTTTGAAGCTTTTGGTCTGAACGCGCCTTAAGAGCTTTGTTTAAAAGTCTGGATTTATAAAGAACCTCCAGAACAGGAAGCTCACAGCCCACGGTCCTCTTTGCAGAGCGGAGCACCTTGTTTAAAGATCTCTTTTCTTTATCTGTGATGTTTCCAGACCACACAGACACAGAACCAACAAGTAAACTCTCGATGGTGCAGCGATAAAAGTTAAGCAGAATCTTAGAGTTAGTGGTAAATTCTCTAAGTTTACGCAGAAAGTAGAGACGCTGACGAGCTTTCTTAACGACTCGGTCAGTGTTTTTAACCCATTTCAGGTCGTTAGACAGAGTTAAACCCAGAAACTTGCACTCCTCTACGATCTGCACCTGGGAGTTGTCGATTACGACAGGCAAATGAGAACTATTGCGACTGAAGTCGTTGACCAGTTCACATGTTTTCGATGCGTTCAACTGGAGGTTGTTAGTTTCACTCCACTGAACCACATTTTGTATCTCTGCTCTATAAGAGGATTCATCAGTGTCACTGATGAGACCAATGATGGTGGTGTCATCAGCATATTTGATGATCAAGTTTGAGTCAGAGGAGGACACACAATCGTGAGTGTACAAAGTAAAGAGCAGAGGACTCAAAATACATTCCTGAGGCGAACCAGTGCTCACAGAAACAACATCAGAAAAACAGTCATTGATTTTCACTCTCCGAGATCTGTCAGTTAAAAAGCTAAAAATCCATTTACACATGGCAACACTTAAACCGAGAGACATGAGCTTTTCAATCAGTTTACCTGGGACAAGGCAGTTAAAAGCAGAGCTATAATCGATGAAAAGCATTCTCGCGACAGATTTACTAGTGTCCAAGTGACTGTAGACAGAGTTCAGAGCAAAGGAGATGGCATCCTCCACACTCCTGTTCTGTCTGTAAGCAAACTGGAGCGGGTCAACACTCACAGGGATCTGGCTCTTAATGAAGTCCAGCACAGGCCGCTCAAAAGTTTTCATAAGAACAGACGTGAGGGCCACAGGACGATAGTCATTCAGGCATGTCACAGGAGTTTTCTTAGGAACTGGAATGATGGTCGACTCTTTAAAGCTGTTCGGCACAGTACAGTTCCTTAGCGACAGGTTGAAAATGTCTGTTAGCACAGGGGCAAGTTGCTCAGAGCACATTTTCAGGACACGAGGAGGGATGCCGTCCGGGCCTGGGGCTTTCCGGACTGTGGTCCTGGACAAGACACGCCTGACTTCCTCCTGAGTCACGGTGAAAGTACCTTGATTGAAACACTCAGGGATAGGGATGTAAATCGGCGACCGTTTAACCGGTGGTTGACCGTCACAGCGTTAACCGGTCAAAGCTGTCGGTTAAAAAAGAGAAAAAGGGGAGAGGGGAGGTCTCTTAATAACGCTATTTTAAGCCCTATTTGCACGGTGTGACGAGCGGGTCTGTATCTAGCTGTGTGCGCCCATGTATTATAAACTCCGGGACGACTCTCACGCCGCACGAGCCACATATGCACACACGCGCACACACACACTCTCACAGACACACACACACTTTCCCCCTCTTCATACGTAACATCCACACGCATCATCTCTCCCCTCTGTTACCGTCAAAGTTGCACACTGGCGCGGGTCAGAACTACATTGGAGCTTACATTTACACACACGCACATACACACATACACACCGGTCTGTCGCGCTCCTCTGTGTCACGGAGCCCAAAGGATTCGCGCAAATACGCGGCTCCAGTCAAACCACATGGAACATGTTTGTGTTTATGGTCCTCGGGATCAGCTCCACACACATCACTTGTATTTAAACTTTTGTGAAGACCTGTGAGACGCGGCGCGTCACTCGCTGCTCTGACCATGTGAACGAGCCGTTGTTTGCTGCTAGAAAGTTTTGGTATTAACCCGCAGCACAGCCGAATGGGAAGATTAAAAAAGCAGTTCTCTGTGCGCAAAGGTGCCGGAGCTGTTGTGGGTTTTGGCGCCGCTGTCTTGGCTCTGATCCAGTAGAACGCAGAGCTGCACTTATGAAAAGTACGCGGCTCGAAATGGCTGTTATTTCAAAGAACGTGGACTATTTTAAACTACGCGGTTAACCGGTTTCAACCGGTTAATGAGGCTCGGTGGTCGGTCATGAAAATTCATAGTTTTTTACATCCCTACTCAGGGAATACAGTAAGACAGGCATCAGCAGATTCAAAGCGACAGTAGAACGTGTTCAGCTCGTTTGGCAGAGCTTGGCCGACAGATGCAATTTTCCCAGCGCTAGGTTTCCACGATGTGATGGCTTTAATACCGTTCCTTTGCAGATTTAATAGAACGTTTCAATGAGTAACAGGATAGCTTATAAGCAACTGTATCATTTGAATGAAACGCCAACGCACGCTCATGAAGTTTCAGTTTCACTTCCGCGTTCATCCAAGGGTTTTGACTAAAATGTTCTTTAATGACCTTCTGTGGGACACAGCCGTCAATACAGAAGCGTATGTATCCAGACACCGCGTCACAGAATTCATTGACGTCCTCTGACTGAAACACAGACCAGTCCGTAGCATCAAAACAACCTTGTAGCTTCATGCTAGCCTCCTCAGACCAACACTGCACAGTGCGAGAGGTTGGTTTATGTTCCCTGCTCCTCTGAGTATACGAAGGAAGAAGGAGAACAGAGGAGTGGTCAGACTTTCCAAAGGGAGGTCTGAGACTGGACCTGTAAGCTCCCTTCACGTTACTGTAGCAGTGATCCAGAACAAGTGCTCCTCTTGTAGCTTGAGTCACATGTTGGTAAAAGTTCGGGAGTACAGTCGAATAATAACTAATAATAATACAGTTGAATAATCACTAGCATGGAAGCTAGTTGCAAATGAGTCATTGAAGCTTACTTCGAAGGAGTCATGGAAGCTAACTGAAAAATTGACGAGGTTTTGTGTCCATTTAAAACAGTCGTCTCTTTGCTAAATTACAAAATGAAAACCTGTGGCTTATATTCCAATACAGCCTAAATGTGGACAATATTGATACTTGCCTGCGTCCACAGCCTCTGCAGTCTCCGGCTCACACTCCCAGCACGCAGCCCAATCCGTCCATCCCGTTGTACGCCTCGCCGCGCTCTCCTCCTGCCCAGTGCCACACTCCGGTGAGCAGCACGCCGTCCAGCGCCCCGCCGCAGAACAACCAGCCTGTAGAGTTCAACCACGCCATCAACTACGTCAACAAGATCAAGAACCGCTTCCAGGGACAGCCCGACATCTACAAGGCCTTCCTCGAGATCCTGCACACCTACCAGGTAAGTCCCAGGTCAAACAATGAGGACTAGCGAATACTGTGACCATAGATCTATACAATAATTTTAACGTATTTTAATGTGTCAGAAGGTGCAATATAGAACCACTTCCACTGTCACTGTACTGTATTTTGTTCCACACTGCAAAAAATGATCAAATATGACGTAATAAATGCTTGAATCGGGTAGTTTCTTAGAGAATCGAGGTAATCTTAATCTGAGCTCATTTTGACTGTGTTAAAACAAGATTCTCCAATGGGACAAAGCCATTTAGTCTTGTTTATTTTATTTACTTGATATGGACACAACAGTTACATTGGACAAACCAGATGCACTGCCTTTAGTGTTCTAACAAGACCATGCTAATTTTCAACACTGTATCTTTTCAAAACATCATTTTGCATTGTCCCATTGGTGAATCTTATTTTAAGGCAGAATGTGCAAATTAAGATACATTTGTCAAACTTTTAGCAATTTTGATTTATTTTTCATCACTTTTTGCAGTGCTAACATGATGTATACATACAACTATTTATTATTTTACTTATTAAACTAAAGTCAAATTTTATACTGGCTTCTGTTTATGCAAAAGTTAGAGGATGTTATACTTGCTCTTCTATACTAAACTAAAATATGAATCTCTGGCTTTATTGTAATAGTTATTGTTCTTGTATCTTGTGCTGTGTGCTCCTCATTCCTTTTGTTCTGTAACTGCTGATGCAACACTGACATTTCCTCACTCTGGGACGAATTAAGGTTCTCTGTATCTTAATCTTGATCTTAACCATAACTTTGTCCGCTGCCACAGAAGGAGCAGCGAAACGCCAAAGAGGCCGGAGGGAACTACACCCCTGTGCTGACGGAGCAGGAGGTCTACACTCAGGTGGCCCGTCTTTTCAAAAACCAAGAGGATCTGCTCTCGGAGTTTGGCCAATTTCTCCCTGATGCCAATAACTCTATGGTGAGTCTTTGGTCTGTTCTTTGTAACATGTATTTTAGTGTCGAGTTGTGCTAAATGTCTAAAGATTACAATCGCAAATATATTAGGTCAGGGGTCTCTAAACTTTGTTTGATTGGAGAGACGTGTTATTTTTCTGTAAATATGTTTCACTGAAAACGGTTCTATGAATCCTGGATGACCTCCAGAGGTGGTGCTTAAGCACTGGATGATCGTCCAGTGCTTAAGCACCGCCTCTGGTGGTCAGGAAGGATGAAATAGAATTGAAAACTATTTTCTTGTAAAACAATATCATTCAATCATTCTACTATACTATTTTACCAAGGGCTTGTTGATAGTCTGTCAATTATGATATATGTATTCATGTTAAGCAAACCTATTATTTTGCAGAGTCAAAACTTGCACTAGGCTTTTAACAGATGACTGACCATTGCAACGTTATACTGATAAATAAATGATTAAACACGTTTTTAGAGGCTTCCTTCTGCCACAGACAATCAAAGTGTTTCTTTTAAAATATGTAATGGCAAAATGAATATATAATGTAAACCTGGGGTATCTAACTTTAAATAATTTAGGTTTTCCCCTTGAATAGTCTTGTAAAATGTTAAACAAATCATGAATAAATAAGTGAGTGTTGTCCTCTTTTTCACCACAAAGGTCTAAGTATAGATAAAGTTGGGTACCCCAGCCCTAAGGAATACAAACAATGCATTGGACAAATCTTATCCCTTTTCTTTCTTGCATAAAATAAAAACCTATACCAGGCTTTCAAACACTTGATGACGATTGTTTTTGAGATGCATTGTTAGTGCTTTTTCTGAATCATCTCTTGTGATTGGTTACTGCAGCTGCTGGGGAAGCCGCCTTTAGACCGCGTGGATTCTGTTCGTAACGACCACGGCACCACGGTGAAGAGACCTCTGCTCAACAACAAACAGAGACTGAGCCAGAATGGTCTTCCCCTGAGGAGGCCTGCGGGTCTGCCTCTCACTCCGCCCATGAAGGTACCCCACTGTCTCCTCTTTCTGTCCATCCTCTCTGTCCATCCTCTCTGTCCAGCCTCTCTGTCCAGCCTCTCTGTCCATCCTCTCTGTCCATCCTCTCTGTCCATCCTCTCTGTCCATCCTCTCTGTCCATCCTCTCTGTCCATCCTCTCTGTCCATCCTCTCTGTCCATCCTCTCTGTCCATCCTCTCTGTCCATCCTTTCTGTCCATCCTCTCTGTCCATCCTCTCTGTCCATCCTCTCTGTCCATCCTCTCTGTCCATCCTCTCTGTCCATCCTCTCTGTCCCCTCTACTAAAATTGTTGTTCTTCCACAGAAGAAGCCAAAGATTTTGGGAAAAGACCACGGAATGGGCGATGTGGGAAAGCACAACACCAGCACCGAAACCATGTTCTTTGAGAAGGTAGGTTCCCCGTTTTGAAGTGGACAAAGTTCCCGAAATTTAAAGTGGGAAGTGGTGTCATGTGATGTTTTCAATACCACTGTTCAATTTGATTTTTTATTTGTAAAACTTACACAAAAAGGGACCTCTCAGGATGCTGCATTAGCCCCCAACACAGTACAAAGTACACAGTACTAGTAAAGCTAGTGTGACAATGTTTTCTTTTTTATACCTGTTCCTGCACATCACACATGTTGGTGTCTGTGTCTCAGGTCCAGAAGGCGCTCCGGAGCCCTGAGGCATACGATAACTTCCTGAGGTGTCTGCACATCTTCAACCAGGAGGTGATCTCGCGAGCAGAACTGGTGCAGCTGGTCATCCCGTTCCTGGGGTAAGAGTTTGGACGATCCGTACATGTGCTGCCTCTGTCTGGGCTTCAGATACTTCTAGGTGTGTCGCCATTCACTTCACAATACAGATTAGATTTAGAATATCACACACACACACACACACATACACTGACAACACACAGACCCAAACACTCTCCGACCCTACACCCCTCTCCCAATACTCAAAAGTCTCCTACAAAAAATATCTTTACTTTTGCAGGAAGTTCCCTGAGCTGTTCTCCTGGTTCAAGAACTTCCTGGGGTACCGAGAATCCATGCATAGCGAGGCCAGCCACGCCGAGAGTCTGCCCAAGGAGCGCGGCACCGAGGGCATCGCCATGGAGATCGACTACGCCTCCTGCAAGAGACTGGGCTCCAGCTACAGAGCTCTGCCCAAGTCCTACCAGCAGCCAAAGTGCACGGGCCGAACGCCGCTGTGCAGAGAGGTACCAGCCCCGCCAGTACAGCGAGCGTAACCCTGCAAACAAGACACTACTCATGGTTTCATATTACAATAATGACAACAGCCACTTGGAATAGTCTTTCATTCCATTCATGCCTGAACCGTCCACTCCCTTCAGAGGAGCTGTAACAATTCTGCTCTTCAGTGCAAAGAGTTATAAACTATGCGGTGATTGAATTGAGTGTTTTTTTCTGAGCACATTCTGACTGTATACACTATAATATTCTCCAGTGGATCAAATGCATTTAGTCTTCAAGAACTGTTGCTTTATTTTTTCATTCCAAGGGAGATATTTCTGTATCTTTTTTAAACACGATCACACAAATCTTGTTTTAACACAGTCAGAATGTATTCAAAGTAAGATGCATTTTTCCAAACTCGAGCACTGAAAACGCCGGTATCATGACTTTCAGGCCAAATTTGTATTATTTGTTAGTCACCAGAATAACAGCGACTCATAATTCCACACTGTGTCATCTATAAAGAAGCCAGAGATGTGAATATTCCTTGTCTGTCTTTTTTTAAATGCTGCTTTGATGTTGCAGGTTCTGAACGATACCTGGGTGTCCTTCCCTTCCTGGTCTGAGGACTCCACGTTCGTGTCTTCGAAGAAGACTCAGTACGAAGAGCACATTTACAGATGTGAAGACGAGCGCTTTGAGGTAATGCTCTGTCAGCTCACACATTTTCACACACCTACTTTACAATATTTGATATCTACAAGACTTTCGATTTTGGACACATTGTGTATTATTTACAGGGAGAAAAGTTAGGCTTATGTAGCGATGTGGTTGATATGTGTTAATGGAAGCTAACGGCGAAGGAGTCCTGGGAGCTAACTGCGAACGGCGAAGGAGTCCTGGATGCTAACGGCGAAGGAGTCCTGGGAGCTAACTGCGAACGGCGAAGGAGTCCTGGATGCTAACGGCGAAGGAGTCCTGGATGCTAACGGCGAAGGAGTCCTGGATGCTAACGGCGAAGGAGTCCTGGATGCTAACGGCGAATGGGCCATTTAAACTAACGACAAAGGAGTCATGGATGCTAACAGTGAAGCCGTAAAAACCTCATGATTAACTCCTGTTGTGTCCAGTTAATACAGTCGTCTCTCTGCTACATCACAACATTAAATCTGTGGCCTATATGTGGACAAAATATACTTTTAAAATATTGCTGTTGCGGCTTTTAAACAGGTGCGCCTTATAGTCCAGAAAGTATAGTTGGTGCCCCAGCTATAGTATAATCAATCTTTTTGTCCAACCCAAACTTTTGTGTGTGTGTGTTTAGCTGGACGTGGTGCTGGAGACAAACCTGTCCACCATCCGCGTCCTGGAGTCAGTGCAGCGCAGACTTTCCCGGATGCCGGCGGAGGAGCAGGTGCGCTTCAGGCTCGACAACACGCTGGGCGGCTCTTCGGACACAATCCATAGGAAAGCCATCCAGCGGATATACGGAGACAAGGCCCTGGACATCATCGACGGTCTCAAGAAGAACCCGGCAGCCTGCGTGCCCATCGTGCTCAAGAGGTACGTGACACTCCGTCTGATGCTGAGGGCGTCTGGTCTCTCTTAGTCTCTCTCTGGTCTGTCTCACTGGCCCTAGTCATCTGGTCTAGTATAGCGGGAGTCTGGTGCTGTGAGAGCGAGAGCAGACACTCTCCCCTTGGTCTCTCCCTGGTCTCTTTTGGTCCCTCTCTGGTCTCTCTAGTCTCTCTAGTCTCTTTACATCCCTCTAGGTCTTTCTAGTCCCTCTAGGTCTCTCTCTTGGTCTCTCTCTTGGTCTCTCTCTCGTCTCTCTTGGTCTCACTTAGTCTCTCTTGGTCTCTCTCTCTCGCGCTTATTTTGCACAACAGAAATGGCAAAGCTACTTGTTTTTTGCAGTCGTAATACAAACCTTAGTCTATGAAATAATGGACAACACTCATGTAAAATGTACCATAATCCTGTATCACCTACATCAGCCATTCCTAGCCTCAGTAACACCGAGGCCCCCTTAAAAATCTGACGGGTCTGCGTGGCCCCCCAAAATAATAACCAAGAAGATAACATTTAGAATAGGCTCTTCTGGTTATTTTATTTTGGGGAAATAGCCTCTGCTACAAACATTGTAATACAAAAATGAATACAGTGGATTATTCAAGTCAAATAATGAACACAAATATTTTAATATTACAAACAAAACATTATAAATTTAACATTAAATAATTATATTATTTTTTTATTTTTTTTATGACCTCCCGCAGCCCCCCTGCAGTACCCTGTGGGCCGCGGACCCCACTTTGGGAGACACTGACCTACATTAATGAACATAATGAAAAATGTATAGTTAAATTAGATGCAATGACTCAAAATGTAATCATTCAGGATCATCTGTCGAATTCCTGAATCCTTTTCTTGTCGGTAATACGGTCCTGTGTCCTGAATGTTCAAGGATAACGTCTTTTGCACTCCCCTCCTCAGTGTTGGCCTTTTTCTTCTTCCAGGTTGAAAATGAAAGAGGAGGAATGGAGAGAAGCACAGAGAGGGTTCAACAAAGTGTGGAGGGAGCAGAACGAGAAGTATTACCTCAAGTCTCTGGACCATCAGGGAATCAACTTCAAACAGAACGACACCAAAGTGCTACGCTCCAAGTCCCTGCTCAGTGAGATCGAGATGCTCTACGACGAGGTAACCATCCATGCTTTTAAAGACACTCTCAATGCTAATGTAGCTACTAAACCATCTTTGTCAGTGTTTAGACAGAATTGAAGGGTGGACGTGATTGTTCCTGAAGTTTCTCATAGTAGTTTTGATGTCAAATACTGATGTGAAATGGGTGTAAATTCCAAAGATGATTTTTTTCCATATTTATACAGCAACAAATTTGGTTTATAGCAGTGGTCTCAAAAGTTTGACTACTTGTGGTCATCAAACTTTAACGTCAGTAGTCATAGTTGCAGATTACAGCAGAAAAGGAGAAATAAGAGCACTGAATATGTACATATCAATCAGGATCTATTATTTAAGGTAATGGATAATAAAATGTTAAAATAAGAAAATCAAAGCTGTTATGGACGTTGTATGTATGTCATTTGCGTACAGACTGATAAAAGCTGAAAGAAGTTTTTAGCACGTTAGCTTATCCAGACGTCCTGCTCTGAGCCAACGACATTTTCTGATTATTATTGTCTATTTTAAGTCTGGATTCATAAAGAACATCCAGAACAGGCAACTCCTCTCTCTGGTCTCTCTCTGGTCTCTCTCTGGTCTCTCTCTGGTCTCTCTCTGGTCTCTCTCTGGTCTCTCTCTCTGGTCTCTCTCTCTGGTCTCTCTCTGGTCTCTCTCTGGTCTCTCTCTGGTCTCTCTCTCTGGTCTCTCTCTCTGGTCTCTCTCTCTGGTCTCTCTCTGGTCTCTCTCTCTGGTCTCTCTCTCTGGTCTCTCTCTCTGGTCTCTCTCTAGTCTCTCTCTGGTCTCTCTCTCTCTGGTCTCCTTTCTTTGACTATGATGTCAAACAAGCAAACCTTCAATGATGCAGCGATAAAAGTTAAGCAGAATCCTGACTTGTGTTTTTGTGCCATTTCAGGTCATTAGACAGAGTTAAACCCAGAACATGTCAAAGTCTAGATTCATAAGGAGCGCTGGTGTAATCTTGTTGCTTGTGTGTTAGCGGCAGGAGCGTGCCTCAGACGACGTCTCCACAGCGCCCCCCAGTGGCTCCCACATGAACCTGAGCTACGAGGACAGTCAGATCCTGGAGGACGCGGCCGGGCTCATCATCCACCACGTCAAGCGGCAGGTGGGCATCCACAAGGACGACAAGTTCAAGATCAAGCAGATCATGCAGCACTTCATCCCAGACCTGCTCTTCTCACCGCGAGGAGAGCTGTCGGACGCCGAGGACGAGGAGGAGGAGGAGCCGGATACGCCAGAGGTCAGACTGTCCACAGATAATAGATAATAGATTATTGTGCCCTGTAGGAGAAATGCAGGTGTCCAGCAGCAGAAACGCATCCATCCATACAAACTCATATTTAATACTATTGTTAATTATCTAAAGTGTAACATCACTTTAGGTCACAGCAGCAGAGGTGGTGAGGCCTTTGTAATGAGTTGCTTCCTCTGGTTGATTTTTGCAGAGTATGCTTGGCTCTAACCATTATCGCTGCTCTGGTTCAGGTTGAAATTCTAAATGCTTAATTAGCATTTTTCAAAAACTTCTTCCGGTGGATTTAAGCCTGGTTCACACGGCAGGATATTTAGGCCGATTTAGACCCGATTTACCCCTTACGACAATCTTAAGAAACGCTCCGATTTCCGTAACAATATCTTAGATTATCCTGCCGTGTGTGGTGTGTTAAGACTGCACTCGTCGCTCGGAAGGACATCGGGACTGCTCCCGATCTCAAATCGGGGATATCCAACATGTTGGATTGTTTTGGCCCGATTTCTCTCCGTGTGTGGTGTCCTCCGAGGACAGACGTGCGCGTTGCCATGACTGCGGCGTGTAGCCAATCAGAAGACGAGACGAGGCGGTGAGGAAACGCCTCCATATCACGATGTAGCAAGTATAGTCCATGCTCGTGTTGTCTACACTTCTGACCATTGCCTTTTCTTTTGATTACGTCTTTTCTCCGATAAAAACAAACTATCGCCAATGCATCCTCTTCGTCCGCCATGTGTGTTTACTCTGAAGTCACGCTTGATCTCGCGAGACCTGAGATTTCCGTCTAATCTGTGAATACTCGGGGGGGGATCGGTTCGTGTGTGGTTTGCGTGATTTTTGCCGTGTGGCTGCGCACCACACACTGTACGACCAAAGTGATTAGACCCGTGATTTTTTATCTCCCTGTGTGGGGTCTCACACAGAGAAAAATCGGCCGACAATTTTAAAATCGTCTTGTGTGAACCAGGCTTTACTCTTGATCTGCTTGGTTGGGACCGTGCGTCCTCTCTACTCTGGTCTGGATCAGTGTGAATCCATCACAACGTTGGATTTTAATTGTAATGACGGCATGGTTGCGCTGTGGTTAGCGTTTGTGCTTCACTCTAAGAAGGTCATCGTCCAGTTTCCCCTAGCACTAAAAACATAAAATAGTTCTGGCCTAATGTAGAGCAACGCTGATCTTTTAAAAGACCACTTTAAATTAGATGAAAAAGTGTGCTTTATTCTTACTTAAACCCAAACTGCTGCTGATTTTAGTTGTAGAACATGAAAAAGAAAAAATGTAGACTACAAAAGGCTCTAAAAAGACTTGAGATTCCTAAAACATAACATACTGTAGAAAAAATCTAATAAATGTCTTCTTTTTTTTCCCCAAATGTAGGACGCATCAAAGAAAGCCAACGGTCTCCCAGGCAGCGGCGCACCCAAGTCCAAGCTGCTGTTTAATAACTCCGCCGCACACAAACTCAAGTCCTCGGAGGACGCGTACAACCTGTTCTACGTCAACAACTACTGGTACACGTTCCTGCGGCTGCACCACCTTCTCTGCAGCCGCCTCCTGCGCATCTACAGCCAGGCCGAGAGGCAGATCCAGGAGGAGGGCCACTGGGACAAGGAGGCCGGCTCCAGGAAGGACAAGAGCGACAACCCGGCCATCCAGCTCAAGATGAAGGAGCCCAGTGAGTACAGCACTTTGTCTAGCACTTTGCATTTGCCAACAACAGAACAGAGATGAGGGATGGACGAACACTTTCTTATTGGGCTTGGGGCTAATCTAAAATGTTACCTAACTTTTCAATCCAAGTGTGAGTTGTCAGAGAAAGCAGAAACATTTGAGATGGTCCTGCTTCAGGTCTGTGTAGAGCTGTCCCCAGAGTCCGTGTGGGAGCAGGTATATACAAGTATGTGTGTGTTCTCAGTGGACGTGGACGTGGAGGACTACTACTCTGTGTTCCTGGAGATGGTGAGGAACCTTCTGGACGGCAACATGGAACCGGTGCAGTACGAGGACACTCTAAGGGAGATGTTCACCATCCACGCCTATGTGGCCTTCACTATGGACAAGCTGATCCAGAGCATCGTCCGCCAGGTCAGTCCTGCTTCTCTATTCAATGTATTTTTGTATCGCCCTAATTCACAACCGTAGTTTTCTCGGAGGACTTTACACAGTTTTCAATTCAAACACAGATCCGTAAACCGTTTAAACTCAGGGAATGCGATGATAAAAATAGGCAGAAACCAATGTCTATAAATGTTAAAAACCACAGAGTATTTGTACAATGGCAATTCTTTTGAAAGTGTTATTTGTTTGGGCCACACTTTTACATTTCAAGAGACTGGGTAGACGTTTGGGGTGACAGTGGCTCAGTTGGTAGAGCATTGGGCTTCAGGTCTAATGGTTGTGGGTTCGATCCCCCCACAAGACCTTCTTCCTCTACTCCCGCTGAAGTCTGCTGTCGTTGTGTCCCAGGGCAAGACACTTTGCCCACTAGCCCTGCTGCAAGAACTAGGCTGTGTCATCTTCCGTCAACTCCCCAACTCCCCACCTGTAGGAGGAAGCTCTGATTGCCACCCCCCACCCAGAAATGTATGAATGAATGAATGACTGAATGAATTAAAAACTGGATGGATAAGGGTTCTTGTTTTTTATTATCTTCCTCAGACTGGGCTATGATTTTCATATAGCCCAGCTCTGTTGCCCAATCTGAGGACCATAATAAATGTGATATTATTTCCCTGTTTTTGAAATGCCTTTTTAATATAATGAGGGGCATGAATGGCAATATATCGAAGAATCATATCAAAATATTTGCTGAATTGCAATATGTTAAGAATCACAGTAATATTGAATTTTGGCCCAAATGTGTCCTCAGCTGCAGCACCTGGTCAGTGAGGACGTGTCCATACGAGTCACTGACCTGTACCTGAGTGAGAGCTCCTCAAAGGCCACAGGGGGCGCTATGTGTTCCCAGGCCTCTCGCAGCGCAGCAGAGGCAGGCTACCAGCGCAAAGCAGAGCACCTCGCGGCCGACGAGAACTGCTTCAAGGTACTGGGAAAACCACTACACACACACACACGCACGCACGCACGCACACACTGCACACAGTCAGTTATTGTTTCATGTGGTTTGACCTAGAAATGAGAAAAACTGGCTAAAAACAAAGACTTGAACTGTCCTCCACTGCATTTTACAACTAAAAAGTTGTGATGTCACATGTACAAAGACTAAAGACTCTTTGTACATGTGACATCACAGAATTCTCCATGGATAGGCTCTTTTTATATTTGTATTAGTTTATGCAGAACCATGTATCAACATTGGGTTACACTTCAGTCTAACCACTAATTAACAAGAGATTAGTAGATTATTGTTTAATTTATGGTTAATCAATCTTAATTGGTATTTATAAAGCAATTATTAGTTATTTCCCTACATGGCCTTATTCAACATCTAACTACTGACAGACACTTTCCCGTGTTGCTTAGGGTTAAGATACACTTATTAGCCCTTAATTAGCTGTTATAAGTGACGGCTAAAGTAAAGTCTTACCTAACAACACTGTTGTGTGTCTGTGTGTTGCAGCTGATGTTTGTGAAGGGGTCTGGAGCAGTGAGTCTGGGCATCGAGCTGCTGGACACAGAGGAGGAGAACTCTGACGAGCCAGTGGAAGCAGAGGTATCTCTCAATACTTCTGATCTGTGCACTTCCTTCTGCCAATTATCATTATGCCTCAAAAGACCATTCACCGTGTCTTTGTGTCATGTCCGTCTCGATTCAGATTGCAATACAAAAGTCATACCACAGTTATTCGTGGGGGAAAACAGCAAAGTCCCTCTGTTTGTTAAATTGACACTTGTAAATTGTGCATTTATGTTTCATGCAAACATGACCAGTGCATTTAGAAGTAAACAATAGCTGCGTTTCCACCGCAGGAACTTTGGGGTGATTTTCCCCCTGCAGGAACCTCCCCCACAGGGCCATTTACAGGAACTTTTAACCGCCCTGAACAGCTCCTGGTGGGGCTTGAAGTTATCCTAGTTCTGATTGGCTAAAGCTAGAGCAGGCACTAACGCCATCAGAAAGCACCAAAACAATTGGCATTTTCAGCAGCATTAGCCTAGCAGACACTTCTGGAAATGGCAAACGACAACTGCAAGATGTACGATAAATGGACGGATGATGAGGTGAAAGCATCGATTGCCTTCTACGACACAGACAAAGTTCAGATGGGGTTTTAGGCATCGAAATGAAAAAGATCAGGACATATCGGCTTCACCTTGACGTACTGGGGACTATCACACTCAGAAACAATGCAGTTAAAAGTATAAAAACATAAACCAGAGCGGTTCCGACTTGTGCAAAATTGTCGCATAAAGATTACAAGTGGTGTAATCTTGTAATCAAGTGGTAGTTGATACGGTGTGTGTGTGTGTGTGTGTGTGTGTCTCTCTCTAATGCATGTGTGTGAGTGTGTGTCTCTCTCTCTACTGCGTGTATGTGTCTCTCTCTAATGTGTGTGTGTGAGAGCGTGTGTGTGTGTGTGTCTCTCTCTCTCTCATGTGTGTGTCTCTAATGTGTGTCTCTCTCTCTCATGTGTGTGTCTCTAATGTGTATGTGTGTGTGTGTCTGCAGAGGTGGTCGGACTACGTGGACCGGTACCTGAACACGGACTCGGCCTCTCCGGAGCTCCGAGAACACTTGGCCCACAAGCCGGTCTTCCTCCCCAGGTGAGGAGTGCTGCCCCCTGCCTGCACCTCCATACAAGCACACCTTACAAGCACACACCAGAACCAGAACCAGCGGGGCCAAAGCTGCCAGCTGCCCTCCAGTGCACTTTACACCACTCACCTTTTTATACAGACGCCTTTACGTACCTCCCCAGACTTTATTTATTGGAGCTCTCCACATTTTAAAAAAGAACTTTGAATCATGTGTGTTCGCGTTTCTGTTGGAGCCGAGAGAAATGGACCGGACTCACGCGAGCGAATCATCGATGCGAAATGTTTCCTTTATACGCACATTTTTAAAGCCTCTACTTTGCTTCGAAAAGCCCCTGGAGTTCTATTCAATCCCATTTTTTATAAAGACGAATAAGTTGTTGCATTTGATATTGACATTTTTAATTGTCTCATAAACTTGTCGGTCGGTGGAACACGGCGTGAGGCGTTGGCAAAGTGGCTGCAGAGGATATATAAACAAATATATAATATATGTAAATTATTTTATTAGTTTTTGAATTGCATTTTAGTTCACAATGCACACGTGTTAATATTTGCAAGGAGTATGAACTGCTACTGTCTGCAGCGGCCTGGACTAGCATTGGTAACTTTGCAGTGGATATCGTATGACCTTAAATCGTTGTTTCCATATTTAAATGAGGCATCACCTGAGACACCATTGCTCCCATCTGAAGTTTGTTTATTTTACATTTCAGATGGGAGCATTGGTAACTTTGCAGTGGATATCGTATGACCTTAAATCGTTGTTTCCATATTTAAATGAGGCATCACCTGAGACACCATTGCTCCCATCTGAAGTTTGTTTATTTTACATTTCAGCCACATTTATACACATCACTAGAGTGAGAAGTTGGAGGCTAAAGCTAATGCTAATTTAGCCTCCCCTTTTTACGTCATATGTATAATTAGTCTGGCTCCTCTCACTATTTTTGCTCTTTTCTATGGTGGTCCAAAGTATTGAAAATCTAACCATTTCTGCCATTACTGTAGGTAGATATCAAAAGTAGATCCTTATTTGAACAAGTATAGATACTAGGTCAAATTACATGAGAATATGTTTTAATATAGTTTAAGTTATGGCAAGAACTTTTGACCCCCTGGAAAAGTAGTAGTAGTAGTTGGGAGTAGGAGTAGTAGGAGTGAGCTCAAAATGAGTTGACTTGACCAAATCAGCATTCATAAATATTCGCTGTTGTGTCAAATATAGAGTAATATTTCTAGTGTGACAATCTAATTTGAAATGTATGAGCACACCACTCTGTTGCTGTTGTCCAGGCATTTCTGCTCCCATTAATAAAATCTCTAAATCTCAGGGCCGTTCTGCGTGACCATGTGTGTTACAGCCAGCCAACTAGTATATATGTGAATACCACAATCATCCACAGGTGTCATGGAGTATCTCCTTAATCTACGCTAATTTTAATCTATAACATGCACAGCAACAATTATGGCTCATTTAAAGATTGATTACAACACGATTTACTGACACTAAAATATGAAATTGAGGTCTTTGCAAATACCAGCACTAGTTTTGGCCACTTCAGTGAATTCTTCGGAAAATCAACATCAATTATCCCAGGGCCACTTTTTTATTTATTAGCCATTAAAGCTGGGGTACCTAACTTTGAAACTCTAACAAAATCCCTTGAGTGCTTCGCTCTCAAAACATTTATCGCTAGTTCTCCTGTGTTCAGTCTGTATTTTGGGATTTATCAGGGGGAAAAGTGAGAAAGGGAGGACCTCACTCTCTCGGCCAATCAGCTCTCAGCCCATAGTTAGAAAAAATAAAAATAAGGTAAAAATGAAAACGTGTGTGTGGATTTTGCTCACAATTCTTGTTTGTTACACGTATCTTTCTAGACAAAAAAAATATTATGAAAAACGTTAAAAAAAGTGAGGTACCCCATTTTTAATCGTTCTAAATCAAACACGTTTCAATGTTGGAAGGTCCTCGCTTCAATCAATCTGATAGAAACGCCAGAATAGAAGCTTGTTTGTTTCTTTAAAAAGAATCTCCCTAAACATAACGGCTTGTAAAAAAAGAGAACAAGTCTCTGAATAGATGTAAAACAAGTAAAAACTCAGACATTAGCAGCAGTTGTTTAACCAGCAAAGTAGAGAAAGCCCTATAGTCCAATCTCGTCTCATTATTTTTGCCTGAAAGTTGCAGAAATCTGGAATATTCCCCATGTTATTTCTCTTACAATTGAATAAAGGTAAGATGTATTAGTCTCATTGACCTCAGACTGGAAGTGATGGACCTTCCACCTGAAATCTTGAACTAAATCATGTACACAGATGTTTTGAGAATGAGAAAAAGATTCTGTTTAGTATAAAAAGTGTGTTTTTTTTGTTTGTTTTCCGCTCTTAAAGGACACACATTATGCAAACCTCGTATTTTTTGAAGTTACCATTGTATTCGTTCGACTCCCGCCCCTTCTGTCCACACGCTCCCGTCTCAAACTGAGATTCAAAAGCAAATATTGTCCAAACGAGCAGAAAGGATGCATAATATTTGTTCTTTAATTGCGAAATCGGTTTGAATCATGTGACCTGTTTAACGTGCACCTCCTCATGTGTCCAGACCTCGCGCTCCTCTGACAAAATATTTGATCTAGTTTTAAAACCGTTACTTGTACGCAGACATACGTAGGTTTGGTAAATAAAATTCTTTGTCTGATTGTACATGTGGTGGCTTGTTTTCTTCACTATTTTGTCGTTTTCTTTGAGATGGCTGTCCATGATTTCACAGTGCCACCAAATGTTTGACTTCCTGGAGGCTTTTTCCCCACGTTTTTCAACCCATGGCATAAATCTGGTTTGAAAGCTCACCCACTCTTTATTCACCACATGATTTTTCTATATTTTTTGTCATATATTATTTAAACTGAGATGGGTGGAGAAGCTAGAAGAGTCTGCAAGAGTCAGAAAACGTGTCAATACATGTTAAATGCATTGTGGTGTGTTGCTTATTTGACTCATTCATTGTAGAATTGATCTAATTTCACTTAAATTGTTGTATTTTGTGTCAAATATTTGGTGAAAACCGTGAAAAGCTTTTTGAATTTTCTATTGAAATCATCTCACATCCCCAAGCTCAATGTCTCCTACCATTTTAATATTTCTATCAATGATCAAATCTGTTGTTTATGTAGACTTAGTGTATTTCTTCAGCATTTCCACTAGAGGGCAGTGTGTGTCTGTGGCAAGACTTATATAGAAGACTATGATATTAAATGGTCTTGTTTTTTAACCAGGTTTCAACATTGTTTCTATACAAGAAACAGAATCGCAATATTTTTTATTGCCAGTGTAAGCAACAGGAAGTCATAAACAATTTGTTTTGCTCATGGCTTAATATGTAATGAAAGTTAATGTTATGTAAAAAATACACACAAACTTTACCTGGAGTTATAGTTTAGCTCCTGTCAGGAACTTCTGGTACAAAATGTCAGATGATTGTTGAGGTCTAGAAGAAAAATGCCTTAAATTTGGGTCTAAAGGTGTAAATGATCCAAATTGGTTTATTGTATTATTCCTAATGATCTCTTAATCTAATCTTAATTAGCATCTACTTCATTGGTTCATTATATTTTCTGCCTTCTAAAACATGGTCGATATTCTCAAGATCATGTTTACATGTTTCTTATTAGCTCTACATATATATTTTGTTGTTCAGAGCGCACGGAAATGATAAGATTCAGTTTATTTGCCATTTGCAGTAAAACCACATTGGAGTAACTATACGAGACCTCCCCAGTGTGCCCCAGGCAGCCCACACCAGAGCTCCCCCGATTTACATTGGATTTAGATTTTTAAACATGACCTCTAAATCGATATAAAGCCAAATAGTTGTGACCTTAGTGATCACCCATGAACCCAACACCAGGTCCATCCCACCTTCATCAATCTGACTGTTTCACAATTGGCCTGTTCTGTGTTGTGCCTAAATGATGCTTGATGCTTTCAGTCCCCGATCGCCTCAGAGCTGCGGGGTAAGTAGCCTGCTCCTCACATTCTCATGACGCTGGGGTGATGTTCAGCTTTAGACTCAGACAAATACAGTTTCCTCTTTGCACATGATGTCGCTGCAAACGTTAGCGCACTCTACAAGCGCCGTCACTTTAAGTCTGTTACGTGGTGAGTTCAATGCATGGGGTTGACTTATGTACAAAGGGACAGCCTCTCAAACCGCTTTGTGTTGGTTGTGCGTGTGTGTGTGTGTGTGTGTGTGTGTGTGTGTGTGTGTGCGTGCGGCTGGTGTACTGATGTGTTGTTGTGTTGGCGTTTTGCAGGAACTTGCGTCAGATCCGTAAGTGTCAGAGGGAGCAGCTGCAGAGGGACCGCTCCCCGCGAGAGGACGGCGCTCTGAAGCGACAGTGTATGTTCAAACTCAACTCCTACAAGATGGTGTACGTGTGCAAGTCCGAGGACTACATGTACAGGCACACGGCGCTCACGCGGGCGCATCAGGTACGTACACGCGCACAGGTACGCACACGCAAATGCTCAATATTGTAGGCATCATTGCAGTTGTTAAAGGACACTTTGTATAGCATAGTTCAGTGCTTCTCAAACTTTATTAACAGATTTAACAGAAAATACTTGCCTCTCCAAGTACCACCACAAATGACCAACACTATACAGTAGCGTAGTATGCCTAATTATTCATCAAAAACAAGGCAGAGGTTTCATTCCTAAAGAAGCTTTTGTATATGCTGCTCCTTCTGCATGGAATGTGTTGCAAAAAGACTGGAAATGATCTGACTGTATTTCATTGAATGCGTTCAGATCCAGATTGAGAGCACTTGAGACATCTTCAGTGAAATGTATCTGTTTTTATAATCAGTAATTTTATGAAATTGTATATGACTGTTTTCGGTAATCGGACTCCCTTGAAAAAGTGGTTCTTAATCTCAATGGGACTTTCCTGGTTAAATTAAAAAAATATATATATATTATTTCAGTGAATTTTTGGCGTACCTCTAGAGGGAGCCCCGCGTAGGCCACACTTTGAGAACCACTGACATAGTTCATACACAGGCAGCACAGTGGTCTTTCTGTGTACAGTACCTGTGGAAAGACCAGGCCTCACTGTATTGATACTGAGAGTTCATCACACACTGGAGGCCTGTTTAATCATCAGGGCAAGTGAACGTTCTGCAGTCATTATGACTGTTTTAAAGACACTTAAATGCACTCAGGAAAGTTCTGTTTGATACTTGTGCAGGACTACTTTTCACTTCTCTTTATTTTCTAAAATAACAGAATCATGTTTCATTTTGCTTTCACTTGACAGTTGTCTGTGTGTGAACTTTCAGTAAATAATATTTTAACCTGACAAAATGTGGAAAAGTTAGAGCTGTATAAATACTTTTGTGAGGCACTGTACACCTTCAAACACAATACACATACATATATTTGTACATGTGTGAATGGTTTAGAAAGACAAATATTTGTGTATATATACAGTGCCTTGTGAAAGTATTCGGCCCCCTTGAACCTTTCAACATTTCGCCACATTTAAGGCTTCAAACATAAAGAAATAAAATTTAAATTTTTTGTCAAGAATCAACAAGTGGGACACAATTGTGTAGTGGAACAAAATTTATTGGATCATCTAAACTTTTTCAACAAATAAAAAACTGAAAAGTGGGGCGTGCAATATTATTCGGCCCCTTTACTTTCAGTGCAGCAAACTCAGTCCAGAAGTTCAGTGAGGATCTTTGAATGATCCAATGTTGTCCTAAATGACTGATGATGATAAATAGAATGCACCTGTGTGTAATCAAGTCTCCGTATAAATGCACCTGCTCTTTGATAGTCTCAGGGTTCTGTTTAAAGCACAGAGAGAACAATGAAGACAAAGGAACACACCAGACAGGTCCGAGATACTGTTGTGGAGAAGTTTAAAGCCGGATTTGGATACAAAAAGATTTCCCAAGCTTTAAACATCTCAAGGAGCACTGTGCAAGTAATTATATTGAAATGGAAGGAGTATCAGACCACTGCAAATCTACCAAGACCCGGCCGTCCCTCCAAACTTTCATCTCAAACAAGGAGAAGACTGATCAGAGATGCAGCCAAGAGGCCCATGATCACTCTGGATGAACTGCAGATAACTACAGCTGAGGTGGGAGAGTCTGTCCATAGGACAACAATCAGTCGTGCACTGCACAAATCTGGCCTTTATGGAAGAGTGGCAAGAAGAAAGACATTTCTCAAAGATATCCATAAAAAGTCTCGTTTAAAGTTTGCCACAAGCCACCTGGGAGACACACCAAACATGTGGAAGAAGGTGCTCTGGTCAGATGAAACCAAAATCGAACTTTTTGGCCACAATGCAAAACGATATGTTTGGCGTAAAAGCAACACAGCTCATCACCCTGAACACACCATCCCCACTGTCAAACATGGTGGTGGCAGCATCATGCTTTGGGCCTGCTTTTCTTCAGCAGGGACAGGGAAGATGGCTAAAATTGATGGGAAGATGGATGGAGCCAAATACAGGACCATTCTGGAAGAAAACCTGTTGGAGTCTGCAAAAGAGCTGAGACTGGGACGGAGATTTATCTTCCAACAGGACAATGATCCAAAACATAAAGCCAAATCTACAATGGAATGGTTCACAAATAGACGTATCCAGGTGTTAGAATGGCCAAGTCAAAGTCCAGACCTGAATCCAATCGAGAATCTGTGGAAAGAGCTGAAGACTGCTGTTCACGAATGCTCTCCATCCAACCTCACTGAGCTCGAGCTGTTTTGCAAGGAAGAATGGACAAGAATTCCAGTCTCTCGATGTGCAAAACTGATAGACATACCCCAAGCGACTTGCAGCTGTAATTGCAGCAAAAGGTGGCGCTACAAAGTATTAGCGCAAGGGGGTCGAATAATATTGCACGGCCCACTTTTCAGTTTTTTAATAGTTAAAAAAGTTTTAATCATCCAATACATTTCGTTCCACTTCACGATTGTGTCCCACTTGTTGTTGATTCTTGACAAAAAACATATTTTTTATATCTTTATGTTTGAAGCCTGAAATGTGGCGAAATGTTGACGGTTCAAGGGGGACGAATACTTTCGCAAGGCACTGTATATATTCCGCTGTAGTAAAGATCTCTGACCTCTGCTCCGTCTTCTCCTGCCGCAGTCTCACCAGCGCGTCCACACTCGCCTCCACCGCCGCTTCCACTCGTGGCTGGACGGTTGGGCGCGGGAGCACGTGAGCACGGACATGGCCTCGCACACGCAGCGCTGGCTCATGGGAGAAGGCCAGGACTCGGACCTGATCCCCTGCTCCACCGCCCTGTGCCCTCAGGTCCTGCACTACATCAACGTCAACAAGTACCGCGTCACCTACAGAACGCTATAGTCCTCGCCGCCGCCGCCGCCACGGTTTGAACCTGCCACAGACTCTGACACACGCCGCGGTCGTATGAACTGCCAGTCTCTCCTCCAACTGTTTTAAAACCACGCGACTCAAGGCTCGGCTTCTCTAGGAAACTGATTAATTTGGTCAAACCCAGAACTGAAGAACGGTTCTGGACTGAGGAATGCACTTGTTGAAGCTGTTGTTACAAAATGATGAAGATGAATGAATGAAGATGTAAACGTTAAATACGAACGCAGTCGTCTGAGAAAGTCCAATATCGTGCAAAATGTTCCATCGTTTCCCACTGGAGTCCACACGACAAACTAAAGCTGGGGGCCTCAACCTAAACCCTGAGAGCTAACAGTAGCTCACTCCCCCCGTTGTAAGGAGCTCCCCAGGATTTAGAAACGACTGAAATATTACAAAATGAATTATTCTTATGCGCAAAACTCAAGTAAACACAAACAAAAGCTGTGACAAATGATATAGATCGATACAGTAACCAGCTGCAAGTAATAATTTGATAGCTTTAAAACAACACAAAAGTGAATGCTTGAAAATTACGAATTCAGAAGGTGAGCTATAACCCAAACTTCCGCAAACAAAACGTATTGATATTTAAATTTTCATCTCCTCTTTAAACTAAACCTCTTCCCGACCGTATTCACTAACCTTAAAAAATCTCCACATTTCTCCAGTTAGCATAATAGCGTTAGCATAATAACATTATACCCTTATCCCATTTTAATCTACACCCGTAAGAAGTCTGCATTTTGGTCAAACTTTGAATATGAATTTGCCTCAGAAACGGATCAATCTGTTTTCTGATGAGGGAAGAATAAATGTCTTGCCTCTTTGGCTAATGCTCGCTTTTGTTCTTGTATCGAGAGGGGAAAGTCTTCGAACCGAGTAATATCTGCGAGCTCACATAAGCAAAAACCATTTCATTGTAAATGTGGCACCAGCTGTTTTAAATTCTCTCTAATTTTCACAGAATTTTGGGACATATATGATAATTGCCTTTTCCAAAGCCATACAAACTTGGGAACATTCCAGGCAAAGCAATGGGAAAAGTTGTACATTTTGCAAAATATTGGAACTTATGAATTTCTTACGATTCACTCTTGGATGAAAAAAAGAAGCAAAAACTGGCAACCGTGTCACCTGCGAATGTTGTTTTTCTATCTGCACTGTAAATCCCCCATTGAACCGAAGCGTATTCTCCCATAACTTATGACTGCGTACATGTAAATATGTTTATAACTAGATTTTTTTATCAACTCGTGTCTCGTGTTAACAGATTTAGACTTTAGCTAGTGTATTGAATATTTTAACTGTTTTTTTTTTCCCCCCTTTTGTTTACCAAAGGTTGTTATCTATGTCCCGCCCCCACATACTCAACATTTCCACCGAATGTAGCAAGTTTTGGTCAATTTTTTGCTGGAGTTTTTACCGTCAAAAAGCAATACATTTGGATTTGACTACACACTAAAAAACCTGGATTTAACATTTTAAAATTTGGATTTTTAATTGGCGATTTGTAATTATGCAATGTGACAAGTGTGGGGAGAACGAGGCCTAAATGTATTCCAGGTCTTCAGCAGCAGCAGATCCAGCTACAGACAATCCACAGGAGCAGTTTCATACTTTTATTTTTGTACCGCGTGTAGTTCCCCAGAGCGACCTGCAGGGGGCGACTGTACATAGGTTTGTATGTGTTCACGTGGCCGTAGTTTTGACTCTCCAGCTGTTGTACATGATTGTAGTCTGGTGTTTGGCATTAAACTCTACTTTGAATAGAACCGAGAGAACCGACTCCTTCTTTACAACAAAAAACAATGTTTAAAATGATGTTGAGTTGAATTTAAGTTTATGTTTAAGGCAGAGAAGAGAAGGTTCTTTTATTAAGACACCAGTTGCTTCGTTACTTTGGTCTAGAAACTTCTAAGCCACCTGGTAGTGCTGGGGTACCAAACTTTAAAACCACAAAAGCTTGGGTTTGATATAGCACTTTTCTGGACACTGGTTTCCTGGCCCACTCTCTCCTCTCTCTGGATACTAGTCCTCTCGTCTCTCCTGGGTCGTGGTCCTCTCTACCCTCTCCCCTCTCTGGATCCCGGTCCTCTTCCCTCTCCTGGGTCCTTGTCCTCTCTGAGTCCTGGTCCTCTCTCCTCTTTCTCTCTGGGTCTTGGTCCCCTCAGTGCAGCGTGTGCAATGCAGTCACTAGTAGTGAAGAGGGAGCAGTGTCTGCAGTCAGAGCTCTATCAGACAGTTGTGATGCAGAGAGTAAGATGGAAAGATGAAAAATCTAATTCATCCACAGACTTGATCAGATATTGTAGATCAATAGCAGAAAAATAAAAAGAAACTTTTAACTTTGAATAAAATAATTTAATATAAAAAGGAGTGGTGTGCAGCAGCGTCTCAAACACGGAACACACTGAAGGTAAAATGAAAACATGAATCAACACTTTTGAACAGTTTTACTTTGTCCTTTCTCTGCATAAAGTGCATTCTGTGAATCTACTGCCCTCTAGTGGAAATACACATGTTTACAGTGTTGAAGAATCCACAACATTTTATCTTTAAATTCTCAAAATAAAAACAATAGACCGACCACCAAGAATTCTGAAATCATACAATAAGGTTCCAAAACTCTGGGAAATTTAAGGAAATAAACCGATATCTGTTTAAAACATTTTGCATGGAGCTTTTATTATGGCTATTAAATTATGCCAATTAGTTCCCATTATTCCCATGGAAATGCTCAGAGCAAAACATTATTAGGAAACTTAAGAAACGTACAGTAATTCGTCCGCCCGTTTGCAACACTAGATACAGTCAAAATATTTCTAATGATATTTTTGCTTGATCCGTTTTAAAACATTGTTCACACGTTCTATGGCCCCAAAGTAAAGCTGCAATAGGACCACAACGACACAAGGATCTTTAAAATGAAATAATCATTTAGAATCTGCAACAAGTCCAAACTCTGCAATAGACCATGTTCAAGTTGTGGATTTGCATTTCAGTTAAAGGGCGGAAAAGCTCATTTTCAAAAAGGAAAAGTCCAAATGTTTTCCCCCAATCTTTGATAATTATTACAATCAAAAACTTATTTCTCGCAGTGCTTTTTACTAGCCATTGTCTTGCAAACGTTTTCACCACTTATGGACGACACCTTTGCAAACAAATATGGTTGAACTGTACTGACAGAAGTGGAATCAGAAAATTAGAGAAATTGGAGAGAAATTTGACTTCAACTGCCACAACTGTCTGGTGATGTTGTGATGTCTCATGAACGCAACCATCAAAGAAATTAGGAATTGACTAAAAGCTTATTGCAAGGTTCAGGAGTTTCACATTGGTAACTTGCGTCTAATATTATTTGGGCATTTTTTACAAGATCATTTCCTCGTCACAGCAGACCGTGTGCATTTTAAAATATCGAACTGTTTTCAAATCGTTTTCAGCATTGTAAAAACCAAATTATTCTCTTGTGAGTTTTAAAAAGCAGCAATTTCATCAACGTTTAACCTCTACTTCATCCAATTAACATATGTATCCTTATAATTTACATTAAAACAAATCTCCAGCAGCAGCAAACTTTGTGTCCGGCTCCAGCTCGGTCTCAGCCCTGATTCGGTGTGATCCTGGTTCTGATATGGTCCCTGTACCTTAGTTCAGCAGCTCTGAACCAGTCTCAGTCCTGGCTCGGTGTGGTCCTGATGTGATCCCTCTTCGTCCCCTGGTCCTGGTGTAGTCATGGTCCCTGATCTCTGTATGTTACCGACGTCTGGAGTCCAGCAACTCAGTCTCAGTCCTAGTGTAGTCCAGGTCTTGGTGTGGTCCCTCTTCGGCCCCTGCTCTGGCCCTGGTCCCGGTCCCTGTATGTTACCAGTGCCTGGAGTCCAGCAGCTCTGGCCTCAGACTCATCTTCTTGAGCGTCTCGTAGCCGACCACCATGACGAAGGCGGTGGGACCAGAGGAGAGGATGCGAGCCGACAGTCCTTTGGTCAGACCCCAGACCCCCTCTTCAGAGACCAGCTGCTTGAAAGTCTCCACCACCGAGCTCCTGCCCTCCACCTGCCACACACACGCCAACTCGATTCAGTTTTGCATAGCCTTAAAGCACAACAGGACTTCACAAAGCTGTCGATTCACCAACACAGATCAGAGAATCAAACCGTTCAAATACAGGAAGTGCAATGATAAGTACATAGAGACCAATGTTGATAAATGTGGAGTGTCCTGGATCAGCCTCACTGTCCTTAGACCCTCCTGCATCAGCAAAGAACAACTCTAAAAACCCAATGGGAGATTGTATAATTCCATCAGACAGAAGTACCATATACCATCGAAACATGTCAAGGTAATAACATTGCTAACTAGAACAAAATGCCTTTAAATTATCTATCCATGTCGACAGGACAGAATTACATGTTCCATAAGCTTCTTAAAACATACTCAATGACAACTATTTTCCGATAAAAGTGAAGTAGGTTCAAACCCAAAGTGTGTGTGTACCTGGGTGTGTGTCTGTGAGTTTACCTGGACTCTGGCGCGCACCACGTCCATGGGGTTGGTGACGGTGGAGGCAGTGACCGCAGCCAGAGGTCCAGCCACCGCCTGCAGTACCAGGTGAGGACAGTCAGAGGGCGCTATCCGCGACAACTGCTCTGTGGGGAGACACACAAACACGCACTTTAGAAACATCATTACACGATTACATGTTTTTAATTTATTTTATATAAAGAGTTTGACAGATAGAGAAATTTTTATTTGAGTCAGAAAATGTTTGTATAAAAGTCTGTTTTTGATTAGCTGGAAAAAAGACCAGAGAGAGAGAGAGAAAGAGACAGACCAGAAAGAGAGGCACCAGAGAGAAAGAGAGACCAAGGCGAGAGACACCAGAGAGAGCAACAGACTTTATTGTTGGATGTGATTCCTGGTCCTGATCCCATCCTGATCCACTGACCTGCGTAGAAATGGTAGAAGGGCCACCACACTGCACTGTTGGGAATGTACGTGAGCAGAGAGGCCACGTATCCTCTGTAAAAGCCCCGCACGCCGTCCACCGCCAGGATCTGAGCCATGATGTCTCTGGTCGGACCGAAGAACACCCTGCGGCTCTTCGCCCCCGCTGCAGGGTCAGACCTGTTGCAAGGAAATACTACTAAGTGACGGGCTTCAACATGGACTGTGTGCACACTGGATATTAATGACAACTTTGGATATATTCTGGACTAATGGATACTTCTATAATATCAGTTCATCTATAAACCAACCCTGCTGGACACAGTGTGGCGAACAAGATATATAGCCATCTATCTAGAGCATGGTGTCAAAGTCCAGGCCCCGGGGCCAGATCCGGCACATGAATGAATTATCTGTTCACGGGATGATAGTAACCGGCTACACAGAGCCATACTAAAATATTGGATTATTCATTTAATCATTAGATAAAATAAAGTACACCGTTTTTCTTGGTTTATTAGTTTAGATGCATAATTTTAATATGTTTTAATAAACACTGAACCAGTCCAGCCCTCAGCTTGAAGCAAAATAGTTTTTTGGCATCTTTGACATCCCTGATCTAGATAAACATATTTCTGTTTTGACACAAGGGCGACAGTAGCTCAGTTGGTAGAGCACTGGCCTTTGAGCCTGAAGGTTGTGGGTTCAAGCCCACCACGGGACCTTCTCCACCGACTCCCATTGATGGTTGCTGTCGTTGTGTCCTTGGGCAAGACACTTAACCCTGCATTGCCTGAACCCCCCGCTGAAAAATCAAGGCTGTATTGTCACTGACAGAGCAGCCGTCCTCCTGTGGACTCACCACCTGCAGAGGATCAGTGAGGGGCTGGTGCTATGAGACTTGGGTGCAGCTCTGACTGCCACCCCCCGACCCAGAAATGGATTAAGGGGAAGAAGATGGATGGATGGATGGATGTTTTGACACACGATCCGGACCCTCGGCGTCGTTTTTCCGTCACTAAATGTATGTAAATGACAACTGACCCCAATTATCTTTAATAAAAACTACATATTAAAATAAAAAAATAAAATCAATGGATGGATATTAATGACAAAAATAGTGGTGATAATAAAATAATAATAATAGGAATAGTATCCAGGTGTGGCTTATATGTGGCCAAAGTGGATTTTATTTTCAAAGGTAAGTAGTGCGGCTTATACACAGTGCAAAAAGTGTTCAAATTTGGCAACATTAATCTTAATTTGAGTATATTTTCACTGCCTTAAAACAAGATTTCCAAATGACACAAAGCAAAAGGATCTTGTTTTGAAAAGATACAACTGTCTGTACTGGAATGAGAAGACAAATCTTGTTAGAATGTGCGATTATTTCCTCATATTTTATCATTTTTAGTAGTGCTTAGTTACTTCCATGGTGGTCTTACTTGTTGAGTGAGAAGCGGGTGGGGTGTCCTTCCTGCCCCTGCATCATCAGCTGCTGCGACACCACGTCGATGGGGACCGTGATGCTCTGAGCCACCAGCGACGCCGAGCCGCCCGCCACCAGCGACTTGAGCGTGTTGTCCTGGGAGTATCGCGACACGTACTTCCTGGCCAGCTCGTACGTGGTGATGTAGGCCTGACCCGAGATCAGCGTGAAGGAGTTGACCATGAAGCCGCGGTACAGGCCTCGCGGACCCTCTCGCTGCAGGATCTTCACGAAGGCGTCTAACGTGCCGCCGTACAGAGAGCGCCCCCTTTGCACCTGAGGAGACGTGCAGGTGATGTGGGAGACTTATGAAAGACATGTGTTGAAGTGAACTTTTGAGGACACTTTACATTTGTAATTCAGCATCTATCATGTTCAGTATTTATTACACTAGAATATACACCATTTTATACTTTTTTATGATGATAGAGTTTGGTTTTATACTAGCTTCTTTATTATGCTAAAGTTAAAGATGTTATATTTTTTTCTTTATTATGCTAAAGCTAGAGATTTAAACTTGCTTCTTTATTGTGCTAAAGATTACAGTGCCTTGCGAAAGTATTCGGCCCCCTTGAACCTTTCAACATTTCGCCTCATTTCAGGCTTCAAACATAAAGATATAAAATTTAAATTTTTTGTCATGAATCAACAACAAGTGGGACACAATAGTGAAGTGGAACGAAATTTATTGGATAATTTAAACTTTTTTAACAAATAAAAAACTGAAAAGTGGGGCGTGCAATATTATTCGGCCCCTGTACTTTCAGTGCAGCAAACTCAGTCCAGAAGTTCAGTGAGGATCTTTGAATGATCCAATGTTGTCCTAAATGACTGATGATGATAAATAGAATGCACCTGTGTGTGATCAAGTCTCCGTATAAATGCACCTGCTCTTTGATAGTCTCAGGGTTCTGTTTAAAGCGCAGAGAGAACCATGAAGACAAAGGAACACACCAGGCAGGTCCGAGATACTGTTGTGGAGAAGTTTAAAGCCGGATTTGGATACAAAAAGATTTCCCAAGCTTTAAACATCTCAAGGAGCACTGTGCAAGCAATTATATTGAAATGGAAGGAGTATCAGACCACTGCAAATCTACCAAGACCCGGCCGTCCCTCCAAACTTTCATCTCAAACAAGGAGAAGACTGATCAGAGATGCAGCCAAGAGGCCCATGATCACTCTGGATGAACTGCAGATAACTACAGCTGAGGTGGGAGAGTCTGTCCATAGGACAACAATCAGTCGTGCACTGCACAAATCTGGCCTTTATGGAAGAGTGGCAAGAAGAAAGCCATTTCTCAAAGATATCCATAAAAAGTCTCGTTTAAAGTTTGCCACAGGCCACCTGGGAGACACACCAAACATGTGGAAGAAGGTGCTCTGGTCAGATGAAACCAAAATCAAACTTTTTGGCCACAACGCAAAACGATATGTTTGGCGTAAAAGAAACACAGCTCATCACCCTGAATACACCATCCCCACTGTCAAACATGGTGGTGGCAGCATCATGCTTTGGGCCTGCTTTTCTTCAGCAGGGACAAGGAAGATGGCTAAAATTGATGGGAAGATGGATGGAGCCAAATACAGGACCATTCTGGAAGAAAACCTGTTGGAGTCTGCAAAAGACCTGAGACTGGGACGGAGATTTATCTTCCAACATGACAATGATCCAAAACATAAAGCCAAATCTTCAATGGAATGGTTCACAAATAGACGTATCCAGGTGTTAGAATGGCCAAGTCAAAGTCCAGACCTGAATCCAATCGAGAATCTGTGGAAAGAGCTGAAGACTGCTGTTCACAAACGCTCTCCATCCAACCTCACTGAGCTCGAGCTGTTTTGCAAGGAAGAATGGGAAAGAATTCCAGTCTCTCAATGTGCAAAACTGATAGACATACCCCAAGCGACTTGCAGCTGTAATTGCATCAAAAGGTGGCGCTACAAAGTATTAGCACAAGGGGGCCGAATAATATTGCACGCCCCACTTTTCAGTTTATTTGTTAAAAAAGTTTAAATTATCCAATAAATTTCGTTCCACTTGTGTCCCACTTGTTGTTGATTCTTGACAAAAAATATATTTTTTATATCTTTATGTTTGAAGCCTGAAATGTGGCGAAATGTTGAAAGGTTCAAGGGGGCCGAATACTTTCGCAAGGCACTGTATATATGTTCTACTCGCTTTTTTATTTTGTAAAGCTATAGATTATATACTTTCTTTTTATGACGCTAAAGTTAGAGATTCGATTGCATTTTCATTATTGTTATTGTTCATTTATCTTGTGCAGTGTGCGCCTCATTTCTACTGCTCTGTAACTGGTGATACAACACTGACATTTCCCCACAGTGGGACAAATCACTTTTGAAGGTGCTGGAAACGTCAGTGAGTCCCAACCAAGAGGAGCAGGAGGAAATCCACTGGAGGAAGCAGCTCATCACCAGCGGCTACACCACCTGCTGCCGCTGTGGCCTAAAATACTTTATTACTATTGTTAGTAACTTTTAGAATTATGTATTTATTTGTTTGTACGGATCGATGTGTTTCTGCTGCTATCTAAAAAGCCAAAACTTTTAATCCTGTGAGCTAGTTCTTTCATATCGGACATAAATGGTCTCATATTCAGCGCTCTGGTCTGACTAAACTCTTAATATTATTGTTTATTATGAATGTTGTTAGCGTTAGCATTAGCATTAGCGTTAGCCTGCGCACCTGTAGGCGAGTGCGTATGAGCGTGGCGGGGTACACGGCGGCGCGGATCGACATGGTCATGAAGACACCGAACGAGTAGAACTTCCTCTTGTCCAGGTCTTCCCATTCTATGATCTGTATGTTCCGCTTCTGGTGCATCCTGACCACCGCCCTCAAGGACCACCACCTCACTCAAGGACCACCACCTCACTCAAGGACCACCACCTCACTCAAGGACCACCACCGCCCCAAGGACCACCACCTCACTCAAGGACCACCGCCTTCAAGAACCACAGCCCTCAAGAACCACCACCTTCAAGAACCACAGCCCTCAAGAACCACCACCTTCAAGAACCACAGCCCTCAAGAACCACCACCTTCAAGAACCACAGCCCTCAAGAACCACCACCTTCAAGAACCACAGCCCTCAAGAACCACCACCTTCAAGAACCACAGCCCTCAAGAACCACCACCTTCAAGAACCACAGCCCTCAAGAACCACCACCTTCAAGGACCACTGCCTTCAAGGACCACTGCCTTCAAGGACCTGAAGAGAAGGAAACAATGTTATTAATATTAAAATGAAAAAGCAAGGCTGAATTTTCAGTGAGATGTAATGTGAGAGTAGCGACACTGACACTACTGCTGCAAGATCGCAATTGGATCAAAACTTAATTTTAATCATTACAAATATCAAAGAAACACAGCAGTTATTGAGATTCATTACAGACATTTTTTTTTACAATGTCTTGAATTAAGGAAAATGTATCTGGATTTGAGTTGGATTGTCTGAATTTGATTTCCAATGAAGTAAGCAGACTCTTTACCTCATCATGCCACACTTGGTCTTTTTCTTTCTATTTCTAAATAAAACAAGACATTGGCAAAAACTGTAAACATGTTAAAAAGATGTGTGTTTTGAGTGTGAGGATCAAACGCCGTGGATCTAATAACACAGTTCCATCTTTGTCAATGAAAGAAGTATTGGAAAAGAGCATGGTTTATTAATGCCTTTGGACATGTTAGGGCCCTATAATAATGACATAAAAATCTTATATATTAATACTACTAAAGAAATAATGTGAGGTATATAATCAACAGGAGTTTGTTTACTGCTTGTTCATGTTAATGGTGATAATTGTGGTTAATGATGTAGATCTATTCATTTTATTTGGAATGGTATGTGATATTTTTGACTGTATAATAAGTCAAGGTGTTAAAATATGTTATAACAAGCAAAACGCGATTCAAACTGAGAAAAACCAATACCTTGTGTATATTTTGCATATTACACATGACTTGGGGGTTATGGTCCTGAAGGCTCAAAGGGCATTAATGACATACTGAGAAAGTAGAAAAGTCATGCCAGAGGAGAAAATGCAACTAACAGATACACAAGCCACTCTAGAGTCGTGTTAAATAATCCATAACTTTTTAATACAGTAGCTGAAATATGAATATATATTTATTTTTTTTGCATTACAGCGTTAATGTATTAAATATATTCTTACATAAATTGATGTCATGGGTTGGTTGTGGTTAGCCTGGGCAGCATTAGCCTCATCCTTCTTACCTTTTATACACTGTAGTTAGTTATATCGCCGTGTCATTGTCTGTAAGTGTTATAAGAACACCCACAGGGATAAACGGGGTCCTCAAACAGCAGGAGAAAGAGAAGGCGCTGAAAAAAGATCGTAAATCCAGTGTTTACTGTGAGTGAGAGGGAGCTAAAGCTAATGTCAGCGGAAGGAGCCCAAGCCCCGGCGATCCAAGATGGCGCCCTATTCAAATGAATGGTTGTGCTCAGTGGCGCTTTGTGACAGCACGGGGGCTGAAAAGATTAGCGGAAGTTGCCTGAAACTCGCAAAGAACTTTGGGAAACTCGCCTGTATTTGGGCATCGTCTGGTCCTCCCGGTTCTGCGCAGTGGATGATCTCCCATAATGCGTTGCGTCAAACACGCGTGTGTGGGTCTCACGCACGTGCACAGAGGGGCTCGGCCGCGCTCTGACCAATCAGAGCAGTTCATCAGAGCGGGAGTTAGAGCGAGAGCCAGAGGAGTAGAGTTTGTGGCACTAAAGTGTGGATTTAAACAAAACCGAAGGATTTAAGAAGAAAAAAAGTTCAGGATGACAAGGGACACTAAAATCCCCACAAAATCCTATCTTTATTAAAGCTGTAGGTTCTCTGTCAGCTGAGGTTGAGCTGTTTTAATATGCATTGAGTCCTATGGGGAAAATTTCTGGGTGGCCCACGTGAATTTAGTCTGGTTCAGTCTGCAGTACCGCGAGAATCCCCTGAGCACATGAGTTATTCAGCTACAAGCTAGTAATACCCTATCCAGTTAATATAATACATCCATGAAGGAGCCCCATTCAAATGCATGCTCCGCCAGCAGCCAATCAGAGAGAGCGACGCACCCTATGCTTCCGGGTGTACTCCAGAGCAAATACATAACTTCAAAAAACAATTAATTAGTGAAGAGAAATACAAATATATGGAAGGGAATGGTTGTCTCACACATAAAAACAAATAATAAAAAAAAAATCATAATTATTTTTACATTTCTCTTTTGGACAAATAGATACAGATAACTAAATAGACAGAGATATATGAAATATGAAAGGTGTAGATGAATAAATACATAAAACCATTAATTGATTAATCTATTAGAACACAGAGAAGATCATAATATATATAACATAGTATATGTTTCACATGTAGTTTGAATCCATCCATAGCACATAGCACCAGCCCCTCACTGATCCTTCTGCAGGTGGTGAGTCCACAGGAGATGAGATCTTTCAGTGGGGGCTTCAGGCAAAGTGGGATTAAGTGTTCTTGCCCACACAACGACAGCAGTCATCAGTGGGAGTCGGTGGAGAAGGTCTCACGGTAGGCTCAAACCCACGACCTTCAGGCTCACAGGCCAATGCTCTACCAACTGAGCCACTGTTGCCCAATGTAGTTTCAATGTTATTGTTTAATTCATATTGTTAAAAGAGTGGGGAAGAGATGTCCTTGCTGCACATATGGATCAGGGCTGGTACAAGGTGGATTGAGGGGCGAACATTTGGGGAACCACAGCATAAATCTGCAAAAAGACTGTCTTGAAGAAATGCACTTGTCCTTGAAAACAAGTCTAATATCGTATGTTTGCACTTTCTCCTGGTAAACTTTTGCAGATACAGCCGTCCACTTTTAACATAAGATACACTTTTTTGTCCCACAGTTTGGAAATTACATGTCAATGTCAATTATGTCATCTATGCACACATAACAGCAGAATAAATGGAGGAAATAAGAGCACTCAGGTTGCACACATCAAACAGCATCTATTATGTAAGATAATCATAAAATAATAAGATAGTAAAATAAAACCAGAGGGATGTATTTGCACTCAGTTCAAGGATAAGTTACTTACTGGAGCGATTCACAGATGTTTGTTTATTGTACTTTAGCCACAGAAAATAACACCAGAAGAAACAATAATAGTAACAGCACCAGGTAAAGTCACTAGAGAAGGATCAGAACAGAATGATCAGATAAATGGAATATGTAGTAGTGTAAAGATAAAGCAGGTACAGTGACTTGCAACTAGTAAAGTGACTAGTGGATAATCAGAACAGGTGAATGGCACGTGTAGAATCACACATAATGATTTCTTTAAAAGACTATGGACATAGAGCCATTGCCCTGACAAGTCTCTATTTTGGTAACACAGAGGAACCTTTTCCAACATGTTGAAAAGCACTTCAGACCCATTTGAACATATGGAACAAGATTGATTGTTACAGCTCTAAAATACAGAGAGAAAATATCCTGAACATTTCTTAATGTTTTCAACAGCTTTAATACAGTTGAATTGATGTAATTGTATGCATTTGTGCACTCATATTGGGCAGTTAATTTCTGCCCTCCTCCAGGGCGTCCCATTGGGGCACAAACAAATGTATTATGGTCCATGTCTGTTGACCATTTCATTAAATTACGTAAATGACTATTCATTCATGATTTCTACACTCGTTCTAAAAGTTCTGTCGCTTGGCCCGTCTCGGTCCCACACCAACACAGCGTCCTGAAGCCATGGAAGTGTCCAGGGGGGTCCTCACTTTAAGATAAGATAAGATATACTTTATTAATCTCACACAGGAGAAATTTACATGTCACATTGGCAAGGATAGGAACACTCAGGATTGTGCAAAAAGTAAGAAATGTGCAACGTGTTAATACAAGACATATGTACAAAAAAGTGGCAATCAAGAAAGAAGTGTCAATAGTAGTGCAGGTTTTTCAGTCTTAATGCAGTGACTTAAAGTGACTTGTTGTACAGTCTGACAGTGGTAGGGATAAAGGCCCTGCGTTTGCGCTCCTTCTTACACTGAGGGTGCCTCAGTCTTCCACTGAAGAAGCTCCTCAACTCCTCTACAGTCCTGTGCAGTGGGTGGGAGGTGTTGTCCATAATGGAGGTGACGACTCCGTGAGGCTGATCAAGTTCGCGGACGACACCACCCTCATTGGACTCATCTCCAACAATATTGCCTAGTAAAAGTGCGTGTGTGCGTGTGTGTGCGTGTGTGTGCGTGCGCACATGCCTGTAGGGGCCAATGGCACAGCCTAGTTGCCTCGCTTCTTTCAGACTACCCCAGGCCATAAACTAGTATTGTGGCTCTGGCCAAAAACCTAGTTTATCAACTCTGTAAGGAGTGAAAGAATAATGTGAAACGACCCTGAGTGTCGCTAGATAAAAACCTTATTCCTCAGTCCAAGGTAAGTCCATTTGATTAGACTGAAGACAAGACAAACAGTGAAGACACTGTCAGCAGCTTTGACATCACTGAGAAAGGCACACAGATATCATCACACAGATATCATCACATGACAGAGTTCTTATTAAAGTCATAGTATATTCATCATGTCATGAGCACATAAGAAACACTCTGTGACAGCTTTAACTGAACCTGTGTCATCATGAAATATGTTACAAGTATGTTTCTAGATTTGTGTTCCAGTTGGATACAGGAGTCTTCTGCACCCACCATGTCCCAGTGAGTATCTTTGAAACAAGTAGTGAACTCATGAATGAAAGTCTCAGTCTTTTCCAGGATTAGGTGTGTTTTCACAGATAGATGTGTCCCTGATGGAGCTATCCATGGCATCATCCACACTGTACTGCAGTGAAGCACCACTAGAGGGAGCCCTGATCCTCACTCTACACAGTGAGAGGCCAATCATACCCCGCCAAATGACATGGACCATGAGGAACTGGTGAGCAGGACTTTTATATTTTGTTTTATTGTGTTTATTTTGTGTTTGAATACAGAAGAATGTGGGACTTAAGGCATGGTATACTTTATTGCCCCCCATAGGGACAAGTGACAAGTGACCTCTGTGTTTGGGCCACAGTGGTTGCTGCAGTGAAGCGTCCAGGGACCCATCTCCAGATGTCGATGTTCAGCTACAGCTGCTGGAGCATTTTTACCAATAGCACCCGGATGAAACCCTTCCAGACACAGAGAGGCCTGTCTCGACAACCTTCTTGCTGTGATGCTTGAGTGCTACCCACTCACCCACTGTGCTGTCATGAACATATCATAGGCTGAATTAATGTGTTTTCATCTCTGCCACCTTTTCTACTTTTGTCCTTCCAGCTCAAGCCACTGGTAGTCCAAGGAAACAGATGACACACATTCGTAAGTCAACGCCTGGAGATAATGAACGTTCAGGCGCTTTTTGCACATTAGAACATCGAGACACACAAAATTTCTAGTCGTCCAATTGTAGGATGTATCCTCGTGAGTGTGAGCGGTGGATGCGGCTGAAAATCCGAGCAAGAGATGAACAAATCCTGCTCTACAAAGAGTTTTGAACTGGTCCCAAGTGAGAAGGTCTTCAGTCTGTGTCCTCTGCTGCGGAGAAAGATGCCTTGTCCTCTTTAGGTAGTGGACAGGTCCTTCCTCAATGTGGATGTGAAGCTATTTAAAGATCACATGTGACAATTGTCTGGGTCTGGTTCACAGTTGACCTGCAGTGATGCTGTCGCTGTATCGGACTGTTGTGGTGAAGAGGGAGCAGCGTCTGCAGTCAAAGTTCTGGACTCAACCTTAGTTCCCAACCTCACGTATGCTCATCATGAGCTTTGATGAATAACCCACAGGACAAGCAGTCGAAATGTGTTTCCTTCAGAGTAGAGCCGCTGCTCCTCCATGTCAAGAAGAGCCGTTTGAGGGGGTGAGGGAGGGCACATCTTCAAAATAGATTTTATGTGGATTTTGCACAATATGTGCCAGACACAAATGATCATGTAATGAGCTGAATTTAATTTGTTTTCATTACAGGAACCCGAGACCAGTGTTGGAAAAGTGACCTTCATCCTCTCTGCCACGACTGAACTCGTCCCAAGTGAAAAGACCTCCTGAAGGCCTGGGACCAACGGTGAGCTGTGTGTGAGAGGTGTCAGAGACACAGGGAGAGGAGGGGAGGGCCTCACACTTTGTTGCTTATACGAGCGGTTTCATTGTGGGTAATTTGGGATTAGGAGGAACAATGTCAGAGCTGAGAATGGAGTTTATGGATAGTTGTGATGAGTGAGCAGGCTTTCAGGAGTGGAGTCCATGTGACGAGTGCTGGGTTTCATACTGCAAAGGAGGCAGTGTTTTAGAGAGCAGAGAGAGGGGAGGTAGATGATGGCTACAATGTATCTAATATGATGTTATTATTTCTGTTGTAGAACCACACGTCATGAAGAAATACCACTGTCCCGGCATGTGCCTTCAACAAATCAGCCACAACCAACCATGTGACTCCCCACAGTGACTCACATACACAAACCAGCAATTATACAACAACAGCCAATGCTGGTCCTTGGCTCGCGGATGGCAGAAGGCTGTTAAAGGAGCGAAACCCAGAGACAGGAGCCATTGCCTTTGGACCTGCAAGATGAACTTTAGTGCCTTCTCCGCCTGGCAGAGTGTAGTTTAAGAAGACACCTGGAACATTGGGGCCTCAACCCCATTATCTTGCTGTACACTGAAATGCTAATGGGGATCCAAAAATCTGCAGTGATGATCAAAGCAGTGTAGCAGCCAGGGCAAGTAGGCCAAATAGAGTTGATATGAGGCTGCCACACGTCAAGGCTCCTCAGTAAACTCCTCTATGATCTCAGTGCTCATCTTCATACCCTCAGAGTCACAATTCCCACTCTCTTGGATTCTGCTGATTGGCTAGAGGACAATCTGGAAGTGCAGGGAGACAGTGTTATGCCCTCAAAGAGAGAGAAGTGGTTTCATGATATGATTGAAGCCCTTGTAGACTCCTGAACCATTCCATACGTCTGCATCCATTCTCCTGAGCACCAAGGAAGCTTCAGCCCCACAGAGCCACACCCCCTCACCTGACCACAGCCCACAGTGCACTGGTGTAGAACACGAGGATGGGGAAAGCGCAACAGAAGACGTCACCAAAGAATTCTGTTATATTAAAAAGCAAAGAAATCAGCTTCCACTTCGGTTGTTGTTGACCTTTATTTCTTATTAAAGTTATAGTATGTTGGTGTTGAAGAGTAGCGTTAGTTCTTAGCAGTAGAGAGAAGCCACTGTTAATAATTGTTCCTCTGGGGTCAAGAAGAGTTCATTTGAAGGGACCCAGACTTTGTTTTGGAGTGTGTAGCACTTAGAAGGGTTGGGATGGAGACAAGTAAAGCCCTATAATACACCTAACCCTTACACAATTCAATTCAAATAACTTTATTTCTCTCGTGTGAGGATTCGATAGTGTAGCAATATTTGGGCCAGTATTTTATATTATTGCGATTTTTAACATTCTTAATTTAAAAGACTTCAAAAAACGTTACAAACATTGAGGAAAATAAGACCCTTGTCTCTGTGACATTTATCATGGTCTGTCACAACAAGCACAACAAAGTTTGGAATAATATATTTGTATTAAATGTCAAAATTTCTAGCTTTATATTTAAAATAATTTGCAAATTGTGACATATATTCACTTATTTATTATTATGACAGTTTTGGTCCATCCTAGCATTGTTTTTCTATTAAATCGCACCAGTAATTTTGTTGGACCTTTCTATAATAAGATTGGACATTGTAAGAATGACTTTATTATAAATGTATTTAATTCCATTTCATTATATATATTTGTAATTATTTAAAATGAATGCTATTTGTTTATTGTTATATGATCTTATGTATTTCCTTATCTTCGCTGCACTGTCGCTCTCCGGTCGGACGGGGGCGCTGCAGAGCTCGTACTTCAGGCACAAACTGAAAGTGCTGCGCTAGTGTGGAGCTAAGCTAACTCTGCTTTTTGAAACAGGTACTGTGTTCAGTGTGTGCATTTATTTACTCTACTTTAATACGACAGGATTATGTACACTGTTTACGGGTCTCAGTGTTGATTTGTAGTAATTTGGAGTCTTTTAAAGCGGCTACAGAGCTAAGCTAATATGCTAGCTGTTAGCATCTCCATATAATGCAGATTCATTCTGCCGGTCTGCTCCTGTCCCACTGGCTGAATGTGTTTGATCTATGACACAGATACTTACAGTGGAATAATCACCGTTTTTACTGACAACAGAGCTGCAAAGATACTTGTGAAGTGTTAAAAGTGTATGATATTGTTTCTGACAGCTTTTGTTTTGATCCCACAGCACAAGACGTACAGAAAAAATGGTAAGGATCTTCTTATACATATTATTTTGTTTATGTTGTTTCACTGTTCAAACTGTTTATCGTCCTTTTCTTTTTAGTCTCGAAGATATGATTCCAGAACAACGATATTTTCCCCTGAAGGTAATCCGTGATCTTACACGTAACAAAATAATAATAATACATCAAACTTTGTTGGACACTCAGACGCTTCACATGTTGTTTTATTTGTAAGATTGTTGCGTATGAAAGGTAAGGTTAGTTTATCTATGATCGTACACGCAACATGGTCACATGTTTATTTGTAAGAATGTATTGTCTGCCACTGATCAGTCTCCAGCTCATGGGAAACACAGATCTGGATCTGAATCTCTCTTTTTCTCTCAAAGCTCAGAACATATTTTAGACAATCAAGCTTCTCCTTTAGGGGGGTTAAACTGTGGAACTCTCTCCTCACTGGGATGAAACTACAGACTAACATGACCATATTCAGTTGAGTGGTTCTCACTTGTAAATTGTGTTGTAAAAGCCCCCTGTGGACAAGTGTTGAAAATTAGCACCTGAGCTATAACACAACTCTATGTGTCTCTCTTGCTTTCTTTCTCTCTCTGCATGTGTGTATATCTCTCTCCTGTCTCCCAGGGCGGCTGTACCAGGTGGAGTATGCCATGGAGGCCATTGGACACGCAGGCACGTGTCTGGGGATCCTGGCCAACGACGGCGTCCTGTTAGCAGCCGAGAGACGCAACATCCACAAGCTCCTGGACGAGGTCTTCTTCTCAGAGAAGATCTACAAGCTCAACGAGTGAGTGGCACCTCTGCTCATTGTAGTGTATATCCACTGGCTTTTGGTTTATCTGTCTATAATATTGGATCACTGGTCTAAACGCGAGGCCCAGGCAAGAGAGAGGCTCACATCCTCATCTTGATTTCAGAATTTAGACATTTTTCACATTTTCAAAGAAGCAGGTTATCGACTTCTTCTTTCTTTGGTCAAATTTTAAATTAGCCCTCACTAATTAACAGCTGTATAATTTACAACATTACATCTAACTACAAACACTGGATAGCGTTTGTTCCTCACAGCCAAAAGATCCTGTGTTCGATTCCCACCTCCAGACCTCTCTGTGTGGAGTTGGCATGTTTCCCGGTGTCTGCGTAGGGTTCCTCCAGGTGCTACAGTTTCCCTTACAACTTACAAACATGTACAATAGGTCTGGCTTGTGCCTCCTGTAGGTGACCCCATCTCTGTGTGGAGTCAGTGACAAATGCAAAACTTGTAAAGCGCTTTGTGACTGCTTAGTAGAAGGCTAATGTAAAGTGTTATCCTTTCTTTGTCTTGCTTTGATCCTTTGGAAGTGTCCTTTTAGTTCATGTGTGTGTTGTGTCGTGACAGGGACATGGCCTGCAGTGTGGCTGGGATCACGTCAGATGCTAACGTCCTCACCAACGAACTGCGGCTCATAGCACAGAGGTAAAGTCTTAGCATCTACTAAGAGGAGGGTGGACAACTAATCACTGGGTTATTGTTTATTGGGGATTCCCATTAGATTCCACCAATGTGTTTAAGCTTACTGATACGGTATGGTATGATTTATTTTGTTACAAGGAAATTGTAGAATAAAGTTTAGCCAAGAGGACAGATAAATTGTACTAGGTTGTAGCAGCAGCGCTTATTTACACCTGTAGTCCCTGAGCAGGTTGTTTTTAAAACGGTAAAACAAAAGTAATAGGAATAGGATACATGACCGTACATTTATCACTCTCTCTTCTCTTTCTTGCTCTCCTTCTCTCTTTCTCTTCTTTCTTTCGCTTTCTTTCTCTTTTGTTCACCTTTCTTTTTCGTTCTTTCTCTTTCATTCTTTCTCTTCTCTCCTCTCTCTTTCTCCCCATATTAAATACAGAGACTGGTTCTTGACTGGTGAGATGTAGGACCAGCCTTTCGAATCTTCACTGCAAAAATATCTGAGAAAAACGTATAGTCTATAATACTATAACATTTTCATACTTACAGCTGGGGAAGATTTCTTGTAAATAATTAATTTTGTTAGTCCCAATGGAAAGAGTCTTGTTCAAATCACTCAATGCTGTCTTAATGTCAGATGTTAATTATTATCTTTTGCATACTTGTAAGATCCCTGTGAGTCACTATTTGACAAAGTGAGGGTGGTCTTCTGTTTTTCACTTTTCTGTTTGAAATAGTTGACCTAAAGATGTGACTGAGACCAAAAACACATGCAGTTTTTATGAATCTTCCTAGAGTTGCTTGTTGTTCTGTAGTTTGAAAGTATGGTACCTATACTCCTGCTGTCTGTTGTCAGGTACCTGCTGCAGTACCAGGAGCCCATCCCCTGTGAGCAGCTGGTCACGGCTCTGTGCGACATCAAACAGGCCTACACGCAGTTCGGAGGTGACGTCCTTTCTCACGCCTTTCATTGTCACAAGCACAGAAATTCAACTCAATATAAATCACAACAGTAGTTTTCAAGGACTTAACAAAGCTGTGGATTCACCATCGCAGATCAGAGAATCAACAGTTTAAACACAGGAAATGCAATGATTAAAAACTCCTGTCTTTTGCCATACGTCTTAGCAGTCCATATAACGCCAAGCAAATAGTTGATATAGTAATAGTTTGATCTCCATCTTTCCAAATGCTGCTTGCGTCTGTTAAATTCACCTGTATAATTTGTCTTGACAGGGAAGCGTCCCTTTGGCGTCTCTCTGCTCTACATGGGCTGGGACAAACACTACGGCTTCCAGTTGTACCAGAGCGATCCCAGCGGGAACTATGGAGGCTGGAAGGCGACCTGCATCGGCAACAACAGTGCGGTAAGCTCCAAAATACACACGTGGAGTAAAGAGAACCACCTCCAACTGAACACATGTAAAACATGTGAACTTGTCTTTGATTTTAGCTGTAATGGGTCTCGCATGTTATTGATAATTCACAAAGAAAGGAGAGCTCTAAAAGAGGGGAATCTTAAACCCAGATCTTAAAATAATCAGTGACTCTTCTGGACCCCGGAAAAGTAATGTTCCAGCTTCTTCCCTCTGGCAGAAGATCTTGTTGGCTAAGATGCAGAACATCTGGATATGATAACGGCTTCTTTCCACAAGCTGTTATCAGTTTAACCCTGTGCTACCCTGGGGTCAAAATGACCCACCACAGATGATTCAAAGTGGAAGAAACATACCCCAAATTAGGGTCTAAATGACCTAGAGCTGGTTAAGAAAGGAAAATTCCCAAAAATTCAGCTCAAAAGAATAATTTAGAGTTTTTTTTAATCACTGGCAGCACAAGGGTTAAACAAAGCACTTTAATGATCTTTACTTTTATTGAAGCAGTTTTTGTTGATTGTTTTCACAGTGACAATTGTTTTGAACTTTTTAGCAAGTATTTATGTACTTGTCTGGTGCACACTGGGGACTTTTGCACATGTATTCCAATGTGGTTTTACTGAAAATGACAAATAATCTGATCTTGCTGCTGCAGGCTGCGGTGTCGATGCTGAAGCAGGATTTCAAAGAGGGAGAGATGAGTCTGTCCTCAGCTCTGGCTCTGGCCGTCAAAGTCCTCAACAAGACCATGGACGTCAGCAAACTGTCTGCAGAAAAAGGTAGCGCCGTCTTTTTACACTTGACTTGTCTTTGAAGCACAAAAGTCTCCTTATGCTCTGTGTAAATTGGATTACTTACTACACTGACTGTTAACTCGTCCGTATCAATAAGTATATCCATGTAAACATGATTTTCATGGTTCAAGTTAGCCTGGCTAACAGAGCCCTAATTATCACTGCTGAATACAGTGGTTTGCTTAACAATTGTTCATAGCTGTTATTGTCTCCAGCTGTCGATCATATGCGTCTACACATATGTGCCAATCGCCTAAAGTCACCCCCATCACACGTGTTGCGTGACAGAAATGGAAAGGGAAGAAGCAAATAATATTAATGTTTGATGATTTTTCAATGAGGCTGGACAATTTCTGATGTTTTTTGCAAACATGAGGGAAGATGGATTGCCACTTTTTATTGTACATAATATATCCTCCATTTAACATGTTTGCACATTTCTTTCTTTTGGCACAATCTTGAGTCATTCTATCAATAAATCAATCTATTGAGATCAATAAAGTCGATCTTATCTTATGGAGTACTATCTGCTGGATCTGTAAATTTGTCGTCCCCAAATCCATGCCAACGTTTCGGTCTGAGTTCCCAGACTGTTGTGCAGTTTGAGATGATTTGAGCTCACACAGCGACATGACAATTCCTAGTTCCAAAAAAATCATAATATTGATTCATTTTAGTTTATTGGTCAAATAGTTGAACACTGTTCTGAAAGGTTAGATCCCAGCTCACACGAGGCCTCCAGAACGCCGTTCCGTTCTCACAAATCCGTCCAACGTTGTGTGTTTTCAGTGGAGATCGCCACTCTGACACGGGAGGACGGCAAGACCAAGATCAAAGTGCTGAAGCAGAAGGAGGTGGAGGAGCTCATCAAGCGTCATGAGGTGGAGGAGGCCAAAGCAGAGAAGGACAAAAAGGACAAGGAGCAGAAGGAGAAGGACAAATGAGCTGATCGTACTTTACACTGTGTTTGTTTTGTCTTTTACATTAAAAGTTCCACTTGTAACAGCCGCGTGTCACTGCTTCATCACTCTCATAATAATGTTTTATTTATATGGCGCCTGTATGGGCACTCGAGGTCTTCTTACAAAAGGTACATACGGTTAGAAATGGGCTAGGTCACAGTGAAGAGTCTGAAGAGATGGAGGAGGAGCTCAAAGAAATACGGAGGTGGTGAGGTTGTTAAAAAATGTAGAATTAATTAAAAGTGGTAGTTTTGCGGTGAATATTGACGTATATAAAATGCCTTGGTCGCCTATTGCCAGAAACTATTAATAATAATAAATGAGAATCACTTAGGCAGCCTTTAAAATAGTCTTGCGGGTCAAATATGGCCCACTAGCCGGAGTTTGACATGCCTGCATTAAGGTATTCAACATGATGAAAAACGTAAGAAAAAAAAGAAAGGTGTGTGACAGTGGAATTACATGTTGGCCTTCAAGAGGCTGATTGAAACATGAATGTTAGTATTTACCTGTTTTATACCACTTTCCAGGCTTGGAAGTTTTAAAAATGTTGACGGTTGCTCTCGCCAATTATGTTTTTTCTCAAACTAATTAAAACGTATGGTACAGGCACAAATGTCAGTGTTTTCAACTTGATGAAACCTGGAGCTGCTGTTTCAGAATCCCATTTAGTGTTCGAGAGAGGAGGTATTTGCAGTCAATCAATGTAATGGGAAACTGAATTTGTAAGCTGTGATTGTTGAAACGTTATAGATCATAATAAGTGTCTTCATTGATAAAGACATGTCTGAGTAATGGTTACGCAGATGGAACTATACTGCAAATATGAATGGATGGAACCATGGTCTACACCGTTCTGTAGTACCAGTATCTGACCCCTAGATGGCGCTAGTGCTCAGTGAAAAGTTTCATGATGGAAAACTGGGCCCGTAGAATTCCTGCTAAATAAGAATATTGTACTCATTTACAGTTAATCACCATGAGACAATCCAAGAGCAGACTTTGAAGGGTATTATTTAAAGTTACTCAGACAGAACTGGACAGAACTAGTCTGATGCAGGGTTGGGACTGGGAGAATAGTTACAGTATTAAATTAGGTTCTGTATTTCCTTACAAACACGAACATTTAAACTCTACTACAAGTACTTAGGTCAATAAGAAACAAAATGTTTTTATTTTTTATTTTTTAATGTCAGGGCTTCCTCTTTGTTGTTAAAAATACAATTGGACACTGAGGAGTTTATATTTTCAACCTGGTCTGTAAAAGTGCTTCAAAATAACTGCCACTCATGAAGACTTACAGATCCAAATGTTGGAAACTAGCTGAATCAATGTGTGACAAAAGAATAACATTGTTTTATCTTTTATGTACAAATGTGAACTTAAGGTCCTCCCCATTTGGCAAAACATTTCATTCATAAATGCCATTTCTTTCAAAACTATTCTGAGCTTTGTCCATTGGAATAATAAGTTCAAATTATTTAATAAAATCCTCCTGTATACCTTTTTTACATCAACAATGTTAGACTTTATTTCAGACACATGGTCCATGGATAAATCTGGATCGGCTTTTTGGTCGTCTACTGCTTTCTGCAGCCAATGCAGAGGTTCTTTTAATTGTTAATTTAAATACAGATGGGCTTGGGGCTCATGTTAATGGAGAAGTTAGCAATTAGCAATGTTATAGCCTGAACAAGTTTCTTCAAAAATAATCAGAAGAAAACACAAAATATAATTTACTTTAGAGGGTTTTCTGGACATGGGGCAACAGTAGCTCAGTTGGTAGAGCACTGTCCTTTGAGCCTGAAGGTCGTGGGGTCAAGCCCACCATGGAACTGAAGAAGATGACATAGTCTGGGATCGCGTCTTAAATTCAGACAGAAGACATGTTTTATTGTCGATGGTAGAGACAGCACGAACAACAGAAACAACAGAATGCAAGTGTATTATACAGAGCGGAGGCATGGAGACCTCCAATCAGCAGCTTCCACGGTGCCATGTAGCTTGGCCTTCAGATCGACAAAACAAGGGAAAAGTACAGGCTTCTGCACATTGATAGAATGATGAGTTTAACTATAACAAAAGTTGCTTAAAAGTGTTATGAAATCTCACAGAACCTTCTCCACCGACTCCCACTGATGTCTGCTGTCGTTATGTCCTTGGGCAAGACACGTTGCCTGAAGCCCCCGCTGAACAATCAAGGCTGTATCGTCCCTTAGGAGCAGCCATCCTCCTGTGGACTCACTCCCTGCAGCAGGATCAGTGAGCGGCTGGTACTCAGTGAATCGGTTGCAGCTTTGACTGCCACCCCCTCAACCCAGAAATGGATTTAGGGGAAGAAAATGGATAGATGGATGGTTTCTGGACACTGTTGATGAGGATTAATTTTATTTACAAATAAATATGTTGTGTTTGTACTTTGGGTTGATTGTTTGAGTATTTGTTTGTTTGAAAACTAGCTTAAACTTTGGTATAAAATGACATATTAGCACACAAGAAGTTAAGGCTGCAATAAATGTTTTAAATAGGGTTTGCTTTATTAGACATAAGGCAAGAGCACACAACAGGTAAACCTCTACCTTTGACAACAGGACTTCTCTGTGCCCGGGTTTAATAATAACATTCGAACAAAGACTATGTAAATGTGTGTAATCTGTTTTGAATAACAAGGCCCTCAGAGCAGCATCGATACAGACATGCTACAGCTCATTATAAATCTCAAAACCTCCTCTGGCATTGATTTTGTTTTACTCAAGCAGCACTGAGATAGTCACAGTGCAGCTACAAAATACAAGCTGTAGCCATTAGCTGTAAACTAGTGTCCCAATCTGATCTCATAGATAAGCAACACTATTATTATGTACAGTAATACCTCTGACGACATCTAGAAACAGAAAAACACATAGGCAGAACGTTAAGTTTACAGCTGGTCTTTTATGGCTCCATCGTAACCGCCTCCAAAAGCCAACACTAATGAAAACCTCTCAGTGCATACATTACACACAGGCCTCTTATGTCTGCATATCTCCCACTTACAGAGGGACGCAGGCCTCGCTCTGATTGGTGCAAACACAGAATGGCCTGATTTCAGCACTGGGATTAAACACTTCAGCCGGAGGGTCTTCTGGCTGCCAAAAATCTGAACACCCAATAAGGCTTTGTGAGGCCCGGATTATCCTGCTTACCAGCCACTTTTCTGACACAACAGCAGGTAGCAACTACACAAGACACGCACTAGAGGCTGGACCCTGATGCAGAGTAGGCTGGATCCTGATTTACAGTAGGTTATGGACTGGTGGCTAATGTATCCCACGGATCTATCATAATGTTTTACCCTCACAACAGCCGATCCCGGTCAGAATGGGTCCTTTCTGAGTGGAGTTTACATCTACTACCACTAAAATATGTACAATAGTCCTGGGTGAATGAGTGTGTGGTTGTGAGTGAGACTGTGGGACGATGGATGGAAATCAGCCCAAGGATATAATCCGGAGTGGTGTGTTCAATAACATGCACTGTCCCAACCAAATAAATTAAAATATAACACATCTGGATCTGCTTTTACATTTATTCTATGTAATTGTACCCCCCTCTACTGTTGTGATTTTCTGCCTAAATCACAGTGGCTCACAGTTGATAGAGCATTGGTCTTTGAGCCTGAAGGCCGTGGGTTCGATCCCACCACGAGACCTCCTCCACCGACTCCCACTGATGTCTGCTGTCGTTGTGTCCTTGGGCAAGACACTTAACCCCACTTTGCCTGAAGCCCCCACTGAAAGATCAAGTCTCCTGTGGACTCCCCACCTGCAGGAGGATCAGTGAGGGGCTGGTGCTATGTGTGCTGGGTGCAGCTCTGACTGCCACTCCCCTGACCCAGCAATGGATTAAGGGATAGAAAATGGATGGATGGAAATTACAACAAAGTACGTGCATGAAGCCACTGGGCTTTTCCTCTGCATTTAATCCATCCTTCATTGTCATTAGGTCCTCTGTCAGGAGAAGTGGTCGCCGTGTGAGTGTGTCCTATTGTAAAATCTCCTGATGTTGATTCTTTGCATGGTTAGGAGCAGAGCTGGATGATTTTGCCTATTGTACATGTTTTATGTGGTAGGAGACACTGGAGCACCCAGAGGGAAACTATGCAGACACTGGGAGAACATGCAAACCCCATTCAGAGTGTACTGTAGTGCAAAGCTCTGAGGGGTCAAATATCCACAGTGATGACACTTTAGGGTGTGGGCTAAAAGTGAGAATGGACACACAGGGAAGTTTCAAGATTCTTTGACGTAATGAGGTTTTCTCTGGGAACTCCCTGAATACTTGGATACTCCAGTACAACACAGAGACTGAGGACATTATGTGTCAGGCAGAATGGTTCAGTTCATGTAAGATGGACTGGATGGTCATTTGTTGGTCGAGCCGTGTCTCTGCGTGGTGCTTAGTGGGGCATCTGTCGGAGTGTGTGTGCATTTGGCTGCTGCTTTGTGGCGGTGAGCTCCATGCCCCAGATCTGAGGCCTGTGACGGGACAATAGTGACGTGAACGGGTCGTCCCACTGCGTCCTCTGGCTGTCTGACCTGAGAGGCACTCACACTGGACTAACATGCATTGGAGATCTGTGGGAATGTGTTTGCAATGCATAAATATTACAAGATGATAAACAAGATTTTTAAAAAAAAGACGTAATCCATCCATCCATTTTTCTTCAATTTTGTCTGTCACCGTTCGTAGGAGTAACAGTCTAAACAGACCTCAGACTTCCCCAAGACAGACCTGGCAAAGTGCGGCCCCATCCTGCCTGATTCACATTTCAATACTCAATGAAAGCTTGAAAGTTATAATGTGCTCCCACGGCATGTTATCTATTCTGTTCTAATTTTATGAACGCAAAATATTATTAGTAATAACTTGCTCTAAACAAAATGTGCAGGACTTCTTTAATGTTTGTTAAATCAATAAAAAATATATAATCAGATCTGGCCCTCGACAATAGGGCAATATCCCAATGGGGCCCCTCAAAGAAAACAACAAAGTCAAACAAAGACATAGTCCCTCCAGTGTGTCCTAGGTCTTCTACTGGGTGTCCCCCGGTGGGACATGCCCAGAACACCTCCCAGGGGCGCAAAGTAGACATTCGAGACAGATGCCCAAACCACCTCGACTGGCTCCATGCACATGGAGAAGCAGCAGCAGCTCTACTCCAAGCTCCTCTCATGTGATTGAGTGAGACTGCTTGAATCAGCAATCTCGTCCATTCGGTCTGTTCCCAAAGCTCATGACCAGGGGTGAGGGAACATAGAGTGTAGATAGAGCTTTAACAGCAGAGACCTGAGAGACTGGACCGCCCCCTGAGAGACTGGACCGCCCCCTGAGAGACTGGACCGCCCTCTGAGAGACTGGACCTCCCCCTGAGAGACTGGACCTCCCCCTGAGAGACTGGACCTCCTCCTGAGAGACTGGACCGCCCCCTGAGAGACTGGACCGCCCTCTGAGAGACTGGACCTCCCCCTGAGAGACTGGACCGCCCCCTGAGAGACTGGACCGCCCCCTGAGAGACTGGACCGCCCCCTGAGAGACTGGACCGCCCTCTGAGAGACTGGACCTCCCCCTGAGAGACTGGACCTCCCCCTGAGAGACTGGACCTCCTCCTGAGAGACTGGACCTCCTCCTGACAGACTGGACCTCCTCCTGACAGACTGGACCTCCCCCTGAGAGACTGGACCTCCTCCTGAGAGACTGGACCTCCTCCTGAGAGACTGGACCGCCCCCTGAGAGACAGGACCTAGACAGGACCTCCTCCTGAGAAAGGACTTCTCCTCAGAGTTCATTATGTCCATTTGTAAAATTTGAGATACCGCAGTGAATATTCAAAACACTTTTTAAGGGTCAAAATGAATTGCGCCCTTGATAATGGGACTGTCTGTCCGTGTCCGGACTCATAGGCTGGGCCCCTCCCCAGCCTGGGAGCCTCCTCAGACCTCCTTCTACAGCCTGAGTCCTGGCAGTAGAGTCCAAGGAAGTTTTTGTTAATAAAGCATTTTCTGTGTTCAAACTGTTGTTGGTGAATCAACAACTTTATAAAGTCCTCAGAGACGACTGCTGTTATTATTTTGGGCGATACACAAATACATTATATTGAATTATTACCACACTATTGCTGTATCGATCATAAACCCCTCTAACACACTGTAAAATAAAGCAAAAGAAAACACGAGTTCCAGTTAAACTTTAATTCATTTTCTTTTAAAGCCATCAGCATACAATAGGACACACTCATACTGTGTGTGTGTGCGGTGGGACACACACTCACATACTGTGTGTGTATGTCCTGGGACTCAAAAATCATTCAGTGCGTGCCTTCACGACCAGGATGGAAGTATTTGCTGATGTTATCTACAATATTTCACTGGTTTGAAAAAATGTCTCATGAGTTTCAAGTGAAAGGTGCTGGAATCTTCTCCTGCACAGATATGGCTCGTCACCATGTTATATACAGTGCGTTAAAGTACTGTAAATATTTATGATTTCAAAGCCCTGTATTTTTTCTATCTTGGTTTGTAAAGCCCTTTTAGTAGCTTGGTGAATGAACTGTGCTATACAAATACATTTGCCTTGCCTACAAGAAGTCATTTTTTGCTGTGTGTTTTTTTTGCAGGGGCACAACTCATTGGCAAGATATTCGTGCTCATAAGTTAGACATTTCTTCAAACCAGTGTCAAATTGTAATTCACTTCTATCCTCGTCATTAATGGTCCATATGATAACAACAGGACATCATGAACCTGACTGGACCTCAAGAGCCTGACTGAACCTCAAGAGCCCGACTGGAACTCCCATTAGAGCCTCCATTAGAGGTGAAGTCAGTGGAAGGCGAGGCTGTGGACGATCCTGCACCACTCGGCCCTCTTCTCTGTGATGTGCGCGGGGGTGAGGTGGGTGAGGCGGGCGCGGCGTGGGCTGTGCTCCCCCCTGGCGGCCTCACACAGAGCCTCGCACACACACACCACGTACATGCCGCAGTCGTAGCTGTTCTGCTGCGACGGACACTGCTCCTCCGCGAAGACACTCTCCCCGCCGCAGCCCACGAACGCCTCCAGCTGGTGCGCGATGCGGCGGGCGTGCGGCGAGTTACTGCCGCGCTGCAGACACACATGGGGAGACAGCGGGAGACAGTGAGGGCTCGAGAGAAGAGAGAGAGAGAGTTCAGGGTGTGATAGAATGTGATAGAAGCCTGAACCCTGAAAATATTCCCAAATGATTGAAGACTGTGCCATCAGTTTTTGTCAAACTTGAAATGTCCATAAACTCTGGGATCACTGCTAATCAAGCACATATTTAGCTCAGACCCATATCTGTCTGGGGCGAAAAAAAGGAAAGGGACTGGCCTCCTGCTGGGACTCTGAGGAGCACAGGGACTGGCCTCCTGCTGGGACTCTGAGGAGCACAGGGACTGGCCTCCTGCTGGGACTCTGAGGAGCACAGGGACTGGCCTCCTGCTGGGACTCTGAGGAGCACAGGGACTGGCCTCCTGCTGGGACTCTGAGGAGCACAGGGACTGGCCTCCTGCTGGGACTCTGAGGAGCACAGGGACTGGCCTCCTGCTGGGACTCTGAGGAGCACAGGGACTGGCCTCCTGCTGGGACTCTGAGGAGCACAGGGACTGGCCTCCTGCTGGGACTCTGAGGAGCACAGGGACTGGCCTCCTGCTGGGACCCCGAGGAGCACAGTGAATGGCCTCCTGATGGTCCCAGAGCCAGGGCTGAACTTGGGGAAGCACCGTTTCAGTTTCATGCAGCTGAACAATCTGGAACAGTCTTCCTGGAAATGTGAGACAGGCTTCTACTCTGAAAATACTCAAATCCAGTTTAAAAACAGTTCTGTTCAGCCGCATGATTGAAGGATAGAATCTTCACTCTCTATAATGTACTGTGATTATTTATTATTTTTTCTTGTTTGGTTTAGCACGTTGAGTCACTTTGCATATGAACTGTGCTGTAAAAATAAGTTTACCTTGGTCTGTCTCTACTCTAACCAATGTTATTATTTATGAGCACTTGAGCATTGTCCATCTATATAATGTTATTATTTATGAGCGGGAGTGCATTGTCCATCTATATACTGTCTACGGCCCGCAGGCAGTGTTGGTGACCCCTCATCTATTCTTAATGGATAAACAAGAATATTGTTAAGACATTTTGACTTTCTTGAAATCTACTTTTTCTGCGTGATCCATACAAAATATAAAATCAGGACAACTTAAGAAGCAACATTATTCTGCCATAAAAAGGTAAAGATTTGATTGATCTTCAAGACAATTTCACTTCAAATTTCCTCAAATCAAATCAAGACAAATCCAAATGTAATCTCATCTGTGTCACTTAAAACCACAGTGTCTAAGTTTCACCTGCGAGTCGTAGTGGGAGAACAGGTTGGAGGCCCGGTGGTAGACCAGCAGGCTCCAGTGTGTCCCTCCGGCGGTCTGGTTGGAGTTATCGTTGACGGGGAGGAAGAGCCATGTCCTGGAGGGAAGATCCAGCGGCTCCAAGAACAGGGCCAGCTCCTCCGCACACGAGGCACATTTGATGAACTGCGTCACCTCGGGGCTCACCAAAACCACGCGCTCTTTCAAGTCCCTGAAGCGCTCGGCGGAAAAGTACTCAAAGGCAAACCCGATGACCTGCAGGGACCGACAGAGAGGCTGACCATTCCATTTTGTCCAAAACTATTGCAATATGAGGTATTCTTTGATTACTGCGGTGCGTGAGAGTTTATACACCCTGCTGCCTTGTTCATCATTCATATTTATTTTATTTTATTTTTATCTAAAAGGAGCAGAATGTCAAAATCTGGCCAAAAGTGGTACTGAAACGGTCGGTACTAGATCATATACGGAATCGGGACGAAACCGGAAGTAACAATCCTACTTTCGAATTAGTTTTAGACTAAAAAGCTCTTAAGTGGTGACTGGTTAAGTTTTAGGCGTCTGATTAAGATGGTTATGGTTAGGGTTAAGGTGGTCTGAGTAAGATGGTTAAGGTTAGGGTTAAGGTGGTCTGAGTAAGATGGTTAAGGTTAGGGTTAAGGTGGTCTGAGTAAGATGGTTAAGGTTAGGGTTAAGGTGGTCTGAGTAAGATGGTTAAGGTTAGGGTTAAGGTGGTCTGAGTAAGATGGTTAAGGTTAGGGTTAAGGTGGTCTGAGTAAGATGGTTAAGGTTAGGGTTAAGGTGGTCTGAGTAAGATGGTTAAGGTTAGGGTAAGGTGGTGTCTGAGTAAGATGGTTAAGGTTAGGGTTAAGGTGGTCTGAGTAAGATGGTTAAGGTTAGGGTTAAGGTGGTCTGAGTAAGATGGTTAAGGTTAGGGTTAAGGTGGTCTGAGTAAGATGGTTAAGGTTAGGGTTAAGGTGGTCTGATTAAGATGGTTAAGGTTAGGGTTAAGGTGGTCTGAGTAAGATGGTTAAGGTTAGGGTTAAGGGTGGGTTGGGGTTATTTTATGGGAATGGCTGGTTAAGTTTAGGCATGAATAGGTAGTTTGCTATACTTTCTTCCGCTTCCGTCTCGATTCCGTATATGATCTAGTGCTGACCGTACTGAAACCTCTCCCACTCTCCCTGACTTGGGTTGCCAGATATGCAGACAAATCCAGCTGGGACCATAATATCTGAATAGACAAGAGTTTTGTCAACAACAAATCTATAACCAACACCTTTTTCACAATGACCACAATAGAAATCCTTCTTTAATTCCTTGATTTGACGTTAGTGATTTGAGAATCATAACGATACCTTTTTTAGTTCTGCGGCCACATGTGACTTTCCCAGTGAGATTAACTCAACGTGATGAGTTCTGGCAACCCGGATCACGGACCATTATTGGTAAAACAGTGGAAGGCGGGACATCGAAATGAAAAGAATAAAAAGATTTAGGGGCTGTAAAACTCATTTTGAAATTAAATTATCTCAGCTGACCTACTGTTATCAGTTAGAGAAGTATTGGAAAAGAGCATGTTTTATTAATGCCTTTTGACAGATTAGAGCCCTTTAATGATGACTTGACATGAAAATCTTACATAAGGCTACTTTAACTTTATATGTATTATTTATTTTTGCCTATTTTATTTATTTTTTTGCTTGTTGATGTTCATTCATTAATGTATGACTGCAAAAGAAAACTAATAAAATACATATTCCAAAACACAGTGGGTTTATACACCTGGGAAGTAATATGAATGATTTACAAAAACTACCACAAATAAACAAAATACAGCAGTTCAGAATACAGCAGCTAGGATCTTAACAGGTACCAAAAGGAGGGAGCACATAACTCCGGTGTTAAAATCACTCCACTGGCTCCCTGTGGAGTACAGAATAAAGTTTAAAATCCTACTCTTAACATATAAAGCCATAAATGGCTTGGCTCCCTCTTATCTCCAAGACACGTTAGTGTCGTATCAACCAGGTCGAGCGTTGCGCTCACAAAACGCCAGACGTCTGGTGGTCCCTAAGGTCTCAAAGGTCACTGTTGGTGGCAGAGCATTTAGCTTCCAAGCTCCTTTACTGTGGAATCAGCTTCCCATTTATGTTAAGGAAGCAGATACGGTCTCCACATTCAAGGCCAGGCTTAAAGCACTTTACTTTAATTTAGCATATAATTAGGTAATATATAATATATGGTGTATATATTATATATGTATGCTGTATTATGTTATATTTTATGTTATGTATTATACAATAATGTATTGTGTTATGTTGTATATTATGTTATATATTATGCTGTATGTTATTCTTTATTCAAGGCTAGGTTTAAAACAGTCCTCTTTAGTTTAGCATATGGCTAGGAAGGTAAGACTCGGAGAAGGTTAAACTCCTCAGAGTGTTAGTCAAGCTGCATAGGGAGTCAGTTTGCTGGGAGAAGTATGGTAACTTGAGCACTATCCTCTCCTCCTTCCTACTTTATCTGTTTAGCACTTTTAGGATTCTGACTGTAGTTTGTTCATTGCTATTCACCCGTTGTCCCATTGTCTGTTTCATGGTACGATGACGGGATCTCTGAGCCTGGCCTCTTCCATCTACACCTGCGGACTGCCCCGCCCGACCCGCCTGGGAGTGCTTCAGTCCTGCACCGGACCTGTCCACGTTCAGCGGCCACTGGTCCACGTTCTTTAGCTAGCTTAGGTCCTAGATCATTAGCCTGTCCGTCCGGAGGAGCGGATCCCTTTCTCATATGGGTCTCCCTCCCTGTGGGTTTCCCTAGTTCTCCTCCAAGGTTTCTCACTTTTTCCCACTGGGTTTTTTAAGAGTTTTTCCTTGTCGATGCAGGAGGGTCTTGTTGGACAGTTAGTGTCCAACAGAAAGGATTGGTGATGATCAGGACACTTTAACATTCTACAACATGTATGGACATTTTCTTCTGTGTGTGCTTTATATTCTTCATGTGTTTTAACTGTTGATTCTCTGATCTGTGTTGGTGATTTCAATGGTTTTGTTAAGTCCTCTGAGATGACTTCTGTTGTGACCTAGGGCTATACAAGAATAAATTGTATTGTATTGTATTGTATTGTAAAAACAAGTTGCCATAGGACTCCCAGAATTGCGAAACTTCTGCCAGAACGTCAAATCTGTCATTTTGACTGCTCCTATTCAAACCAATAAAATTTGGAGAAATCCCCCCAAATTTGTTTCTGTTTTTCTAAAGATATATCTATAGATATTTATAGAAAATAAGTAATTCACACTTCTTATTTCTAATACCTTTATTCACTTTTGCAGAATGCTAAAACTGAGGTACTTTAGCACATGTATTCCACTGTGGTTTTACTGTAAATGGCAAATAATATTAAAATAAATGAATTTGAATCTTATACAACTTTAAATACATCAAAAACAGTTTGTTGAACGGCTAATGCTAAAGACAGTGTGTTACAATGGTTATTAGCAGTTGCTCTTCTCTAGTGGAAAACCAAGCTGACTCAGAACCAGGATCAGTCCATAGAAAGGATTCAAGGCCTACAGTGTTTGACTTTATTCAGTTTATTCAGTTTTTGGTGCTTTATGGTGTAGTTCTGTGGAAAGTGGAAATTGCCTTTGGAACATAGTGTATCTATAAATCACTATAAACCATATCTGTGTCAATGACAACCTAACACCCAGGCTGCAAAAGTGACTATAGTTTTTATCTTATGTAATTACAACTACTATGGGGCACTATTGGACAGAGGAAGCTTGCAGTGCGTTTACTAATCCTGCAGATGGCAGCAAAATTTCTTCCTCATGTCTCACTTCAACAAATGGCAGTAATCTTTTAACTCCATTGTGGAAACATGATGCATTTTTTGCTTCTTTCCTTAATGTTGTATTTGAAAAAATAGACACAATTGCAGGAAACAGATGCCATGAGAGAGGTTTGTTGCTACTGAACTCCTGCTCATACGAGAAAATGAATGGACGGTTCCCAGAGTGCATATCATTTGTGATGGCTAAACTCCGGTCAATTATCATTTCCCTAAATGAACTTGGTACAATGGTGTGGTAAGACCAGGCTAAGCCAGGCTAGGTCAGAAGAGGAAAATGTCTGTGGTCATTCACACAACTGCTAACAATGAGTTAAGACAGTTCTTTGTGTGATCGTTCATACTCTCTGATGTGTGTGTGTGTGTCTGATTTGTGTGGGTCTGATGTGAATGTGTATTTGATGTGTGTATGTAACTGATGTGTGTGTATCTATCTGATGTGTGTGTGTATCTGATGGGTATGTGTATCTGAAGTGTGTGTGTATCTGATGGGTATGTGTATCTGAAGTGTGTGTGTATCTGATGTGTGCGCGTATTCATGTGTGTCCGATGTGTGTGTGTGTGTGTGTGTGTGTGTCTGTAACTGATGTGTGTGTGTAACTCATATGTGTGTGTGTGTTTACCTGGTCATTGAGCCAGTGCGGGCCTTGGAGCAGAGCAAGGTCTGAGCGCCGCAGCAGACTGTCCTGAAAGCTCACAACCACAGGGTCCATGTTGCCTCTTCAGTCTGACTGTACCTGGAAGATAGACACACACACACACACACACACACACACACACACACACACACACACACACACACACACACACACACACACACACACACACACACACACACACACACACACACACACACACAAATAGATACACATGCATACAGAAAGACAAACAGACAAAGAGACACACACAGACACACAAATAGACACACACGCATACAGACAGACAGATAGGCACACACCACACACAAATAGACACACATGCACACACACAGACAGACAGACACACACTTGGTTAAAGTTGAAACCAAAATACAGACTGCAGCAGGTTCACATTTTCCAAACAGGGACCACTGCTTTAACTCCGCACAGAGGTTTACTTACATACTGTAGCGATCACGCATGCGCAGATCAGCCAGGCGTTGCAGTGTAACGAAGGCTGAGTAACAGAATAACAGAGTAACAGAGTAATAGAGTAATAAATGACTTGAGTAAGAATGCCTCCGAGACACTTGTTTACGTTCGGCTTTGACCAGTTCCGGTGTTGAGCTGCAAGGTTGCCAGATCTTCAGACGGGAACAAGTGGGCAGGGCTGTGAAAATAGTATTTCGATAAAATAAAATACAATTTATTCTTTTATAGCCCTAAATCACAACAACAGTCATCTCAGAGGACTTAATAAAACCATTCCAGGAATACTGCTCCAGACTTTAGCCGCATACATCTGAAACGCTCACTCTCCATGTCTAGTCCTGGCTCTGGGACCAGCAAGAGGTCTCTTGCTGGTCCCTGTGCTCCTTGAGTCGATGTTGGTCTTCTTGCACAATCTGAGTAATTCTATCAAATGTGACATGTACATTTCTCTATTGTGAGATCAATAAAATAAAGGAAAAAAGTCAAACGAGAAGCAAAGAAAAACAGCTAATTGAAGAATATATTCATTGCCAGTGTTTGTGTGCTGTATTCTTTAAAATCGCATTGAAAGAAATGATAAACGTTATGTTTTATTGTGGCGCCACTTGCGGCGAAGTATTTGTGGAGTGAATGAATGATGACGTGTCCAAAAAACATATTATTAGTTCCAAATCCACAACACATGGCCGATTGTACTTGTGCTTCAAAGCAAGAAGGTCCTGGGTTTCATTTTAACTTTCTGTGTGGAGTTTGTTTTCCCCGTGTCTGCGAAGGTTTCCTCTACCACTGAAAACATAGATGAGGGTTGAATTAGTTCGTTTGTGGGAGTGGAACCACAGATAGAAATTAGATTATAAAAAAATAAAAATAAAAATAAATATAAAAAAGTATATACATTTTTGTCAATCTTCTGTCTTGGCAACCCCCTGTCACGTTGTCACCTCCGTGCGTGCGTAAAAAAAGTGCCCCGCCCGTCCCGCCTCGTGAATGCGCACGCACGGTCGCTGAATGCGCGCTCCCGACCCCGCTGTAGCCACATCGCGGATCAGCGAAGCAGAGAGGAGTCACTGTGATTACGTTACACTACGATACACACCACAGAACCGGGACCACCGGGGGCGAGCGGACACCGGGGACTCTGCGGACTCGGCACACGGACGAGGACGCGTTATAATGGGGATTGCACACGCAGGGACCCGCTAGCATGGAGCGTAGTGGAATATACAGACTGTGACTGCGCTTACTGCTGCTGCTGCTGCTGCTGCTGCAAAAAGACCATCCTGCTGCGAACACGCCTCTACCATTACACTCTACCCTCTGCGTCTGCAGGTAAGCCCTACACGTTGCTTATAATGATATTTTTATTATTTCAAATGCGCTCAACACTGCCTGGTTGAAGGGTCTATAATTTGGCGAGAGAGCTATGGGCTTTGGAGCAGGCAGCAGTCAGCCTCTATCAAAGGCTGGGACTCACTGGGCTGTTCTGCCTTAACCCTCGGATTGCACGTAGGGGTGACAAACAATGACTATAGCTATATTTTTGGACGAGTATTTTTAGTGGATTGCCATATTTAGACACGGATCGTGCAGAATTATAGGGAAGTAATTGGGTATACACCAGAAAATGCCTGTGCCTGTTTGAGTCACTGCTTATGCTTTCATTTGGCAGCAGAATGTCATATGAATAGTGGATTCTATTACTACAGTATAACTATTAGCTCATTAAGCATAACATCCTTCATCTTCATTTTGCTGGCGGATAAATGTAAGAAGACAGACCTGAATAGAGCAAAACTGACTTATTTGAAAGCTTGTAATGATTCTGTCCAATTATAACTATGTATTTGTAAATACAGTGAGTTGCCTGTGCCTTGTGAGTTGTGTTTGTCCTAGCTAAACATATGCAACACCTCTACCTTTATATGAGCAATACCATGTATGATTTCATTTCAATAAGTACAAACGTTATTGTTGATTATGAAGCATATCATCTGGATTATGATTTATTCGATTGTCCATATTTTACACATGTTTTGCCCCTTTTTATTTGGCATTGGCCCTCATAACAGGTTCCCTCTACATCACAAACGGTGCACTGTCAATCTTATCTATCCACCTATCTCTTATTTATCTATATATGTCTGGTTAGGCTATTTGATTATTTGCTTATAGAAGAGCTAAGTGTGAGCTTGCTTGTTGACCACAAAACTCTCTGCATTCCCAGCCTTGTGCATCATTTTGAAGTGGGAAAACAAATCTAAATTGTACTATTGTGACGTAGAAATTGAAAAGGTGAGCTTGCTGCTGGTGTGTGGCCTCGATTTGAATCCAGCCCTTGTTTAGCTCCTGTTCACACTGTGGGATCTGCGTTTAGCTCGCTCTTAAATGTTGAATGGATTGCATAAGTTGTGCTGAGTTGGGCTGCAGTGGGGCCATGTATTATTCAGTGTGGAGGTCAGACAGTACAGCTGAGGAGAGCAGCTCTGCATCGGCCCAGGACTCTCATGGCAGGGGAGGGATGCTGAATCATGCTCCTGGATGTCTTTGGGAAGGGTGCGCTTCTTTGCCGCACTAGGATCGCTGTGTGATTTCAATAATGTAAGAGACCGTCACATTGTAACCTCAAGACAGAATTGTTTCATTTTCCTGACTTCATGCAGAATTTGTTTAGTTTGTTTTGATGAATAAACTGATGGCATCAAGTTATATTCAAAATTACAAGGTATGAAAGAAATTTGCTAACTTTGTTGTACAGTTGACAACCTTTGTATTACGAGCGTACAGAACCTGCTGCCCATAGATACCTGTTTTAACTGGACACAACATAATTTTGATCAGGGGTGTCAAACATGCGGCCCCCGGGTCATTTGCGGTCCGTAAATATGTATAGTGTGGCCCCCTACTGGACATCGATGTGTCATGAGCCCCACTGATAGTGGGCAGATAGTTGCACTAAGTGATAAGTGTGCTGTATTTTATTGTATCGTGTTTGTCGTTATCGCGTCACTGATTGGTTAGTTTTATGTCTTCCAGGTCATTGATTGGCTCACTGCACTAGCTCCTTGTTGTCACTTGGGTTGTCAAACTATTTCAGTCCTACAAATGACCGATACCAATAGGAAAAAATACCAATTTTGATTCTAACATTTTAACTCCAAAGAATGTTATTTTGTATGAGGTCATAAAGGTTTTCCCAAGTTCTTCTGATAAAGTTTAAAATGTAACAAGAAAGAAACCCATTTTATTGTGTTTGAGTGATTGTGTGATGATTAGTATTTTTAATATCTATACTTCTGCTCAGTTTTTTTAACTTCTGCTCAGTTTTTTTCAATTCCCCAAATTGTCGTATGGCATAAATATTTATAGAAAAACTTGTGGCTGAAACATTTAATGATGACAATATGCAGTAATTGCAAGAAAGTGAATAGATTACACCAATTATTATATCCAATCAATTCATCTTTTTTTATAGAGTAATTTTGATACAAATAGTATCAGTGCTTCACAGTTGATAACAGGAAAAGAATCATTCAAATTATACAAGGCAGTAGATCATAGGGCTGGGCGATATGGGTGAAAACTATATCACAATATAAGTAATACATATCGGTCAATAACGATATATGTTGGTTGATTTTCTAATTTCATTTTTTAAACCAAAATAAATACATTTTTGTGTCTGCTAAAACACGTTAGCAGCCCTTGTTTATAGTCACAGGGGAATGAGGCTGGAGGAATATGTTCACAAGCAGTCTCCCCCATAGTTAGTCCTGGTTTAATCCTGGTTTAGTCCTGGTTTAGCTCCTGTTTTGGCTGTTTTCGAGTGTCTTGTGTCCCCGTGACGGCTCCGTGCAGCTCTCTGATAGCCGCACGTGCTTCCTGTTTCGACTTGGAGTAGAAGCCTGTCTCACATTTTCAAGAAGACGGGAAGAAGTCCAGATTTCAGCTGCATAAATCTGAAACGCGGGGTGACAGTCGCTCAGTTTGTTATGTTAAGGGGTAGAAATTGGATGGATGGATGAAAATCGGAAGCGCTGCCTCCCCATGTATGGTCCTGACTCTGGGACCAGCAGGAGGCCAGTCCCTGTTCTCCTCAGAGTCCGAGTTGGTTCATATGGCACTAACATGTCACAGATGTACTTTGAGACCATAGAGAGACACAAACAGAGCTTCTTTAAAGTCTACTCTCTGAGCCACATGCAGAGACCTGAAGACTGGACTGATATGATTGTACTTGCTATTTTCCAATGCATAGAAATTCTTGTTGGCATCGACTGCTGCAGACGTAATTGTGGAGGAGAGATTGAATATTATATTGCACATTATTACATTATATAAATTATAGCGGACAATGACACTAACCAGAGTATTTTAAATCTGACTTACGTTTTTTCATATTCTAATCTATTTAAATTGGACTCGTCGTGCTCTCTAAAAAGGGTTGAAAATGAATGAATGGATGAATGAATGTGCTCTCCCAGTTAAACGCGCTGCGGACGTGCTGCTCATCCTCTGGTCCATGTCTCCCGCTGAGGTGAGCAGAAGCCAGACCTCCTCCTCCTGGTCCCACAGCGCTGGGCTTCCTGGATGTGCACAGGTGATGAGGGTGAAGTGGGCCTGTCCCGTTGGAATGTGGGCCCAGAGAAGACACAGCTGCAACAGACATCCGACACCCGGCCCCTTCCTCCCCCTTCCTCCCCCTCCTCAGGCTGCTATACTCCACAAGATGCAAGGCCCTTTGAGATACACACACACACACTCTCTGGTTCCAGGACTATTGTATTTATTTGCTTACTATCATAAAGCCTAGCGTACATCGACAGAGAAACTGGGGACAACTAGTTGCAAGGCGGCTTTTGGCAACTGAGAGGAGATGGTGGGAGATGATCAGTTGCCAAAATCGGTCGATGTGCGCGCTCTTACAACTGGAGATGATCAGTCGGTCTCCAGTTCCAGTCAGTTGCCCGTGTTCTACTTTTCGGCAACTAGTTGTCCTCAGTTGCCCCGATGTGCGCGCTCCATGCGCCGCTCCAACAACGTGTGTGTATTGCGTGTATTGCGAGCCCGCAACAGTTTATGTCAGAAAACACACTGTAGTTGAGGCCAGTTGCTGTCGATGTACGCGCTGTTATTCAAGAGACTGGCCTGCGACTCAGAGTTGCCCGTTTTCGCCAGATTGTCGATGTGTGCGGGGCAGCAACTCAGAGGCGACGGATATAATCAGTTGCCAGTCCGATGTACGCTAGGCTTTAGTCTGCATATGCGCCCTGATCTGAGGAATATTGAAAATGAGGTCCACTTTTGGTTCTGTGAAGTCTGGTACTTCTGAACGTCTCTGTCTTCCATGCCGTATGTACTCAGACTGGGGATATTTGTTGAATGTAATGTGTTTAAGTTGGCTCAGTTCTCAGTTTGAGTTTGAGAATACTTGGCATCTGCAATAAGGAAACCCTCTGTTTGAAGTAGGACTGTAAAAACCTATCTATTGGCTTGTTGTCTGTCTTGTTGGTCTTATGCCCGTGTGGAACGGGCAAATGTCGTATGCCACCAAATAAGAAACCAAAGGCGTTTTCATACTACAGACCCGGTATTTAAGCCCAGGACCTGAGGGAGTATCACCACAGGGGAAGAGAGGAATGTGTCAAAATAAAGGCTCCAAACAAACTTCTGACTTTCAAAATAATTCTTAACCGACAGGAAATACTTAATTCACCCAAAAGCTCCACAGATTTTTACACTATACAAATGATTGTCCAGTCCAGTGTGTGTCGTTTTAAATCTTTTTTTTACTCTGTGTACAGCAATATTAAGCTGAAAGACGGAAATGTTCTGCACCAGATTATAGCTGCATATTCATCTGCAGTCCCTAACATGCCCTAACAATACAATAACATAAAATCTAATTACACCCCACACACACATACACACACATACAGCATCATGCCAGAACCGCACACTTACACATTGTTATTATTGTTAATAGTTTTACTTTGTCTCGCTCCAAATATTCAATTTTAGCAAAGGGGGAGGAGTAGGGTGCAAAGGTGCATATGTTTTTGTTTACATTTTCTTGTATGTTTTATGGTAATTATTTTTTCTTATTCTTAATTCTCTCTAAATTATTTTGTATGTACGTTTTAGGACCCCCTCAAAAATGAGTCGATTCATCTCAAGGCTTTCCTTAATAAACTTCAACTTGAACTTAAAGGCATCATTGTTGCACGCTCCTTGTTGTCCTCAGAGCCTCCTAAAGCGCTCGGTGTGGAATCGGCCTCAGTCACGTGTCGCCCTCACATGATCCAGACGTGTGGCCCCCGTGATGGGATTGTGCGGTGTGATTGATAGGCGTTCACATGAAGTCAAAGGGACCAGGCCGGTTGTGTAGTGGCGAACAAAGCGACCCTCTCTTCACTGCGTTAAGTCTTCAGGAGGCCTCAAAGACTTTGCATTTCCTCTCATTAACCCTGCAACTACACAATGTGCTTTTACTGTTCGGTTTGTATGAGCAAAAAACTCCCTCACTGTCACTCGTGGAGGAAAGATGAGGAGTTTGAAATGGTCTCTTTGTAGCAGGATTCTAGCTGCGGCACCTAGATTCATAATAATAGTAATGCATTTTTTGTATAGCCCTAAATCACAACAGTAGTCTTCTCGGAGGACAAAGTTGCCAACAGCAGATCAAAGACTAAATAACAAAGGTGTATTAAGGGCCATTGGTCCATAGGGAGCGGGATGACTACTCCATAAATGTTAATAAATGTCCTGGCTCGCCGCTGTCCTTAGACCCTCAAGAACAGACTACTGCTGAATCCATAATGATAGTCGATTGAACATATACTTTTTACCCGATACTAGTTTCTAATTTTATACTTCTTTATTATGTTCAAGATAGCGATTTTATACTTGTTTCTTTGATGCTAGAGTTAGTTTTATTTTAACTAGTATAGAATTGTTCACCTAATTGTGCTGTGTGCTCCTCAGTCCTACCTTTCTGTTATTTATGATGCAACCTTGAAATTTCCCCGCTGTGCGACCAATCTCTTAATCTTAATCTATATCACAGCGATGAGTTTGACTAATCTCATAACAGTACTACTCTTTTTGGGCCCACAAAGCTTTAGAATAGTTCATCAGGAAAATAAATGAATGTATCCACAATTCTCAAATCTTGTACTGTTTATGTGGCAGCCTTCAGTATCTAAATAAATGTCATAGTAAGTGCACAAATGTAGTATCTAGTTTCCCGTTCCCTTTGGACCAATGTGTTTGTTGTTATTGCATTTCCTGTTTTCAAACCGTTTTCAACTTTAGCCCCCTGAGACGACTGTTGTTGTGATTTAGGGCTATACACAAATACATTTGAATTGACTTTCAGTTCTAGTTCAATATCCATCCATGTTCTTCCCCTTAATCCATTTCTGGGTCTGGGGGTGGCTACACAAGTACACAGAGCACCAGCCCCTCACTGATCCTCCTGCAGGTGGTGAGTCCACAGGAGCTGAGATCTTTCAGTGGGAGCTTCAGGCAAAGTTGGGTTAAGTGTCTTGCGCAAGGACACAACGACAGCAGTCATCAGTGGGAGTCGTGAAGTAGGTCTTATGGTGGACTCAAATTCACAACCTTCAGGCTCAAAGGCCAATGCTCTACCATCTGAGCCACTGCCATCCCCTCTAGTTCTATATAATATCTGATTTTTGCGTGTTTGGAAAAACAACATTGTTCGGAAATGGGGAAAAAACTATCCATTATAGTCCCTGCTCGCCCAGCCCTAATGTACACAAGGCTTTCACGATCGAGTCTGTGGTGGTGATGGGGTATTGTCAGCAGCGGCTCTTTGTGCCCAGCTCCATTTGTGTGTGCCTGTGAACGTGGCCACACAGCTGGGACAACAGCCAGGGTGGCCCCCCCGCGAAGTTTGCTGCTGACAGGACCGGCCCGTCACGGCTCATCCCCAGCCATGTGCTCAAGTAGAACCATAGACTGCCAGCGGAATATCAGCAGAAAATCTCATAAATCCATAACTAGCACAGAAGTCGTGGAGGGATAATACAAGATGACTCCTTCATCGCTCATCGCTGATCCCTGCCCTTTATGACCGTCACTTGATGCTACTGTCACTTTAACTGCGCTGCTAAAGGTCTATTGATGTGTGTACTTAGCACTTGTATATTGAAGCAATTTGAAGACATTTTCTGAAGATTTTTTGGTCCATGCCTTTACCTAGTTTTACTTACTTACCGAAGCATTACTTACTTACTCTTAAAACTTGTTTGCGCCTTGAGCCAAAGGAAATTCCTAGATTTTGACTTCCTTTTACTTTGAAAGGCAATACATAAAAAAATCTGATTCTGATTCATTGTATTGACTGCTTTTTGTATTTGATGACGTCACAGGCAGACGGCTTCTATTGAACTCGGCAAACAGAGATATTGCTACATCTCATTTATCAGAAAGGGCACTCATCTTTTCCCACTGTTTTTTGTTGTTACTTGCTGATGCAGAAGGGCCTAAGGTGAGATCAGATCTGTCACAACACAATATTTCACCTCCCTTTTGATAACATGTGCTGAATTTACAAGAAGTCTCAGTGCATCATTGTCGTTCATGCCTGAGAACAAACCAGCTTAGTCCACTTTTGAAACAATACAGCGTTGTTGGCCTGAGTAGGTCTCAGCTCTCTTGAACCCCCTAAAGCCGAATAATGAGGCTTGAGAAACCACATCTTTAGGCATTTTTAGGGTTCAGCCTGTGACATGTGAGGATAAAGTTTACCACAGTCAAGTGATGGCCCTGAGGCAGCATGAGGACAACAAGTGCACTCAAATCACAGGCTGGATCTGACCACGTCTGCCCAGCCACACTGCAGCGGTCACTGCAGCGTCCAGTCACAAGACACAAGAAGGACGACACAGAAACAACATGAGACAAGGAACTGATGAGGGAGCAAGCCTTGGTCGGCTGCTCACGCTAAGTTCAGCAGATCATGTAGATGTGGGCAGTATGTCCGACAATAGATAATGTCACAGTAGATGTTTGGAAGATGCTCTCATCAAATCAGTGCATTGTTTTAATAGTTGGTTTCCTTCAACTTGAGTTTTAAGTGTACAAGGACAGGGCATGATCTGAGGCATTTATGGACTATAGTTCCCCTGGTATCTAGGGATTCAGTACAAGTACCTTAATTTGAGTTCTTGCCTATACCGAATGCCGAATTGTTAAGCTGCAATCATAATCAATTGTTTTAAGTGTTCCTTGAAGTGTTCAGGTGACGTTTTAGAACACATCTAAATGATATGGTTGTTTTCTTGAAAAAAGCAAAACACTGTTGCTGAGTATAATATTTTTATAGTTTTTCTATAGTCCTTTTTAAACATGGGGAGACAACATTAGTTTTATGATTTGTCAGTTTTCTTGAAAATGTTAGACAGGCTTCTACTCTGACAATCATGTTTTAATCATGGTCAAATACAGGTTCTGTTTAGCTGTGTATAAGTTACACCTGAAGGATTCTATCTTCACTCATTTTAATATACTGTGATTTTTTTTATAACTTGTTTTTTTATTCTTGTTTTGTTCCGTACAAGTTGGCTTGTGTATGAACTGTGCTGTACAAATAAGCTTGCCGTGCCTTACAATCAACGCTGCAATCATTATAATTGCCGTGTGCTTGACAGCCATAGAAAATACATTGCTTTGATCTGGACTTTACCAATACTGACTGCGGCTGTGAATTAAGATGTAGATCCATGGTTAGATCTAGAGTTTATGAAAAGAAGCCGATTGACTGATTGGGCTTTTTATTTGAAAAGCCAGCGCTGCTACATCAGTGTGGCTGTGCTTGCATGCTAAAGAGAGACCTCTGGGAACACCAGGTGTGACAGTGGGGCGGCTGCGGCTGTAAAGTGCCAAACTGTGGTTGTGTCCTTGGGCAAGACACTTCACCCACATTAGAATTAGTCTGGTGTGTGAATGGTTGGCGGTGGTGCGAGGGGTTGATGGCGCAGACTGGTTGCTTTGCTTCTGTCAGTGTGCCCCAGGGCAGCTGTGGCTACTGTAGTAGTTTCTCACCACCGTGTATGGAGTGAAAGAATATTGACACATGTGAAGCGTCTTTGCGTGTCCATAAAAAAGGGGCTATATAAAACCGATGCGTTATTATTATTATCCATCTACAGTATATACAGTCTATGGACAGAACGCTCTGTGAATAAACGAGGTCAAACCTATGAACTGTCCATAGGTTCGACTCGAAGCCAGCCGCGACATATCCCCCAAGAACTGAGCCAAAAACAGATAACAAAATAATCTCTGAGCTCCTATACATCATCTGGGCAATTACAGCATTGATAAGGCGGATGCAGATTAGGCCGGGGCATTCCTGCTGCCAGTGGGGCATGTTGGAGGGCGGCCTTATCGCGAGCTGTTTGTTGTCAGTTACACGCAGTTATCTGGACTCTTCCTCCCCTCTTGCCTCATTCTGACAGTGCACAGACTACTGTAAACTGCAGAATTCCTCACAGATAAGAGCAACGCTTCACTGTATGGACGGAGCAAACACAAACACTTACACTACAGAAAGGGAAAGACCGTGTGGATCTACAGCCGGTCTGTCTGTGAGAGCGGATCCCTCTCAATGTGGGCCTCCTCAAGGTTTCTCACTTTTGTCCCACTGTTTTTTTTTGTTTTTTGAATCTTTCCTTGCTGATGCAGCCAAGGACAATGATTGTCCTTTAGACACATTTATTAACATGGTCATTTCGCTCCCAACAGACTAGTGGCTCTGTACCAATGGCAATGGAACAGTTTGATTCGCTAATCTGTTGTTTATAACGTTGTAAAGACTTTTGAGACTACTGCTGTTGTGATTAAGAGCTATAAATAAATGAATTGAAATGGAATATTATCCGTATTGTCAGTCATTTCTCATGAATCGCACAGTATTGTAAGGAACCCAGTGATTCCCAGCCCCATCTATGCCACATCAGTTGCACCTTTAGATAGATGGATAGATAGATAAATACTTTATTGAACCCCATTAGAGGAATTCAGGTGTCCTTTAGCAGCAGAAACGCACCCATCCATACAAACAAAACAACTATTTTTAAATAATTCTAAAAGTAGCTAACAGTTGTATTAAAATACAACAGCACTTAAGGTCCCAGCAGCAGAGGTGGATCAGCCGCTTGGTTTGAACAATTTTCTTTGCTCTAGTCCAAGGGAAAGTTTACAACCAGGCAGTCCCATTACAAACAAAACTAAAGGGAAAACTGCAATAATAATCCATCTGTTTATTCCGCGTTCTGTTGGCGGACAGCAGCAGCCTGAGCAGAGACACCCAGATTCCCTCTTATTTTTCCCACACAGACAAACTGTAAAGCGACTTCCATGTTCTAGTACCATTTCTAGCCATGACAGATCACGTTGTATTTTCTCGACACTCTCATAAAGCCCCTTCACATCTCGCCGCAAAGCAAAGCAAGGCGTGGTTTCTTTTAAATTTGTACAATGCAATAACTGTGAGCGTTATCGTTGTGAAGCCTTTCATTTATGCGCACGGCTCTTCTCCCATGAAACTTTCTCAAGTGTAATTGAAAAAGACTTTTGCATGTTGTCTGTGGTCGGAGCTGCCCCGGGATATTCTGGGATAAGTAGTAAAAGATGGAGCAGAGAAAAGCGGCGAGGCTTTGTGAAGGAGCCCGCGGTGCTGTCACTGGATCCACAAGTGTTACGCGTTGAAGGGAGATGGCTTCATGTTGTCGGCTCTTTGGGTGTGCTCTGCAGAATGAGGTCATAGCCACGGAGCGTGTTTGGCTAGCAGAGGAGGAAAGGGACTCGCTACAAATGCTCATGTTGCTTTTTCAGAGACTATGTTTAAACTTGTACACTGTAAATTGTGATTAGTCAACCATAACGAAACAAATGCAGACACAAATGACCACAATTTAACTGAGTAACATTGGCCTCAGTCAAATCTTTAGGTTACACAATTGTATGAGGTTATATTTGAGTTATAGTCAGTCATTCTCTTTGAGTGAGGTTTATATTTTCAGGACATTTTGTTTTATTTCTGTACTTTGGACCTTGTTATGTTTATGTGCTTGTCTTGTGCATACTGGGGACTCGCAAACGTATTTCAATGTTGTTTTACCGCAATTGGCAAATCTGAATCTGACATGTTTTGTTCAGTTATGAAGGTCACAACCTGAATAGTTGTTTTGTCTTATTTCCTAAGGTTTCAATTGTGATTTACAGCTGCTACTATCACTGCTCTTTTCTCGGATTACATTTGCAATGAAATTTCACTTGTAGAACATTGAGCAGAGTTAAAAAATAATAATAATCTAACAATAATGAGTGTGTCCCACATTGTGAAATTTGTGTGTATCCATGTATTCTGCCATTTTAATAAAAAGATGAAGTCTTTATTTTGCTGGTAAATTACTTCACTAGCAGAATTCGCAATCATAAAAAAGCAGCCGTCATTAGTATTGAAGGAAAACACTTTTTATTTTATAGAAAAGTATCTCATCAATTTTGGAGGAATTGATGTTTTCTAAAAGGCATTAAAATGTGTTAAAATGGCTGGTACATAACAGGACATTTTTGGACAGTGATCATTGCCTCTTATGTATTTGTTATTTCTTGCAAATCAACAACTTAGTAGTCACATGGGACTGAGGACTTTACTAACAATGAGACCTAAGAAGTGATACACGGTGTGGATCTACTTCCTCTAGTCTCATTTGAAGGTCCGTTTCTCCTCCGTGTGACTGCACTCGTGGTGGAGAGCGGAGCAGAGTTGAGCCGAGCTCACATTTCAAAGGCTGCTCTGTGGAGAAGACAGTGCGACAGCAGCCGGTCCCCATCTTCACCCAGCCTCTCTGCACGGCCCTGTAATTACGCCCGGTGTTTTTCCTAATACGCTAAACAGATGTTACTAAAATCATGCTCAGGGCTCACCACTCTCTGTCTGACTGATGAGCTGTCAATGTTATCAGCTGCTGACAGTTTCCCCTGGACACGCCGGGGGATTGTGCAGCCTCCCACTTTGTTCAATGGCTCTATGCATTCTTGTCCTGATTTACAGATATCCAAATCTCACAGTTTGATATGGATATTGACATTGAGCTCATGGAAGGATATATATGATATTCAGCTTTGTTTACTTTTGAATAGGAAATAGCAGCAAGTCCTAAGTCGCTCTGAAACAGTTGTTTTATGTTTTACAATTGTTATTTTTATTGTTTTTTTCTGCCTGAGCTGTTGCAGCAGTACAGTCTTCATGGATTTGCACTGGTCCAGACTGGAGCAAAGAGGATTTGTGGTCCGAACCAAGCGGATCAGGCTAAAATCTACTGGAGGAATGCAAACTTTTTGGCAAATTCTAACAAAGCATTCAGCATCTCACATTGAACTATAGCAGAGGAAATTGTCCAAACCAAGCGTCTGCTCCACCTCTGCTTCTATGTCCTGAAGTGCTTTCTTTTTAAAATGATCTATCAATATATTTGTTCTGCTGCTACTCGACACCTGAATTTCTCCTATTTCTCCTACTCTCTATCTATCTAGTATGTTTATGAGGGTGGGAGTCTACAAGTTTTCGCTTCTTTCCCACTCCATTTTGAGCTGACAAATTGTAAATGTAAATGCATTTGTAGACACATTAATATTGTAAATACTGTATGTACAAAAGGTCCTGTAAACTAAGGAAAGTAAATATTGTAAATACTGATTGTAAAATGTTCTGCTCGAACTAATACAATCCATCAAAGCTTCTTTTTTTCAGCTGTTATCAGTTCAAACAAATCTTGCACTTGTTTTGAGACGGTGACAATTGTTTCCTGTTCTCTTCAGCTTGTTTTATGGATGTACTTTCAGCTTGTTTTAGGGCGGCACAGTGGAGCAGTGGTTAGTGCTTTCTGTGTAGAGTTTTTATGTTCTGCCCGTGTTTGCGTAGGTTTCCTCTGGGTGCTACGGTTTCCCCTACCACTAAAAACAATAGGTCTGGCACGCTCCTCCTTTATGGCGACCTTGCTCCCATATCTGTGTGGAGCGACAGACAAAATGCCATTTATTTGTTGTTTGGATCATGGGTAGTGTAGTTTACAAAGCTTTGTTCCACTTGAGCTTCTTTTTATTTATTTTTTTACAGATACCCTAGTGTACCCTAGCTAAAGCTTCATCAAAGTCTGAGTTTGTTTTCATTTCAAGCCTGACTAAAGATTCTTGATCTTGGCAGCGATTAGTAATTCGCAGCTGCATTTGATTCGTTAATGTGCAAATTTAGTAAGCTCTGGGGTTGTGTCCCTGGGAGCTCATGTCTTGTCCCTGGGAGATGGTGTTAGTACCTGTGAGTTGGTGTTATGTCCCGTGGAGCTGGTGTTTGTACCGGTGAGCTGGTGTCCTGTCCTTGGGAGCTGGTGTCGTGTCCCTGTGAACTGGTGTCGTGTCCCTGGGAGCTGGTGTCAGTACCTGTGAGCTGGTGAGTCCCTGGGGTGAGCTGGTGAGTCCCTGGGGTGAGCTGGTGAGTCCCTGGGGTGAGCTGGTGAGTCCCTGGGGTGAGCTGGTGAGTCCCTGGGGTGAGGTGGTGAGTCCCTGGGGTGAGGTGGTGAGTCCCTGGGGTGAGGTGGTGAGTCCCTGGGGTGAGGTGGTGAGTCCCTGGGGTGAGGTGGTGAGTCCCTGGGGTGAGGTGGTGAGTCCCTGGGGTGAGGTGGTGAGTCCCTGGGGTGAGGTGGTGAGTCCCTGGGGTGAGGTGGTGAGTCCCTGGGGTGAGGTGGTGAGTCCCTGGGGTGAGCTGGTGAGTCTCTGGGGTGAGCTGGTGTTGTGTCCCTGTGAGCTGGTCTTGTGTGTCTGGGAGCTGGTGTCAGTACCTGGGAGCTGGTGAGTCCCTGGGGTGAGCTGGTGAGTCCCTGGGGTGAGCTGGTGAGTCCCTGTGAGCTGGTGTTGTGTCCCTGGGAGCTTGGTCACTGTATTTTTTAACATTTTTTTAGCTATGGCAGAAAGTACATAGTCATCTGGAAGTTATTAGCATCGTTTTCAGATTTGAAAACATATTCCAGATGACTTCTCTTGAAAGGTTTTTGTATCGGAGCGAGAGGAAAAGCACTTTGTTTTAGCTAATGTCACTCTATTTCGCAATGCTACGTACACATACATTCCTCAAGCGCTCTTCCAGTGAATTCCTCTGTATTTAAGTTTGGTTTCCTTGAAGTGCTCTCCATAACATGCAAATTTGACTTTTCTCAGCATTCCGGTTTTCCCCATTTCCCCATTGATGTTGCAGTCGTTTCTATTCTCTTACTCACTCCTACTGCTCCTACTTGCTCCCCTAAACCCGCCGCAAAATAAGCAATCTTTTAACATACTTTGTCCTTTTCTGATTTTGTGATACCTGGACGATTCGGCAGTGTTGTGCAGGCAACACACAGAAACACAGAGCAGAATGGTAAAGCAGAACTTAATACAGAATGTGGGCCTCTCCAAGCGTTCTCAGTTTTTATCACTGGGTTTTTTTAGTTGTTCTGTGCCTGTCCAAACTCAGGCTCGCGGGCCAATTGCGGCCCTTTGTGTTAGCAGCAGAGGGCCACATAAAATGGCACAAAGTCGCCATTGAGGCAGTTTGACAGTGTCATCCAACCAACTTCAGCTCCACCAATACAGTCATGCTATATGTTTTTGTTAATCTCAGAGACTCAGACCCTCTGGAATCTACTTGTCGACTCTATTGTTATTTACCGACATTTGTTTTATGATTGTGTCACAACATTCCATATAAAATGCAGCTGTGGTGGAAATCTATAAGGACGTATCATAACCCATTTTAAATTCCAGAATCCAGTCAATTCAGCTCGATTCTAGGTTTTTAATCCGGGTTTTCGGGCCCAGGTCAAGTCAGATGAACTAAAGTGACCCTCTTGCTTAAAAGTTTGGACACCCCTGGTCTAAGGACAGTGGTGAAGATCCAGGACATTTATAAACCTTTATTTACACTTATGGACATTTGTGATCTGTTATTTTTGCATTTTGTGTGTTTGAACTGAAAACTCCCATTTTCTTTTCAGTGTACCAACTAATTTTTTGACATCGTTTTTAGATCTATTTTGAGATTTAAGATTATGATAAAGATATCCTTTATTTGTCCCACAGTGGGGAAATTACAGTGTTGCATCACCCGTTACAGAAGAGTAAGTATAAGGAGCATACAGCACAGGATAAAAGAACAATAGCTCTATACTTAAAATAATGTAAAATCTCTAACTTTAGCATAATAAATCGGCAAATGTATAAAATATCTAGTTTTAACCTAATACACAAGCAAGTATGACATCTCTAACTTAAACACAATAAAGAAGCAAGAAAAAATACTTTACATTCTATTGCAAGAAACATATTTGTATGTACTGTATACATCTGCTCCAAGCCCTGGCGATCCAAGATGACGCCGTATTCAAAAGAAAGGTTTTTGCTCAGTGGCACATTGTGCCGGCACGGGCGCCGAAAGATTAGCAGAACTAGCCTGGAACTCGCAAAGATCCATGGGTACTCGCCTGTATTTGGGCATCATCACTGGGCAAATACGCGTGTGTGTCTCATGCACGTGCACAGAGGGGCTCGGCCGCACTCTGACCAATCAGAACTGCTCATCAGAGCGGGAGTTAGAGCGGGAGCCAGACGGGCAGAGTTTGTGGCACTAAAGTGTGGATTTAAAGGCACACCGTGTAACTCTTGGCCACTAGGGGCGCTAGACCTGCAACTTTCACGTTTAGCGCCCCTAGTGGCCACAAGCAACTCAGCACTGTCGCAAAAGTCAACAGTCAGCCGGTGTCTTTTGAGTGTGTATTCAGACAGCATGCACTGGTGTGTGTGTTCAAACTGTAGAGACATGCCTACAGATATTGAGAGACTCTGCTGTGGTCAGCCTCCAGACCGCTGCATTAGTAATCTACCACACATGGACTTCTATATCCTGGATGAGGGAGTTCTGCGTCTAGCTCGTGCTGCGTGGAATGACATCTTTGCAGTCGATGACATCCAGGAACCAGGTGAAGAGCAGCGCTCATACAGACATGCAGCTTACAGCACGATCCCTTTCGCGTTTCCTCTTTTTAGCCTCCTCCGAAGGTTTAAAATTTTTCCTTGCCTCAGCCATGACCAGGAGTCGAGCAGGTGAAAAATGAGTAGCAAAAGCCTTAGCTCCATGAGTATATCAGCGCCTGTAGCCGTAAAGCAAGTCTTTCTTCCAAGTCACGTGACCTGGTGGCAGACGGTCCGTCTGCTCGAAAGTTACATGGGCGGTATTTCAAGAGGGCAGCCCCGCTCGGAGCATTGCAAGTGTCAAGCGCTGTATATTGGCCCAAGTATTCATATAAAATAACTCATGTGTCAACTCTTTAGGTCACAAAGTCCGCGGTGTGCCTTTAAAGAAAACCGAAGGATTTACGAAGAAAAAAAGTTCAGGATGACAAGGGACACTAAAATCCCCATAAAATCCGATCTCTATGAAAGCTGTAGGTTCTCTGTCAACTGTGGTCGAGTTGTTTTAGTTTACATTGAGTTCTATGGAGACAATTTCTGGGTAGCCCACGTGAATTTTGTCTGGTTTAGTCTGCAGTACCGCGAGAATCCCCTGAGCACATGAGTTCTTCAGCTCCAAGCTAGTAATACCCTATCCAGTTATTATAATAGATCCATGATCTGTACATGTTAGCAGCACAATGGTGTAGTAGTGGACACATGTGGTTCTATGTTGCACATTCTTATTATTTCAACGTAAATATAGTAAATGGTGATCCACGTGTGATCAAGGAGATGTTGTTTGTGTCTCTGTTAAGAGTGCACTGGCGGCTAATTTGACAGAATTCATCCGAGCTAATCAGCCGTGAGACATCTTTCTCCAGGTTGAAAGGAACTGTTTAATTTGGAGCGTTCTGCTTGATGTGGCTGCAGGTATCTGAAATAGGAAACAGTGTTGAGGAGCGGTGCACATTACAGCACAGGCGTGTTCACGTGAGCGCGGCCTCTGCTACTGTCGCCACGGCTAATGGCAAGTCAGCCGGAAAAGCACACGAGTCCGCTGCCAACCGCCGCTGTTTACTCCCTCTCTCTGCCTTTCACATATAGACAGTCCTCAACTAGAACTACAGGCAGATGACCCCTTGATCCCGTCCACAGCAGGTCACATTGATTGGTCTGGACAGCGGTTTTGTACATTCTACCACATAAGTGCCTCACGTCACTGTTTTTCTATTATATATATATTATCTATTTTTGTTTCATTTCATTTAATTTCGTTGCGTTTCATTTAGTTTATTTTTGCTTATTTTCTCCTTTTATTTTTTTTGAAGAACTGTGGTTGTACTGTCTGAAGAATGCTTATTGATTAATGTATGACTGCAAAAGAAAACTAATGAAGTAATAATGACAAAATAAGTGCCTCAAGTGTAAAAGTAAAACCTTCGATTGCAGAACAGAGTGTGCTGGACTGGGCCTGCATCTGATTTGATAAGTTTCTCCTTTCTTGTTGGTCCTTCATTTTTTTAATCTAAAACTTTTAACTTGATTTAGAATTTAGATCTTTATTTATTGCCGATTGTAGACCTACTGTCAATTCTGATGTCACAAACAGTCATAAAAATGGACCAAACCTGGAACTGCCCTGTCTCATTAAAGGTCACAAGGAAGGACAAGGAAGTATTCTTTCTGAATTGGGATGCAGCCTCAGTTGGCACAAAAAGTCAAGATGGCGGCCACTGCCTGTTGTTTTTCAAGTACAGATTATACAGTTACAATACCTGGACTCACTGTGGGTGGAGAAGAATGCATCTGGGCACTTCTGTTAGTTGTTTTCTCTGTTTGCATCTTTAGATGTACAACTTTAGATGTACAACCTAATCTGACATATCCCCTAATCATAAATCAGCAGATCCTCACAAATCTGAAAAATATATATTTCAAAATTGTGTGACTCTTCAGAGATGTCTAAATCATATTAATGGGCCATGGGTGATAGATATAAAGCCGACAGAGGCATATCCATATTCTTTCAAAATAAGGTCCTTGTAGTCAACAATGGAGATTGGAAAACAAATCGGCACACAAGGCTTTTACATGTATGTAAGTAAGTGAGTAATATATATTTATATAGGGCATTTTACAAACCAAGGTCACCCAAAGTGCTTTACAATGTTCACAAATCCATTCACACACGGTGATGACTAGGGGTGTGACAATATATTGCGATATCGATACATCGCGATATCCATATATGGCGATACTTTCTCCTGCGATTCGATTATCGATATGCATTTGCCAAGTATCAAAATCGATTATTATTTTATTTTTAGTACTTTTTTTTTTTTTTTTACAATTAGTATCAATACATAATATATGACTACATTACACATCTCCATTCCATTTATCATGAAATAAAGTGTATTTTTTCACTTAACATTTTTCTTTTATTTATGCCATAAATTGGCACATGGTATATTTCTGACCAATATATCGATAATCGTCATATTGTGATAAAATCGTTATTGTGATATTATCGTTATTGTGAGCTTTGTATCGTATCGTATCGTGAGGTACCCTTAGGTTCCCACCCCTAGTGATGACAAAAGCGAGACCTGAACAAACTGGAGCATCAAAGCCCCAAACAACACCATCCATTCCCTCACTCATTACATTCAGACGTATTGTACATATTTTGAGTGGTAGGGGAAACCGAAGCACCCGGAGGAAACCTACGCAGGCACGGGGAGAACATGTTAACTCTACTCTCAAAGGCCCTGTTCTGACCAGGATTCGAACCCAGGACCTTCTTGCTGACAAGTGGGAGAGCTAACCACTCAGCCACCGTGCTACCCATGGTCTCTCTCTCTCTCTCATGTCTTTGTGATCTCCCGTAAACTTGAGCAGTGATATCAGGGCAGTGAGCAGTTTAGTCAATGCTTTGTGGCCAACATGTGATGTGAACATGGTCATTGTTTAGGCCTGGCTGGTGCACACTCTCACTGTCACACACACACACACACACACACACACAGGCTTGGCTGGTGCACAAAGCTGGTAGTCTGCTCGCCCTCAGGCCCTGGGTGGCTCTATGGCAGCGTTTGGTTCAGCAGACTTCCATTCTGAGCGGGAAATGGAGTGTGCCTAATCCTCCCAATGATACCTCTGAGTCCCTGGGCGTCTTACCTTCCACCCTCCGTGCTCATATCACCGTCACGTCCTCTTTCTGTTGGTGCTCCTCTCACGCTTGTTTGGTTTGATCTTCACTATGGATTAGGCGTGGTAATAGGACAACATTTTGACGATTCAATAGTATTACAATATTTGGGCCTACTACTACTACTAATACTACTGCCATTCTTTACATATTGCGATACAGACAGCATTGCAATTTGCGATTTATTGCGATTCATGTCCCTATGTAGTTACTTATTAAAAGTAGGACTGGGCGAAATGGCTGAAAACTATATCATGTTTTTCATATTGACTGTAGAATTATATAAGTTATATTATCATTTTAATTGATATTTAGCTTCTTGTGTTGCAAATATGAATTAATCCTTGTCTGATTTGTTTGGTTTTGTCCTGAGAAGCTGTAGTTTGAAACAACTAACTACAGTTTAAAAAACCTAAAACAATGTGTGGTGTTCTCAGACTTGGGACGACTTTTATCTACAATTTCAATTTTCTCTTGTGCCACTCTCATTTGTCCTCGTTAGCCAGCCTTTGTTGTTGCATTTCCCAGAATATCTTGCGGTTCATGCTCGGCCATGATAGGTTGAGAGGCCTCTGCCTACTTCCCCCAGAATGCCGTGTGCTTCGGGCCACCCTATTTTCCATTGGTATTGATCACATGTCTATTGCGATATATATTGTTATTGTTTTATCGCCCAGCCCTAATTAAAGGAATTAGAAAATGTATGGAAATGAAGTGTGAAAATTTAACGGGACGAGGATAGTGCAAAAACTTTACCCTTGAACATTCAGGGCAAAGGACCTTATTAAAGACTAGACATAATTATTCTCTAAATAGACAATTCTCTCAAATTATTTACATACAATAGACGAGAGTCACATAAACCTCAGATGTAAAAAAAAAAAAGCATTGGTTTTATATAGCACTTTTTTATAGCACACTGACAGAAGAGAGGCAACCTGTCTGCTTTCAGCCCCTCCCACCACCAACCATTCACATTGTGGGGGAAGTGTCTTGCCAAAGGACACCTAGGATTCTCGGAGGTCTCCCATCACAGTACTAACCAGGCCCTGCACTGCTTAACTTCAGCGGTCTGACAGGATCCAGCTTTTGCATGCAAGTTTTGCCACATGGAAATTATCAGATTAAACTTGGAGAAAACACAAAAGTTAAACAGATTATTCAATTATCGCATTACTTTTCTCTACTGCATCATTATGCACAAATTTGCAACAATAGGAGGTTGCACCCAAACATACCCACACACCACTGTACGTATACACACACACACACCCACATGTAAATATCCACACTCTTGTCTGTCTTGTTGTATTTGTCCGCACGTCTGCGCTTGTACTGTATATCTTTTTTTTTTCACAATAAAAAACAAGTTGATATTTTATTGTAGTAAAATATCACTTTAATATACCTAAATTAAAGTGCTTACTATTTTTAGAACTAGATAATATTTTTTTTTTTTGGGGCCTTGTCTTTTATGCTTTTGGGGCCTTGTCTTATATGCTTTTCCACAACATAAGATTACACAGGAAAAAAAGCGAATTATTTTGTTGTTACCAAGGTGTAGGCAGTAATTAAAAATGCAGCTGATATAAAACAGTAAATGGACAAGGCCCAAGCACTGAAGACAAATCTATAGTTAGCTTAAGCGTTTGATATGGATAAAATATTGATTATGTGCTTGCAACTGATTATATCCATTACTTGAAGAAAATATATTTATTCTTATTTATTGAGAGAATCTTCATAACTTCCTCTAGTTTCACACACAAACACAGAAAATTCCATAAATCGATTTAAGTAAGTAAGTCATCTTTATTTAAATACCGCCTTTCTCAGACCAGAGTCACAAAGCCGTTTACAATTGTTATTTTTGGGCATTTTGTCCTCTCACTCCACACAGAAAAGGGAGCGGGTTCGCCAGTACAGGAGGCGCATGTCAGACCTATTGTACATGTTTTTAGTGGGAGGGGAAACCGGAGTACCCGGAGGAAACCTACGCTTACATGGGGAGAACATGCAAACTCCACTCAGAAAGGCCCTGTTCCAACCGGGATTGATACATTTCTATAACAATAAAATTAATTTCAATACGATTCTCAAATGCTTTTAGACTTTAAACAAATGACTCAAAGGTTATATAGATCTCCAACAAGTTGATTCTTAGATGTATTTCCTTCCAGCCCCATACTTCTACTCAAAAGGAGGTGCACATCAGGAAACGTGTCTTTTATTACAATGGTAGAATCAGTGTCTTCACGCTTGTGCTCTTGAAAACGCATGTGAATGGAACGTTTTAGGAGATCCTTTGATCATTTGGCTTTAACACCATGTAACAGATCTTTCCTAGTTAAACTTGTGCACTTAATTACTGTTTAAAGCTCAGAAGATTTTTTTCAATAAGGTAAATGTAAAGGAGCTTGTACCGCTTAATTACCTGACAAATTTCGCCGGTAGACTTCCGCTTTTAGAATTTTGTGTTTATCAATGTTTTTGTGGATGTGTTTCTGCTTCTCTACACCTGCATTTCTCTATTTATCTACTGTATTTATCTGGCATGTTTACATTCATATTTATAATGTGTCTGTTTTTTGACATGCACTGTCCCATTCAAATAAATATCTCAATCTACTGTATCTATCTCTATCCACTGTATCTATCTCTATCTACTGTATCTACTGTAACTACTGTAACTATCTCTATATGCTCTATCAATCTATCGATTTCTAACTATATCTATGTACTGCATCAATCTATGTGAAACAAAAGGAGTCCTGAAACTGTAGCTCAAATCAATAACCGGAATAAACACAAGTGAAATAAAGAACAGTTGTTTCGTAGAAGCTTGTGTTGCAACACGGCTTTTCTCCCCAGCCTCCAAATATCTGGAGTGCTTCCGTTGTGCCTTCAGCCCATCCCAACGCTCAAACACAGAATGACATGCATCCGTTTAATTCTGAGTTCTTCCAGCGCCTCTAGAGCCAGGCCTCGACACGGGCCTCGACACGGGCCTCTGCACCGCTGTGAGGAATGTACGCTGTGATGTCGCAAACTCACTGTGGAATCCAATCGTGCCACACCGATTTAATTAGACCCTTTCCACCAGAACGCAGGTGATTCAGTGCTTGTGTATTTTCAGAACAACGGCTAATTCCTGAGCTGCTCTTGTCGCAATGTCGGTATGCTTGTCATTTACCCCTTTACCTGTTTTTGGAGTTTTGCAAGAGACAGATCAGGATCCTGTGTTGCTCCATGTCGGGTGGGTTTTGAGGTTCAGTGTAATTGAATGAAAATAGTCTTATTTAAGCACAATAGCATGAGAGAATTTACCTATTACAGCATTGTTGCTTCATACAAAAAAAACGGACCAGGAGTTGTTTTTAGATCCGTCCACTCTAATATCAAGAAGGTCTGGCAGAAACATTACATGAAACTCCGCCCCCTCTGTCCAAAAGCTTCTGTCTCAGTCCTATAGCAGCATGATCACACTCTGTGAGCCGTTTTCTCTCTTTTAAAACAAAAGTATTGTCCATAAATTAGCTTAGGTTAAATCTCATTATTTGCAGTCAGATGTCTGTTTTCTTTTAGTTCTTTTAATGGTCATTAAATCATGCTGCTTTGTTGCTGGTGATTAAGTGTTGCATCAGAACATGAAAAATTGCGGTTTATATTTAAGTGCAACCTCTAATACTTTACTGCCTCTTACAATGAAGCTGGTGTGGTTTATGTGCGCTTTTAAGTCAGCTTAATAGTCCAGCAAGTACTGTATTTGCATAATCATTGTTTTCATGGTGCGAATATGAAGATTCTTGGAAGTATTTTCCTCTCCTCTCTCGGTCTCTGCATTGACGGCTCAATTGCTCCGTTTTATAGTCTGTGTTTTTATTAGGTAATGACACATCTCCCTCTCGGCATTCTTCACTTAGCATTACGTCACTATAATTTTCTTTTATAGTTTTGTCTAATAACGCTTTAGTTGCACAACTCACATTTCCAGCTAATGTGTGTAAACAATGAGCACACATGGGATTACCCAGAGTTCCTCCCCGTAATGACAGGCCTCGGGAACACACCGGTTTTAATGCGTCTCACTCAGGTCTGTTTATCTGTCAGAACCTGAGCAGAGGCTGAACGCAAATGGGAAAATTACTGAAAAAAGGGAAAAATTGAGTGCCTTAAAAGTTAAAACCACTGAATTTTTCGTTGCCTCATTTTGTCTCCATTATTATGTCAAGTTTTCCTACGCTTTAGTTAATATCGTAGTATGTTTGTCTTGTACTATAATTTGGGGGCAGCAGTGGTCAGCGCTAATACATCACCGTAAAAAGTTCCTGGGAATGTTCTCCGTGTCTGCGTAGGTTTCCTCCAGGTGCTCCGATTTCCCCTCAAGTTACCACTAAAAAGATGTAGACACAATCATACAGCTCTTGTCCGGACCAGGAGCACCAACATACTGTGGGTCTGTATGTGGCTGTATGTGGGTCTGTATGTGGCTGAGGACACAGTTCCCTTGGAGGATGATAATAAAGTATAACTTAAAACGTAAAACTTCAATCTCATAAGGACAAACAAAATGTATAAATGAAAATGGAGCCCCAGAGTTCAAAGTTCAGCAAAGACGAAGAGAACTGTACAACATTGTCACATTCTACGGCTGGTTTTCTCTTTTAGTTTCCAAAGTTGATGTTTACCTACAGGTTATGTGGCCGAACCTGCAACTGAAAGCCAGATCCCTCAGACCTCTGAAGCTAAGCAGGGCAGAACCTGGTTTGTACTGTGATGGAAGACCTCTAGGAACACGAAGTGCTACAGTGGGGCGGCTGCGGCTGTAAAGTGGCAAGACACTTCACCCACATTAGAATGAGTCTGTTGTGTGTGTGTGTGTGTGTGTGAATGGTACGTGTTGGTGTGAGGGGCTGATGGCACATACTGGTTGCTTTGCTTTGTCAGTGTACCCCAGGGCAGCTGTGGCTACTGTAGTAGTTTCTCACCACTATGTATGGAGTGAAAGAATAATGACATGTAAAGCATCTTTGAGTCTAAACAAGCGCTGTATAAAACAAACATTATTGCAAACATGTCAACCATAACAACTGCAGGCTGCATGACCTGTCAGCTTTTACCTTTGGTGCGTGTGGCGAGTCTTTCCCTCCTCATAGATGCGTGTGCAACAATAGTGGCTGACCCCCCTCAGGTCCACTTCCTGGCTCTCCCAGTGCCTCCGCGGCTGGACACGGGAAGTGGGAATGCTCCATGGCGACAACAGGGAGTGGTGCTGTTTACTGCACTTTTTCACAGAGAAACGAGTTTATTAGCTGTGAGCGCAGGAAGTGCAGATATGGGAGCAGCTACGAGCGTTCTACAGCAGCAGCAGTGTGTTCTCTCTCCTGGCTCCTCTATTCTGTCTGATGGCACTGCTTTTCTTTTTTGAATCAGTTTTGTTAATTACTAAACAGCAGCACTTGACTTGACCTTGTACTTTGGAGTTATTGTTTCTTGGTCCACACCAGTTTCCTTTTCCACTGTCTCGACCTACAACATCAGCCACTGGTCGTTCAAATACTGTGCAACCAGCGTGGACTTTTTTTTTTTTTTTTACAGTCTTGAGCTGGGGACTGGAGCAGTTTAATTTCCTTCCTCCAGCTCTCTCCTCTCTACCTCAGGCAATAACAATAATAGTCCAGCTCGAGCAATGTCGGCCTCTTAATTTAGGCGGCGCGCACACACGGCACTTCCTCTAAAAAGGGCTCTCTCCTTGTGGCAGTGCAGTGTCTGTTTTCAGTCACCTGTTGTTGGTGTTGAAGTGGAGGAATGTGGTGGCCCGGCTTCTCTCCCTCTGACCAGCCTCAAAGAGCACATGGTCCACAGGTCCCGAGTCATTTTTAACTGCCCCACTGCCCTTCCAGCGCAGGGCAGTGGGGCAGTTTGACAAGAACCACACTTGGATGCAAGCAAATTTACTGACAGATTTGTGTCAGTGTGTGTGTGTTTTTTTAAATCCAATTAAATTTAAATTTATTTTTCTATAGCCCTATATCACAACAGTGGCTATCTCGGAGGACTTTACAAAGCTGTCGATTCGCCAGATCAGAGAATCTAACTGTTCAAACGCAGGAAACAGAGTTATTGGTCCATAAGGGGCGAATGACCAATGTCCATAAATAAATATAAATAGATGTTCATAAATGTTATTGAATGTCTTGTCCTGAATCATCACCACTGTCCTTGGGCCCTCCTTGCATTGACGAGGAAAACTCTAAAAACCTCAATGAGAGAAAAATGAGAAACATCTGTGGGGCCCAATCGATTTTCTTGAAATTCTGCTCTACAAATCTCAAATTTATCCACTCATTATTTTCTAATTAAATTATATACAGTATGGATGTAACTGACTGGACTAGCTGGAGACATATGTTCACAAGCACCATGTCCCCCATTGTCAGTCTTGGTTTAGTCCTGGTTTAGTCCTGGTTTAGCTCCTGTTTTAGCTGTTTACGAGTATCTTCAGGCTTCTCGCTCTGACCGCTTGTGTCTCCGTGACCACTTTGCTGCTCTCTGATTAGTTGCCGCACGTGTGGCCAGCAGAAAAAGTTCAACAACGTTAATCTCCTACTTTCGCCTCATGCATCGAGTCACTGCACCTGCCGCCGCATCCACCGCAGGACCCACTGCCTCTGCACCCGCCGCATCTGCCCTGCAGGACAAACCCTCGTGCCGCGACACACATGCAATTCCTTGCAATCGTTGACTTTGTACTGAAACTACACATCCCTACACATCTAGGAGACACGTAGGGGTGCAGGAACATGTTAAAAATGAAAGGGTCAAGATAAACTTCTGACATTGGAAATGAGTCCCCTGAAGTCACAGCACAGCGCACACAGAGGTCTTGCTCTAATTTTCATCCTGCCCATTTCCAGCAGCTCTGCTCATATTTCCACCTTTATCATCCGGGTCTCGTGTCTGCGTTTGGAGTTTGTCTCTGGCCCCGTTCATCCATCAGTCTGTCCGAGCTGCTCCGGTTACTCACTTCCTCATCATTAGCCCTCAGAGACCCGAGAGGCGTGTGAGAGCGCAGAGAAAACATGTTCTGAGGCAGCGGCTACACTTACTGCCCCCAAAGCATGTCCCTGTCAGCTCCAAAACTTTCAAATCATTCAAGTGGTAAGCCTTGCTCGAGGTGGGCTGAAATGCAAAGGTTGTCAGCATGTGTCTACTTGTGAAGAGATACAGATTATGTTTGGCCCTTAAAACTGGGGTACCTAACTCTTTTCTTTCATAAATAACACATGTTGTTTCAATCCGATTCAATTTATTTTTTACAGCCCTAAATCACAACACAAGGGCTATCTCGGAGGACGAAACTGTTGAATTTTCCAAAACTGATCAGAGAATAAAACTGTTTAAACACCAGAAAGGGAGGGTTATGACCATGGATCTATAATAATAACTGGATAGGGTATTACTAGCTTACAGCTGTTCCACCCACGGGCACAGGGGGCGCCTGTGGTACTGCAGACTAAATTCACGTGTGCTAGCCAGAAAAAAGTCCCATAGAACTCAATGTAAACTAAAACAGCTTGACCTCAGCTGACAGAGAACCTACAGCTTTCATAAAGGTCACATTTTGTGGGGATTTTAGTGTCCCTTGTCATCCTGAACTTTTTTCTTCTTAAATCCTTCAGTTTTCTTTAAATTAAAACTTTACTACCACAAACTCTGCTCGTTTCCTTCCCGCTCTGACTCCACTTTACCGCTGCTCTGATCAGCAGCTCTGATTGGTCAAAACGCGGCCGAGCCCCCTCTGTGCAGGTGCATGAGAGCCACACGCACGTATTTGGCGCAACGCATCATGGGAGCTCGTCCACTGCGCAGAACCGGGAGGACCAGACCATGCCATCATAGGCGTATTCAGATAATCTCCCACTCCCCGTGAAGTCCCATGCGCTACTGAGCACAAGCCATTCATTTGAATTGGGCGCCATCTTGGCTCACCAGGCCTTGGTAATGACCCATGTCCTTAAATGTTGTTGAATGTCGAGGGTCCTGGATCATCACCACTGTCCTTGGACCGTCCTGCATCGGCAAAAAAACAACTCTAAAAACCCAGTGGCAGAAAAGTGAGAATTCCTGGGGAGGCCCACATTGAGGGAGGGATCCGCTCCTATGAACGGATGGGCTATAGATCCAAGTTTATCGCAACAGAACAAGACTACTAAAAGTAAAATGTTCATGATACAACAGGCTGTCTTCATGTTATTAGAGAACATGCCATCTTTTGCATTCTTGTTGTCTCATTTTTTTTTATTATTGTTAGCTTTTTAGAATGATAAATTTTTGTTTTGTTTTGTGTGGATGGATGTGTTTTTGCTGCTACTGGACTCCTGATTTCTCCTACGGTACGGGAATCAATAAACTATCTATCTAGTCCTGTGAGTCACTTTTAGACTCTTTAGGCTGACCGCTAATTGGCTGAGTGGGGATGGGTTAGGCCTTTTTTCTCTTTTCTGTCTGATAAAGCTGAGACTGTTTTGGAGCCACAAACCAGATCAGGGGTCGGCAATTATTTCAACCTGAAGGTCACATTGGGATATCGCCATGTTCTGGAGGGCTGGACGCTCTAATTTATAATTTACAAATAGTATGGTGCCTTCTGTTGATTTTTTAGAATTGGATAGGGTGCTTTTGTCCTTCTGTGTATGTGATGTAGTGGCCATCAACGTGTGTCATATTTCAAAATGTGTGGACTGTGTTGCTGAGATGGAAAAAAATGGGTTTATAATCATCCTATAAACAGCTGTGAAGGTGCCGCAGGCCTGCTAGTAGGGTTGCCGAGGTTAACCGGTTTTACGGTAATCGCGATTATAAAAGCCCACGGTAGGTTAACCTTAAGGATTTTAAATGGCACGGTTTACCGCTGGTACGGAAAACTCTCGCGCGAAGTGCAGTACGGGACCGCTGCACACGGAGCAGAGTAGACTCACCGCTGAATTGGAGATGGCAGGACAAGCTCCCACAGAGTTGTATCCACCGAAAAAACGACTGAAGTCAGCAGTGTGGGATCACTTTGGGTATCCAAAAGATGAGCAAGATTCTATTTTGGCTGATGGTTTTCCAACGTGCAAATCCTGTCGTCGGAAAGTGGCAGCGAAAGGGGCTAATACTTCAAATCTGATTCAACATCTTCGAGATAATCATCCTTTGCTGTATGTCCAAGTCAAGGTAATAAAACTGCATCATTGTCAAATTAAAGTTGTCCAAATGTCTCAGGATGCACATTCATGCAATTCTCTCTCTGCTTCTGCATATCTAAAGTGAAAGTACTAGCGCCGGTGCGCTAGGAGAAGCTCTTAAAGTGACAGTAGCACGTGTCCTTAGTCAACAAAATAAATGCAGAAATAGCACCTAGACTAGCTATGATGATGGCTACTACTACAAAAACAATTAGGTATATACATTCCTGCATTTATTTTCTTGTATGAAAATTGTTATACTTAGAAAAATAAAATATATATATCTAATGTTCAGCTATTTATATATTTATATGTATATTTTAAATGTAATACAAAAAAATATCTAAAATATTATATGATAATCTTTATTTATCCATTTAATTGTTTTCCAGAAAAAAACTCCCAGCCTGAATGGACCACCTGCAGCTACTGTTCAATCTACAGTTGAAAAGTCATTCTCAAAAAGCATTAAATATGCACCTTCATCAAAACAAGCAAAAGATCTCAATCAAGCCGTAGCATATTATATAGCCAAGGACATGTTGCCAATCTACTCTGTAGAAAAACCTGGATTTCTATCTTTGATGAAAAAGGCTGTTCCACAATATAAGGTACCAGGGCGAACCCACTTTACAACAACTGAAATACCCAAATTATATTTGGAAGTGAAGGAAAGCGTAGAGGAGCAAATGAAAGAAGCTGAATGGTTTGGGGCAACAACTGATGTGTGGACAAGCAGTGGAGGAGGTGGAGAACCCTACATCAGCTTCACCATTCATTATGTGAGTTCTGATTGGAAACTTAAAGCCCACTGTCTAGAGACACTGTACTTCCCTGATGATCACACTGCAGACAACATAACATAAACAGTGGAAAACATACTTTAAGAGTGGGGCATCTCCCCAGATAATCTATCTGGCATCACCACAGACAACGCCACCAACATGAAAAAGGCTTTCGCAAATTTTGCTTGTGTGTGGTTTTCCTGTTTTGGGCACAATCTAAATCTTGCTATCAGCAAGGTGCTCAAAATCCAAAGAGTTGAAAAAGCCATAAGAGCATGCCGTCACTTAGTGCAAGGTTTCTCGCGTAGCTGGAAAAAAAAGAGAGAACTAAAGAAGAAACAAGAGGAGCTTAACATCCCAGCACATGCCCTGATAAATGATGTGGTTACAAGGTGGGGATCCACATTTGAGATGATCTCCAGATTCTTGGAGCAGCAGCAGGCAGTCTGTGCTGTTTTGGCAGGGGACAGAAGCTTATGGCATTTAATGCCAAAAGAGACAGATATCACCGTCATGGAGGAGGCACACCAGTTTCTGAAGCCACTACACATATTGACAGATGTAATGGCATCAGAGAAGCAAGTTACACTATCTTCTTTAAAGCCCGTGCTCGTACACATAAATGGGCACATTTTAAGTCCAAAGGAAGAAGACAGTGCACTTACTGAAGCGATGAAGAGTGCAGTAAGAAATGACCTGTTACTTCAGATGAGATATACAGAAGAGATGAAAATGGTCCTGGATATTGCATGTTTTCTTGATCCAAGGTTTAAGGGCAACTTCTCTGAAAAACTAGAGGATACAAAGAAGACATGTGCAGAGGAAGCTGTTGCAATCACCCCAAATACAGGTCCGGGAACATCACAAGCACTGCCTCACGCAGAAACAATATTTGAGGATGATGATGACAGTGCACAAGAAGGGACCAGCTCTGGATCGTCTAAGAGGAAAGGCACAACACTGTCAGGACTCCTGCAGCAAATCACAAAAGCACGCACGCCAGCAAGTGCACCCTTAGCATCTCAGGAAAAAGTTGAGGCAGAGTTAAAACTCTACCTATCACTGCCAATAATCAGTGCTGAAGCAGATCCATTGTCTTGGTGGAAGACGCATATGGACGAAATGCCTCTTCTCTCCAAAGTAGCAAAAAAGTACATGTGCATTCCTGCCACAAGTGTGCCCTCTGAACGAGTAATCAGCACCAGTGGCTCAGCACTGAGAATGTGAACATACTTACATTCTTGCATCAAAACTTGGACTGAAAAGATATATTCTGCAAGTACTTCTGCTAAATATTTCGTTCTTCAATTATAGATTTTGTTGAGCAGTTTAGTTAATGGTTATAAAAAATAACACATCTAAATTTGTTCCAATTATGGATGCCTTAATGTCTTCAAATCTAAAAAGTTCCTACAGTTCGTAAAGTACACTTTACGAACTTAATTTATTATTATTTGTTTATATTTTATAAAACGTTTACCTCAAGCCTTTTATTTATTTTTAAACAGTGAATGTTAATGTTTACAAGTTCAAGTGTTAATAAAGCATTTCAATTACAAAAAAAACAATCTGAGTTGTTTTTCTTTCAAAATGTCGATAATCGTGATTAATCGTGAAACCGCAATATTTTATCTCACAATAATCGTGAATCCTAAATTTGAAATCGTGGCAACCCTACCTGCTAGTAATGTGGCCCCTGGGTCGCAGCTTGCCCTTGTCTAAACTAAATGGATTTCTTTATTCAGAGACTTTCTGCTCAACAGGATTAAAAAGGATCCCTACACCACCGCTACCATGTGTTTTTTAATTAAACATCAAACATCAAACATCATTGAAATATAGAACACACAGTTGTGAAGAACGTCTTAGAACAACATATAACGGCGGAAGCATTTTTCATTGTGTGCCAGAATCAAGATTGGAACGAATATGCAGAAGGGACTGGAGGATTGTCTTGGAGGAAGATTTAATGTGGATGGAGCAAAAAAATAACTATCTTTTTTTCTGATGAGGAACAATGCTGTAAACGCTGCATAAAAGCCCAAAGACGATTTAGCATTTGGTTGTTTTTCCATTATGCCTTTGTATCAAGTACTGTATCCTCGCAACCAATAAACCAGTTTCCAGGCGAATTTGTTGATAACCCTAGCTTCCAGCAGCACTCTGGCCAATCACTGTCGGCCTGGATAGAACCAGGGCCAAGCAGGTACTCGAAAAGTACCTGGTAACGGTTAAACAGGGGCTGGTGGAAGCCCTCCCGATCAGGGTAGAGTAAGGTCAAGTGGGGCTGGTGGAAATAGGGCTGTAACATATCCTTTAAGTGCGTAAAACTTAGCTCGAATCTTGCTTTCCAGAACAGGCCGCTGTCTGTGCTGTCTCCGCGGAAACATTTGTATTATTAAGAGCAATTTGCACAAACCTCAAGCTGTAATGTAAAAGACGCTGACTGCATTGTTGGCCCCTCTGGTTTTCCATTGACCAAAATTACCATCAAATATGGTCATTTTGCAGTCGGTTAAACGTTGAGAAAACTACTGTGCTGTTTCCTCACGTTACAGCAGCCTTCAACAGTCAAACATTAACTTGGGCTGACTTGAATGTACAACTCCAGCGGAAGCCTTACACTTGAGTCATAAGGTAAAAGTTCTCGGTGAATATGAGTTGGGAACAAGATGTCCCCAAGTACAGTGGTCTTTCGCATTTGTAGTGTAAAATTACAGCTTTGATTCACTTTCTATACAATTATCTTGTTTAGATTTCATAACATCACACAGACACTTGTTTGCCTTGTATCATTATAAATTTGGCAATAACACATTATTAAAATAACACGCAATAAGTGAAATTGTTGAAGTAGAAGCTGTATGTTTTACGACTGTAAAACCCCTCAGACACGCTTTATACTTCCTGAACCTCTGAAGTGCAGAGATAGAGATATCAAACATGTTTGTTGTAGGTCTGAGCACTGCTACTGCTCTCAAAAGCAGTGCATACACTGTAAAATACACTGTCGACATTGCGCTGAACAGACCACGTTAGTCCTCTGAACTAGTCATTGCGGTGCACACGAGCCACAAAAGTTTTCTTCTGACTTTAAAAATAGGTAACCACTAGCACAACATGACAGTTATGAGTTGTTGTATATTATGTTGTTGGAGTACACGGACAAAAAAATCAAATAAAAAAAAAAGGCAAATGTGTGACCACTTTTTAGGTGTCCTGAGATCTGCAAGTAATGAGTACTTGCAGATTTTCTGACTACCTAATACGAGTACTGTATTGTGTTATCCCTGGGAATACATACAACTAGTTCTACTGAAATAGATGTTTTATTTCTCATTTCAACAATGAAAAAATGCTTTAACAATTGAGCATTTTACCATTTGCTTTAACATGCGACAGTAAGCTCCTGTCATATTCCACTCATACAAATGCTATGTTGTTGAGTTGGTTGTATTGTGTTCTCCAGTGCTAGCAAAGGTGCTAAACTTTGCTGCTAAACTTTGCTGCTAAACTCTGCTGCTAAACTCTGCTGCTAAACTCTGCTGCTAAACTCTGCTGCTAAACTCTGCTGCTAAACTCTGCTGCTAAACTCTGCTGCTAAACTCTGCTGCTAAACTTTGCTGCTATACTAGTTTTCACAGGTTTTGATGAAGTTGCTGGTGTTATACGTGATTGTTTTGGACCCACCTCAGGACAGTTTTTTCTTACACAAATTACATTACTCTTGTTACTGCCATATGGCCAACATCCGTTAAGATGGCGACAAACGCTTTCTCGCTGCAGACTTTGGGAGATAACCATGGCATCACGTGCCGCTAAGCTGTCTGCTGTTGTGACACTAATGTAAATGAAAAATGTGGGTATCAGTTGCCCGGATCGGGTCCTATGGTACGAGTACGAGTACAAGCCTATGGTATCGACCCTAATACAGTATACTTCATAATACATACTGGCAGATACTGCATATCGGCTTGTGTCTGGACCTGTTTGTTTGGTGTTAAACTTTGAGATGGAAATGTTTTTCTGAAAAAGATGTGGTCTTTTCTCAATGGAGCATCCAGCACATTTGTTACCTTTCACGTTGGAATTTAGATTGAATTTCTCTGCAGATTGTGCTTGAAGTGTGATGAGCTGTAGGTCAAAAGGCCTCCCCTCGGGCTTCAGTCCCCCAGACTGAAGCCCTGACCTGTCATTGGAAACACGCAGAGTCTAGTCCGGCATGCCCACTGCCAAATCCAAATCAATATGAGATAAACCTTTATTTGTCTCTCATTGGGGAAATGTAAATGTCATAGTAAAAGATGTTCCCTCTTCTGATCTGTTTTCTATGGAGAAGGATGTTGGTCTGGCAAAAACTTGTTTTGTTGTTTGTTTGCACCAATTTTGGACCCTGCCAGCGAGTGTACTTCACAGCTTTTTGAGTCTCCTCCATCAGGTTCCTTCAGCCGGTATTCACTTTATTTGCTAATCTATCTCAGCTGTCATACAGCGTGGTGCTCTGCTCACCATGGTGAAGATATAAGAACTCCTCTCAAGGTTCAGACGTATAACCCCTGTGTCCTGAAGACGAGAGAAAAAGAAGCATATTCTAAAGATAAATGTCGATTTAGGGAGAGACTATAGTGGTGTAGACAATTCCACAACCTCTACTCAAGGTTTTTTTCTCAATGCAACATGACACTACTCTAACCCGACACCATGAACAGATTTTGTTTGTGATCAACTTTTTTAATAATCAAGAGACAATTTTAAAACTACTACTTGTACTATAATTCCCGGTCTGCCCTGAGCCAAATTAGTGTCTAAAGAGTGATGCCACAAGAAAGATACCTGGTTGTTCCTACAAAACTGACATGACCACATTTCTTGACTTCAAAACTTTATACACTTTTCTCACCACCTAAAGTGTGATCGCAAAGATATCAAACCTGTTTGTAGGTTTGAGCGCCGTTACAGCTGTCAAAAGCCGTGCATACACAGCTGGAGAAGACACCGTGCTGATGGGCAGGAGCAGAACTGAGGGCTATGGTAAGACAGCGGTAGTCCTCTGAACTTATCACAGCATTACAGACAAGCCACAAAAGTTATTTGACTTTAAATAAAGGTAACAGTCATGTTTTACTAGCACTTGTTGAAGGATGTGGATGTTGAAGTCTACACGTGGCTCATGAGAAACACACTGTTAAAAAAAAGCATGTAAATGTAGAGAATATACTACTTCACCTTACTGATCGTCCTGTGCTGAGCCAAATTAGCTTCAAAAGAGTGTTGCCACAAGAAAGATACCTGGTTGTTCCAACAAAACTGAGTCGACCACATTTCTAGACTTCAAATCATTGCATTCTTCCCTTTTGCGTGTGCCACATACGGCATAAAAGCCGAGCCCTGCCGCGCTCCTGCACAACCCTCTTTCTACAGTAGGCCGCTGTCAAAACTCAGTGTGTCTGTTTTTAAGTCTGAAGTGTAATTTCCTTTTTCCATAACAGAGAGGGGGAGGGGTCTGAAGTACACAATCCTAATAAAGCAGAGGAAATGAGCGCGGCTGACTTTGTTCCAACCGCACTACAGGCACAGGCGGCATCAGGTGCTGGTGGAGGATCACTCACTCAGTTCTTGTGGAAGTGGAATCATCTGGAGATAAAACTGTCAGCACTTTGAGGTAGTAATAATAATAATGCATTAGTTTTTTATAGTGCTTTTTTGGACTCTTCACATGTCATTATTCTTTCACTCCATACACAGTGGTGATAAACTACTACTTTAGCCACGGCTGCCCTGAAGCACACTGACGGAAGCGAGGCAAACCAGTATGGGCCCCTCCCACCACCACCAACCATTCACAAACAAGCCATTCTAATGTGGGGGAAGTGTCTTGCCTAAGGACACAACAATAGTTTGGGGTTTTACATCTGCAGCCGATCCACTGTGGCACCTGGTGTTTCCAGAGGTCTCCCATCAGTTTTCCTGCTTAGCTTCAGAGGTCTACTGGGATCTGGCTTTCATGCATGTGGCGCTACAATGTAAGCAACCTTTATCAGGTTAGCCTTTTGAAAAAGACACTAGTATTATGTGAACTCATTGATCATTTTCCTTGTTACCTTGTCTAAAACCGACCTGGGGTTGATTTTAGCCCCATTCAGGCTTGTTTGAGCAACCTTTGGTACAATCTGGAACAGAGCTGTTTCTTTGCCCTTTCTGCCTAAACTCAAAACTTGTATCACAAGGACAAATGCATGACTGTGACGTCAAGGACAGAATAGGATTTTTTTTTTTTTTATCGCTTTCAACACACAATCCGGCTATTTGTTTTTTAATTTCTCCAGTTAAATGATGTTGATTGTATAATATACAGTAATTTGTTTTGTTGAAAGTTAAAAAATTAAAGGTAGGAGAATTTTTCCAAATTTTAGGAAAGAACCGCCCTCTCTGGTCTCATTTGATGAGCACGTATCACCAGAACAAGTGGGAGGACCTATAGTCTTGATGATCCACCTGGAAGTGGATTGTTTTAAAATGTGAAGTGATTTCTTTAGTCAAAAATACATTGTGTAAAATTGTAAGGGGTAAAATAGGTTTTTTGACTGTAACTCCCAGTTACCACCAGAGGGAGGCGTAGAGTTTTTTATTTGTTTAAATATGAAAATCACTGGCTGCAATCACAGACATGAGATGGCAAAAAGACGTAATTTCAAGGGAGAAATTGCCAAAAGTCTCTGTATCGGCCTTGGTAAAGGTGTAAAGGAGGAGAACTGCAGTGTCACCGATAATAATTCACTAGTCACTCTGTCACTAGTCGCTTTACCTGTTGTAATTATTACTGCTTTATTGCATATCCATCCATCTGATATTTCTGTCATTCACTCGTCACTAAACTGCTGATTGTGTTATTGTTTATTCTGCTCATATCCTCCGCTGCTAAAGTACAATATACACATCTGAAAATACTTCTTTACCAAGTGCAATGATAGCTCTATAGCCCCAAAGTTTATTTTATTTTACTTTACCATCTTAATATCTTATTTTAAATATATTGTCTAATATCTTAAATAATAGACTCTGTTTGATGTGAGCAATCTGAGTGCTTTTATTTCCTTCTTTCTCTGCTGTAATGTAACGATGACACTGACATTTCCCCACTGTGGGACGAATAAAGGAACATCTTATCTGATCTTTTCTACTTCCGGGTGGATCATCAAGACTATTGGTCCTCCCAATTGTCAATCACCACTCCCTCAAAGAATTGGAGGGAGGTTCTTTCCTAAAATTTGGGAAAATCCTTCTTTATACCTTTTTAAGTGAGAAGACCAGAAAATCTGACAGAGACTGAGACGGTGTGCGGGTGATTCTCCACCCATATCTTTTCTTAATGAGAATTTTTTTTCACTTTCTAACAGTCTGGAATGCCAAAGTCAAAATTGTATGGCTAAAATGTACTCAAATATTGTTAATTTATTACAATATTGTTCTGAGGGGTTGTTCTGAGTGGTGTATAAAGTTTTGGTCGTTGTTTGTGATCTTGACTTTGGCTGGTAGATTGTGATTGATGTATTATCCCCGGCTTAAAATCCCTGGCTTAAAACGTGTTCGAGACTTTTTTATTCTAGGCATCAGTTGTAATGGGTATGATGTATGTATTTAAGATTTTTTTCCATAATGAAGAATAGATCTGTACAGCCCTGTCCATGTTGTCACAGATCAGACTTTTCAAAACCCATTGCAGTGTGTATTTTCGCTGGTTGTGGAAAGAAAAGAGTCCAAAATTCCTGATATTTGCCTAAATTCCCCAACCTCAGATTTGCTTCTGGTGACGAAACACTCTTGTATTTCGGTTAAAAGCCCCAAACCCGGAAGTATGTATAGTATGTGTCCTTTTCCGGTTTTTACACACTGGTATTTGTCAAAAGTGCAGAACCACCTTGTCCACATAGCGAGCGTGGCCGTAGCCCTGTCCCTGCCTCTTGGAGCGATGACTTCACGTGTTCCAAAGCTGACCAAACTTGATCCTTCGCTCGTCAACAACAATAGCAGCCATTGAAGCGGCTGACTCACATGATCGGACCTCTCCTTAGTTTCCTGTCACTGGGAGCCTCCAAAATGCCACTTATACAGCCCTCCACACAAAGACTGTCATTTAGTGCCAATGAGTAGACGCCAGAGCAAAACAAATACAACTTCCTCTGTTTACACTTTTACTTGGAGCCTGAAACGGTGTGAATGATTTTGAAATGAATATGAAACTATGAATTATGCTTTGTTTTCTGATGGAGGTATATAATAAGACTGATCACAACAATGACAGTTGGATTTTTTACATATACTGTGTGAAATAAACTCAAAGTTAACGTCATCACTCAGGCGGGCTGCAAAATGGAAGTTGGACTGGCCGCTATTAGCAAATTGTAAAGACTGTTCATGTTCAATGTAAACAACTGTATACTTTCATGTAAATTTAAATGTATTTGTTTTTTCCAGACATAAAGATTCACTGAAAAATAGACTAAAACATTTATTACAAAAAATACCTGCACATAGTTTGAAAAGGGATTGGATGAAGCAAAAAGATTATATTAATATAATCCCCTCTTTGCTTTTTGACACACACTACAATACCATACAAAGAAGAAGCAATGCCCTATGGTTGAAAATCTCACAGTATAAATACAAAGCCTCTTCTTATTAAAAGGTATACAGGAGGATTTTCTACTTCCGGGTAGATCATCAAGACTATTGATCCTCCCAATTGTCATTCATTCTGGTTATACGTGCTCGTCCAATAAGACCAGATAGTTTTGTTCAAAAAGTGGAAAGGGCGTTTTTTTCCTGAAATTTGGGAAAATCCTCCTATAATCCTTTAAGCCTCATTCCATACGTTAAATCATTCTCAAAAACCGTTTGTTCAAACATGCTTTTCCGTAAACCCCCTTTATTATTTTTATTTTTATTCCCCATCTGAAGCTTCTTTGACTCTCCAAATAAGCGCTATACAAGTTTCATTTTTTATTATTATTATTATTATTATTATTATTATTATGAACGATGGCTTGAATGTCGCTCGGTTTGGGGAGTGACATTGGGAAAAATGCGTTCAGGCCAAAGTAGGTCTTGAGTGAGTGGCACTTCTTCATTCAGGGCCCTCAGCGTGGCTTATCTCTCTGCTTTCGCTGTGGGCTGAAATGACATCAGCCTTTAAAACTATCTGCCTCCGTCTCCTGCACTGCTACTCTCTGCTTCTTTGTGTATGGACCAAAGGACACATTTCTGCGCCTCTTGTCGTGGGACTCCAAGGTCGGACTAGAACAATAGGGTTATATCAGCTACAGTTGCATACTCATTTTACACTAGTTTCTATCTCCTTTTGCTTCCTCTATTGTCTTTTTTAGGACAATATTGAGCTTATCTGTGTTGCCTGGAGAGAAAGCCAGACGTCTCCTTCTCGGTCTGCCACTGTTGTTGGGTTAAACTCATCCAATCAGCAGCCTTTGTCTACCGAGGGTTTTTCCCATTGGCTGTTGGGCACGTGAACATGTCTGGGAGAAGGGACAGAAGGGGAGAGAATTGTAATATTGTCTAAATGTTGAAAATGATAAACATAAGTAAAAAAAAGTGTTGTGATTAAGTCCTAGTCTTATAACTGATCATTTTAGTTTATTTCAAGCTCAAAATGAAGAAATTTCAACCCTACCTGGACAGGAAAGGGATGAAGCTGAACACAAATTGATTCCCACCCTTTTCGACATCATATTTTTCGTTATTCTTAATTTTAGTTTACTTCCTGTGATTTTACAACACTTTATTGCAAAAACAAGCACTTATATTTTCTACATATTTACAATACTTAGATTTGTTTTTGTTATTCTTGTGAACATTTGCTATAATAAGTGTGGCTTAAGGTTTAGTCCAAAACTATTGTCCGGAGCGCACTTTGCAATCATCTCTTTTGCCCGCATTAATATTGAATTAGATCTGACATGGAATCAGATCCTCATCGATGGCAGTATTCCGGTAACTGCCCCGCCCTTCTCCGATGTCACTACTTTTGCATGATCTAATGTCCAGAGCCTCCCTTTGTGTCTGCCCGCTCCGCTGTCCAGACGCCGCACACATCAGCAGACGCTACACGCTCACAGGCTCTCGGCACTTTAGCAACATCTAATTCAGCATCAGTTTAAGAAAGATGAGCGCTTCAGTGGGTCAATCTTTGGTCAAGTGCTTGTTGGGATGAGCAGGGAAACTGAGGCCGTCTTTAGGGTAAATAGTAATCTTTGAATGAACAGGGACTTGGTATTTTAGAAAAGTGGAAATCCGAGGCATTCTTGAGTAAAAAAAATTCCAATTCAGCATGTTTTTAATTTTTTTGCTTATTCCTGTCATGAAAATGCTGTTGCACATATCAGCTTCATAACATACATAATATACATACACAGAGAGGAAGAAAGGAGCAAGAATTAAAAAATATATCTCTAGTAAAATAAAATCTAATGTGCTTATGTGACCAAAACAGGTGACTCGTATTGAATTAGTCAACGGATCTAATCTATGTTCATGGAGTAAATAGAATCCTGGACTCGAGTCTTGTTGTAAGAATTAATTTATGTGTAATATTGGATCCTCTTGACCTCTCTGTTAGAAATGTAATCAAGTCAACGACACTTGTAACTTGCAGCCGCCTGTAAATCCTCCAGCTCTGGCGTCTAACAAGATCGTCACAGTAATAACAACAGACACGCTTTTGTTTCCCCGTTAAAGGCACTGTCCATTAGCTGATTGGCTTGATGTGATGGTCCTGCCTTAGCCCTGCCCCTCCCCACACACACACACACACAAACACACGCACACACAGAGGTCCTCTAAGCGGCGGGCTGACCATCTGCTCCTCACGCCTGCCTTTAGCCCCACACAAAGGCATGTCCGAGGCTGACGAGAGACTATCGCCATTTTCACACGTAGCACAACCAAAACAATCTGGATCATTTTTCAGAGATGGTCAAATGTGTAGGATCTGGACAGAGGACACCAGACGGCTTCTGTGTACAGTGAAGGACAGCTGCTGTGTGTGTGAAATATTTACAGCCGTAATTCTCAGCTACAGTACATGAGCCAGAACAAAAAAATCATGCATTAGTTTTTCTTCAGTTTTGGCCAAATTGCGTAATTTGTCACTAAAAGAAACATGCTTATTGCACCATTATGACGAAATGAGTGTTTACGAGCAGAAAGAATCACATCCTCTTTCCATCCTGAGTCCAGAGGAGACGCATTACACACAGCACGGACCACAAGCGTGTGCAGGTACAACTGAGGGACATGGGGCAGACTGTGGTGGATATGAGACTGAGGGAAATAAAATAAATGGCACACTTCTTTCTTTGTAACTTAGCCATGCCATGACACATACATCTGTTCCAGTAGACTTGAAACCTATGGCCCTGTTACACTTCTTAATGCTTAAGAAAATTACAAAGATGAATTAGGTGAAAGTAAATTATATATTATATGAAGTAGAAATACTATACCAGAATAATACACAAGACTCATTTAACCTGGAAACTTACTATTAGTAACTTCTAGAATTATGTATTGATTTGTTGTTATGTATGAATGTGTTTCTGCTGCTGGACACTTGCATTTCTCATGGAGGGATCAATATAGTATCTATCCATACTCTGTTTATCAGCATCAGTGTCTTTTCAGGCGTTGCTTTCAGAGTGAGTAATGTTGCTGTAAGCAGACTCTGAGGTCTGAGGCTGGAGGAAGGCGGCCCCCACATGCGCAGAGCTGACTCGTGCCCACCGCAGGGAGCCCCCTCTGACGCGTGTCCTGCGACAGCCACTTCCTTTGCTCATTTTGAGCTGTGCCAATTAGGCGCTTTTGAAGTGACCCATTTACTCTTTTTAACAAGGCTCTTGGAAGTCGAGGCTTGTGATTTGACAGTATACAGTCACCTTCTGAAACATTGAAGATAAAAAAACATCTTCGATCAATGATATTTCAAAGATGAAGCGAGATGAAAGATGCTCTTTGACTGGTCGCAAGGTAATGAAACATGGTCTGAATCTCAAGTGAGAAAGACGCACTGTTGAATCTACCGTCATGATTAAAATGAGGCTAGTGCATTTATGAATTACAAGGACAATTTATGTTCATTAGAAAATATGTCAAGATGCTATTTTTCTATTGTTATCCCCTGCTGTGAAAATACAGACATACAATACAAATGCAGACATACAAATCCAATAAGCCGGCAACAAAGAACAGACAACATTGTGGACATTTATGTGTGTGTGTTTGTGTACTGGTTATCTAAACTGTTTGATCCATCCACCTACCACCATCTTTGCCCTAGCCTGGCCTTAGCCATCTCTGGTCCATGATCATTTCCTACATGTACGTCTGGGTCTGATCCTAGAGGCTGCAGTTTCCTCGGTTGAATCCCCTCCGACCAATCAGTGAGCGGGGGAGGCGAGGGTTGTAGGGAGATGTTGGTAATGTCAAGAGTTTGCACAGAATTCATTGCAGCAAACATGTTGTGGATCCGGTAGTGGCAAAGGAGATGGCTAAAGCTAGCCTAAATGCTAGCTCACTCAGGTGCATTACATTACATCCAATCGTTACAATCTTCAAAATGAGTTAACCTCTCCAGACCTTATTACAAAATAAAATGAGTACGATATGGTAAGACCAGGCGTTTTTTGCCCCTGTTTTCCCTTCCTTTTTTGTGTATGAATAAGTCTGAGGTGATGCATTAAATAGGACAGTTTTGGCAGACATTCCCCATCTGTCCTGTATCTCCAGCCATGTTTGGACCTAGCTTTTTTTTCTTTCTTCTTTTCAGTTGTTTTTAAAGCTAAGAGCAGCATGTACAGAATGTGGCCTATATTGATGGCATGATGCTGCTGGGGGTCCCGCGGTGGAGCAGCCCGAGCCAAATGTTTGTGAATGTTTGTGGGCGTTGCCATTTGTCCTGCAGTGCTGTGCAGACTCAAAGACTATAGAACCGTGTCATCATGATGTTTGATCCAGCACCAAGCTCTGCGTATTGATTTTAATGGTTTCACTGGTGTCTGAGCCTACAAAGTTAGATATTTCTGTTGAGTATTCCTTGTCCTGTCGTTTTTATTTGTCTATGGACCATGTGTCTAAAAATTAAATCTTGGAATAATATTAATGTTTCATGCATGTGTCACTAATCTCTCCCTTGTCTGCTGTGACACGCCCACTGTTTGTGCTGTGTTCATTACTGCATCGGCCAAAACAAGTGTGTTGTACCCATGGACTGAACATATTAAAGTTGTCCCAATTATGGATGTAATTGATCATTTTCATAATCAATTTATTGAAAGATTAATCTTTTGATTGATGGAGTTGTATTGGATCCTGAAATGGGAGTGGATAAATCGCTACTAATAATTTAAAACCTTGGCAAAATTGTGTTTGGGTATTATTTTTTTCCTTTTTTATTCTGTGATTTCCCTATTGGGCCTTGTAATGGATTCACTTTAAGTATTTCCTGGTTTTGAGTTCTAACTTATACAATGTTAGCTATTTACTTGTTAGCTGCTTTTACAGATCATACTCAGTTAATTTGTACTAAATATAGATTCTTCAAGTGGATTCTGTCTTTTTACCTCGAGAGGCAGGACCACAGCGCCACCTGCAGTCCGACTTCTTATGCACAGAATCCCTTTGTCGATCCCTTGAGAACGACAAACACTGACGCTGGATCAAAGAGGCAATAGAAATACAGAAACGTGCCCCCAGGACTATAAACCAAGACGAGGGGGCAGTTTTACTCTCACACACTTAGGATTCTGTCCTGAAGAAGTCGGACTGTCGGTGGCGCTTTTGTCCGGCCTCTGACGGCACCGATAACTGTTTAAAATGGCTGACAAGACATGTTACTGGAACATCACATGACCACTCTGAGGAAGACTTCCACTTTAGTCTTAAAACAAAGAATCTGAACTGAAGGGTGTAAGCAGATCTTGAAAACCTACTGATAAAGATCGGTGTACGAAAACTTCCTGGATTGGTGCCTTCCTTGCAAACAATAGTTAAATAATCTCTGTCTACTTAAAGGTTTATAGGGGGATTTTCCCAAATTTTAGGAATGAACCGCCCTTTCCCCTTTGAAAAATCTCTCTGGTTTTATTTGACGAGCACATATCACCAGAATGATTGACAATTAGGAGGACCAATTGTCTTGATGATCCACCCGGAAGTTGAAAATCCTCCTATATACCTTTTAATACAATGATTTTTGACACTGAACTGAAACTGAATTGTTCAAGGCAAATAAGTCCATAAATAGTTCATAATCATTCATTTCAATCTTGCATGCGTCTTTCACATATATTTATTTATGTCTGCAGTGCGTCTGAGTGTCTCCTTACCAAGCGCGGTGTCCATTCATGATACTGGGGACTCATTATTGCAGAACGCACAGGGCAGTCTATTGAAGCTGGCGTTGGCGAATCAAAGCGTGGCCGGGTGAATGGTGCGCATTCATCAGAAGCGGCAGCTGCGGCGGCAGTGTGCGCTCCGGCCAGCCCCTGTGTTAATGGTAATCCGGCAGATCCTCATGACTTATCCTTTATCCTTTATGACCACGTTTGTCAGGCCTCTGCGAAATAATGCCCCCCCCCCCAGTAGCTTACATAACACCCCGCAAACACTGCCATAATCTGATGAACGCAATCATCTGGCGGAGGCGAGAATTGGGGATTTTGGATTGGATCTGTCTGGCTGCTGCGATTCAACGATTAACGCCACAAGCAAAAGAAACACGTGAGGCGGAAACAAGAGCTCTTTTTCCTCATTGTTTTTTATCATTCAATATCTACTTTCTTGCACACAGACAGGTGCAAGCTCAGTTAAATACATAATACATACTATAAGTAGGGATGCACCGATAGTGACATTTTGGGCAGATACCGATGTTTACCATAACAACTTGGCCAATGTTTTTTCCTTCTGTTATTCATATGTTAAGATTAAGGTTAAGAGATCCTTAATTTGTCCCCTTGCGAGGAAATTTCAGTATTGCATCACAAGTTACAGAACAGTTGAAAGGAGCAGCACACAGCACAAGATAAGTGAACAATAACTATACTAATTAAAATAAAACAAAATCTCAAATTCTAAGTATAAAGGGCTCTCTTCTTATATAGTTCTTGACGCCTTCAGTTTTGTTTTTCTTCGGCTTCTTACATTCGCTGTACACCGCTTCACGCTTCTCAAATGTCCAATGAAATTTTTTGTGTTAAATGATTTTCTAGCAGTCCTCCTTGAAATCTCACTTCAAAAAAACTTCATCACGCAGATCTTTTTTGGATGCTGTATTATATTGCCACACGACTACCGGCCATAACATTGGCCGGTGCATTCCTGAATATAAGCAACATTTTGCTGCTAAGTAATTGATGTGCTAAATGTCTTTTTAATATGTTTTGAGACCATTGTTTTTTCCTTGTTGTAATGCTGTGTCAGCCCAGTCAATACAAACTTCAGTGTTCCTTGTGGTCAAAACAACATGCTAACCTTTCCCATGGTTGTCCCAGGTCGACACCACATACCAACACGGGTCTAAAAACCGGGGTCTGCAGTGGACATCTTATGTACAGTGGGTTGTTTTGGCCAAATCCAAAGCAAACGGCAATCTATCATTCTTTTCATTTATGACCATTTATGGACAGTGGTCATCTCGCTCCACATAGACTAATGACATTTCCTGTGCTTTCCCTTTTTTGATTATTCCGCATCTTGGTGATTCTGGTGATTCTTTGGTGAATCTTACAACTGCTGTTTTAATTTAGGACTACACACATTGAATAATCACAGTGGAGCTGACATTGGAATGTTGTTTAAATTATCATTAATAAGTAATATGTGGCTATAATATATTGCATACTGACCAGTTGGCTCTGGCCAGTCTGATGGAAGAGTGTTGCATGCAGATGTGGGCCATTGTCTTTTGCCTGTTTCTTTGAGTTTTGAAAAGGCAACCAAGAATAAAAATGCCCAGCAGTAAATCATATTATCCCATAAAATACGACATTAGATATTTTGCTCTTTTCTTTTCATTTGTGTGACAGGACTCTGATAAGCATAAGTGAAATTGAAAAAAGTTGTGTAAACGTCCTTGGATTGTATTTAGTTGTGTAGTTCTGACTGCAGTCTCGTCCATCTCTGCAGTGGTGATGTCCTGAAGAGCCTCCGCCGGTGAAGGACGTGCCAGGCCGGCCCGCTGCTGATGGGAGCCGGAGAGGAGCCATGAGCGCTCGTGATGGCGGAGGGGGAGGAGGAGGGGGAGGCACCCTGGGGCGACGGCAGCGCTTCGAGAACTCAGAGTTCACCGTGCGCATCTACCCCGGGGCGCTGGCCGAAGGAACCATCTACTGCCCCATCAGCGCGCGCAAGACCACTACCGCCGCGGAGGCCATCGAGAGGGTCATCGACAGGTATGAGCCACAAACGCAACATTCTGTGAACAAAGCCGACCACGCGCTCTTCATACTCTATACATCTCCTAAGGCACGGCACATTTATTTGTATAGCACAGTTCAACTCAAAGTCTTTAACCAAAACAAGATAGAAACAATGACACAAGCATTAAAGGTGCAACGGATTTTTGTTAGCTTAGCAGTAGCACCGAGTCAAAACCACTCCCCCTCTCCCTTGTCCTCCACCAAACCCAACCCCCAGAAAACATGAAGGTTTCTGTAATAACGCTGTGCTTAAAATGTGAAACCATTACACTACATTAGAGCTCAAGTCTGTGAGTGATTAGCTAGCTTCCCCTAACAAAGTAGCAATTAGCAAAACTGCTTTACAGAGCCTGGCGGCGTCAGTCTTTTTATACAACGTCATCTGATTTTCTCTTCTTTGCCACAACAGAGCGAGTGGCAAATGTGAAATCTGTCACTTTTGGGGGGAGTTTTCGGTTCAGCCTTTATAGGTGTTTTAGAAAATCCAACTCGATAGCAACTCAGACAGGGTGAATGCATCCCGTTGGTTTATTTCTATTGGTCCGCTCCAAGATATTTATGATTTATTTTTTGAGGCTACAGGCATCTGGTCCATTCCTTTTTGAAAACACGTGATAACTTCACTACTTTTGGGGTTTAGGGTCATTTCGCCACAGTATTTAAAAAAAATGCGTCCGGATACATCATTGATTGCATCTTTAATATCATTAATAATAACGGTGCATTAGAAAGAAATACATTCCTATAGTTGTATCCACAGCTAAACAAAACTGCTTTAACCAAGATTTTAACAAAGTCAGGGTCTGGCCTCCTGCTGGTGCCAAAGTCAGGACTAAACATTGGGGAGGCAGCGTTTCAAATTTCAGTATTACTGAAAATGTGACACAGGCTTCTACTGTGACAATGTTCAAAACCAGTTTTAAAAAGTTCTGTTTAGCGGTACATCTGAAGGACTCTATCTTCACTCTTTTACATGTACTGTGATTATTTATTTATGATTGTAATTCCTTGATAGACTCAGTTCATAAACAAGGGAACTCAAATACATTTTCCTTGCCGTTCCTAAATTAAGAGAACTCGTCCTCTCAAAGTCACCATCATCATGCTTCCCCAGTCTGCTGGAACAGCAGCATCACAGAGAGGGACAGGAAGACAAGGTCATCAGGAAGTCCAGCTCAGTCCTGGGCTGTTCCCTGGACACAGTGCAGCAGGTGGGGGACAGGAGGGTCCTGGACAAACTAACATCTATGCTGGACCATGACTGTCACCCCCTGCAGGACACTCTCTCTGCTCTGGAGAGCAGCTTCAGTGACAGACTAATTCACCCTCGCTGTGTGAAGGAGAGGTTCCTGCGCCATGTTGTTCAGTGCTCCCCGAGGGGGGCGTGACTGTTTACATCTGAGGCTTCTCGGCCCCCACCACCCCCCTCCTCTTCCTTACCAGCACCGGGTGAGTACTGTGGTGCAAACACTGACCCCTGTCCGTCTGGCAGTGTAACGACAGTCCTGCCACTGAACTGTGCTGACTCAGTTATGCATCTGGAACTTAACAAAGTACAACAGAGTTCACTTTTTAAACCAATAGAGACTGTGTGTGTTCCTCGCACCAGCTCAGAAATGTGTTTTAACTTGAATAAACACAAATTTAAAAGAAGGACAGCAGTTAGACGGTCCAACTCTGGAAATCTAATTCCAGTTCTTTGTAATCAATCAACTAAACCCACTGACACTGATATTAATTTTAACCTTGCTCTACTTAATGTCAGATCACTATGCAACAAATCATTTTTAATTAATAATTTTATCTGTTCGTATGATCTTGATTTTATGTTTATGACTGAAACATGGCTTGACCATAATACAGGAGATGCAGTTTTAATAGAAGCCTCACCACCAAATTTCAAATTTGAATATGAAACACGAGAAAATAAAAGGGGGGGGGGCATAGCAGCAGTTTTTAAAGATCGTATTGTCTCCCATAGGGTGTCTCTTGGGAAATTTTCATCATTTGAGTATGTTTCTTTTAAAATAGAACAAAAGAAATCTTCTTCCATTCTTATTATTGTTGTGTACAAGCCGCCACAGTCATGCCATAGTTTCACTGATCATTTCACTGAGTTGCTTTCAGTTGTGTGCACAGATTTTGATGGTTTAGTCATTATAGGCGATTTTAATATTCATGTGGATAATGTTAATGACAGATACGCAAAAGAGCTGAGTTCCATACTTGAATCCTTTGGCCTCACTCAGCATGTGAGTGGCCCCACCCATAGCAGAGGACACACCTTGGACCTGCTTATCACGAAAGGGGTGAATATTTCAAAAGTTAATGTAGTTGATGTTGCTCTGTCGGATCATTTCTGTGTATTTTTTAACATGTGTTTTGCTACCAGACCACCCGCTAAATATGAAATTGTTAGAAGTAGACACTTAAATGAAAACACGGGTGAACTATTTATGGGAATGATCCATTTTGAGAACACATCATGTTCTACTGTAGATGAACTGCTTAACTCTGTCACCTCTAGTGTGTTGAATGTTCTGGACGCCATTGCCCCTGTGAAGGTAAAAATGGTCACAAATAAGCAAAAAGCCCCATGGATAAAAGCAGGCCCGGTCAGGGCACAGAAGCAAGAGTGCCGGAGAGCAGAGAGAAAGTGGAGAAAGTCCAACCTCCAGGGTGATTATAGACTCTTAAAAGAGAAGTTGTGTGAGTTTAACAGAGTACTACGTAGAACAAGAGAATTATACTTTTCTGAAACTATTGAAGGCTGCAGCAATAATCTGCGTGTTCTATTTTCAACAATCAATAGATTAACGAACCCCCCTGTTGAGTTGCCATTAGAACACTACTCCAAATCCAGGTGTAATGAGTTTGCACAGTTCTTCAGAGACAAGGTTCAGGGTATCAGAAATGCCATCACCTCTACAACACAAGTAACAATGCAACATCCAGTGAGGCTTTGTGAGCTAGCTCAATTTGCACCTGTCAATGATGAAACTGTTAAAAAGATAATCACAGGTCTTAGTTCCTCTACCTGCAGTCTGGATGTACTACCTCCTAGATTTCTGAAGTCTGTTATGTGTAGTCTATTACCCTCATTGACACAAATAGTAAACATGTCTTTTTTATCTGGAACATTTCCAATGGCCCTGAAAAAGGCAGTCATTAGGCCCCTCCTAAAAAAGAGCAGTTTGGATGCTGCGGTACTTGAAAATTACCGTCCCATCTCAAATCTGCCTTTCATGGGAAAAATTCTTGAAAAAGTTGCCTACCAACAACTTACTGAATTTTTAATATCTAATGACTCATTTGACATGTTTCAGTCTGGCTTTAGACCACACCACAGTACTGAGACCGCTCTAGTCAAGGTAACAAATGATATTCGGCTTAACACTGATGCAGGAAAAGTCTCTGTTTTAGTCATGTTAGATCTGAGTGCCGCTTTCGACACCGTTGACCATGAGATTCTCATGCAGAGACTGGAGGACTGGGTTGGTGTTGCTGGTACCGCCCTAAGCTGGTTTAGGTCCTATCTAGAAGAAAGGAAGTACTGTGTGGAGATTGGAAACTATGTCTCAGATAATATGGCCCTGACCTGCGGAGTGCCACAGGGGTCGATTCTGGGACCTCTCCTGTTCAATATTTACATGCTGCCATTAGGTCAGTTAATTCAAAGTATGAAAGTGTCCTACCACAATTACGCTGATGACACTCAGATCTATGTCTCACTGACTGCAGGAGAGCATGGGCCGGTGGACTCACTCCTTCGCTGTATCCAGCGGATCAGTGAGTGGATGCAATGCAATTTTCTCCAGCTAAATGCGGACAAAACCGAAATGATTGTCTTTGGTCCCGAGAAACAAAGAGAGACCGTCATTTGTCACCTTCAGTCTCTCTCCCTAAGGCCCTTAAATAAGGTCAGAAATCTGGGAGTAATAATGGACTCTGACTTAAACTTCAATAGCCACATTGGATCGGTAACATCAGCAGCTTTTTATCATCTGAAAAATATTGCCAAAATTAAAAATATTGTGTCCAGGGCAGACTTGGAGATTCTTATCCATTCTTTTGTTTCCAGTAGGCTGGATTACTGCAATGGCCTGCTCACAGGTATCTCCAAACATGCAGTAAGACAGTTGCAGTATATTCAAAATGCTGCAGCCCGAGTCCTGACTAGAACCAGGAAGTACGACCACATTAGTCCGGTCCTCAGGTCTCTGCACTGGCTTCCCGTGGCCCAGAGGATAGACTTTAAAGCAGCTCTCCTGGTGTACAAGTCTCTCCATGGCCTCGCACCAAAGTACATCCATGATATGCTAGTCCCATATGAACCAGCCCGGACTCTGAGGAGCGCAGGGACGGGACTCCTGTTAGTGCCCAGAGTCAGGACTAGACAGGGGGAGGCTGCTTTTCAGATTTATGCAGCTGGAGTCTGGAACGGTCTTCCTGAGGATGTGAGACTGGCTGCCTCTCTGTCAATGTTCAAATCCATGTTAAAGACTTTTCTTTTTTCCCGTGCATACAACTAGAGAATTTTATCTTTTTAACACACCTTGTTATTTATTGTTGTAACTTTTTGTGTTTTTAACTATTTTATTGTTTTTAATTACTTGTGTGATTTTTATGTTTTTAAATTACTTATGTGATTTTAATGCTTTTTAATTACATATGTGTTTTTAATTGTATTTTAATGGTGATGATTTGTGCATTGTGTGGTGTGGACTGTGAGGCGCTTTGTGTTGCCCTGTGCAGGAAAAGCGCCCTATAAATAAAGATTGATTGATTGATTGATTGATTCCGTAGGTCTTTCCTTCCTGCTGCTGTCAGACTGCACAACGAGAATGTGTAACAGGAACTGCTGAGTCTGCACAAGTGTTTCTGATAATTCACTAGTAACTTTGTCACTAGTCACTTTACCTGTTATCAGTACTACTGTATTATTACATATCTGATATTTCTTCCTTTCACCGTCACTTTACCTGTTGATATTTGACTGTATTATTACATATCCATCTGATAATTCTCCCATTCAAGTCACTTTACCTGTTGATATTATTTCTGATGTTTATTCTGCTCATATTCATATTCTCATTCTCCGCGGCTGATGTATAATATAGACATCTGTAAGTTTCCGAACCAAGTGCAATTATAGCCCAGAGTTTATCTCATTTTATTTTATTCTTATCTTAATTTTATCGTGTATTACCTTAAATAATAGACTCAATTTGATGTGTGCAATCTGAGTGCTCTTATTTCCTCTCTCTGGTGTAATGGCAAGGCAAGGCAAGGCAAGTTTATTTGTATAGCACAATTCATACACAAGGCAACTCAAAGTGCTGAACAAAACAAGAAAGCATTAAAATCATAAATAATCACAGTACATAGAAAAAAATAAAAAAATAATAAAAAAAAGATAAAAATATAAAATCCCTCAGTTGTATGCACAGCTAAACAGAACCGTCTTTAACCTGGTTTTAAACATTGTCAGAGAGGAGGCCTGTCTCACATGTGCGCAACGATGACACTGAAATTTCTCCACTGTGAGACTAATAAAGGTTTATCTTATCTTATCTTATCTTATCTGAATAACCACGTTGGCTTCTCCGCTGTCTAGGCTGCAGCTGGACCGCACCAAGTGTTATGTCCTGGCCGAGGTGAAGGAGTTCGGGGGGGAGGAGTGGATCCTGAACCCCTGTGACTGTCCCGTTCAGAGGATGATGCTGTGGCCCCGCGTGGCTCTGGAGCAGCGGCCCCTGTCCGGAGGAGAGGACTACCGCTTCCTGCTGCGCCTCAAGAACCTGGACGGCTCCATCCACTACGGCGGTAGTCTGGCCATGTGGCTGCAGGTGACGGAGGAGCGGCGCCGCATGGTGGAGCGCGGCCTGCTGCCTCAGCCACACGCTCAGGTACGCACTGAAACAACATGAGCAAACTGATATTGCTAGTATTACATGAGTTACCTTTATCAACTCTACTCCACTTTCAATACGTAAATGTTGACGTTTTTTGAATGAGTACTTTTTGAGCAACTCTGTGGATGTGAGTGTGTGTGTGTCATAAAACATATTATTTTATATTATGTGGGTATTGAAAATCAGTGAATTAATCAAAAATGGCTTCCTGTAGCCTCCAGCCTCTCGGCACAGAGTTGGTTCATTTTAAAACGGAATATTCTCCATGTGCATCTCAGCCCATTAACCATGTTTGTATGCACACTCTTTTGGGTCTTGTCCCTTTCCTTTTGTTGACAGGTGGAATTACTATGTTAACCTATAACTACAGTTATACTGTACCTCAGTAATCCCTCCGATCCCTGCATGTAGTAGTGCATGTAGTAAAAATGTTAAATGATTTTGGTTGCCAGATATGCAGATGAATCCAGCTGAGACCTTAATAACTGAATAGACAATAGTTTTGTCAACAACAAATCTATAACCAACACCTTTTTCACAAAGATAGAAATCCTGGTTTTGATTTGAGAATCATAACAAGACCTTTTTTAGTTCTGTGCCACATGTTTCTTTACCAGTGGGATTCGGGGAATCTGGTTACCCAGATCACGGACTTTCTGATTGGTAAAACCGTGGAGTGCAGGACATGGAAACAAGATTCAAGGGCTGTAAAACTAATTTTAAAATCTGAATATCTCGTCTAAACTACTGTTTATAAGTTAAAGAAGTATTTGAAAAGTTTTATTTATGCCTTTTACAGATTAGGGCCCTTTTTAATGATGACTCGACATGAAATTCTTACTTATTGCTACTCTAAGAAATGTATACATGCCTTTACATTTTTTCATCTTACAACTGGAGCCACAAACGTTGCACGCCTAGTTTGTGACTTTCTGTTACTTACAACGACAATAAGAATATTTCTGGTTTTGATTGGGACACAGGGAGACTACGCCGACCTGTGCTGCCTGCCGGAGCTGAACGAGCGCTCGCTGCTGGACAACCTGCGCTCTCGCTTCCGCCAGGAGCAGATCTACACGTACGTGGGCAGCATCCTCATCGTCATCAACCCCTTCAAGTTCCTCCCCATCTACAACCCCAAATACGTCAAGATGTACGACAACCACACGCTGGGCGAGCTGGAGCCGCACATCTACGCCGTGGCGGATGTAGCTTATCACGCCATGTTACAGCGCCAGAGCAACCAGTGCATCGTCATCTCTGGCGAGAGCGGCTCCGGAAAGACCCAGAGCACCAACTTCCTCATCCACCACCTGACCGCGCTCAGTCAGAAAGGCTATGCCAGCGGAGTGGAGCAGATCATCCTAGGAGCGGGGCCGGTGCTGGAGGTAAGAGCCACATGCACTCTGGGCCACTTACACTCTGGGCAGCTGGTAGTCTGGGCCACTGATAGTCTGAGCTCTGCAGCATCTCTTTGTCCAGAGACCTTCCAGAGACTTTATATAACAGCAGTATGTGTTCACGGAGGTGCGTCATAAGTTTATTTTATTATTAAGCGGTGCTTGCGCATCGGCGAACATGCTAACTCTAGCTCTGCTAGTTTATTCACTACTAGAGCCTGAATGAGAACAACTACTGTGTCCACCGTTGTCAATCCTGGTTAAGTCCTGGTTTAGTCCTGGTTTAGGTCCTGTTTTGGCTGTATTTTGTATTTTTGAGTTATTTCAGTCTGCTCGCGTCACGCGTGACCACTTTGCGACTCTCTGACCCGAGAGGGAGAGGGAGAGAGAGACAGGAAAACAAACAAGCATGCAAATAGAATTCATCGCGGCCAGGAAAACTATCGAGCTAATTTTAATTGATTTATTGAATATCTCGACAGGTCTACTGGTAGTCTGGGCCACTTACCCCCTGGGCCACTTGTAGTCTGGGCCACTTACACTCTGGGACACTTCTGAGGCTGTGCTCTGAGGGTTTGGGTTCAGTCTGGGTTTGTTGTTTCTGTGTTCAAAAGAGGTCCCAGACAGCTGCCTTGTGGAGGACCATAAATTACGTTTGTTCCATCTTCAATGACCTTGTTGATGTTTATTATGTGCAGACGTTTGACTGGAAAGGGACGTTTCATAAATCCATGTCATTTTTAAACTAGTGCAAAAACGTTATCCTTGAACATTCAGGACACATTGCCGCACCAGGACAGACATCATTATTCTATTAATAGGCCACTCTCACATGAAGGTGAGCTCCCAGAACATTATTCAAATACAACAGACTAAAGTCACAAAATGTTGACATAATGGAGTAACTCAAACCTCAGATGTAAGTTACAAGCATAAACTCATAGAACAAATAAAAAGTGTTGTTTGTGCGATTGCATCATGCACAAGATTTTGACTGTACTGACTCATATGATGTTTATATTCACTGAAAATTGGCCTTGGGGGCAGAGTAGTAAGGACTCTCGCTTCTCGGCAAGAAGGTCCTGGGTTTGTATCCTGGTCGGAACAGGGCTTTTTTTAGAGGAGTTTGCATTTTCACCCTGTGTCTGCGTAGGTTTCCTCCAGGTGCTCCGGTTTTCCCTACCACTAGAAACATGTACAATAGTTATGTATGTAATTGGGGGAGTGAATGGATGGTGTTGGTTTGAGGTTTTTGACGGTCCAATGTGTTCGCCGTCTCGTCTCTGTCATCATCGTGTGGAGTGATTGGAACATTATCTGAACTCATATCTGTTGGGGTGTTTCAATACATATATAGGCCAACAAAAACACAGAATGAGCAACAGATGTGTTCATGTTTTGCCTGTAATGTCTCTCCAATGTGTTTGTTATTATTGTGTTTGAACTGAATGCCCACTCTGAGGTTGTGTTCTGAAATCTCCGCCGACTATTGCTGTGTTCTCATAACTGGGTCAGCTGTTGCATCGACATTTAAGGACTTTTATCAACATTTATGGACATTGGTCTTCTGCCCCATATGGACCAATGGCTCTATGTGTTTTTTATTGTTGCACTTTCTGTGTTTGATTCTCTTATCTATGTTGGTAAATCGACAGGTTTGTAAAGTGCTCCTAAAGAACTACTGTTGTGATTTAGGGCTATACAAAAATGAATTGAGTTGAGTTGGTGCGATTGGCATGAGGCACAAGATTGGGTCCAAGATATTAAGATTTTGACTGTAGTGACTGCTAATGTTTGAAGAAACCAGGGGTGGGATTAAATAAGCTTTTCCCTTCTTCCCACTCCTTTTCGAGTATCTGCAAGTGTTTCTCTTGTGTATATAATATCTATAACTTTGTATTATGTAAATGTAACTCAGGGTTCTTTATGCACAATTTTAGTATTCTACTTTTGTTTCTTGAACACTTATTTGCTTGAAATAAACATGGCTTATTATACGTTGTTTATATGCACTGGAAATGTTCTACAGCGACCACTGCTCCTCACAGAGGCCAGAGTGGCATCACAGGATGAGTCAAACGCAAAGTATAACTTGAGGTGTAGGGTCAGAGAGTGTTTGGGCCTGTGTGTTGTCGGAGTGTGTGTTTAGTGTTGTCTGTTTGTAATGTATTGTTGTATGTTTGATGGGGTTGGAACCAAATAAGCATTTCCTTTTCGAACCAGGTACAGGTTATTTGTCTGTTATATTGATACATGTAAAAATATGTATTGTGCAGGTTCGATATAAAAAAATAATTTAAAAAACTTGTGAAGAGATGAGTAGGGTATGGTGTCATGGGGATAAAGATGCAAAAAAGGTCCCAGACAAGCTGCTTTGTGGAAGACCAAAAATGACGTTTGTTCCATCTTCAAAGACCTTGTTGAGGTTGATGTTTATTACGTCTGTTTGACTGGATAGGGGCGTTTCACAAATCCACAACCTTTTTACACGCGTTTAAATACTCGCCAACGTATAGGCCAACAAAACACATAATGAGCAACAGATTTGTTCTTGTGTTCCATGAAAATGTTGCTTTAAAACACGTATTCTTCCATTAAGGATGATTTTTGTGCTTAAAGACAATAGACTTTCTTCTCCACAGATATAACTTGTAACTTAGAACTTAGAACAAACTAGTACTAAATCTATGCTAGTTAATAATGACAGCAACAATCTGTTCGTTTTAATGTGGAGTTTTTGCAGTGCGCCTGAGTCTGCGGCCGCTTCGTGTTTTTGTGATTACAGCTCTTCCCGAGTCGAGTGGAAAACTTGTTTGAAGGCAGACAACCCAGGAAGCAGACTGTTTTTATATCTTTTCAACATTCCATCCATACTGGCTCGCTCGCCTTCTTCACGAGGGAGCTGTCACTGTAAAACACACAGCCTCTGACACCAGCACAGGCACACATTGTCTGCCCGTTCGTCCCCAGCATCAGCTAAATGCCTCCGAAGTTATGTAACGCCAGGCAACTCTCGCACAATGCAGGCGGGCAGGACGAGCAGCCGCGGAGCCGTGGGGCGAGTGCGAGGCCAGTCACGGCTCACGAGCAGCTGCTGAGGCCCCGACTGTGGCCTCTCCAATGGAAAAAACACACACAGTTTTAGATGATTTTAGAAGATTTGATGTACTCTTTTTTGATGAAACTAAGACTCAATTGTAACTCAAACATGTCACTCAAATCTAATGGTGTTACTAAGTGCTGCTGTGCCCTTGGGCAAGACTCTGCACCTGCATGGCCCCCGATGCTTTCATGTCATACAGAGCTGCAATATATTCCCTTTTAAAGTAACTCGGTAATGTAGCGTATTGCAAAACATAATTGGTCATTTACTACTTATCAATGTATGTCCAGTTGCTTGCCTATTCAGGAAAGTCTAATTTGAGGACATTTATGGACATTTATGGACATTGTTCGTCCCACTCCCTATGGACCAATGGCTCTCAGGTGTTTGTTATTTTTGTATATCCTAGTTTTAACTGATTCTCTGATCTGAATTTGTGAAGTCCTCTGAGACGACTGCTGTTGTGATCCAAGGCTATACATACATCTATAGAACTGAACTCTCAATTGACTTGCAAATGTTCCTTGTTCTCTCATTCGTGACAATTCATTTGAGAATATGAATTTTGATTATGAATATGAATTTTGTCGTAAATATACAGTACATTCAATTTGTCCTTCCTTGTAACTAGTAATATTCATACAGAATACTACAATAACATGAGTAATGTGTGCTCTACTTTGGATATGTCCGTGAGGGTCTGGTTGAGCAAAGGGATACAAATAAATAAGAAAAAGTTTATTTTTTGTATATTTCAACAGTAGTTATCTCAGAGGACTTTACATGACTGTCGACTTCGCCCACGCCGATCAGAGACACAAACTGTTCAAACACTAGAAATACAAATCCATAGAGCAATTGGTCCACAAGGGGGGATGACCAATGTCCATGTTAATTGCCTTTTGTAATAATATCCTCAAAAACACACCTCAAGTTCCCCCTGAAAAATTCTACCACAACTTCTACACATTCTACTACAGCAGTTTCATCCACTATTTTACTTTTTACTGCGCTGGAAAACAGCAGCAAGCATTTTTCTTGCTTTTTTCTACCTGCGATGTTGCTGCTGTACAGTGTTCACGGTTTTGCACTGGTCCAGACCAGAGCAGAGAGGATTCGTGGTCTGAACCAAGCGGATCAGGTGAAAATCCACTGGAGGAATGCTAACTTTTTGAAAACTGCTAATGAAGCCTTTAGCATTTTACTTTGGACTAGAGCAGAGAAAATTGTCCAAACCTAGTGGCTTCTCCATCTCTGCTGCTGTGACCTGAAGGGCTGTTGCTGATTATTACTATTGTTAGCTTCTTAGAATGATCAATTTTTTTATTTATTTTTTAGCTGCTACTGGATTGAATTTTTCCTAAGGGGATCAATAAAGTATTTATCTATCTATTTATTAAGTCCCCTTTCTTGTGCCAGCGAAGCCCGTCCTGACTGTCTGGCCGCATGAGCCATGTGCTCAGCGTTTACCGAGCAGCAAAGGCAAACACAAGCTGGAGGAATGCCATTCAGCGGTGCGCCCTGGTTAATGTGTGAGCAGAGATAATCCTGCCCGCTCACACGTGCTGAGGCCAGAGCCGAGCAGAGCGGAGAGGGCAGGGAGCAGCCTCTGTTTGCTCAGGGTGATTGCGTATCGGCCTGATGGCGATGCGAGCCAAGAGTGTGACGCTGCTGCTACTGCTCCTGACAGAGAGGAGCCTGGGACCTCTTTCAGCAGTGAGTGTTCTGTGGTCTTCCCCCAGCCTGAAGAAGCATCTCTACTGCTCGTTTGTACGGACACGGGCTTCTCACAGCTGTGTAGTGACGGATTATTCTGGTGAGCTGCCTGTTCTGGAAGTTCTGTATGAATCCAGACTCTTGAATTGAGCTCTTAAGATAATAAACTCTTCTGCCCCTTGGAAAGCCATGTTCCAGCTTCTTCCCTCTGGCAGAAGATATTGTTCGTTGAGATGCAGGACATCTCGTTTTGTTTTCCACAAGCTGTTATCAGTTTGAACAGAGCACTTTAAATGATCTTTCACTTCTTTTAGTGGATTGATTTCACAGTGCAATTTTTCCCTGCACTTAATTTTTTTTTTTGAAGTTTTGTTTTATCCCTGTATGTTTAACCTTGTTTTATTCATATACTTGTCATGTGAACAGTGGGGACCTTTGAAAATGTATTGCCATGTACAGAATGAATCTGAATCTCTTATACATCGGACATCTTTGGCTCATGAATATCATTTGTTTTTAATACTTACATGAATTTACAATGATGTCCCAAAAGACCAAACATTCAGAGTTGGCGATTAGCAGGATACTCCTCCGGCTATCACATATCCAGAATGGAAAAGTGTTTTGGTTACTTAGATAAATGCTTTATTGTCAGATACAAGGATCCGAAATTTGTTTTGCTGTTCAGCAGCTCCGTAAAAATACAAACAAGACATACAGGTATAAGACGATTCACAAAGACATTATAAACAATTGTCCGCTCGCCATAACACACTTTGATTTTATGACTTAAGATCCTCGTTTAGCTTCAGGATGGACTGATGGACAAAGGAGTTCCTCAACCTGACTTTATTAAAATGTGGCACACGGTACCGCCGCCCTGATGGTAACAGCGCATATTCGAGGTTCAGAACATGGCCGGGGTCTGAAGTGATGTTCTTAGCCAGTCGCAGTGTGTTGCTATGGTATGCAGCCTCGTACAGTCCATCCAGGGGCTGTCCTACAATCTTTGAGCAGATTTTAATCAAGTGTCGCAGTCCAGATTTAGCAGTGACAGAGAGACAGCTGTACCACACAGCGTTACAGTACTGCAGGACACTGAGAATCACAGAAGTGAAGAACAGAAGCAACACCTGACGAGACGCTCCAAAAGACCGCAGGCGACGGAGGAAATATATTCTTTGTTTAGTCTTTTTACAGATGAAGTCAATGTGGTGTTTCCAAGACAAGGAACAGTCTAAGACCACACCCAGATATTTGAATGACTCCACCTGTTTGATTGGCTCGTTGTTGATGATAGTGGGAGCTGTGGTTACTGGGTTTAAACTAAATACCACCTCCTCTGTTTTTTTGGTGTTTATTTCCAGAGCGTTGTTTTTGCTCCAAATCACAACCTTGTCTATGCCCTGCTGGTGCAGCCCAGGACTGTCAGTATTTGACAGAAGGGTCACCAGGACCGTGTCATCCGAATATTTGAAGATGTGTTGATAGTTTGAAGTAGTTCGACAATCGTCGGTGTATATGGTGAACAACAGAGCTGAGCTTACACAGCCCTGGGGGGCTCCAACAGAGGTTGTGATGGCAGAGGAGAGTGTATCATTTACTTTGACCAGCTGGACTCTGTTGATGAGGAAAGATGCATACCAGTGAATCAGATAGGGATTAACTTCATGATGGGAGAGTTTCGAAATCAAAATGTCCGGTTTTATTGTATTGAAGGCAGATGAATAGTCCAGAAAGAGAGCTCTTGCGTAGTTGTTGGATTTGTCGAGGTGTTTGGTGATAGTGTGGATGAGGGAAGCAACAGCATCCTCGGTGCCACAACCTGTTTTATACGCAAACTGAAAAGGATTCAGTTTGGCACTAATTGAACTTTGAAGATGTTTTAGCAAGATTCTCTCCAAGGCCTTCATAATGACTGAGGTTAGAGCAATGGGTCTGAAATCCTTGTGTACTTTTGGACTTTGAGTTTTGGGCAGTGGTTTGATATGAGAGGTTTTCCATGCTTTGGGAACTGTGCATGTGTCAATCGATAACTGAAACACTGGTTGCCAAGCTGGAGCCAACTCTGTGGCAAAGTTTTTTAAAAGAAAGGGACTACACTTATCGGGCCCTTCAGCTTTTTTGATGTTTGTTGCTTTGAATGTTTTTCTCACCTCATCAACAGTGATCTCAATCCTGTCCAAACCTGGTTGAATATTTGCAAGAAGTTCTTGACATTTCTGATGACTGCCAGTCATGACTTCTTAATTAAAGACAGGGGCACCTACATATCTAAGCACAAACAAATACCTCTGTAATAAAATCCATCTAACTAATTCCTCGCTCTCATAACACTTTGGTTCTATCATACGTTTTCACACGCATGCATTTTTTGCCACTGTCATAAAGAGGACTGCCCTCACAAGGTAAAGGCGCACCTTATTTATCCCCCTAGGGCAATTCAGCCTCTGCATTCTGATGCATCCTGATGCCACTATGGCTTATGTCAGAAGCAGTGGTCGCCGTAGTAACAGTGCCCAGGGACCAGATGTTGATGCTTGCCGTAGTCAGGACTATCACATCTGGAGGATTTTTACCTATTGTGCATGTTTTTAGTGACAGTGGAAACCGGAGCAACTGGAAGAAACATACGCAAACACGAGTTGAACATGCAAAGTAGGTCTCGTGGTGGGCTCAAACCCACGACCTTCAGGCCCATAAGCCGATGCTCTACCAACTGAGCTACTTTCAATATCAATAACAACAAAGTAACAATAATAATCATAATCATATTAATCATAATCATATTAATAATCATAATCATAATATAATATTGTGATTAGTTCTCAAGATTTTACTTTTACATGCTTTCTGTTGTAATATTCATTATTAAAGATAAAGTGCATTTTGTAGAAAACAGACTATTTCCCAGTGTGTTTTCTAAAGTGATGGCACAGACGAGCCCCTCCCAGAGACTTTTCAACCACACTGGTCCAAAGGGATGAAAAATGGCCTCTTGGTCAATAATGGCTCATCTGGCGCTGTTTGATAGAGTGCCATTAGCAGATGTGTTTCAGTAGAAAGAAGCCAATATTACACAAAGTATTGTATGAAAAACATCTGTGATGAGATAATCAGTGGCTGTAGATCTTCCACTGGGACAGATCTCAAGGCCGGGATCAAGCTGTTGTGTTTTGGTTCTTTCTATGAACTTAATCTTCAATTTCTCAGTGATGGGCCTGAACAATGTGCCTTGTACCAATTTTTAGTCGTCAAAAAACAATGTTTCATTTTCAACAGTTTACAGCAGTCCAAGCTTATTGCTCTTATAATAATTATCAGCAAGTTTGTAAGTACTTTCAGCACATTTCCAAGACCAGAGCACTTTGTTGTTGCAGTAAGCCAGCATTGACCATGTTCAAGCTCAGAAACTCCAAATCGGTCGCTCTCTAGTCTTTCCTTTTACATTACATCATACACTCTTTACAAAATGTGTGTAAATGGAAAAACATCCTGAAGACGCAGGCTCTGTACATGGGTCAGGGACACATTTGAGAAAAGGCAGATTATGTGACCTGGATTTTTATTGTTTACTAAGCATTGCATTCTTTGAGATTTGAAAATTCAATCTGTTGTCATTGAGACCATAGAGCGAGGGACCATAGAGAGAGAGAGAGACCATAGAGAGAGAGACCATAGAGAGAGAGAGACCATAGAGAGGGAGACCATAGAGAGGGAGACCATAGAGAGGGAGACCATAGAGAGGGAGACCATAGAGAGGGAGACCATAGAGAGGGAGAGATAGAGAGAGACCATAGAGAGAGAGAGAGAGACCATAGAGAGAGAGAGAGAGAGACCATAGAGAGAGAGAGAGAGACCATAGAGAGAGAGAGACCATAGAGAGAGAGAGACCATAGAGAGAGAGAGAGACCATAGAGAGAGAGAGAGACCAGAGAGAGTCAGGACTACAATTATTTAAATTTGTATTGTTGTATGTTGTGTATTGACACGTCAACAATTAAAATAAATAAAAAAAATAGGCCGAACGAAACGTCGTAAGAGATCCTTTGGCAAAGGAACTTTGGATGTCAGATTGTACAACAAACCTGTGCAAGTTTCCTGCTGCTGGTGACCTGAATTTATCCTACAGGGGATCAATAAATCTATCCATCTGAGGTGTCAAGCACGCAACTATCAGACGGAAAAACTCTTGATTCTTTTGGAGCCTTGACAGACATTCTCTTCGTGTAGGATTCCTGACACGCGCTGTCATCAAATAGCGTTCATAATGAAACTCGGATGCAGCCGCCTGACTACACGGAAGGCGTTGCGCAGGTTAAACAAACAGCGACCACGAGCCTTCGTTTGTCATCCTGAGCGAGCCGCCAGCGAACCGGTCCGACGCGCTCACTCTGGACTTTGATTGAACTTTTGCAAAGGCAGGTGAATACAGGCAGTGGTGAGATCTCCTGGCCTGTGTTGGCTAAGCACTTCTTTGCTGCCTGTCATCCTGGTGTTTCCCCGGGGCCCCAAGCCTCTGCCCCTGGCCCCAATTCCACGCTCCAGTTGCGCATCATGTGCCTTTAGACATAAGTCAGACCCATCTCACAGATGCAATGTATTTCAGTGATTCAAATTCTGTTTTCATATTAATTGAAAGCTTGGGTACCACATTTTCAAACAAGTATAAGTGTGTAATAACATGACATTAATCTTACTTATGCCTCAAGAATGGTATTACTACTTTTCACACGCACATGTTTTGACCTTTGTCTGGAAAAAGTTGATCTAAACATGTGACAAAAGAAGTGAACAAGAAAGGACCAACTCAACCAATCAGCTGAGAAAAGGCAGATTTGTGAACTGAATATTTAGTGGTTTACTAAGGACTGCAATTTTTGTGATTTGTGGATTCAATCTGTGTTGCAGCCGTCGTCACTAAGGCGTGACACAGCTATCGGGGCCCCATGGTCACAAGTGTATCCATCTACTTTGATTTTACTGTTTAACATCCTCCTCAGGGACTACAGGTGTAAATTAGCGCTGCTGCTACAACCTGGTACAATGCATCTCTCCTTTTGGCTAAGGATTATTGTACACTGTCCCTGTAAAACTAAAAACCATACAATACCTCTTACCGCTGCACTCTTTTCCAGTGCGATGCGAGCCTCCAGGACAAGAGAGACAGGAAAGCGCCAAAAACATGTGTTTGTAAAGTAAAAGATCTTGTTTAAGGCCGACATGTGGGTCGGGTTTTCGAGTTGTTCCTTTGCGATGTAGAAGGGTCTAACGACAGTGGTGATGATCCAGGACATTTATTAACATTTATGAAATTTTTTAGAGATTATGGACCAATGGCTGACCAATGCGTTTGTAATCCTCCAAGATGACTACTGTTGTGATTTAGGGTTATACAAAAACACATTGAGTCAAATTGTATGCGTGAATTACAGCAGTCATGAGAGTCAGCCAGCCCCTGTGTATGAGGAAAGTGCACTCCTTGTTTGTGGGAGGAGTCAATTCCCACAAACTGAGTCTAAATATGAAAAGCCACAGTGATTATAACCACCTGAAGTCATTCCATCAACATAAAGTCAGGACTGATTTTGTCACATGGGTGAAATGAAATGATCCCAAAAATGCAGAAAGTAATACAAATCAAAACTCTGAGAAAACACATGGACCAAGGACAGAACTGAAACAGACGTGGGAATGACAATGACGGAACAGGAAGTGAAGGAACACCCATCCATTTTCTATCCTTTAATCCATTTCTGGGTCAGGGGGGTGGCAATCAGAGATGCCACCCAAGTCTCATAGCACCAGCCCCTCACTGACCCTCTGCAGGTGGTGAGTCCACAGGAGGACGGCTGCTCTCTGAGTGTGAGCATAGCCTTGATCTTTCAGTGGGGGCTTTGGGCAAAGTGGGGTTAAGTGTCTTGCCCAAGGACACAACGACAGCAGTCATCAGTGGGAGTCGGTGGAGAAGGTGTAGAGGTGGGAATTGAACCCACGACCTTCAGGCCTGAAGGCCAATGCTCTACCAACTGAGCTACTGTCGCCCATGTGTGAAGGAACACACAGGGTTTAAATACAAAAACACTAATGAGACACAGGTGACACACATGGGGGTGGGGCAGGTCATCACACAACAGGAAGTAGAACAAAGGAAGACCTGTTACAAAATAAAACAGGAAAATACACCTAAAGCCATGACGGATTTTACTGTAAATGAGCATATTCTTATCGTTTTCTTTCGTGCACCGTCATAGATGGTGGGCTCGACCCGGTGCCACGCAGGCGCAAACTACCGAACCAGAAAATTGTGGCTGCGCATTTTTGCCGCATTAGCGAGGGGTTGCATTTGCCTCTTGCAATTACGGGGCAGCAGTGCAGAGCGCAGGTGGTGGAATTCGAGGGTCACTGCCTCCGGCTCCAGCTCTTGGCCTCCGCAGAGCTGTGGGGTCGGTTTCTTCTGGAGTGTGTGCGTCCTCCGTAGCCGCTCATCATGTTAAGTAGCACTGTGGTGTTCCAGATGTGCGCCTGTCAGAGCCTGCTGTTACAGGTTGCCCCCGGAGGATGATGGAGCGCGACCCACACTGACATTTGCGCAACTGTTGAAAGTGGGTGTTCTGCAGGGTTAGGGCGCTGTTCTGATAAAACGGGCAATGAAGCAAACATTAGGAGGATTTACACGGCAGAAAATAACAACAATGCTTAATAAATGCTTGAATTCAAATGTTTTTTCCTTCATTTGAGCACATTTTTTTGAACGCACACCTGCAGGAGGCTCAGTGAGGGGCTGGTGCTCTGTGTACTGGGTGGTAGCTCTGACTGCCACCCTTCGACCCTGTAATGGAAGAAGGGAAGAAAATGGATGGAAGGATGTTTAAAATGTGTTCATATCGGGTAGTCAGAAAGTCAGAGTTTCCTGTGGAACTGAGCCGTACTCTGACTTTTGAGAGTGAGGAGTAGAGGCCAAAGTCACTCTGAGCTTCCCTTCCTCGTCATCAATATGTAGGGTCAGAGGGCATTAGAGGCAACGTGTATATGTGTGTGTGTGTGTGTGTGTGTGTGTGTGTGTTGCATCCAAAAGCACATGTTCCTGCAAACCACCACCATCTGTGCGCGCTCACTCAGGCTGATGCGCTCATGCTGGACACACAGCTGGACACGCAGATTTATGCTCTGAATCACTGCTGCAGGCTCTGCTCCTGCACGGCCCCCGCAGAGGTCAGGGGCCGCTCTTTTTTAGCTCAGAAAGGATTTGATTCTGAATGTTGAGCGATAAAATTATACTACATGTTGGAGTGCCCAAGTACTCTCAGTTTGAATACGACAGACAAACCCAGGCAGGTCCAAGCTAAAGCCTTTGGGCCAAATGCAACCCTCTGTGTCATTTTATGTCAACATAAAGGCATACAGGAGGATTTTCTACTTCCGGGTGGATCCTCAAAACTATTGGTCCTCCCAATTGTCAGTCATTCTGGTGATACGTGCTCGTCAAATAAGACCAGAGGGTTTTGTTCAAAAAGTGGAAAGGGCGGTTCTTTCCTAAAATTTGGGTAAAATCCTCCAATATACTTTTAACGCTAGTAAACTTCAGTTCAGATCAATGTGAATAAATATAGACGCATCTGACCATTTCAAGCGCAGACCAGCCTAAATTGGGTCAAAGAGGTTTTAGTATCTGGGTTGTCAGCCCCTGGACAAGTCTGGTTAAATAACGTGGTCCTCTTGCTGGACTTTTTTGTGGTCAAAAAGAAAAAGAAAAACATGATCAGATGAAGGCATAAAGATGAAATGTCATGAATAACTGAGATTTTGGACGTCTGAGCTGAGTGTTTTTCCTGCAATTTTGATTCCCGCATCTGCACTTCATGAATTCGTTTTTTTTGGTGTGCGATACCTGCTCTTTCTACCTCTTACTTGGTCAAAATGTAGGTGCACAAATGTGGTTTTTACAGGGCCCGTACCATAATTCGATACATAGAGCTGATATTCATATGCTGTAAAAGTCAAAACGTTGGGGTCAAAATGTCCAGCACGGTTGGAACATGGTTAAAAGTTCAAAGGGATCATTAAGCAGAAAGAGTCCGCTAAAGCTGCTCTGGGATGTGTCACACGCTCCCGACACCACGGCGGCTTTAATCGTGTATAAGCCTGTGTTATGTGCCGCCTGTGAATGCTGCGGTGATACTTTGGGAGTTTTTCCAACATCATCCAACTTTTACTGGGTTTCTAGGTCACAGTGTGCGCAGCCAAAGGCAGCAACAGCCCGGGCCCTCAGATACTCAGGACATGTACAGTCATTTACTGTTGAGAGCACTTAACCTCGTCTGATATCACTGTGCTGGTATTTTAACCAAAAGTTCAGTTGGAGGTATTTCTGACTAAAAGACTAAATTAATTGTCTAACAAAAAACGGTAGATTGCATTGTTTTCAGAACCGCTGTTAAAGGAGTAGTATGTTGAAATCCAGCCAAAAGTGGTACTGCAACCTCTCCCACTCTCCCTGACTTGGGTTGCCAGATATGCAAACCAATCCAGCTGGGACCATAATATCTGAGAGTTTTGTCAGCAACAAATATATAACCAACAAGTTTTTCTCAAAGGCCCCGATAGAAATCCAGTTTTAATAATCTAGTCTAGTTTTACTCCTTGTTTTATTATTAAAGGTTTGAGAATCATAACGAGACCTTTTTAAGTTCTGCGCCACATGTTACTTTACCAGTGAGTTTAGCTCCTCAAGGTGAGATCTGGCAACCCGGATCACAGACTTTCTTATTGGTAAAACAGTGGAGGGCGGGACATTGAGATGAAACCAATAACAAGATTTAGGGGCTGTAAAACTATTTTTAAAATTGAAAAATCTCTGAACTACTGTTATCAGTTAAAGAAGTATTGGAAAAAAGCATGTTTTATTAATGCCTTTTGATAGATTAGGGCCCTTTAATGATGACTTGACATAAAAATCTTGCATATTGCTACCTTGATTAGGAGCTGGGATCTGCATGTGCAGTTGGTCGTCAGCCAGAGATGATAGCTGGTTGTTTGACTCGTTATTCTTTAGCTGTGGTTATGAAGGAGGTTTATTATTCACTGTTATCTCCTGGAATACCTTATACCATCTTAGAATTAAATTACAAGCACTACGTAGTTGGCAAAGTAACAGTTTCCTTAAGGGTATTAAAGGAGATGTTTGTACCAATTAAAAGTGTACAAATAAAACGCTGAAAAAAAAAGTCTATGTGGGTCGTTGAGATGTGAAAAACAGAGGAGATAAATAACATTAGGCTAAAGACTGGAGAGGAGTGAAATCAAACTGGTCGTGTGGAGCTTAGTGGGGGCACTTCTGTCAAAATCTCTCTAAATATCTTTAATTGAGGTTATTTGGAATCATAAATAAATGTTTTTGTGTTCTCAGCGTGTGCTCTCTTCATAGTTGGTCTTGTGTTGAGTGTAAAGGAGTGGATTGTAGTGTCCTCCTCATCCACAGCTGCAGCAGAGAGAGCCAGGAGCAGCTGTGGCCGACACAGTGGCCGTCTGTGTGTCTGTGTCTCTGTGTGTGTGTGTACATGTATCGCTGTGTGTATGTGTGTGTGTGTGTCTGTGTGTGTGTTTGTGTGTCTCTCTGTGTGTGTGTGTATGTGTGTGTCTGTGTGTGTGTGTACACGTGTATCACTGTGTGTATGTGTGTGTCTGTCTGTCTGTCTGTGTGTGTGTGTGTGTGTCTCTGTGTTTGTGTGTCTCTGTGTGTGTGTGTCTCTGTGTGTGTGTGTGTGTGTGTACGTGTATCACTGTGTGTATGTGTGTCTGTGTGTGTGTGTGTGTGCGCGCGCTCATCTCTGTATGTGTCTCTCTGTGTAGGTGCCTCTCTGTGTGCCTCTCAGTGCTTCGCTGTGTGTGCATGGATGTGTCTCTGCTTCTGTGTGTGTGTGTGTGTGTACCAATGCTTCTCTGTGTGTGTCTCTGTGTGCCTCTCAGTATACCTCTCTGTGTGTCTCTGAATGTGTCTATGTGTATGTGTCGGGGCCTACCCGGAATGTGTGTGTCTGTGTGTGCCCCGGTGTCGCTCCCACCTGTAGTTGGGGGTTGTGTGTGTGTGTGTATGTGTGTGTGTGTGTGTGTTTGACAGCAGGACTCTTTCTCCAAAGGCCACATTCTTCCAGAGCGCTGCTGTCCGCTCCGTCCATGCTCCTCTCTGAGACTCTGAAACTTGTGTGTCATCAGACTTACATTTTTGTGGAGACTTAATGTGGAAACTCGTGCCTCAGCCACACTTATTTAAATCTGTTTATTTGTCCCTGATTTTCAAACCCAAATACAGAACTGTCTTTTATTAGAGCGTTCATACATGATCAACAAACAGTACGAGCGGCAAACTGAGCCAGTCTGTGTTTCAGGCCCAGAAGAAAAAGCATGGGATGGAAATGTGTAAAAAGACTTCAGGAGTTGTCCTTTAATAGCTCCTCAATTCTCTCTCAGCCTCTACTCTCTCTGTTCTCACTCCTCTCTCGCTTTCTCACCTGTCTCCTCTCCCCTCCATCCTCTCACCTCTCCCCTCTCCCTCTCTCTTGTCCCTCTCTCCTCTCTCCTCTCTCTCTTCTCTTTCTCTCTTTTGTCGTACCTCTCTCCTCTCTCACCTCTCCCTCCCTTATCTCTCTCCTCTCCATCTGAGAATCTCTGCATCAATTTGAGATTTGATCACAATCGGAGCAGATACAGCTGAAGGGAAGAGGCCGGCCTTATAACATTACTAGGATTGTACACAATTCATTATATTTTTATATTGAAAAGTACATTTGTTCCAACCCTAAACTTGTTAAGTATCTTTCCAAACTCTTTCAGTTCCACACTCGCTGGTGGGAAACCTCAATATTTTTGTTGATATACAGTTGTAACAGTTGTATTTTCTCTGTCCTGGATACCATTGGTGTGTACATTATCAATATTTAGTAGTATTTTAAAAACATTTTCCACCCCTACAAAATAGAATCCCTCCATAAAATGTAAGATGGCCTCAGACAGAGCCCCCTTTCAATCCCAGGCTCCATACGGTGTGTGTCCAAGATGAGCTCAGAGAGGAGTTTTGTGAGCAGATGGGACCAAGCTGCCGCTGGGTGTGAGCGGTGAGCAGCGGTGGTCTGCTGTGGTTCTCTGAGTCCACATGTGGTGTAGTTAAACCAGTGTGAGGAGAGCACACATCTGGAACAGAGCCGCAAACAAAACCACCGCTGGACAAGGGGCAGCACAATTCACCAGCGAATACAGAGAGGATGGATGTACATACATGTATAGATCGATAGATAGATGCTTTATCGATCCCCCGTTGGAGAAATTCAGGTGTCCAGCTGCAGAAGACTCATCCAGGTTTGTTGTACAGCCTGACAGCAGAAGGAACAAAGGAGCTCTTGAAACGTTCCGTTTGGCAGCGCAGTGATAGGAGCCTGTTGCTTCGTTTACTCCTCTGCTCCCACAGAGTCCACACTTCTCCCCATCACAGAGACACATTTCCTGATCAGCCTGTCAAGCCGGTTACTGTCTCTCGAGGTCAGACTGCCCCCAACACGCGACCCCAAAGAACACGGCACTAGCTACAACAGACTATGTGCGGTATCTGACTGCTTACATCGAAGGACCTCTGTCTTCTCACTAAGAAAAGTCTGCTTTGACCTTTCTTAAAGACCGCATTGGCCTGAGCTGACCAGTCCCGTCTGTGGTTCAGAAGGACTCCCAGGTATTTGTTGGACTGAACCACTTCGATGTCCTATCCATTTACTGTGTCCGGTCGATGGGAACGGCTCTTGGTCTTGGACACATTGAAAATCAGACCATTTCTCTCACTCCAGTCTGAGAAGACAGCCACAACCTCCGTGTACTCTGCTTCATCCCCCCCCTTCACACATACCACAACAGCGGTGTTGTCCGAGTATTTTTGTACATGGCATGTTGCAGAGTTGTGTAATATATATAATAGTGAGTGGATCTCTTTCTGATGTAATGTGTACATATATTTTCATGCAGTGTTTTTGGGGCCCTGTCTGAAAGCTAATGCAGCTTCATGGGAGTTCCCTTTTAGAAAACGCCTACAAATTTTAGAAATTACTCTGAAGTTTTGTAAACAAAGAGGATTGCAAGTATTTATTTTCAAAAATAAACATACACAAACACAGGTCCAAGACAATTTTTGTTGGAAAAAGTAAAGGACCAGAACCAGGAAGTACGTCCACATTAGTCCAGTCCTCAGGTCTCTGCACTGGCTCCTGTGGCTCAGAGAATAGACTTTAAAACAGCTCTGCTTGTCTTTGTTTGATTGATTTAGATTTATTTCAATTTTATAAACAGGAATCAATTACAGAATCTCCAGCAAATACATATTATACACGATAGAAACATATACGTACATACATTTGAGTGTTCATTTCACTCTTGTCAAAGCTAAAAAAGATAGTGTGTTCAAGTCAAGAGTCGGGACAACCCACGGGGAGTCAGCGTTTCAGATTTATGCAGCTAAAATTTTGCCCCGGTGGCAGTCCCCCCTGGACTGCCACCTTAACGCGGTGGGGGAGTTTGAGTACTCGGATGATCCTGGGAGCTATGCTGTCTGGGGCTTCATGCCCCTGGTAGGGCCTCCCATGGCAGACAGGTCTCGGGTGACGAGTCAGACAAAGAGCAGTCCAGAAGACACCATGGACAGCACTCATACAAAACCAGTGACGTCGCCCGGCATGGCGCAGCCGGGGCCCCACCCTGGAGCCAGGCCTGGGGTCGGGGCTCGTAGGCGAGCGCCTGGTGGCCGGGCCTTAGCCCACGGGGCCCGGCCGGGCTCAGCCCGAATGGACGACGTGGGCAGTCCCTCCTGTGGGCTGCAGGGGTCCGTGGTGGCATGGTGCAGAGAGGACTGGGCAGCAGTCGAAGGCGGAGACCTCGACGACCCAGTCCACACACACAACCTGGCCTCGGGTGGAACGTCACCCACTGGGGGGGAAGGAGCCCCAGCCTACCGACTAGAGATAGTCGGCCTCACCTCCACACACAGCTTGGGTCTGGAACCCAACTCCTTGAGAGGGGTTGGACGCTCCACTTTTCTGGTGTTTCCCGCAGAGAGCTGGGGTGGCCATTCTCATTGCCCCCCATCTCAGCCGCCACGTGTTGGAGTTCTCCCCGGTGAATGAGAGGGTCGCGTCCCTCCGCCTCCGGGTGGGGGACAAGTCTCTCACTGTTGTGACGGCCTACGGGCCTAACAGCAGTGCAGAGTACCCGGCCTTCTTGGAGTCCTTGGGAGGGGTACTGGACGGTGCACCGCCCGGGGACTCCGTTATTCTCCTGGGGGACTTCAACGCCCATGTGGGAAACGCCAGTGACACTTGGAGAGGGGTGATCGGGAAGAGCGGCCCCCCTGATCTGAACCCGAGCGGTGTTCAGTTGTTGGACTTCTGTGCCAGTCACAGTTTGTCCATCACGAACACCATGTTCGAGCACAAGGGTGTCCACCAGTGCACGTGGCACCAGGACACCCTAGGCCGGAGGTCGATGATCAACTTTGTTGTCGTATCATCTGACCTTCGACCGCGTGTCTCGGACACTCGGGTAAAGAGAGGGGCGGAGCTGTCAACCGATCATCACCTGGTTCGTGAGTTGGATCCGCTGGCAGGGGAAGAAGCCGGTCAGACCTGGCAGACCCAAGCGTATAGTGAGGGTCTGCTGGGAACGTCTCGCTGAGCCCCCTGTCAGACGGACTTTCAACTCACACCTCCGGGAGAGTTTCTCCCAGGTCCCGGTGGAGGAGGGGGACATGGAGTCCGAGTGGACCATGTTCTCTGCCTCAATCGCCGATGCGGCGGCCCGTAGCTGTGGTCGCAAGGTCTCTGGTGCTGGTCCCGGCGGCAACCCCCGAACCCGGTGGTGGACACCGGCAGTAAGGGAAGCTGTCAGGCTGAAGAAGGAGTCCTATCGAGCCATGATGGTTCGGGGGACTCCTGAGGCAGCTGTCCAGTACCGGCAGGCCCAGCGTGCCGCGGCCCGGGCTGTTGCAGAGGCAAAAACCCGGGACTGGGAGGAGTTCGGAGAGTCCATGGAGCATGACTATCGGTCGGCCTCAAAGAAATTCTGGCAAACCGTCCGGCGCCTCAGGAGGGGGAAGCAGTTCTTTGCCAACACCATGTACGGTGCGGGTGGAGAGCTGCTGACCTCGACGGGGGATATTGTCGGGCGGTGGAAGGAATACTTTGAGGTTCTCCTCAATCCCCCCGTCACGTCCTCTGTCTCAGAGGCAGAGGCTGAGGATGCTGGGGCGGATACATCCATCTCCCTGGCTGAGGTCACCAAGGTGGTTGGTAGCCTCCATGGTGGCAAGGCTCCGGGTGTGGATGAGATCCGCCCTGATTATCTAAAGTCTCTGGATGTTGTAGGACTGTCTTGGCTGACACGTCTCTGCAACATCGCGTGGCGATCGGGGGCGGTGCCAATGGAGTGGCAGACCGGGGTGGTGGTCCCTCTCTATAAGAAGGGGGACCGGAGGGTGTGTTCCAATTATCGTGGGATCACACTCCTCAGCCTCCCCGGTAAGGTCTACTCCAAGGTACTGGAGAGGAGGCTACGGCCGATGGTCGAATCTCGGATCCAGGAGGAGCAGTGTGGTTTTCGTCCCGGTCGCGGAACACTGGACCAGCTCTATACTCTCCATCGGATACTCGAGGGTTCATGGGAGTTCGCCCAACCTGTCCACATGTGCTTTGTGGATTTGGAGAAGGCGTTCGACTGTGTTCCCCGGGGTGTCCTTTGGGGGGTTCTCCGGGAGTACGGGGTTGGGGGTCCTCTGCTGAGGGCCATCCGGTCCCTGTATGACCGGAGCCAGAGCTGTGTTCGCATTGCCGGCAGTAAGTCAGACCTGTTCCCGGTGAATGTTGGCCTCCGACAGGGCTGCCCTTTGTCACCGGTTCTGTTCACTGTATTTATGGACAGAATATCTAGGCGCAGCCAGGGGTCGGAAGGGGTCCGGTTCGGGGACCACAGGATTTCATCTCTGCTGTTTGCGGACGATGTTGTCCTGTTGGCTCCAACGAACCAGGACCTGCAGCATTCACTGGGACGGTTTGCAGCCGAGTGTGAAGCGGCTGGGATGAGAATCAGCACCTCCAAATCTGAGGCCATGGTGCTCGACCGGAAAAAGGTGCCCTGCCCTCTTCAGGTGGGTGGAGAGGTCCTTCCTCAAGTGGAGGAGTTCAAGTATCTCGAGGTCTTGTTCACGAGTGAGGGAAGAATGGAGCGTGAGATTGACAGGCGGATCGGTGCAGCGTGCGCAGTGATGCGGTCGCTGTATCGGACCGTTGTGGTAAAGAGGGAGCTGAGCCGAAAGGCAAAGCTCTCGATTTACCGGTCAATCTTCGTTCCCTCCCTCACCTATGGTCATGAGCTTTGGGTAATGACCGAAAGAACGAGATCGCGGATACAAGCGGTCGAAATGAGCTTCCTCCGCAGAGTGGCTGGGCGCTCCCTTAGAGATAGGGTGAGGAGCTCAGTCACACGGGAGGAGCTCGGAGTAGAGCCGCTGCTTCTCCACGTCGAGAGGAACCAGTTGAGGTGGCTCGGGCATCTGTTCCGGATGCCTCCTGGACGCCTCCCTGGGGAGGTGTTCCGGGCACGTCCCACCGGGAGGAGGCCCCGCGGAAGACCTAGGACACGCTGGAGGGACTATGTCTCTCTGCTGGCCTGGGAACGCCTTGGGGTCCCCCCGGACGAGCTGGAGGAAGTGTGTGTGGATAGGGAAGTCTGGGCGTCTCTGCTTAGACTGCTGCCCCCGCGACCCGGCAACGGATAAAGCGGAAGAAAATGGATGGATGGATGGAAATTTTGAACAGTCTTCCTGAAAAGGTGAGTTCTGCAGTTCTGATTTTAATGCCTTGATTGATTTTTAATGTTTCTTGTTTTGTTTAGCACTCTTGAGTTACCTTTGTATGATCTGTGCCATACAAATAAGTTTGCTTTGTCACAGACATTGGGATATTTTCAAAAGCAATGTAATGTCTGTTACTTTATGCTTAAAAAACCCCCCAATAAACTTTGGTTGTAAATAAAGTCGTATTAGCACTTTTGACCATGAAAGTGAGTGCCATGAAAGTTCTCATACCAGAACATTGTGTCTCTTTGTTTTGCTGCTGTTGTACAGAAAGTTTATTATCGTGGCCATCATTGTTGTTTTGGACATTTCTGAGAGTGGAATAAGCATTTAGACACATTACTTCGGGATAAGAAGTCATAAAAATCCCACACAATACATTGAAAAATCTTGTGGTTGCCTGTGAAGTCTTCCAGGAGGTTTTCAGCTTTTAGTTTTATGGAGGTTTGACCATGTCATGTGTGGCTCTGCTAGCGGATTACTATACTTTGGCTTTTCACATTACTGACATTCAATTTGACTCAATATATTTGTGTATAGCCCTAAATCACTACAGCAGTCGTCTTGGAAGGACCGATAGTTGATTCTCTGATCTGTGTTGGGGATTTCAATGGTTTTGTTAAGTCCTTTGAGATGACTGCTGTTGTTATTTAGGGCTATACAAGAAGAATTGTATTGTATTGTAGTTCAAAACCAGGAAATGCAGTCACAGCAAACCCATAGGAGCCATTGGTCCACACTGACTCCCAAAAAACCCATTTGGGAGAAAAGTGAGAGGTCCAGAGAGACATATGCACAGCGACCTGGCAGCCATTTGCCCCCCCACCCAGGTCACGTCAGCAAAGCTCCCAGCAGGTGGTCCCGCAGCAGCACGCCCATATGCAGGTCACATGCTGCAGTGCAGGGGCCGGTCAGTGACTTAGCACATTGACCAGTGGCTAAAGCTAAGCCGGGAGGTGCAGAAGGAGGTCAAGCCAATTAGCGTGATCAGACACAACCATGGCCCACTGTCCAATCTCGCGCAAGAACTGGTGTCTATTTACTGCTTATATCACCTCCCACTGTCTGTATGCCCACCCAGGCTATTTTTGTTTAGCCACTATATTATAATGTACCTCGTCAAAAACAACCCTGGATTTGTTTTCGCCCCATCTTAGGCTTAAGAAAATGATTCAGATTTTTAAAGCTAGGTTAAGCAAGTGTATTTCTATAGCACAAGTGATACACAAGGCAAACAAAACAAGAAAAGAAACATCGAAATCACACATAGCATTCATAAATTATCAAAGAGTGAAGATTCATTCCTTCAGTTCTATGCACAGACCTAACAAAACCGTTTTTAACCTTGATTTGAACATTGACAGAGAATAAGCCTGTCTCCCCATGTTTATGTTCCTGACTCTGGGCACCAGCAGGAGGCCAGTCCCTGTGCTCCTCAGAGTCCGGGTTGGTCCGTATGGCGCTAACATGTCATGGATGTGCTTTGGTGTGAGGCCATGGAGAGACTTGTTTTCTGATATTTAAATCCACAAAAATGTAAATAAATCCATCTACAGCTCCCGTCCCAAAGAGTAGAATAGTGACTCACAGGGCCTTTTTTTTTTTACAAGTACTGCATGCAAGAGCGTTTTAAAGAAGACGCATCATGTTGTGGTCTGACTTCTGGAAGTAAAAACAATAAGGGCTTGTTCACGCTAAAGGGTACCAGTGTGACAGAAGACCACAAATTAGATTTTAACTGAGAAGATACGTATATTATGTTTTTCATTTATCCAAATCCCTCGTCCATCCATTAGTAGAACTAGACTTTTTAAAAAAAGTTTATTCTCTAGAAAAAAAATGACGGAAACCATCACGTCCTTTTTAATGATGTTATTTCTTGATGCTAATGTTTTTCTGTGGGAGTTCATCTGCGCTAAATAAACTTGCCTCGCCTTATTTTTAATGTATCTGAGTCACATTCGCTGATCTGGTTTCTAACGTCCATCCATCCATTTTCTACCCCTTAATCTATTTCTGGGTTGGGGGGGGGGGGTGTGTGGCCAGAGATGCCACCCAGTACACATAGCACCAGCCCCTCACTGATCCTCCTGCAGGTGGTGAGTCCACAAGAGGATGGATTTTTTTTTTTCTGGCCACAGAGCCGCTGCAGAGCTGCCTTTTTGACATTTTGCCAAAAATGTATTTGTCAATTTTTTCCTTTTAATTTCATCTATAATATCTCTTGGATATGTGTGTGTTTGAAATATGTTTTCCTGATCTATGGTAATCATTGTAGTTATTGAGTTATAACCTTTTAAAGTTCATTCATTTTCTACCTCTTTATTAGTCCATTTCTGGGACTGCAACCTGATTCTCATAGCACCAGTCACTCTTTTAAAATCCAGATCTTATAATTGACACTTTACTGTGAACACACCCATATATATTCATACCTGTAAAGTCTGCTACTCACTCACATAAGTTCAAGCATATCAAACTCATAGTGACTGAATGCTCTTTTAGCCAGTGCAGAAAGGATCCGGCCGTGGTTATTTTTAGAACATCTGCTTTTGTTGCGAGTCTGTAGCCTTCAATGTGACCGAGCTTGTAACTTGTCAGAAGATGTTTGTTAGTGTTAAGGAATGCCGTCGAGCCTGAAAGTTTAGTGTATGAAATGTGTGGAAACTTCACTCCGTCTGTCTCCCGGATAAGCGCCGACACTGGCCCTTTACACAAACATGAACAGACAGATAGACAGATCCATCCATATCTATTCTACATTTAGAATCCCATGAGCAAGATGTGGTTTGAGTCCAGAGTTTCGTTCAACAATTCTCTTTCTACATCCAAATCTGGTAAACGTTGTAGGAGTTAAATCACTTCCTGTCTGTGTACTTTTGCTGACGGGGATTTGGACAAGTCCATTTCATGAACCGGTCTTTCACTCTTGAATAAAACTAGAGTGGTCCCTGGTTTATGGCCGAGGGGGGTTACGTTACCAAAAAAACTGCAAAATCCTAGCATCTGTATGATTTAAGGCTCTAAAACCCCTCTAATAACAATAACAATAACAATAACAATAACAATAACAATAACAATAACAATAACAATAACAATAACAATAATTAATAATAATAATTAATAATTAATAATAATAATAATGATGTATACACAGATTGATGAATACATTTAAATAAATACATACATTATAAAAAAACGACATAAAAAAAATACATGAAAGAAATTGAAGAATATATTGAAATAAATATAATAAAATTGTACTTATAGCGCTTTTTTTTTTGACACTCACATGCGCCTATACACTTTATACACTTTTCTACCTGAACCACCTGAACTCCCAACTGCTCTAGTGTGATCAGGAGGTCTGAGCACTGCTGCAGCTGTCCAAAGCCGTGCATACGCTGCTTTGGCCTTTTACCAGTCAAACCATCGGGACAACCACATGTGTTATTTAAAGGGCTGTCAAATGGTTCAAGGCCGAGTTGAACCGAGAGAAGATGACACAGATATTTCTCAACTCTATGCAGTAAATTCGAGCGTCCTTTCTCCGGAAAACTATTTCTCACAATAACTTCCCGGTCTTTGAGTTTTCACTTCCCTCAGTCCTCAGGGCCTACACACGGACTCGCTTCACTTCGGGGCTTGTTTTGCAGGCGAAGATGTAAAGACGTGGATTAAGGTTTCTCCGGCAGCCTCCAAATCTTTCAGCACTCCATATATCAGAGCCGCGCGCACACCTCCGCATTCAGCAGCGCACAAAGACACACAAAACCGCACAAAGCCGACAGCTGCGCGCCCAAAGACCTGCGCTTTCATACGCTCCCAGTGAGTCGCTATTGTCCAGAGACTTTGCACAACTTTAACTTTGAATGTGAAATACACTTCTTAACTATAGTCAACTTCCCACAGTTTAGAACAAAACATATTTTTACGTTTTAAGATATGAGCTCTGTTTGATCTGACTTGTCACCCAATGCCACCGAGTAGTTATTTGTTTTGTGAATCAAATTTCAAAGCTCGAACTATAACATTAACTATTCAGATTTGGTCCTAAGGGTTTTCCCTTGTCATTTACACGCCCACATTTGTACCTGGTGGGATAAATAAAGTGTTTTGAATCTAAATCTGAGAACCGGGCCTTGAGGATCATTGACTCTTTGTTGATGCGGCCCGGGTTAGGGTTATTGTGTACTCATTCAACAGCCTGAGTCCTGGATCTACAGCCTGTTCATCCATGGAAGCCCATCTCTCTCTCAAAGTGGGCCTCCCCAAGGTTTCTCACTTGTTCCTTACTGTTTTTTGAGTCGTTCCTTGCCGAAGCAGGAGGGTCTAGGGACAGTGATGATCCGGGCCATTTATGGACATTGGTCATCCCACCCTATGTATGGACCAATGGCTCCTCAGTGTTTTGTTATTTTTGCATTGTGGATAGATACTATGTTCTCTGATCAGTCAAAAATACATTGAATTGAAGAGACAACAGGTTAGATTTAAAGTGAATCCTTGTGTAAGTGAGCGGCAAACAGCTGGTGGGACAAGCAATGCAAACGTTGTATTATTATTATTATTATTTTTGACTTTCTAGGCTTTTTATGATTTGCCACTCTACTTGTTGTTATCAAATGAAATACTGTTTATAGACCAAGGTTTAAAGAGCGTTCTCATTGATCTGTTAGTGTGTAGTTGTTACCATTTGCTAACCTCATCTTCTCTGTGGCATTCCAGGACTCTGCCAGCTTTTACATATCTGTCATAGTACGAATCCACCGTAGTTTACAGAGGTTAACCAAAGAAGCAGGTGTGTGTGCAGACAGACGCCGCATCATAACACATTGTCCCAGTTACAGCAATGTGTCTGTCCTGTCTGCTCCGTCTCTGATGTAACTATTGGATTTCTAACTTTCTATTGCAACATGGAGCTGGTGACGCCTTAAAGGACTTTTTTAAAGGTTTTTTTGAAAGTCATTTTTAAGTTTGATTCAATATATTAACAGTTGATATCTCAGAGGACTTTACAAAGCTGTCAATTGTCCAACACAGATCAGAAAATCAAACGTTCAAACACAATGCAATGATTACAAAATACGGGGCAGATAACCAATGTCCGTAAATATTTCTGAAAAGTCAGCTTTAATAACTCCTTTGCAGACAAATCCACATATTTCCACAGTTGTATTGCTTTGAAGGGCACATGTTTAGGGCCAAGGTTGTATAAATGTCCAGTGTGGAGCGTGTGGAGCTGGATCTGTGCTGACCGTATTGACACAGGACTCAGTAGTGAGTGCTATTAGTGTTTGCTCTCACTGATAGGGCTGTTGTCCTAATGCCAGGCCACATTTACTTAGCAGTTGTCAAACACATCCTGTAGAGCCATGCAAATGGACTCGGGTCAATGGGCCCTCCGCAATTGTCAAGTGCAAAGCCAAGGAATCAGATAGAATCAACACCAACCCCATGGTTTAAACCCAAGTAACCCTGGCCACGTCCTGCGCTGAGATCTGATGTAGTCCGTTAGCTGCAACCGGGACCACACAAACAGATTTAAGTGGACACAAAAGTACACATATCATTAAATATACAAGGTGCCCAGAGATAATATTGTTTGTTTGTTTGTTTTTTTATTCAATTCAGGCATTTCACATAAGGCACAAGTCACCTCTTGTCCATCATAGTTTCCAAAAAATAAAGTATTGCTAACATGCATAAAAATAAAAAAAATAATAAAAAATAAAAAATAATAAAAAATAGTTGCCTGAAAGGGAGTAGGAAGAAGAAAACTTATTTAATCCTACCCCCATAATACGTATAACAAAAATGAGCTTCTCTGTAAGACAGAGCTATCAACAACTTTCGACAAATTTCATATAAAGTTCTAAATATACACTTCTCCTTTCTGTGGGATCCAGTGCTTCACTGGTGTACATAAAGTAAACACAACCGGAAAGCCCGCTTCAGATCATGGTTAGAATACATTCATTGTCTTTCTCGTCCCTCATTTAATTCCTACAATGAAGCTGCTGTTTGGAGCTCCTGGGTCTGCCAGCCCCTGGCCTCGTCCTGAGGCTGTGGCTCTTACCCCCGCTGCAGGCAGCTGCTGTTGATTTCGTTTCCCTTCAGATTCAGGGCTTGTCAGCTGGTCCTGAACAAATGCTAAATACTAAATGCTTTTTGACTTCCAGAGACAGAGAACTGTGATGTCCATTTGAACATGCGCTCACTTTTAGATCAGCTGTGATGTTAAAAGACTGTGTTAGGTTATGCTCCAATTCCATGTAAGTGAGTAAGTAAGTAATGTTTATTTATATAGCGCATTTTTACAGACCAAGGTCACGCAAAACGCTTTACAATGTTCAGATTTCCGATATTTTTCCAATCTCTCCACATGGTGATGACTGGAGCATCAAAGCCCCTATTAACACCATCCACCACGCTCTCATTTTGCATTTAGACCTATTGTACTGTACATGATATTAGTGGTAGGGGAAACCGGATCACCCAGAGAAAACCTACCCAGACACGGGGAGAACATGCTAACTCTTCTCAGAAAGACCCTGTTCCGACCAGGATTCAAACCGAGGACCTTCTTGCTCAGAAGCGAGAGTGCCGCCCATGTAAAGTCAGCAGTTTTATTATACACAGTCAAAACCTAGTCTTCTCAGCTTCTTCTAACAATAGTCTACAGTTCTTGCCGTCTTCCCAGATCCTTAATCGATGTTCCGATGCGATGGAGAGTCTTGCGGCTCCGTGACTTGTGGTAGGCCTTTGACGTGGACTCGCTGGGACAGTTGAAAGGCCGGCCTCTCTGGGACCCTGTGATGTAATGCGAGTTGTGTGTAAATGCGTGTGTGGAGCTGATGTTATCCTGCAGCTCAGAGCTTTGAAGTGAAGCGGAGCGTGGACTGTCCGCTCCGGCAAAAATCCAAAATGTCTAAATGCAAAATGAGAGAGTGCTTATTAAGGCAGAGGCGGCCAATTATTTCTGTGTTCTTATTTGTTTGTATTGTCCACAAATGATGCCCGACAAATATACTTGCCTTTGTGGTGTCCTGGAGAGGCACAGGTGGATAGTTTGTTGCAGCAAAAACAGAACTGTTTTTAACCTGGATTTGAACAGAGAAGAAGCCTGTCTCACATTTTCAGGAAGACTGTTCCATTTTTTAGCTGCATACATCTAAAATGCTACTTGCACATGTTTAGATCTGACTCTGGGACAAGCAGGAGGCCAGTCCCTGTGCTCCTCAGAGTCCCAGCAGGAGGCCAGGGGTCCTATGGGTCAGGGTTGGTTCATATTATTTTGTCTTTTTCAGGACCCTCTCTATATGAAATTATGGTTTCCTAAATAGTTTCTCGTTGAAATATCATGACTGGATCTTTACCAGAGCTATATACATTGAACTAAAAATCTGTATTGTGTATTGAGCCAATTCGTTTGTATTGAAACGTAATTCATGTTTCAATACTAATGAATGAATGAATTCAGCCAATGACATAATTTCTTTGAAGCAGAACAATCCCAAACTGCAAAAAGAAAACTCTCTTTAGCTATCAACCGTCAACAGCTCAAATCTTATCGTTTCACATTGAAAAGATCTCAAAAAAATCTCAAATCTATGGCAAAGTTAATGTAGAGTATACTATACTTCTCTGCTCTGTGGAGTTTGTTATGGACCAGAGAGCCGAACCAAAGTGTATGTTTTGCCACAGTCTAGTGTGGTCCGTGCGGCCCCTCATCAGCCCCTCATCAGCCCCAATCCCTCTCACACTGTTCTTACGTAAGAGCGGGTCAGGAGTTCAGCTGAGGAGACACAGCAGCAGCTTACATGGCACAAACACTGTCAACAATCGGCATAAACACGCAGAGCGGACCACTGCATGGTTCACTGCATATGACTCTTTCTTACAGCTGGGGTACCCAACTTTAAAACCACAATAATTGGAACTATGTGATACCATCCATGTGAGTAGTTCCCTGCTCTGAAAACAGTTTAGCCTCGTTTGGATCACATCTTTTGATCAGCATTTCCAGAAAGATGATAAAAAAGTGAAAAATTGAGAGCCACCCTCACTCAAATGGTGACTACATCATTTTAATCACTCATGATCAAAAAGAGTCTCGTCTATATCCGTCCAAATACACACAGTTCTATCATAAACAAGGCTTTGATAAAAGATGTTGCCTAATACGATGTTATTGTTGTGGGGTTTTTTCTCCGGTTTGAATGAAAAGAGCTGCAGCAGAACGAGCGGCTCCAGATTCAGTTACACAGACCTGGAATGCTGCTCGGCTGCTTTTGCGCAGAGCGGACTGGGGCCTATGATATCAGCCGGATCGGGCTTCAGCCTGCGAGCCCCGAGCCGCTCCTAGAAGTCTGCGCTGTTATTTCATCCACGGAGCGACGTGTAAACACAGGCACAGGGGAAGTGGCTGTCATAAAATCACATCACGTTTGGCTTCTGTGACAGAGCTTTGGTTTTAGCAAAGAACTCACAACAACTGCTTTCACTAGACTGTGTTCAGTATCTGGCTCTGTCACATCTTTAAATAGATAGATGGATAGATACTTTATTGATCCCTTAGGAGATATGCAGGTGTACAGTAGCAGCAGAAACACATCCATTCATACAAGCAAAATAAAAAAAATGGATCATTCTAAAAATAGCTCACAATAGTATTAAAATGCAACAGCACTTTAGGTCACAGCAGCAGAGGTGGAGTAGCCACATGGTTCGGACCATTTTCTCTGCTCTTGTTCAAAGTGAAATGCCAAATGTAGACCAGCTTTTTCAGAAGAAAATGAATTAAAAAAAAGATATCAATTGTTCAATATAATGTAAATAAAATTGACGGGTTTTTTTGCTTTTTGAACCTAATTAAATAAACACATTACTTTCAGGTGACCAAGAGGCGTTTGAGCAGGAACGTTCAAACTAAATAAATGTTTTTTACCATGAGCTTTGCGTGTGTTTCGTGGAGAGTTTGTGTGAGGCGTCCGTCTGCACTCAGTCCCCGGCTCTTCCTGTTTAGCTTGTGCCGCCACACAGCTCCTTTTTATTGTGTTTTGGTTCTGTTTCTTGTCTGCTGTTGAGGGGATAACGTGTTCAGAGCCAGCATCGCTCTCACTTTGTTTTTTTTTCAAGAGATCTTTATGGATTTTCTTATACTGTCAACTGCTATGTACTGGATGAATCAATGTAAGTTCTCTGTAGCTACATTCGCTAAATTTCAGCCGCATGAGTTTAGTCAATCTGACGTACTGCCCTGCGTTGGCGAAGAACACAGGGACGGAAGTGGAGGGTGGGTTTTTGAGTTTAAGTTTAAGCTAGGGGCTTTTTCTGTAAATTTCTCCTCCATCGGGTTGGCGAACACGTTAGCGTCACTTGTTTACAGTTTCAGGAGAAAGTCAACTCAGGGGGAAGACATATGTTCATAAGCTCTGACCCCCATTGTAAGTCCTGGTTTAGTTCAAGTTTTTGTTGTATTCGAGTGTCTTCATCTTCCTGTTTTGACCGGCTTCTGTCCCTATGACCACTTTGCTGCTCTCTGATTGGTTGCTGCTTGTGTGTGGAGCAAGGATGTTCAGTAAATTTATCCTCCTGCTTTCGCTAAATCCATCTAGCCGTTGTGCCCAGTGCCGCAACAACATGTCTGCCGCACGGGATAAACGTGCCACGACGTACATGTGAAAACTCGTACGTCACCATTGTCTCTGCGTTGAAACTCGCTGCAGAATGATCCGGTGGAAACACGGATTTAGTCGCAGAAGAACAGATCGTTCAAACAGGGATCATCAGAGAAAACTGCCATTTGCAAATATTCACTATTTTTAGCCCCTTGACCCAGAAAACTTGCGACAGAGCATGCTGTTACATCCACATTTCTTTTAACAACCACAGCAACACTCAAACTGAGGACAAAAGTGGAATTCTTCCCTATTCTTTATTGGTGAACCACTTCCGTGACCCCTCAGTCTTCACAATGCAGCACACAGCAGTGCTCTGAAAGCCAAAGTTGTGTTTTCTGTGAAATGGAAGTCCCACTGTCTTTAGCAGAGTTTCTAATGCTCCTCTCTCAAACTCGTGTTGTGACGGCTTCTTAGATGATAATCTGGCCAAAAGCTGATGAATTCCATACTGTATGCTCTGTTATTGGCCTTTTCAGAAATTTCCGGCTTAACATAGTCCTGTGCTGTGCTTGCTCCCACCACCTCAGGCTGCTGGGAGAATTCTCCTGGGAAATTATTTCACCAATTTGCTTTCTAGAAGAGTTTTCAGATTTGGAAGTTGCTCAAAGTGGTGGAGCCAAATACAGCAGGGGGCGCTCCAGGGAGCCACTGCCACCTAGAGCTTAAAATAAGCAATAATCAGAATTTTCAGTCATTATTCAAATTTTTGCTTTTATTTTCCTGTAATATATGAATTAAATGGATTGGCCTATCTGACTGGACACTTGCACCAATCGCACTCAGGGTCAGATTAACCCTTTGAGGTGAGAGATTCCACACAATGTGACCTTCACAGTATATGCAGTACTCCAACACAGCAGTATATTACTTCTAGTTTCCAAGGATAAATATCACAATATAACGACATGTTCCATCCACATAGCAATCAAATGCAAATGTGTTTTCGAGCACAAAACAAGTAAATTTCTTGTAAAAAGGCAGTACAAAGTTTTATATAAATGAGGCCCCAAATGTGTTTGTGATGAGAAACAATGTTGTAACACAGTTAACAGCTCAAAAAAAGACAATGTTGCCTTTTATGTGCCCTTCGAGTCATATTAAATCATCTAAAACATTTCAGTGACTTTTTCCATATTTCAGTGCAGGAGTCTCCAAGATCTCTGCTTATTTTTCTATTAGGAGCGGCTTTCATCTCCATCCCTGTGACTAATGTCTCCTTCCTCCTCTGTAAAACTCACCAGGGCTTTAAGATGCAGCCAAATACCTTGTTCAGCCTCTGCACAGATCAAAAGGACAACTTTATTTTCTAATTATGTTTCAATGTTTTGTCTCAATTTTGTTCTTGTTTTTAATTTTGTCCAGATATTACTCCCATGCCTTTCCCAGAGAGCTGACATATTTTAGAGTTTTTATTGGCCGCAAGTTGTTTAAAGCATTTGTCCCTTTGAACCAAGCTCCTGTCGGTGTCGGGAAGGGACAATACCTCTCTTTCCAAAAGCGATACGAGTATGTGTTCTTTTTTTATATATATATATTCAAGCCATCATTGAAGCCAGACCAAACTTTCAAACCAAATCAATTTAACATTTCCACCAGCCCTACTCGTCCTTACTCTGCTCATTTCTACCCCAAATGGGTTTAACCGGTATCAGGTACTTTATCATTACCTGGTTTGTAGCTGATTGGCCTAGAGCCGATTGGCCTAGAGCTGATTGGCCTAGAGCTGATTGGCTTGGAGCTGATTGGCTGGGAGCTGATTGGCTGAGAGCTCTCAATCTCACATTTCTGTTTGATAAAAGCTGATCCAAAGATGTGGCCGAAGCAAACAATACATGCATGTGAAAACTAGCAATGGAAGCAAGCAGTTTTGAGAGCGAGGAACTGGTTTGATGAAGAAGAATGGTTATGACATGTATGTTCCATTGCTTGTGGCTTTAAATGTTGGTACCCCAGCTTTAAGTCAACTCTAGGTTTGTTTTTAATGGGGGAACAATAGTAAGTAAGTAATCTTTATTTCAATTGCGCTTTTCCCAGACCAGAGTCGGAAAGAGCTTTACAATTGTGGGAATTTGTCTCTCACTTCACACAGAGATGGGAACAATGTTGTTTTAAAGCTTAAACTAGTACAATTTGAATAATTTTCACACATTAAAGTATTCCAATATACAATAGCCTGTTTAATTCCTGTTATTTTCAGCTTGTCTGGTGCACTATAAGGCCTTGAAATGAATCTGAATCTGAATACACAGTCTTACTAACAGATGCCGTGTATTGGAAATGCTGACGTAATGCTGTTCTTAGTCTGCGCCTCGCCTTCATGGGTCTGTGGGTGCTCTATGATTCAGATTCAGATTATTTGCCATTTGCAGTATGGAGGATGAGGTGTGGGTCGTCCCAGAGGTCAGGGTGGATCCAGAGTGACAGATCTGGCAGTGGGCATAGTGTGTGTGGAGCTCTGCACTGGCCTTGGGCACGCTCGCACTACACAACTGCACATGACAAAAGACTGAAGTGATGTCATCTGAAACAGCCCTCTATTTCATACTGCTATATACCCTCACTGCTAGATGCCCCCACTGCTCTGTACTATACTTGTTTCTTTATGGTCCTCGTTGGGAAATGTGTCCTCTGCATTTGACCCCTCCTTCATTGCCACCGCGGCCCAAGTCAGGAGCAGTGTCTGAGTTACACATGCACACTTTATTACTATTGTTAGTAACTTATAGCAATATTCCCCAACCTTTTTGAGCCATGGCACACCTTTCTCATTGAAAACGATCCCACGGGACACCACCAGCTGAAAGTGATACAAAAAGGAAACACAGCAGCCTTTTCTTAAGTCAGTAAGTTGTAAGTCATTCTCATCAATGTGTTTCTATCACGTATTATATGTAATTGCTGTTAAATCTATAATCGATTCTTGTTTCTAAGCTTAAAAAAAAAACACTTTCTTTGATTGATTGAATGTATTTACAGAACATCAATCAATAGTTTTTCTAATCTTTTTTTTCTCAGTCATTTTGACCAATTAGGTGCTACTGAATCATCTCCAAAGGTACACCAAACAAAATTTCAAGGCACACTAACATACCACGGCCCACTGGTTGAAAATTACTGACTTAAAAAAGAGTGATGTATGTATTTAAGCTTCTATGGATGATATGATTCTGCTGCTGGACACCTTCATTCCTCCTGTGGGGATCTATAAACTATCTATATATAGTCTTTGGTTGGGTGGATGTTGTTAGCTTCCTCATAGTGGAAAAATGGCAGCAGCCCTCTGACCATCGCAGATTGCCGGAGTGGAGTGGCTGATGGGAGTCCGTGGGGAGATGGCACATTATTACACGCAGGCCGCTTCCTAAGCAGCCTCCGGAGGGTCTTATCTGCCACACAGCGGGAAATGGGGCTGGAGTGTCCTTCTACTGTCTGTTCAACTAACACGACCATCCAACATGAATCCAAGTCATGACAGATATGGACTGAGAGAATCCTGTATGCCGTGTATATTCAATCTAAACTATTTATATACAATTCCATATTTTTGTATTGACCCAAAGGACAAGATGGACAATACAAGCAATAGTCCTGTCTGGGGAAGTGTCCCACTGGGATAAGTCCCTGGGGGAAAACACAAGACACAATGGAGGGACTATTTATGCCTCGGATCAGAACAAAGACCCCCTTAAGTCACTATTTGACTCTTTGGGATGAGAGCTGATTGGCTTCTCACTTTTCTGTCTGGAAAAAGCTGATCTAAGGATGAGACAGACCAGGCCAAAAATACACAAAACTGTTTTTTTGAGCCAGAAACTGGTGACATAGATTTTATGAGTCAGTTCCATTAAATGTGGTATGAAATTTAGATACCCCAGCTTTAGTGAATTATTTTTAACAAAAATGTTTACTTGTTTTAAATCTCAAAAATGTGGATATTCCTTGTCTTTTCAACATTGAAGTTGTAATTCAAATCCAGTCTAAATCTACCCGTTCAGTCTTACTAATAGATTTCTTGTATTGGAAATGCTGATGTAATGCTATGAGTCGCCACTTCCAGTCACTGCCTGGCCTTCATGCGGGTTTGTGGGTGCTCTGGACCGGCCCCAGGTCAAGCCGAATGAGATCAATTGATGAATACTTACAGTATTATGGCTGATTTTCTCATTACAGAACAAACATCCAATCATTTCAACAATTCCAAGTTACAAAAATGCACAATTGGGGGTGTGCTAGAGCGATTAGTTATGAAGTGGAGTCATATTTTCAGGACAGGGGATAATACGGAGCGATGTAAAGAAATACCGGGAATCAATAAATATGCAATTAAAGATGTTGGACCACCTGATGTGTAGAATCATCAGACATGAAAGTTGAACAAACATTGTTTATTCATTGGAAATTTGGGATTGGGTAGATATTGAATAAAATTTTGGACAAATATTGAAGATTTTTTGCTAGGATCATTCAACAACTGTATGTATTGTAATAGAAATTGATATTCTGTAAAGACTGCTGATAAAATCCTTTTGAATAAGTGCATTTAGGAATGAAATCAGCTGCATTAAACTGTAGATTGTGGTCATGGAAATCTGATTAAGTGCCCCTAATGAGATCACTCTTATACAGATGTGCCAGAACAATGGGGAGCCTTGAAGACAAATCCCTTTCCATTGTTTTGCCTCTACTGTGAGAGATGCCCTGTTTGAGACACTGTGGTCAAATGGGAAGCACCAGGAAATGCATGTCTTGTGTAAGTGTGCGATTTCTCCATCCATAGCCTACACTTCATGCATTTGTATCTGTGACTCAGACTTGGCATTCACACAGCACATCAGAGGAAAGTATGCCAACAATTCCCTGACATCTTCCTCTGTCCGTTTGGAGAAGAATGGCGTCTTGATCCCATGCTCTGTTAGACTTGAGGAGGTTGAGTCTCCAGACAAAGCGTGCAGTGTCCGGCCGGGGACTGCACTGTCACTTGACCTCGGGCCACAAGCCGCCGTGCTAATCCAGATGTAACACAGTGCAGATGAAGACTCGTGTGGAGATGACCTCTTTGTGAGTCCATCAAGCGCTCCATTGTGTGCCGTGCTGTTGTCCCGAGGGCTTTGGGACAGTGTCACACATTTATCCTTTTGAACTGGAGACGCCTCATGTGATTAGGACGTTGACACTGGATTAGGCAATACCCGGGCAGTCTGAAAATGGCTCTTTTACTTTGTATTATTCTATATAATTAATCCACAAGTACTAACACAACTGAACTTTGGCACTTTGTCAGGTTTGTAACCACAGCTGCCTCTTGTGAAGTGTAAGAAAAATTATACATTTTTGGACACCAAAAGACTCTTCATATGTTACTTTCATTCACTCCATACACAGTGGTAATAAACTGCTATAGCCACAACTGCATAAGCCATCAGCCCCTTAGACCACCACCAACAATGTGGGTTAAATGTGGGTTGTTGTGTCCTTAAGCAAGACACTTTGCACTTTACAGAGCCGCCCGACTGTGGCACCTGGTGTTCTCAGAGGTCTCCCATCACAGTACTATCCAGTCCCAGCCCTTCTTAGTTCTTAGTTTTAGAGGTGCTTTTGAAAAAAATTTCCCCTCACAATTAAATAAAGCTCACCTGTGTGTAATCACAAGTCATGAACATAAACGTAGATTGTAAAAAGTGAGAAGATGGTTGGAGCCAGATGCAGGAGAATTATGGAAGAAAAGACTTGAGGCAGAGATTTACCTTCCTGTAGGACAATGGCCCTAAACATAAAGCCTCAACTCTCCATCTAATCACAGTTGTTTTGTGAAGACAAATGAGCAGAACATCAGTTTTCTGGAGCTGCAAAACGTCATAATCAAGACTGTTAAAAAAATAAAATCTCACTTCACAGTTGAAACTTTGCTGTGGTCTTTCAAAGAAAATTTACAAGATAAAATCTTTGTTTGTGGTTGTAATCTGGCAAAATGTTTATGTTGTATTAAGTGTCATAAACGTATGTTTATCCACATTTTAAGGTTGTGCTTAAGAGTCAAAATGAACAGACGAATGTCTGGGGCGCCGGTGTTGAAGGAAGTGGTGTTGATGGTCTCCAGTGTACGTAGTGTTCTGCTGGTTTTGCCTGTGACCAGAGTCTCTGGAGTCCAGACATGTGGAAGGATTCCATTTGGCTCCAGTGTAAACATCGTTCTTAGAGCACCATTAGGCAACAGAGTATTTATAGCACATGTGCTAAATGTTGAACAGAACTGCTTACATTTGTGACACAGGTTTGAATTTGTACTGTGTGAGCTCGAAACCAAACAATATTTCTAGATGATTCTGTTTACAAGACTATTACGTACAGCTTTTTATAAACTGCTTCAGATAAAGTACATGTTCTCCGCACTTCTGAGTTCTCATTCCCCTGACTGTAAACAACTGCTGCTCAGGTGTTTGCTGATGCGGAAGTACTGGTTAATATAATAATACATCCATGGTGCAGATACTTCTGTAATATGACTTCTCTGGAAGGTCCTGGGACACTGACGTTGCAGAGCTGCACAGCACAACCTTTGTATGAAGTTGTGGAGGATTAGTCCTTTAATGGCTTCCACAATCATAGTCTACCCGATCACCCTTTGAGGTGATATACATCTTTGGGGCATTTCACCTGGTTTTAAACACAATCAAACTGCATCTCAACCTTTGGTGAAGACCTATAATAAAAAAATCTAGGGGTATAAAAAAAAAATAAACAAGGATTGAACAGGGTTAAAGGGTTAAACTCGTTAGCGTCCAAGCCGGGCCACCATTTCTGCCTTGTATTTTGTGGCATTGCAGGGCTGTATGGCAGATTTTCTAAACTCATGCTGCTGAAATTCCGTGGACGCGCTTCCATGCGAAAGTCTCATGATCACCATAAATTACTATTTCTATGTCATAACAAGTTTCAAAATGTAGAGATAATAAAGGATTGATTGATTGATTAAGATAGAAGGGGCAGGTTTTGAGTGCTTTTTTGTTGATTCGTGCCAGAAGTTCTTAATAGTGAATTGCATGCAGCTAAAACTCTTCCAGTTTTGGATGAGGGAACAGTCTTGGAGCGTGGCTAAAGGCTCTGAGCTCACTCTAGAGATTTCCTGTGCATATATTTGTAGCGACCGCGTGTCCTTCTCTGACCCACGCTGCCGAGTATTAGAGCTGACCTTCAGTGTTCCTCCTGGGGCTGAAACTGCACCAATGGATGGCTCTTCCTCCGCCTGACCTTGCCTGCTCCGTGGCCGCTGCAGACACCACAGTGGAACATGTTTGCTGGCCCATTGGTGGATGGCTTCAGCACTGACTCATAAAGAGAGGGGCGAGCCCAGAGTCGGGACTATTCCAGGAGCCGTATAAATATGGCAAAGGTTCTGGAGCAAAGTCGCAAGAATGTGGAGTGAGAATGTGTGAACGCAGAATTTCGTGGTTGACCGTGTGTTAGAAGTGTTGCGGGTGGCTTCTGGCTGCGTAAAGCACCTCATGTTGAGAAGCGACGTTCAAACGACAATGGAGCCTCACTATAACGCGATAGAGCACAAATACTTTGTGAAAGGAGCAATATGTAAGAATCTGGCAAAAAGTGGTACTGCAATCCCGGGCAATATTCTGCAGTAATCTCCCACTCTCCCTGACTCAGGTTGCCAAATATGCAGACAAATCCAACTGGGACCATAATAGCTGAATAGACAGGAGACAACAATAAATCTATAACCAACACCTTTTTCACAAAGATAGAAATCCTCATTTTATTCCTTGTTTTGTTGTTAATTATTTGAGAATTATTTAGATAATAAATATTAACAATACATTAAAAAGAAAGATTTCATAAAAGATTATATATATAAAAAAAACTGCACCATGAGTACTTCACTCTGCTCTAAACCCAAATTGATAGTATTTCTGCAGAAGTAAAGTTGAGTACGTTGATTTGCAAAGAGCCATGGATGTGGGGTGTTCAGCTTTTGTTTGTGACGTGGACTTTTTTACAATGCGAGCTCCGTATGCTCCTACACTCCACAATAGTGCACAGATAGAGTTCCCGGGTCTGTTTTGTGTTGTGTTGTTTCCCACCTGTCGCGCCATCAGCAGACCCGTCTCCCAGATGTACTCACCGAAACAAGGATCTGGGTTGAACAACAAGTGTCAGGCCTTGTTTGTGTGTGTCTTAGCTCTTGAACCTGAGCTTGAGGATATTTACTCCAGAGATTTATGTTTAGAGCTGGGCTACCTAACTTGTAAACACTCTATTCTATCAAATTCATTTTTGTATATCCCTAATTCCCAACAGCAGGGAGCGGGATGATCACTGTCGTTAGACTCTCCAGGATTCAACAACTCAAAAACTAGTGGGAAAAAGTAAGAAACTTCAGGGAAGCCCATATTCAGAGAGGGATGCACTCTGTGTTTCTCCTCTCTACACTCATACTCTGTGTCTCTGTGGTTCCCCTCTCTACACTCATACTCTGTGTTTCTCTGTGTTTTTCTGTGTTTCTCTGTGTTTCTCCTCTCTACACTCATGGATGGATGGAAATAAAGCTTGTACGGAAAGAGTCTTGTAGAAGTAAAATGTTGAGAACAAATCCAGCCACATGTCTTGATTTTGATAGAAAGCATTTAGTTTTCATACTTGTAAGAAAGAGCCTTCATAGATAGATAGTTAGTTAGTCAGCAACATCCCTTCAGGTCACAGCAGCAGAGGTGGTCTTACTTCCTATTTGATTATTTGGGCTGTGAACTGATTGGCTGGGTAAGCATGGTCCTCTCTGTTTCACGTTTCTGTTGGAAAAAGCTGATCTAAATATGTGGCCGAGGCTGAAAAACACATGTGAAAACTAGCAACAGAACTGTGACGAGTGAGGAATGAGTTAGAGAAACAGTTTTACCTGTCCATGTAGGAAATTGTACAACTGTAGAAGAATTTGTCTTTCCCATTTGCCCCATCCTTCCATTGCCACTACGCGAGGGTTAGTGCAGCTCTAATTGACACCGCCCGACCCAGAAATGGATTAAGGGGAAGAAAATGGATGGATAGGCATGTTTTTAGTCCTTGTAGAAACCAAAGCTCCCTTTAAATGGAAAACACTGATATTTTACCACTTTGGCTCATCTTACTGCTGCTGATTCAGATAAAAGTCTTTGCACAGGTGACTTCCAATGATGTACTGCTTTGATGACATTTGCCACCGTTTACAGCCAGGTTTTTTATTTCTCACCACAGTGGCAAAAAAGTGTTGAGAAAGTTGGATCTTGAAGGCCTCTGTTGTAGCCTCCGCTGACAGGACAGATGTAACGCAGTGCGACAGCTACACTGAGCGCTTGTTTACTTGTGGTGAAACTACAAATCGGACATATTCTCTTTCAATGGGATGTCAGCTTTTCAGATGGAGCACGGGGGCACACGACTTTATGGAAGAGGCTTTGTGTCGAATTGGATTGTATAGGATCGAGAAACCGCAAACTAAACACACATGGTTGACATTGAGTTGGGTGCCAGTTGGCTCATACTGTATGTCCTCATTTGAAACCAGAAACCGATTATTTTGGACAGTTGGCTTCGGTCTCCCATCCAATCAGCTCCTAATGGCTTTTAAAAACCTGTCCTAAGTTGGCCAATAGCGACTTAACCTCCCATTTTAAGGCAGCTGCACAAAACAAACACAATAGAGAATGGCGTTTTTAGAGCGTCCGTTGCAGATGTTGGAGCTGCCACATGGAAGACATTACTCAGAGAAAAGCCACAACTCCCCCAGACTCGTTTTGGCAATTTGTCCGACTGCAATCCAACCCCAAAATGTGTTATTAATGTCTATCTGCTCAAACGCATTCAAGAGGAAAGAGCAAGGCAGCGGACAGGGTTACCCAATGCATGAAAAGGGATCTCTGTAAACCAAGGCTCCTTAATGCTGAATGTGATTTTGAAAATGACTTATGGGGGGAATTGTGGATGAGTTTTGCCGACGTCCATCGATGCGGCTTGGAATAATGGGCTGTTGGCTCCAGGCTCGAGTAGTCTGCTCGGTTTGAGTTACCATCGGGTCAAAGTGTGTTGGTTAGCATGTCTTCATGTTGGCGCGACGGTCTGTGATAGTTTTGGAAAGTCATTATGAACAAATATGTGAGAAAGGTCTGAGAAAGTAAGGATTACCTTTGGACTCCTGCCTTTTGTTAAAAATGTAATACCATCTGTTTTGTAAACTTCTAAGTAAAAGTTAGGTCTTACAGTATAACAGTTTAGGCGCCAAAGGTGATTTCTCTTTGGAAATAGTCTTACTGAGTTTTTTGAATGTCTCCAGCCTTTACATCGCATCTTGTTGGATTCAGATCTTAAGTCTACTGCTGGATGATGGAGTGTTGTACATTGTCGTCCTCTCGTGAGCCACGTGTCATGCCATTTGTTAACCTGGATGTCAAGTATAACCAAGTTTTGACTATGATGTGATTTTTAGTTCTGGCCCAGAGTCTGACCCTCTTTTTGTTTGTCTCCACAGGCTTTTGGAAACGCCAAGACGGCACACAATAACAACTCCAGTCGCTTTGGAAAGTTCATCCAAGTCAACTACCAAGAGAGCGGCACCGTGAGAGGGTAAGGCTTGTGTGTGTGTGTGTGTGTGTGTGTGTGTGTGTTTCTTTCTCTGTGTGTGTGTATGTGTGTGTGTGTATATGTATGTGTGTCTCTTTTTGTGCAAGTGTGTGTGTTTGCGTCTCTGTCTGTGTGTTTGTGGGTGTGTGTTTCTTTCTGTGTGTGTGTGTTCGTCTCTTTCAGTTTGTGTGTGGGTGTCTATTTCTGTGTGTGTGTGTGTCTCTTTCTGTGTTTGTGTGTGTGTGTGTGTGTGTGTTTATGTGGCTCTTTCTTTGTCTGTGTGTGTGTCTATGTATGTGGTTCTTTCGGTGTGTGTGTGTGTGTGTTTGTCTCTTTCTGTATGTTTGAGTGTGTGTGTGTGTGTGTGTGTGTGTGTGTGTGTGTGTGTCTCTTTCTGTATGTTTTTATGTGTGTGTGTGTGTGTGTGTGTGTGTGTGTGTGTCATGTTTCTGAAGGCCTTTTTGTTTTTTCAGAGCTTATGTGGAGAAGTATCTCCTGGAGAAGTCCAGACTGGTGTACCAGGAGCATAACGAGCGGTAGGAAACACACACAAGCGAACACTGTTGAACGTGACGAGGAGATAATGAAGCTGTGGTGAAATACATGCAGCTGCTCTGACTGGGATGGACACACACTGCGGAACACAAGCCTTTTATTGGCTTTAATCTGAAGTATTTACAGGTGGAACTCTGAGAATTACAATATTCTGAAAAACAAACAAAGGCTTGACTTATATAATTTTACCAACATTCATGCATTAGTTTCATAACAGAAAATAAGGTACATGTTTAACATTAATCTAACTCATTCATATTTTTACCATCAACTTGCATTTACATAATAGCATAATGGTAATAGCTGTTTTTGTATCTGCCAGTAAGGGCTTAAAAACAGTCTTGGATCCATCCAAACTCGTCATTAATAGTTCCTTGTCCCAGGTCCAAAAATCCACCCTCAGACTCTGTTATCCCCAGACTGTGGTGATGACATAACCCCTGGCAGAGGTGATGGTGAATGACAGTGTGTCCTGTTAGTTTGAATGAATTTGAGTCTCTAAAATCTGCACTTGTGTCTTTGGTACAGGCTTGGAACTTTATTATTTTATCATTTTTAAATTCTGGATCTATTGAATGTGTAGCTGTGATGCCTCTTGGCCTGGACTCCGTAGAAAACAAATACTTTTAATCTCAATGGTATTTTCATGGTTAAATAAAGGTGAATATATATATATATATATATATATATATATATATATATATATATATATATATATATATATATATATATATATATATATATATATATATATATATATATATATATATATATATATATATATATATATATATATATATATATATATATATATATATATAATAGTCGTGTGTGTGTGTGTGTGCGTGTCGTCTCACATAGAGGTGCATTGCTGAGCGCAGAGGCAGACACAGCCTGTGTGTGTTTACTCCAGCAGCCTCCGGTCACACAGCTGTTGCTCACTCCTGACCCCAACAGGACAGGAAGCACGCATTCACAACTCATGGCCCGCTGCCACACACATACACACACATAATGTACTAAACATCACTGAAGATGACGTATTTGTATAACACATTTCATACATGTGTCTCTCTGTGCTCAGCAGGCGAGACACTGCACCAGGGGTTTCTCTCTTTTTTGTTTTCAATCCAAACAATGAAAATCCGGTCAAAAAGCGAGAGTTTTTGGGTCTTTTTAGAGAGCCGTGTTCTGTTTAAACACAGCATAAAGTATATATCATCTCATTTCATCAAAATATAGCACTAATTTAGACACAAACTGTTTTATCATTTGGACCGCTGCACGTTTGAAATGACTGGTCATTTGACTGCCGCAAATATCAATACTTGACATTAATTCCATGAATTTTTAAATACATACTAGGGATGCATCGATACAGAATTAAGGTATGAGTACCTTAATTTGAGTACTTGTTGTACGAGTTGAAGCCTATGTATCAGTATCAGTGCATCCCTAATGCAACTCGTGGATGATCATTTTCTACCCCACAGAAAAACTAATACATGAAAATACAAGAGCTGCTTGTTTGTCATGTTTTTAATAATGATAATAATACATTTTATTTATAGTGCACCTTACATTTCCAGGAAACCTCAAAGTGCTACAGATTAAAATACAAAACCACAAACAACAACAAAAAGCAAAATAATCAGGAGTACATAAATACAACAAAAAGATACATGACTGGTTAAAAGCTAATACAATCCCAAAAAGTGCGTTAAAAAGGAAGCAGCCGCCAACCAGTTTCAATTTAGCTGCAAAGAACTGGAAGAAAAAGGCAAGAGATGAATTATTAATATTTGAACAGAACACAGCAGAGAGAGCATTTGGCTGTGATCAGATCTTTGAATGATCTCCTTACATTTGTCTACATCATGCCTTTGGTGAGGGTTATGGAAGCATTCAAGCTAAACAAACTTCCGAATCTCAAAGTAAGTCGTCTTAAATAACCCAGAGTGAATCACATTATCATTGTAATGTCTGCACGTGTTCAGAAATGGATATATCACATGTGTTTATTTGGCCGTGTTTGTCTCGTGTGTTGTTATTTCCAGGCTGTAATTGCTGGAACTGGATTTAGCTCTGAGTCAGAACTAAAACTCAAATTGGCTCCAAAGTAATAAACAAAAAGGGGCCATAGACAATACAATGACAGAGAGAAGTGTAAACCAAGCCTGCACCAGCGGCAACCAGCGCTCTGGACCGAGTCTGCGGGCCTGAGTCTGCGGGCCTGAGTCTGCGGGCCTGAGTCTGCGGGCCTGAGTCTGCGGGCCTGAGTCTGCGGGCCTGAGTCTGCGGGCCTGAGTCTGCGGGCCTGAGTCTGCGGGCCTGAGTCTGCGGGCCTGAGTCTGCGGGCCTGAGTCTTGGAGTTTTTGGGACAGAGTCTGAGCCTTTGTGTACTGTAGCGTGGTTCTACACACAAACACTCATGCACATGTAAACAACCACAGATATATACCAGTGGGGGCGGGTCCCAGCTCAAAAGTGGGCAAATGATGTGCGCTGACATGCTGCAATACCACCCCGGGCCGATGGGGGTGGACCCAGAAAAAGAATTAGCCAATGCTAGCATATAGCGTTGGCAGACCTCTCAAAAACGTCTTTACAGGATGGACCTAAAGTTGTCTCTTGGCCCAAAGCTCCGTTCCACATGTGTGTCAATGCTGAGGGAGTGAATTTTTTTGGTCCACTCTAGTTTACTTGCTGAGAATTTTTGAAGTCTCTCGTTCCAATGAATGGAGCTGCGCCGGCTGACGCATGCACAGATGCGTTTTTTCACAACTTTCTCGTGGGCGGGACCACTCGCAGCCATTTTGGATTGCTCCAGTAGAGCTAATTTTGGCCCATTAGTTAGAACGGCGGAGATAGGCGTGAAGATAGGCGTGACTCTGTCCGTTAATATATACAGCCTATGATAGATACATAAGGACAATAGTAATACAATCACAAAGAAGATCGACGTGAAATCGACTAAAATAAGTGTTTCGAAACGAATTGAAGATGGCCAGAGAACACGGAGGCGAAACAGAACGTTTTTGAGTGGGGTTTGTTTGTTCTCCACATGTATGCGTAGGTTTCCTCTGGGGGCTCCGGTTTCCCCTACCACTAAAAACAGGCACAATAGGTCTGGCTTGCTTCTCCTGTTCCGGCGACCTTACTTTCATCTCTGTGGAGTGAGAGACAAATGCCCTCAACAATTGCAAAGTGCTTTAAGACTCTGGTCTGTGAAAGGCGCTAAATAAATAAACATTAGTTTTTTACTTACAGAACATGTGCAGGAGGTTCATTGTGCTGTTTGTGCTTACAGGAACTACCATGTGTTTTACTACCTGCTGGCCGGGACCAGTGAAGACGAGCGCAGTGCATTTCACCTCATGAAGCCCGAAGAGTACCATTACCTGAGCCAGGTATGTGTCATGTGTCAGCGGGGCCCTCTGTCCAGGGGCCCTCTGCTCACCCTCTGCTCAGGGGCAGCAGGGACACAGCAGGACTCTAGCATTACTACAGTCTGGAAACTTCCTCTCTTAAAAGTCCATTCGCTCTGTTGAGTCTGTCCATCGCTGCCGCAGAATTGAGACATGATGAAGACTGAATTAAAGGGTTTTTTATCCAGTTGCGAAGTGGATTTCTGTTTATGCATTGTTTTGGTCTTTGCCTCTGATTCTCTTATGTCCTCATAGATTGTCTACGGTTTTTGACCACAGTAAAGTCCAAAACTTGGCAGAAGTTGTAGCTGAGTTTCCCCATTTTTAAACCACCAAAATATGAACTCTTTCACTCTTTCACTTTCTTGGTTTCAAAACAGTTACTCATCACTAGTTTTCACACGCACCACCCTGACTTTGCCAATCAGCTCACAACCCGTTGAATCAAAGAGTGACTCACAGGGCTCTTTCTTACAAGTAGATAGATACTAGATAGAAATTCAGGTATCCAGTTGCAGCAAAAATAAGTAAAGTAAAAAGTACTAAGACTAACTTTCTAAAATAAACTCTGTTGGAATAAACATTAATTATTTAAGATAAAAATAAAATTAAATACCCCAGCTTTAACATTGAAACAAACTGTGTCAAGTCTAACATCCAGCTTATATAGACATTTTTACCGTCATTTTTATGTATCACCCTAAATCACAACAGTAGCTATCTCGAAGCACTTTACAAAGTTGTTGTTTTGCTGACACAGATCAGAGAATCAAAGTTGAAACTCAGAAAACGGATTAAAAAATGAAGATAAAAAACACATCGAGCCATTGGTTCACAAGGGGCAGAGACCAATGCCCTTAGATCTTAGATTTATTTGCCAAAAATATTTCACTTGTTAGAAGACCTTTATGATGAGTTAAAAATACACTTTTAGATTTAAAGCTGGGGTACGTAACTTTTATTTTCTGAAATGTCAAGTAGATTTTCCATAACAGTAAGGGAAACATACTGTCTTTTACATACTTGCAAGAAAGATTCCTGAGAGTCACTATTTGATGCTGATATTACCTGAAAGATGTGACAGAGGGCGAAAATACATGCCTGTGAAACCTGTTTTGAGAGTGAGGAACTAACGACATAGACTCGTTTTTGTGGTTTTGAAAGTCGAATACCCCAGCTTTACAGCGGTGTCACGGCTCCCCCACACTTCCGTTGTCCATGTGTGCAAACTCTCACATCTGACAGAGCTGTGCAACTCACGCCCACGCTGATCCGACCAGGGAATTCCACCCATTGCACACACAGAAATGCATACACACACACACACTGACATACGCACACAAATACATACAAAAACACTAAAATCACCCTCAATAACACACACACACACACACACACACACACACACACACGCATACCCAGTGTGAGGCCCTGGGCTGACTGTCCTTCCCTTTGTTCCTCTGTCCCCTGTGCAATGTGCATGTGTTTTCCCCTACGAGTCCAGAACCTGATTACCGGCCTATGGAGCCTATGGAGCCTATGGAGCCTGTGTCTATGATAGTCCTCCATCCATAATGCTTTTCTACGCTGGCTGATGCTTTATCTACTCAACCAATTTTTTTGTTTGGTTTGAATTAACCCTTCTGCTATCCTCATGTCAAATTCACCTGCCACTGTGATTTGAAAATATGCAAAAAATAATCATTTCGAGCTGAATTCTGATGATTTTTCCTAACTTGGCCAGCCCTGGGTCTTCAATATCCTTTTAGACCTGCTTTCAAATCTCTTTGGCGGGTTATTTTGACCTGAGGGGGCGCTCTAGCCAAATGCAAAGATATACATTGGCCACATTGCTAAATTGTCACATAACTAAAGAAAATTAAAGAAGCAGCTTTTGGTCCGGCAAATACTGTACTTTTTATGTGGCTGTGATGCAATATCAAAACTCGGCTGACCAGTCAAACTCAGAATGGACTCTCTTCTAACTTGTATAACTGCACCCACTTCTGCCAGTGAGAGAAAAGTAACAAGTGGAATGTTTCAGTGGGTTGAAGCATGCGAATGTGTTTTCTCATTCATGTAACAGTTTTCCCATCATGCATTGTACCTGCTCATGTAATCCATCCTATGTGACATGTGAGAGATTCCTCTTGTAGTAACGGCATGTACAGTTTCACTACTTACTGTTGTGTTCATGGTTTATGATACGCCAGATGGAGGTTAATAACTCTGCACCAGTCTTATATGTTCAAAAGTGATCCATTTTTGACAAGTGAGAATGCTGGTTTGCATTCATGCTAGTTCAGCCCACCTTAACGTTGTCGCAATCTGGCAAAAAATGTGTCTCCCGCAGTGAATCCATCTCCGTAATGGATAAACAGGTGTATAGCTATTTGGAATATTCTATACTGGTTTAAAGCTGGGGTACTATATAGCCCTAAATTTCCAAAGTAGTGCCCTGGAATGATTTTACAAAGCTGTCGATTCCTCAATACATTCAAAACAAACACATAGAGGGAGCAGGATTACCTCTGTCTATAAAAATGTGTGAAAATGGTGAGAAAACTCGGACAGGCTATATTGAATTGAATATCCCGACAAATTAGCCCATGCTTACTGTATTAGAAAACAACGTATATTTGTGCATACTATTAAGAACAATCTGAGTTATATGGATATTTTCAATTTAAATGTTTAGTGTTTTTGATGTTGGGTACCCAAGTTTACCTCGAGTTCAATGTCCACTAAAGTAAATCAAGCCAAATCTCATATTTATGGACTAAAATGACCACCTATAAAGCAGCATAGTTGTTCTTTAAGTTTAAGCCGGTCTCGTTTTGACCGTGGAACCATGTGTCTGTCCTCTTCTTCTGAATATTTTAACATGAACACAACCTCTTCTGCTGCATCCATCCTGACCATGACTGAAGTGTTTGAGTTTAGTCTCTCTCCATTGGAATGCTCTGTCTTACACTAACCTGCTCTCCCTCTCAACTTCTCCATCAACATTTCCAGATGACAAAGAAACCACACCGATCGCACTGGGACAGCTACGGTGACTCAGAACCGGTCAGTATCCGTGGGTGTGCATGTGTGTGTGTTCTGTGTTTGTGTGTGTGTCTGCGTTCTGTGCGGTTGTGGTGTTTGTGTGCGTGTGTGTGTGTTTGTGTGTCATAAAACTAAAACCATCTACAAAACCATTTGAATGTTGTCATAGTAATGATAATAATAATGCATCGGTTTTGTCATTATTCCTTCATTTCATACACAGTGGTGATAAACTACTACTACTACTACTAGCTTCCCTGGGGCACACTGACAGATGCGGGGCAACCAGTATGTCCCACCCACACCATGAGCCATTCACACACAAACACACCAGACTCATTCTAATGTGGGGGAAGTTTGGCACTTTATAGACAGATATTGGTATAGGTCTCCCATCACAGTACTAACCAGGCCCTGCCCTGCTTAGCTTCAGAGGTCTGACAGCCTGTCCCCTCTGCTTTGCACACATTGTTTTTTAACTTGTTCCGTCTTGCGGCTGTTTGTTATTGGTGCCGTCGGTCAGTCTCGTCGCAGCCTCACCACCGCAGCGGCTCTAAGCAAAGCTCCAGTTTCACTTCCCTTAACGAAGACACAAACATCGTATCAAAGCAAAGGGGGATGAGAAGACGCAGCCAAAACAATCTGGGTTTGTGCGTGCTCCTGGAATAATCGGCTCACAAATAAACACGGGGAAGTCGCCCAAAACAACATGGCTAAATTAGTTTGTTTTTCTCTTTGAAATGACATGAAATAAGCAGAGTTCCAAAAACCGACAGATGGGAGATGAGCAGCGATGCAATATATTTTAATCAAAGTCAATTTATGTTTGTTCTCCCAATATGAGATTAGAAAAAAAAAAAAAAAATGGGTGTGTCTTTGTTGTATATTTTTGTGTCTTGGTCTAAAGGATAATGGATAAATGTTGTAGACCCTGTCCTTAGACCTTCTCGCAACAAACGGAAAGACTCCAAACCCAGTAGATCCACTCCCACGGACAAGCTGTAGAACCAGGACTGAGGCTGTAGATCCTGAAGCAAAGCTGTAGATCCAGGACTGAGGCTGTAGATCCTGAAGCAAAGCTGTAGATCCAGGACTGAGGCTGTAGATCCAAGACTGAGGCTATAGAGCCAAGATTGAGGCTGTAGATCCAGGACTACGCCTGGATATCTAGGACTGAGACTGTAGATCCAGGACTGAGGCTGTAGACCCAGAACTGGGCATGTTTCGGGGTGCGGCTCCCAGACATCATGCATTCACATATGAATAGAGCTGATGTGGCGGCTGTCTGTAGCAGCTGTGTTATTTTCAACTAACTATAATCAGTAATTCCACAAAACAGTGCTCATCTGTAACTGTTCAAACACCACAACTTTCAAGCAAACATGTGAACACACACACAACATGTGAACGCACACACAACTTGTGAACACACACACAACATGTGAACACACACACAACATGTGAACACACACACAACATGTGAACACACACACATGTGAACGCACACACAACATGTGAACACGCACCCAGGACCTCTGTGTCTTCTGCACTAGGAGCTGAATCCAAATCAATCAAGTCCAGTGAAGCCAGCTCAGATTTCTGATCGCGGCAATAAATCCTGGTCCTGGGTCCAAGATTGAATCCTGTAATGTTTCTGTCTGTGTCTTACGTCCATCTTCTCTTTCCCCACTGAATGTTCAGAAATGTACTGTACACTGACAGTGTCTGATTGTTTTATTGTAAATGGACTTACTGTAATTACACCATCCACGGACTACAAGTGAAAACTTATTTTTCTATTTTTGCTAAACTTTTCTTTTTATAAGACTTATATTCATTGCACAAATAAATACATTCTAAAACATAATATAGTAAAACTTAAGAGCATGTAAGCAGAAAAATGTTAATTTTTCTTTGTGCCATCCGCATTGGTCATGTGACTCTCCATGACCAATATCTGTGTGAGAAACAGTCTACAGGTAAGCCCTGTCTGTCCGTAGACCGAGCCCAGGTCCAGCAGCCCGAGCCCAGGTCTAGCAGCCCGAGCCCAGGTCTAGTAGCCCGAGCCCAGGTCTAGCAGCCCGAGCCCAGGTCTAGCAGCTTGAGCCCAGGTCTAGCAGCTCGAGCCAAGGTCTAGTAGCCCGAGCTCAGGTCTAGTAGCCCCAGCCCAGGTCCAGCAGCTTGAGCCCAGGTCTAGCAGCTCCAGCCCAGGTCTCGCAGCTCCAGCCCAGGTCTCGCAGCTCCAGCCCAGGTCTCGCAGCTCCAGCCCAGGTCTCGCAGCTCCAGCCCAGGTCTCGCAGCTCCAGCCCAGGTCTCGCAGCTCCAGCCCAGGTCTCGCAGCTCCAGCCCAGGTCTCGCAGCTCCAGCCCAGGTCTCGCAGCTCCAGCCCAGGTCTCGCAGCTCCAGCCCAGGTCTCGCAGCTCCAGCCCAGGTCTCGCAGCTCCAGCCCAGGTCTCGCAGCTCCAGCGCAGGTCTCGCAGCTCCAGCCCAGGTCTTGCAGCTCCAGCCCAGGTCTTGCAGCTCCAACCCAGGTCTAGCAGCTCCAGCCCAGGTCTAGCAGCTCCAGCCCAGGTCTAGCAGCTCCAGCCCAGGTCTAGCAGCTCCAGCCCAGGTCTAGCAGCTCCAGCCCAGGTCTTGCAGCTCCAGCCCAGGTCTAGCAGCTCCAGCCCAGGTCTAGCAGCTCCAGCCCAGGTCTAGCAGCTCCAGCCCAGGTCTAGCAGCTCCAGCCCAGGTCTAGCAGCTCCAGCCCAGGTCTAGCAGCTCCAGCCCAGGTCTAGCAGCTCCAGCCCAGCTCCAGCCCAGGTCTAGCAGCTCCAGCCCAGGTCTCGCAGCTCCAGCCCAGGTCTAGCAGCTCCAACCCAGGTCTAGCAGCTCCAGCCCAGGTCTAGCAGCTCCAGCCCAGGTCTTGCAGCTCCAGCCCAGGTCTTGCAGCTGCAGCCCAGGTCTAGCAGCAGCTCCAGCCCAGGTGTGAAAACCATATTCTCATTACGTCACAGAAGCGCTTTGGTCTCTGCGCACGCACAGCCCGGCCATGCTCCTTTACGCAGTTTGTGGAAGTGTGAGTTTCATGTTTGTGTTTCTGCAGCCCTGGTATGTGGTAATTATGGCCGCCGTAGTGGAATGGGCCCATAAAGCACAGAGCAGCTCCTATTACACAGCCTCCACTCACTGAGCTGCTGCATCAAAGCACGGCCGTGTGGGAAAGCCTTCCTTCTGTCAACAAGGCGCTGGGGCAGACCTCCGCGCACGGTTCTTCCACTCCTGTATGCCCGGCTTGGAAAACATTGATTTTGTATACAGCGCTAGAGAAAATATAGTACGCGCAGTATTTCCGGTCACTTCAAGGTCAACAAGCTTATTTAGTATACTGAACTCAAATTATGTTTCACTGATATCGTCATCATCATATTTTTTTATTTTTTTATTTTGTTTTACAGTTTTTACATTTCAGTTCAGAAGGTATTGTTGAGCCTCAGAGCTATACATACAATTTATACAACAAAAGGCAGAGATCAGTGTTTGTTAAAGTGCTATATAGTGGGACAAGAAGTATTAAGTGAGCCACAAAATGGGGCCTCAAAACATCACTCCTTGAGATGAGATCTGCATGGAAGAATGGGCCAAAATTCCAGCAACAGTCAATACTTTGTGACAGAAGAATACAAAGTTTATAGGCAAACATAATCAGATTTTATTGAAGTTTTTTTCTCATTTTGTCTCTGGGATCTCTCATAGTTTTAAGTGGGCTGACTTACTATGTTTGGCCCCTGTATATTTGGAGCTCAACAGGAAGAGGCAGAAGAGAAGTAACAAACATTGTTCCCTCTTCATCAAACAGAACTGGAGCCGTCTGTTTTGCTCCGTCCATGCTCATATGAGGAACTTCTGGCATAAATTATTATATAAATTGTACACAGTGAATCATTATGCAAGATTTCAGGCAAAGCTAGTTTATTTGTATACCATAGTTCCTACTCAAGGCAACTAACAAGGCATTCAAATCATCAATAATCACGGTACATTAAAAAGATTATATGCACCGATAAACAGACCTGTTTTAACCTGGATTGGATCATTGTCAGGGTAGAAGCCTGTCTCACATTTTCAGGAAGACTGTTCCAGATTTTAGCTGCATAAATCTAAAATCTATTCTTTGACATAAAGGGGGCCAGTGCAAAGACCTGAGAACTGGACTAATGTGATCGTTTAGGCTACAGAAGTCTAACCTACTACCTACCTTAACCTAATACAGGATCAGAATCTTTAACTTTAATTGTGAAAACTGTATGTGCTAATTCTGAATGAAACGGCCAGAATTGGTTATGCATTACCTCCACTTTCCCCACATGCCGGTGGTGGTAAAAACTTGTGCTAAAATATGTTTGTAAATGTGAAGCTGAGTTTTCTGTGACGCATAGAGCATAAACCTAACTGTTTCGTCTGTCCCGCTGCAGGACTGCTTCACGGTGGAGGGCGAGGACCTGAAGCATGACTTTGAGCGTCTGCAGCTGGCCATGGAGATGGTGGGCTTCCTCCCCACCACACGCAAACAGTGAGTCTCTTATACTCTCTCTACCAGGCATGGGCAAACTTTGTCTTCTGAAGGCTGCATTGGAGTAATTCAGAATTGGTTTCTCAGACTTTATTTTTGGCACGTAAATACAAATATATCAAATATAAATGATGGCAGAGCGATGAGCGCGACTCCAGAGTTCTGCGAGCTGTATTTACAGTATTATTATTATTGTATTTTATTGAAGAAAAACAAATCCTAGAAGGAGAAAGAAACGGCTTTTGAAATTGTGTACGATTCAGATAGGAAATATTCTTGTCACGTATGAGCATTTATAGGTGCGCAATTGTTCAAATAGCAAAAACGAATTCTTTATACGAGTCTTTATACTATCTCTATATACACAGAGGAGGGCTCAGAGGCCCGACAGAAACGTCCAAAGGGCCGTCCAGGGCCCTCAATCTATGGCCCCCATCCCACTTTTATCAAATAAAAAAAGTATGTTTGTATATGGACTTCAGCCTGGTTTGGATGCAGCTATTTTCCACTCACTCCATTCTTGCATTTATGTTTAGTTATATTCACAGTGTCTCACTCTAGTATGTGTTATTTTAGTCCTAGTTTAAGCCATATTGAGTTTCTATTCAGTGGATGCTCAGATACCCCAGGTGTGTGTGTGCTGACCCTGGCCTCTGTGATGCAGGATTTTCTCCCTGCTGTCGGCCATCCTCCATCTGGGAAACATCCGCTACAAGAGGAAAACCTACAGAGACGACTCCATAGACATCTACAACCCTGAGGTGCTGCCCATCGTGTCGGAGCTGCTCGAGGTGAGGCCTTTGTGCTCATATGTCACGTAGAACTTTCAAATGTATAGCCTTGTTTCCACCAGCTCTACTTGGCCCGACTCTACTCTACTCTATCTGGTTGCGTTTCCATTACACTTACATCCTTTGGTAACCATGGCTTTCTACAGCACTCTGACCAATCACTCGGCCTGGATAGAGCCAGGGCCAAGAGGGACTAAAAAGTACTAAATCTCTTATCTGTGTTGCAGATTCAGCGGTTGTGTTAAGTCAAGTAGAGTCGGGCCAACTAGGGCTGGTGGAAACATGGCTTATGTTTATATAATATTAACTATCGGCCTTAATGCCTCTCCATCTGGCCTGTATGCTATTCTCAGAAAAACTACCACATAATTTATTTTATTTCAAACAATGAGCCCAAAACACAGTTGGTCAAAAACAAAATCTGTAAATCAGTCCATAGTACTATTGGGTTAATTCAGAGCAAGACTGTGGAAAAACATAATATCCAAACCCGTATTATATATTTTTTTAAGCCAGCAGATGCCAAATAGGTTGTAGAGGGCAAAGGAGTGTCACCAGGGTTAAAATATCCCTCTAATGTGTGTCTGTGTGTGTGTGTGTGTGTGTGCATGTGTGTCTGTGTCTGTGTGTGTGCGTGTGTGTGTGCGTGTGTGTGTGCGCGTGTGTAGGTGAAGGAGGAGATGCTGTTTGAAGCCTTGACCACCAGAAAGACGGTCACAGTGGGAGAGAAGCTGATCGTTCCTTACAAACTCTCTGAGGTACGTCTGAGAGCTTCAGCAGGTGTCCAGCTACAGGTTTATTACGTGTTGCTAATAAATAGTCAGATTTTCTTTGGAAAAAAAATGTTGTTGTTGCTTTTAATCAATGTAAAGTTTCAGGGCTCTATCTTTAGTTGGTTTCACATCAAACTTCTGTAAAAAGTAAAGGGTTAAAATCAAAAAGTTGTAAATGTTGCAATATTACTGTGATAAAATGGTCAGAAAAGACTTGAAGTGAGTACAATTCCTAGAGAGAACCTGGAGATGACAAAACAGTGAAATCATCTGTGTCCTTGTCTTACGCTTTACCCGGGGCCGCGTCGAGGGGCCGCAGGCTGAGCAGACATTCCCAGAGATTTGAACTCATCTGCACATATTTGTTTAGGCTTTTGGTGCCTCTTCATTTATTTACCATTCAACGCAGCCAAATGTAGCGGGTGACGAGAATGTCGCGCTGCTCCCAGGTCAGTTTGTTCCAGCGGAAGAAGGATGTCGAGGTTTTCTTTAATAATTCCAAAGCTTATGTGCAAATAAAGACATGAGTGAAACTGTATCCGTGTCAGAACGCTCCAACACAAGCATCTCTCACACATCTCCACAGTCTGCAGTCTGCACACGGGGCCGCTGACATCACTTGTATTTCACTCATCACTACTTCTCATTACTATCTGTTGACAGAATCTTTAGCAATAAATAACTCCAGATATATTTAAACACAGCTCTGTCGGAGCAGTTTACAGCACAGTTCATACACAAGGAAACTCAAAGTACTTGACAATAATAAATAATCCCAGTACATTAAATAGAGTAAAGATACAATGCTTCAGTAGTTGCAGCTAAACAGAACTGTTTGAACCTGGATTCTCAGAGTAGAAGCCTGTCTCACATTTTCAGGAAGATTGTATCTACATAAATCTGAAAGGCTGCCTCCCTGTGTTTATACCTGACTGGGACGAGCAGGAGGCCAGTCCATGTGCTCCTCAGACCCAACTCTGACCCTAACATGTCACAGATGTACTTTGGTGCGAGGTCTGGGAGCAGAGCAGCTTTAAAAACTATTCTCTGAGCCACAGTCCGCAGAGACCTGAGGACTGGACTAATGTGATTGTACTGGTTCTAGTCAGGACTCGCACTGCAGCTCTAGAATACACTGCTGCTGTTTTACAGCTCGTTTGAAGAGCCCTGTGAGCAGCCGTTCCAGTAGCCCAACCTACTAAGGACAAATGCATGGACTAAACCTGCCGGTGTTCTTGGTCTGGCACGCCTTTGGAATTTGTTCATTGCGACCATTCAAATTGTTGTATTAATGAATTGTCAAGTTCCTCTCTAATTTGTGTGTGTGTGTGTTTGTGTCTGTACGCAGGCTGGCACTGTGCGGGACTCCATGGCAAAGTCTCTGTACTCCGCTCTGTTTGACTGGATCGTCTTCAGGATCAACCACGCTCTGCTCAACATCAAAGACCTGGAGGAGACCACCAAGGTGCTGCCTTTCTCACTCACCACATATCGACCTATCACACATCGACCTATCACACATCGACCTATCACACATCGACCTATCACATATCGCTCTGTCCCTTCCCAATAACACAGCACCGTTCATGCCACTAGAGCTCCACACGGTACTTCTTTGCGACCAACAGTGGCGACACCAGTAAATATGCAATGTGGGGGCAATGTATATATAATACTAGATTCATATTCAAAGATCTTTTAAGAAGAAATGTTAGTGTTGCATCACAAGTTATAGAACAGTAAGAATGAGGAGCACGCGACACAAGATAAAAGAACAATAACTACTAATTAAAATAGAGCGAGATATTTTATTGAATTCTATCATCAAAGAGACAAGTATAAAATCTCTATCTTTAACATTATAAAGAAGTACAAAATCTTTGCCTTTGGCAAAATAGTTTGTTTGCATCTGTACATGTTAGCAGCAGTATGTTTACATCTGTACATGTTAGCAGCAGTATGTTTACATCTGTACATGTTAGCAGCAGTATGTTTACATCTGTACATCTGATTGGGAATCATAAAGCTATCATGCTAAAAAGTTATTTGCTTGAAGTTATGAGTTACTTTCGAAATGTTTCCTCTGCCACATCTGCCTCAAGGTCTGAAGGACTGAAATCTATCTCTCTGCGTCACTGAGAGACAAGATAATAAACTTGTCACTACTGATAGAGAAATTACAGCTTGAGAATTCTAGTAAACTGTAAAAACATAGATCCTTATCATTTCTTTATCCAGATTCTAGATCCACAGTACAAAAGCACGAAAAGCACACACACCAATAGATGAGACTCGCATAAAACAAAAATACAGACGAGCCTATAAACAGCTATAACCGTGTGTAAACCATGAGCAATAGACGTTTTTTAAAGCTGGGGAACCTAACTTTTTTGTTTGCTAAATGCACGGTTATCCTCACAAAAATACTGTAATTTCCGGACTATAAGCCACCATTTCTTTCTAGTTCTTTGGACCCTGCGGCTTATATAGTGATGCGGCTAATATGAGGGTTTATTATTTTGATATCAAGTTTTAGTAGCTATAGGACATTTGTTTATTGTCAAAAAATACAATAACCAAATCTTGTGTTTTAAACTGTTGTGACCAGTTTTCATATTGTAAAGTAGCACATTGATTACTGTAATCTATCTGCTGCATTAAAATATGAAAACCTTATATCCAGGTGCGGCCTTCAAAGAGAAAATACATGTCCTGAACACTAAATTAATAATCCAATATTGTCTTATGGTTCTGTGCGGCCGGTTCTAATACTAATCAAATATCATCTCGGGGGCCAAGATAATTAATTCGCAGGCCGGATCTGGCACCCGGGCCTTGACCTTGACACCCATGGTTTAATGGAAGGAAGACTGATGTCCTGCTTGTATGTGACGCTGCTCCTGTCCCCCAGATCCTGTCCATCGGAGTGTTGGACATCTTTGGTTTCGAGGACTACGAGAACAACAGCTTCGAACAGTTCTGCATCAACTTCGCCAACGAGCGCCTGCAGCATTACTTCAATCAGCACATCTTCAAACTGGAGCAGGTACGAGTGAGACACGCGTCACCCACATCTCTTCACAAAACATGAATCATTCAAGAAATTCCAATTCAATACATTTTTGTACTAAGGTCTGGATTTGCTCCATTGAGGTGGGAGGGGTTAATACCTTTTGCAGATTGAAACGATTGTATCTGAGTTTACCGTGACCTATCTAATGTGGCCGTGGGAGAGAGGCATTTTGCATTTAACCTAGCTTTAGCCATCTCCTTTGCCACTAATGGAGCCCGTGGGGAGTAGTGCCACAACATCAACGAAAATAACATTTGCTAATCATTCCTCTTGCTCTGACTTAAATTTCTAGATATTTGGAGCAGAACCAGAACAGATTACTTTAATATCGCATTCTCCGCCATTGCCAAACTACGACCAGAAAATTCAGCGCAAACTCTTGACGTCACCGACAACTACCTACAGTACAACACCCGCCTCCCCTGCTCGCTGATTGGTTGGGGAGGATTGAACCGAGGAAACTGCAGCCACTAGAATCAGACCCAAACGTACATGTAGGTAATGATAATGGACCAGAGTTTACAGATGGATAAAACCAGGCTAGACACATCCCTCTGACTGTTAGTTTTCCTTCTCGACCCTAAGTTAATTTGCCGTGTGTTAAAAGCCTTACTTTTAATAAAATTAGTAACGCTGCGAATGTGAAGAAGCCGCATATTGTAGTGGTTCGGTTAACCAGGAGAAGGGCAGTCGCTGAATATTTAGAGCACACACAGCAGCATGGGGATTCCCAGTCTCAATGAAACATGAAATGGTGCAGTGAATATTCTTAAGATCACATTTTTTGGGTCAAAATAAATTCTGATCTTGCGGAATATGTGTTATCCCTTTGGCTTGTTCAGTCTTGACCTCATTATCTCCTTGTTGTGATGCGTCCATCTCAGGGTTAAAAGTGGGTTAATAGTTGACCTCCTGTGACTTATTGGCAAAGAGAATTGTGCATGATGGCTGCACAGGGGTGAGTCATGGCGCCCGCAGCCCTCAGCGAGTGGACGGACTTGAAAAGAGCCGTAAAACTGATTTGTTTCTGTGTAAATGTGACAAGCGACTGAAGCTGAGGAAAGGCACTTGAAAGCTCCTGTTTTAAATGAAGACGGAAACGGAACTTCCCCCTTTGGCAGTCGCGCTGATAGTAGTTTAAAAGAGCTGTAAACACTGCTTTGAACTTCCAAAAGTCATTCTATAAAGCCTGATTTTAGCGTGGATGCAGCTAAAACCCACTCCAGGTCTGTTTTTGATGGGAGAACGATGTTGGAACTTGGAGGAAAGATGTGACAGATGAAGCTAGTCTGTTTTTCTAATGTTGACATCGAACGCTTATTTCAAAGGAGAAATTGGCGGCCATGCTTCTTTCAATCATTGTCAATACATGAAAATTGAAAATGACCTCATACCAGGTGTTTTGGCAAATGATTTTGAACTGTAGAATTTTAGGTGCAGTTATTCTCGTTCATTTATTATGTGAAACTGAAGTTCAGGCGTTTGAGTACAGTGTGTATTCTGGTGTTTGGGATCTAAACATCTTCTAGGATTGGATTTATTTTAGAATTTGATTTATTTTGGTTGACTGTGGATTTGATTAATGACAGACACTGGGGTTGGAAGCTTCATTTTCTCAGGAAACCTTCGTGTTGTAAAAGATTTATTGAAAACATATGTCCGAGACTTAAAAAAAGAAATTCATCTCCACATTGATCAAAGACATGTCAATATTATTACAATCAGTCGATCTCAGTGCTGGTTTGTTTGATAAGTTTGGACCTACATTGACAAAGAATGTATTGACTTAATCCTGTCCTTCCTGAAGAACACTCCAAGTCGCTTTAATGTCTGATTTGTACTTTTGCAACAGTTTGACGTGCAATCTCTGCTACTCTTGTAATGCTTATCAATCTATTTATATCAAAGTTTTTCATTTCTCCCGATTGGCTGTTTTATAATTTTTTTTCTATGATTTTGTTTGAATCTGAGTTGGACATATATCTGTATATGTCCAAGAACTCACTAAACTAAACTAAATTCCCAGCGGCTACACCATCTCTGCTGCTCTGAAATGCTGTTGCTTATTATTACTATTGTTAGTTTTTTAGAATGCTGCTAGATTACTGCTACTGGACACCTGAAATTATCTTACGGTGCATCAATAGAGTATCTATCTATCCAAACTAAGAATTTTTCTGATTATCATTGTAATAACAGGCACAAACCATGACTTTTCTTTGGCTCAAGGTGCAAACATGTAGTGAGAGTATATACTGAATAAGGCAGGCTTTTAAAAAACACCTCAATACATTTCTTAAAATAGTTACTACATACACAAAGTACACATTAAGAACAAGCACAACGGGCAGAAAATGTTAATATGTAGGTATTTGCATATGCTGTTAAGAACGGTTCCAGCCTGAAAGCCCTGTGGGGAAACCTGCTGCACACATGATCTTGTAGATTTTACTCCCTGGGTGGAAAATTGTTCCTAGGGAAATCTCCAGGTACTATTAGCTCTTTTTTTTAGGAATCATAAAAACACCAAAGCCACAATTTTAGGGGAAAACATATGAATTCATTATTTTTTTTCAGTGCATATTCTTTTTATGCACTTCTATGCACAGGGCTGAGTGGTTAGGGTTCCATTCCACAGCCAGGGCCATTCTGAGTGGAGTTTGCATATTCTCTCCGTGTCTGTGTAGGTTTTTTTCAATGGATGCTCTGGTTTTTATATATGGGTCCCTTTTCTTGGACACCCCTGAAATAAATAAAAATCTGAAATTTCTGTGAGGCTTTCCTGGTTGATTAAAGATCAATAGATACTCTCACATTAGTTTGACATGTTCTGTTTGGGGCCTTTAAAGTAGCAATATGTAAGAAAGGGCCCTAATCTGTCAAAAGGCATTAATAAAACATGCTCTTTTAAAATTTTATTTAACTTGTAACAATAGTTCAGAGATATTTGGATTTCAAAATTAGTTTTACAGCCCCTAAATCTTGTTATTATTTTCATTTCGATGTCTCGCCCTCCATTGTATCACCAATCAAAAAGTCCGTGATCAGAACTTGCTGCGTCAAGCTAATGTCACTGGTAAAGTACGAAGTGGCCGCAGATCTAAAAAAGGTTTCGTTATGATTCTCAAATCATTCATGACAAAACAAGGAATAAAACTAAGATTTTTATTTTTGTGAAAAAGGTGTTGGTTATAAATTTGTTGTTGACAAAACTCTTTATTCAGATATTATGGTCCCAACTGTGTTTGTCTGCATATCTGGCAACCCGAGTCAGGGAGAGTGCAGTACCACCTTTGGCCAGATTTATACATACCGCTTCTTTAAGTTAAAACCACTTCCTGGGCAAAGCACTTACACACCTTATAAATAAGTAGACTTGTTGAAGTTTTGTTAATAAAGATAATTGAATTGAACTGATGTGGCGCGCTGTTCTAGAGCAGAGTCAGAGGATTTTGTGAAGCTTTATGAGCTCCTTTTCATATAAGACGGTGACGTCAGCAGCACTAATCATCATGAGTTGTTTATTGTTGCAAATGTTCAAAAGCAAAGGTGACTTTAGATGAAATTGGAGCTAAAGCCAGTGGATCATGTCTTTATTAGAGCAATCTTTTTCCCAAGAGCAGAAGAAAATAACATGTAACACTCAGTCGTTATAAACGATACAGTGGCCTGACGACATGCAGCACAGAGAGAGGGCTTGCATCAGAGCAACGACTGACGGTAGTCGGCCTAAACTATCATATAGCAACTCACTCTAGTTCATATGTAAACGGCAGATGGGTATGACCTCTAGAGAAAGTTCTGCCCATTCCTCTTTACATAACAACTCAAGCTCTGTGTGATTACATGAGAGCATTTTCTCAGGGAAGAGTGTAAGAGTTGTGGGAAGGTGGATGGAGCAAAACACAGAATATTATTTTTTAAAAAGCTGTAGATTTCACATATTAACTTGTGCTGTGTTATTATTAGACCCCTTTTTTATTTTATTTTTTTAATTAACAAAAACATGTATAATGATTGGGGCTGCATTGACAATTTTCCCCTTTGTGTGTGTGTGTCTCTCTCTCTGTCTCTGTCTCTCTGTGTGTCTCTGTCGGTCTGTCTGTGTGTCTCTGTGTGTGTTTGTGTCTCTCTGTGTGTATCTCTGTGTGTCTCTCTCTTTGTGTGCCTCTCTCTCTGTGTGCCTCTGTATGTGTGTGTGTGTGTGTCTCTCACAGGAAGAGTACCGGGCAGAGGGCATCAGTTGGAGCAACATCGACTACATCGACAACACAGGCTGCATCAGTCTGATCAGCAGGAAGCCCACCGCCTTGTTCCACCTGCTGGACGAGGAGTGCAAGTGAGTGCTCTGCTGTGTCTCTGGTCTCTGCTGTGCCCATGGTGTCTGCTGTGCCCATGGTGTCTGCTGTGCCCATGGTGTCTGCTGTGCCCATGATGTCTGCTGTGCCCATGATGTCTGCTGTGCCCGTGGTGTCTGCTGTGCCCGTGGTGTCTGCTGTGCCCATGGTGTCTGCTGTGCCCATGGTGTCTGCTGTGCCCGTGGTGTCTGCTGTGCCCGTGGTGTCTGCTGTGCCCGTGGTGTCTGCTGTGCCCGTGGTGTCTGCTGTGCCCATGGTGTCTGCTGTGCCCACGGTGTCTGCTGTGCCCACGGTGTCTGCTGTGCCCATGGTGTCTGCTGTGCCCATGGTGTCTGCTGTGCCCACGGTGTCTGCTGTGCCCACGGTGTCTGCTGTGCCCATGGTGTCTCTGGTCTGTGCTGTCCACATTCTGCACTTTTTATACAATCAGCTGAAGGGCAGGACCAGAGAGAGAGACCAGAGAGAGAGACCAGAGAGAGAGACCAGAGAGAGAGAGACCAGAGAGAGAGAGACCAGAGAGAGAGAGACCAGAGAGAGAGAGACCAGAGAGAGAGAGACCAGAGACAGAGAGACCAGAGACAGAGAGACCAGAGACAGAGAGACCAGAGACAGAGAGACCAGAGACAGAGAGACCAGAGACAGAGAGACCAGAGACAGAGAGACCAGAGACAGAGAGACCAGAGACAGAGAGACCAGAGACAGAGAGAGAGACCAGAGAGAGAGAGACCAGGAAAGAGAGAGTAGTAAGAGAGACCACATAGAGAGAACAGAGAGAGAGAGATAGCCGGGGGAGAGAGAACAAAGAGAGAACAGAGAGAGAACAGAGAGAGAGAGACTATATAAAGAGAGACTACAAACAGAGCACAAAAAGAGACCATAAAAGAGGGACCAGAGAGAGACCACCGACAGAGAGACCACAGATAGTTTGATTCTGACAAACTAAAGATAACTCATGTCATACTAGTGTTATCTGCTATCTAGTGTTGTTGGAGTAAACAGAAGCACACTGTAAAAAAACATGCAAAGTTGAAGACAAAAACTTCCAGGAAACAGCGACTCTGCAAAGATGGACCGCTGCAGATCCTAATTATTATTATTTTAACTTATTTCTTGGAATTCTGGTCACTCTCCTGCCGCAGGCCGTAGACAACCAGCCCAACCTGTCGCACTGGGACATGTTCACACAGCCTTACACTGAGTTACTGTATAATGTGACAAAATGACATTAGAACCAGTAGAATGTGGAAACAAGCTGAAGGAAGTTAGAGAGACTGTTCCATTTGAGGGAATGATAAAACAAAAAGAGTGAGTTGTACCCACAGCCTGGTTTTGAACATGCTCAGGGTAGAGGCCTGTCTCACAACCTCAGGAAGACTGTTCCATAGTTGAGCCGTGCAGATTTGAAATGCTGAATCCCATGTTTAGTCTTGACTTAGGGCACCAGCAGAAGGCCCGTCCCTGTGCTCCTCTGAGTCCCAGCATTAGGCCCGTCCCTGTGCTCCTCTGAGTCCCAGCATTAGGCCCGTCCCTGTGCTCCTCTGAGTCACCAGCAGTAGGCCTGTCCCTGTGCTCCTCTGAGTTCCAGTTGGTTCATATGGCTCTAACATGTCACAGATGTACTTTGGCATGAGGCCATAGAGAGACTTAAAGTAAAATGACTAGCTTGTGTTTTACGGTTTGGGTTGTTTACTGGTATCAGATTGGTACATCCCATTTTGAGATGCTTCGGGAATACTCCTTTCACAGACCATAAAAACTACTACTTCTACTACACATAATGATTGTTCCTCTTCTGGCCACTGTTCAGCACAGGCTTCATGCTCCTTGTGGACAGTAGATGGACGTCCTCCCACCTCTCTCTGCTCCGAGGCCTTGACCGCCTTGTTTTTCAGAGCTCGGGTTTCAGCCTCCAAAGCCCGTGTGTCTCGTTGGTAGTTCCCATCCGCTCTTCCTGTCAGCTGCTGGTTTCCTGCTCTGTCCCCCCGTGTCCCGGAACGTCCCAGGACCAGGGGGGAAAGAGTCGGAGGGAATGGAGGCGTGATCAGGGATTGGCTGAAGGCTCTCAGCGGGGCGTCGGGATGAGTTCTGTTTTTCCAAAGTGTTTGAATATTGAGCCATGATGAGAAAATGACTACGTTACTGCAGACTGAGCCATCACACAGGGAGAGTGGTGCCCTGAGGCGGCGGACATTCACAGCTTTTATTTATTTATTTATATTATTGAGGACATGACAATACACAACGTACTTCAACTACATTTTAAATAACGATAATTAATAAATATTCATTTTTATAGCACTTTTCAAAAACAATGTTTACAAAGCGCTGCACAGTCAGCATAATAAACAATAAAACAGTCATAAGAATACAAAGTCAAAATAATTAGAATAGAAGATACAGGAGGACAAGTCAAACAGAGGAAACACAAGAAGATAGACAAAAAAAAGAAGTGAGAAGTTTAAAACCAACAATTAAAAGCTGTTTGATAAAAGTAGGTTTTAAGAAGTGATTTAAAAGAGGATACTGATGGTGCTAGCCTTATCTCCTCGGGCAGGTCGTTCCAAAGCCGAGGAGCCCGGACAGAGAAGGCTCGGTCACCTTTCGTCCGGAGCCTCGACCTTGGAACATTCAACAGGGACCTGCCCGAGGATCTAAGCCTGCCCGAGGATCTAAGGGCTCGTAGGGGGTTAAAAGTTCATAAATATAGCTGGGTGCCAGACCTAAACGAGCTTCAAAAGTGATCAGTGAAATCTTAAAATCAATTCTAAAACGCACAGGGAGCCAGTGGAGGGACGCTAAGACAGGGGTGATGTGCTCCCTTCTGTTCAAACCAGTGAGAAGTCTGGCTGCTGTTTCCCTTATTTTCATATGATTTCATTGTTGTTTTGAGGTTTTCTTAAATATGTTAATGTTTACAGAGCTTTTCATTTCATTTTCAAGTGGGATCTCAGTTTCTGGGTGGTTCTGGCAAAGGCGAACTGTAGCTTCCTGCTGCTGTCGGGTTGGAAAGATCTTCAATATCTATATTCAGCAACAAATAATGAGTAGACGTATTGGACTATATAGTGGTTATAAATGAATTCAAGATAATCACGTGTAAGATCTACCTTTTATTGTGTGACGACAAAAATGTAGTACAAAACTACCATATGTAATTGTGTGTGTGTTGTTTGTCGGTCAGTTTCCCTCAGGCCACAAACCAGACTCTGTTGGACAAATTCAAGCGGCAGCACGAGGGGAACAGCTACATCGAGTTCCCGGCAGTGATGGAGCCCGCCTTCATCATCCACCACTACGCAGGGAAGGTCAAGTACGGGGTCAAGGTGAGGCTACTGACCGCTACCTACTGTCTGCACCACACTGACCTCTGCCTACTGTCTGCACCACACTGACCTCTGCCTACTGTCTGCACCACACTGACCTCTGCCTACTGTCTGCACCACACTGACCTCTGCCTACTGTTTGCACCACACTGACCTCTGCCTACTGTCTGCATCACACTGACCTCTGCCTACTGTCTGCACCACACTGACCTCTGCCTACTGTCTGCACCACACTGACCTCTGCCTACTGTCTGCACCACACTGACCTCTGCCTACTGTCTGCACCACACTGACCTCTGCCTACTGTCTGCACCACACTGACCTCTGCCTACTGTCTGCACCACACTGACCTCTGCCTACTGTTTGCACCACACTGACCGCTACCTACTGTTTGCACCACACTGACCGCTACCTACTGTTTGCACCACACTGACCGCTACCTACTGTCTGCACCACACTGACCTCTGCCTACTGTTTGCACTAGGGCTGCAGGATATTGGAAATTAGTGCGATATTCAATATGAGTGTTTAGTATTGCGATATTTTTGTCTTTCACGTAAAATTGCAAACTGCATTGAAACGACAAATAACAAAAAATAAGCACAACATTAATGACATTCAAATCCATATAATTATATACTTTTTTGTTGTTTTTGTTGTCTTTTTATAAAGGAAAAAAATACATATATTTTTTAAATTTTATTTTATTGCGGATCTTTTTGATATGGATATCGGACGCACCAATATCAGGATAACAATATGTTATCGATGTATCATGCAGCCCTAGTCTGACTGACCTCAGCCTACTGTCTGCACTACACTGACTGACCACTGCATCTAAAGACACATAAGAAACATTGCTACTTCTTATTTAGTATATTGTGTGTGCTTCCTGTGTGCTCTTTCTACTGTCCTGTATGTGCGCTGCAACATCGACATTTCCCCACTGTGGGAACTCTTATCTTTTAAAGTGTGAGCTGTGTCCGATCAACCACAAAAGCATATTCTATTGAATCATAGGAAAAAAAATGGTCTTTGGTTTCAATGATGGGGATGTTTTAAACACGTAGCTTCTAAAACTGAAAACGATATGTCCGTTCTGGGCTTTAAATGGTATACAGTATGTCTGCATTGATTTGACTGAACTGGTTTGAACTGATAATTTACCGTTATTAACTCGCTCACCACAGCTACATTAGAGCTCGAGTTTTGTGACACAATCAAAACAAAAGACATACAAATATACAAATAAAATAAACAATTCCTGGGGGTTAACTTGCTTATATTGGTAGAGGTAAAGTTGGCTGCATGACACTTTCTCAAAGACATTTTTGTGTTGGCAGCAGAGGGCTACATAAAATGGCTTGTGGGCCTTAGTTTGGACATGCCTGTTTTTAGTTCCATATCCTATAGTTCCTTAAGGTAGGCAAACTCTAACCTAAAAGTTTGAAAAAAGGAAAATTTTAATTGTATGTTAGTGTGAATGGAGCTAAAATCAACTCCAGGACAGATTTTTCAAGTCAGATGAAAACATTTACATTGGCTGCAGTTCATCAGCCACAGTGTCTTCAGCCATCGTGACCCGAACGTGTCTTTGCAGGATTTCCGGGAGAAGAACACGGACCACATGCGACCTGACATTGTGGCCTTGCTCAAGAGCAGTAAGAACGCCTTCATCTGCGGCCTGATGGGGATCGACCCCCCGGCCACGTTCCGCTGGGCCGTGCTGCGTGCCTACTTCAGGGCCCTGGTGGCCTTCAGAGAGGCTGGGAGGAGACACACCCCCAAGAGGCCAGGTCAGTATCTCCCCTCACACTCGCCACACGCTTGTATTACGCATGGACTGACCAAGAGCTGATGTTAGCATAGTGTTAGCTTTAGTGTGGAAGAGGTCAGTTTGAACATATGCTAGCTAGAGCCAATGTCCTTAAAGTGGCAGACGGGTTGGCAAGATGGGTTTTAAGGCAAGCTGGAGTTTTCCCCATTAAGGCATTTGATTGATCAATTCTTCTGGCTCATGTCTGGATTTATAAAGACAAGACAAGATCAGAATTGAAACGCTAGAAACAGAGAGAGAGAGAGCGCATAACCAAGGAATATTGGTGAGTTTGACATTGAGTGGTTACTGAGCTAGAGGAGTTTACTTTACAATGAAAGTCAATAAGAGCCAAAGCAAGTTGGAGTAAAACTTTGTCCATTAGCACTTTCCTTTTGGGCTTAATTGAGCTTACAGGTTAGCATTGTCTATCTCTATACAGTCTAGAATATGCAGATGTTTTAGGTGTATGGATATTAGTGTGGATTAGGACCCGTGCTGGACTTTGGTTTAGTCTTCTGCATATTGTGGTTGTTTTAGCACTTTCACGCCTCCGTAGTCATGATTCCTAGAGCTGCCTTGGACCCTGACTCTAGCCAATTGTATCCTGGTAGCTTCCTGCTGTTGTGAAGGCTCTGTCCTCTCACATGTGTGGCCTCGGTAGTGTAGTACTCTTGCTCCAGAAGTAATGACGGCGCCCTCTTCTTCCTCCTCCTCCTCTCCATCCTCAAAACTCACATCATCATAAGCGACTTGTCTTGTTTGTTCCTTCAGCGAGGGCTCCACACCCGGGGGATATTTCACATGTCCTACGTAGATTTCTCCAATAGTTTTAAATGTGTCAGATGGATCTACAAAACCAGTTCAGGGACAGGAAATGACACCATTGCTGATCATTATTGGCCATTCATCACACCCACTGGATTTCACAGTGGAAACAGCCGGCCTTTTCCATGCAAACTTAAGACGTCAGCAGATATTGAACACATTAGTCACCTTGTTCTTTCGCAAAACATTTGTCAAAAGTCATCATCTGGAGCAGGTTTTTAGCACTTTGAGACTTGACTCAACACGTGTATTCTGAAAAGCGGGTCCAGATGATGACTTTTGTGAAACAATCTGGGATGAATCACATTTTGAGCTTCTTCTTGTCCTTCTCTGTAACATGTAATGAGCTGAGCAAAGCATCAGCATAGGCCGTGAGCTTCATTCTGATGTGTAATAGTTTGCGAGCAGATGTAGGAAGTGTGTAGAAGGCCTCTGGGTGTGGATGCTCTGGACTTAGTGACCTCTTAGCTCCATAGCCTTCGCCTCCACCATCAGCTGTCCAGATAGCCTCCTGTAGAAGATCTGTTCATCTGTCTAATCTCTCTCCTCTTCTCTTTTCCTCCCTCCTTCCTCCCTTGTGTTTGTTTTTCTCTACTCTTTTTTTTTGTTTTGCTTCTCCGAAGGGCATGATGACGCTGCTCCCTGTGCAGTTTTGAAAAGTGTGGATAGTTTTAGCTTTCTGCAGCACCCTGTGCATCAGAGAAGCTTAGAGATCCTGCAGAGATGCAAGGAGGAGAAGTACAGTAAGGCTGAAATAATCCACTCCTCCCACTGTGTCTGTGGCCTGGGAGCAGAGAGGAGACCGAGCAGCAGCAACACCACCACAATCATGTTACACTAAGGTCAAACAGCTGTGGCCGATGCAGTGGGCTCAAACTGGAGTTTGTTATCTGGGTTTTTTCCACATTGAGTTTGTTACTGTTTACAACTTAAACATAAAAAATGTCGCCCTATTTTAGACCTGGTTTAATCCAATGTAGTTTAGCTTGTTCTTTTATCAGACAATATCATTTAGTTTTTGTCTTCCTAATTACAATAACCACATTTATCTCATCAGTTATAGGTTTAAACCTGCAAGTCCTGTTCAATACTTGGGCCCTGTCCAGACGAAGATCATTTGAGTCCTATAAGCAAAAGTATTTTGTTCGAATCATGCTCTTGTCCACATGAATCGGCTAAAAAGAAGGCTCTAAAGAAGGCTGTAAAGAAGGCTGAAGAGAAGCCTGATATGCCAAATTTTGAACCTGTCTCTCAGAGTTGGTCGGACGCCATCACCATCTTCCCATGGCGCTCTGTTTGAAGAATAAATCCATGCAAAAAGTTTCCCCTCATTTGAGTCAAATCTGAAGAAGAAGCCTCCTCTTGTTTCTGGTTTAAACTATTGTTTATTTTGAGTTTTTTCCAAATCTGGTATTTCCTGTCGCAGCCTCACAGCACCACCTGCTGGTTTTATAAGTACATTACACTGTTCTCAGGTGAATTGGATTAATCTGCCGCTTCGTGTGGATGGAAACATTTACAGAGCTACTTCCGTTTATACGCAATACGGCTTCAACACAACACACCGTTTTGTCTCCGTCTGGACAGGGCCCAAGCGCTGCCCTTTCTAGTTTTTGTTAAAGTGATTGATCCGCCGAAACAGATATGATTAATATTCACGTTTGGTGATTTCAATAGTGAAAAAGTGTGTGTTGTGCTTTTATGATAGCTTGACCTTTGCTGAGGGGATGTTTCTGTCACCTTCAAGCCACCTGTCTGGTTCAAGAACCAGACAGATGCAGCCATTTTCTACTCATTGTATTTGCAAAAAATGTGGAAGTGAGCTGTCGAAAAGTTATGATCAATACAGAGCAGACATAAGGAAACTAAAGCGCAGAAATGTCACAGTATGTATATAGAGTATGTACCATGATTGTGTTTCTAGTAAAGCCAAAAATGTACCATAAAATGACCACAAAGAGGCAGATTTCTCACTTTTGTGGCCTTGTTTGGAAGATTCCACGACTGACCATGGGGCTGCCCTGTTTAAACGCCACTTTGTAATCTGTAATATCTCCAAGAACAGTGACTGCTTTTGTCCCACACAACGTCTTTGGACCAGTTTTCTTCAGCCTGTATAAATGCCATGTCATAATCTCAGCTGTGAGAACAGTGGAAGTTGCTGCTGGTCAGTCCCTCTCCCTCTCCACTTGAATCTTTTTGCCATGTTGTCTTTGCACGCTCCATCCTTCTCTATATTTTCATAGAAATCTAGACGTGTGTGCTCGTATTGTTTTATCGCATGATCTGTGTTTTTTTTCTGTCACCTTTGCCTTTGTTTTGCTTTCCGTCTTCCCCTCTGGGCAGTATTGAAAGTTGCTCCCCACACACTACAAAAAAACATTTGTAGAGGATTTGAAATGACTTGAATTCAAGGGTTTGTTCTAAGTTTCAGTCGTTTTTTGACAATTTTTTCTTTTTTTACTGGATGAACCTAGATTCGATGTGATGACATTAAAAATAGCTTCGACTGAGAATTTATATTACAATAGAAAGCATCAGGACAATTCACAAGATATCTATCTCTCATATGTTATAAAAACCGACAAAATTAAGTAGAAATAACTTGACTTTGGCTAAAATTTTAAATGAGACATGTCTAATGAGACAAGCAAAAATGTCTTGTTTTAATTTTGATTCTTCCTTAAATAACAACTGCTTTAGAAATATTATGAAACTGCTGTCCCATTGGCAGATCTCATTTTACAATCTTATAAATGCTGTTATATACCTTAAATTTGATGATTTTTTAAACAATAAACATGCGCTGACTTTTGACACCGATTTTTTCAAACCCAAAATTGTCTTTCATGGACATAGGTCAGTTTGTGTGTCCCATGGACTTCAGAGACCGGAGCAGACCTCTCCCCAGTCCTCTGGGTCCAACAGCGCACACTTCGTTTCGTGCCGAACAATCTCTCTGGTTCTCTGGGCCGCGAGCAGTAGGTTCGCAGTGGTGCTACCTCCGTGACCAATCAGAACGCTCTAATTAGACTGGGCCAGGTTTGTTGGTGTACGTTTATTTTTTAATGATGAAACAACTTACATACAAATACAGATAAAAAAACAGAAGTGTAGGTAATTGATAAACCGATTTTTTTAAATAGAAAAAAGAGATAGAAATCCCCACAACATTCCCCTCTGTCAAAGCTATACTTTCTCGTCAGTTCAACAGGTGGCTTTAAGCACGTTCCTTTCCAAACTATACGTTTTTTTGTAAGAAATTGAATTTTGTACCGGATCTTAAGTTGCACCTCTTATTGATATTGAACAATGCAACTCAAAAACATTCATCATGACTTTTTATTACTGTAAGAATTGAGTCACAGACTGTTCTTAATCTTCCAGTGTGAAGTAGAAAGCAACATCTTCTGGTCTCCTTTCACTTTCATGTCTGTACATAGAACCGAAAACAATTCAATATATGAGATAATTACACAAAGATATTATAGGTGTGGACTTTTAAACTTGGTAACAAACAATAGTATATTACAAATGATTTTTTTCTAGCAGTGCCTGTAAATTTTAAATACACCAACTTGTATTTCCATGTTGTCGAGGGGGAGTACAAATGAATGATTGACATACCATACAGGTTAATTGGACCTCTCTTGGTCTACAGATACTTGGCAAAAGGTTTTTGGCACCACAGAATTAAAATACAGTAATTAAGCCTTGCCTTACCTTACAACAAACCGCAGTGAGGGAATAAATCTGCAGATTCTAGATCGTAATTTACAGTTAATGTCAAGGGTAAACTAAAATGTATTGTGAGTCAATTTTTGCAATTTCGTCAAAAAGTGACTGAAATGAACAAATCCCTGCGTAGAAGTCATGTAACGGCCTGTGTAAGTGCGTGTGCTGTGGTGTTCCCGTGTGTCTAACCTCACGTGTGCGACGTGTGGCCGCTGAGGGGACCAGGTCTGTGTGGTTGGGGCACTTGTCTCTGGACTAACTGGCTCCCTGTTGTCCCGGCTCTGGCTCTACATGGTGCAGGCTCTAGCTTCTCCGGGCTCCAGTGTCTTTTCTCTGGGGACTTCTTCATTGCACTCACGCTTGTTTGTGTTTTTGTTTTGTGCCATTTCGCAGCTCCAGATGAGAGCGAGGTTTTTGACGAAACAGAAAACGGTATACGGATAAAGCGCGATAGGCTAACACAGTAGCAGAAAGCTAACACAGTAGCAGAAAGCTAACACAGTAGCAGAAAGCAGAAAGCTAACACAGTAGAGACAGGCCTTGGACGCCCGACAGAGATGCACCCACTGTTCTGGTCTGTTTAAGCTAAGGCACTGCTGCTCACAAAAAAAAGTATGATTACAGGTAAAGACTATCAGAGAGAGATACCAGAGAGAGAGAGAGACCATGAGAGAGAGAGAGAGAGACCATGAGAGAGAGAGAGAGACCATGAGAGAGATGGACCATGAGAGAGAGAGAAAGAGACCATGAGAGAGAGAAATAGACCATGAGAGAGAGAGAGAGACCATGAGAGAGAGAGAGAGACCAGAGAGAGAGAGAGAAGACCAGAGAGAGAGAGAGACCAGAGAGAGAGAGAAGACCAGAGCGAGAGACCCCAGAATGAGAGACCAGAGATCCTCTATAATAACCTCCTCCTACCATAAGAGTAGTCATAGATGTTTAAGGGCAACAAGTGCTATTTAGACCTGGGGGATGGAGACTTCTGATCAGGGTCAGAGGAGAAGTTTCTAACCTTATCATGATTTGAAGATGAAATAATTTAGTAGTTTCTAGGAGCAGGACAGTTCGTAGAGACAGCCGAAAAGAGCCTGCAGTGTCTCTCCTTAAATACAAACCATTCAAAACATATACAGCCACAAAACAACGCTTTCTCTTCCTCAGAAAGTAATCACTTCCACCACTGATGTCAGACACAGGGGTCAGTCTAAAGCTGAGAGACCCCTGACCCGAAGCAGACCCCGAGCTGTGGTGCATCTCTGGCTCAGTCACCAACCAGGCTGTAGACGCACAACTAAACCACACTGTAGTTCACTGTGCTTCCTCCTGCTCCGACACACCAGCCCTGTGCCCACCTTAACCCCTGCATGGAAAACGTAGCCCCACGAAACACCGGGCCCTCTTCACCACTTCACCTGCTGCAGACTTTTCAGACCAGCAAATAATAATAATAATAATAATACATATTATTTATCATACACCTTACATTTCCACGTAAGACCTCAGATTAAAATACAAAAATCCGACATACATAAGGAACATCAGAAAGAAATGAGATCTTCTTAGAAATAGATAGATAGATAGATGGATAGATGGATTTCATGACATGACGGGATGCTGTGGTCCCCGTTTACATTTATAGACTTCTTAAAAGAATAACCATGCAAGTTGGGTACCCCAGATTTAATTTCATTCTCTAAGTTCAACGCAATTACATACTGTACATCAAATGCATATGTATGTAGTGTGTTTAACTAAAATAGATTCTAATACTGAAAATAACCTTAGGACAGCTCTGTTCAGGGACATTTTATAAGAATTAAATTTTGTAAAATATGTCAAATTTAATAATGGGTGCCAAAGCTAATGCTAAGCTAATCAAAGCCCAACATGGAGCATCCAATTACTTACAAATACAGCTTATGTCAACTGGACCAACACGACACGTGAATTAGCATGTTAGCATTAGCTCAGCGATAGGCCTCGTACAGTTCTATGTACAGTATGTAGTCTTTCCACACACGCACACTGGAGTTCATTAGAGAGGTACGACTCCACTTTGCTAAGGCGAGCTGAATGAGGCGAGTGGCTGGTGAAGAGGGCCGACTAGACCCGACTGTAGCTGAACCCGAGAACACTAACCAGCGGAACTAGTACGCATTAACCTCACCAGTGTTTGGACGAATCTCCAGCTGAATGTGGCGCTAAAGGCACATAACAATCGTGCGTGGCGTGCTGCGGTGTGCTTGGGTGTGCTTGGGTGTGGTGGCGTGTCACGTGACTTTTACGTGTTTGACCATAACCTCTTTGTAAGCAGGTGTGAGCAGGAAGAGCCCCCGCACTCCCCTGTCCAACCTGCAGGGGAGCAACGTCAACGACAAGTCCCCGCGGTAAGAACTCGCAACACTCACAACAGTTTATTCATCTCCACAAAAGGTCAGCGGTAAGAAGAGGAAAGATCTGCGGTGTCACATTCTTTCACACCTGGGCCAAAGAGTATAGATGACAAGGGGCAAAACTCACTTGCCGTTTCGACAATAGCCGCTAGATGGCGCCATTTTGGAATGACCCAGAGAAGGTTTCGCTTTACCGTACATACACTACACAGCAATAACATTATGTCTGAAAACAGTGCTCTGCCATCAGCATTTCATAGACTCCCCAAAGATCCAGAGGTGTCATAAAAGTAGATTTTTGTTTCTCACTGAAGGAATTTAGCAAACATTATCGTGAACAGGTGTTGTAACGTATTTGGACTTTAAAGACACGGGCTGTAGTTAAAAATGTTGAATAGCCTTGTCACCTCTCTTGAGACTAAAGTAATGTTTATTCTATGTTTATGAATGCATTACTGACAGTTCCACAGTGTGCGGCTTCACCAAGAGCATTGGTTCGTTTGTTAATGCGTAAATAAACTGCGTCTATTCAGTTTCCGTAAACCACGTCTGGATTGGAACCTGTACCTATTTGTTGCAATGGGACGTTCTTTTAAGTTTAGCCTTTTGGTAATTCTACACTCCTTTCCTACACTTGCCTAATCCAATAAATGTCTTTGTGAATAGCCCAAAATCAAAACAGCAGTCGTCGGAGGAGTTTACAAAGTTGCTGTCCATGTCTCGGTTCTCTTAATACTGTTCAAAGTGCAGTATTTGGCTCCTGATCCAGCACTTTTTTCTAACTAACTAATTACTCAATTTTGATAAAAATTGTGAAAACCAAAAACTTCAAAAAGACTGTTCTTGGAGTTCCAGTAGTTTCAGAATTCTGGGAGTCCTAGTGCTGATCAGCCCCAGTGCGGAGGGCGACTGCGGCAGCACTAAAGCGGGCGCAGCTGCTTCCTCCGTGATGTAAAGACGGAGAAATGCATTTGGAGCTGAGCGTCCGGGGAGCGGTAAATCACTGAGGATCCGTGGGTGCTGCTCTCACGGACCGAGCAGACAGTGCACAGTTTTATGGTGCGCTCAGATACAGAGAAAAATACACAGAAGATCGATTGTACTGAGAAGATCCTCATGTTTGTTTTAAGGCAAGGCAGGATTGTTTGTATAGCACAGTTACAGTAAAACACAAGGCAACTCAAAGTGCTGAACAAAACATGGTCACACACATTGTAAATAATCACAGTGCTTTAAAAGGAGTGAAGATACAGTCCTTCAGATGTATTCACAAGAATCAAAACTGTCTCCAACACTGAAAACTGACAGAGTAGAAGTCTGTCTCACATGTTCAGGAAGACTGTTCCAGATTTTACCTGTGTGAATCTGAAACGCTGCCTCCAGATGTTTAGTTGTGACTCTGGGACCAGCAGGAGGCTAGTTCCTTTGCACTATTACTGTTTCAAAGTACTGAGGCAAAGTCCCGAGACGTCTTTGAAACGGTTATGAGGCAAATAAGTATTTAACCAAAATGCAGGACTGCTTTAATAACAGGTTTAGTAAACAAGTAATGAGTAAAAAACACAAAACGGAAATAATTATTCTCTGCTGCTGCTAAAGTACAATATAGATCTTGAAATATCTCTGAACCAAGTGCAATTATAGCTCCAGAGTTTTATTTTGTTTCTATTTTTATCATTCTATCACTACAGAAATATCTTATCTTCATAATAAATCAATGTTATACAGTGCTTTTTTGGACACTCAAAGACACTTCACATGTCATTATTCATTCACTCTATACACGGTGGTGATTAACAACTGTACTAGCCACAGCTGCCCTGGGACACACTGACAGAAGCGAGGCCACCAGTAAGTGTCATCGGCCCCTCTGAAATGACACTGAGGCAGAGCAGGTAATGAGACAACAGGAAGTAGAACTAAGGAAGATACAGTGGAGGACAAACTACAAAACAAACCATGAAATGAACCATGAAACTTATTCTTAGAGCTTTAAACAGACTCTTAGTGTATTGTTAAGCTGTCATAATGTAATGATTGAGCCAATCTAGATGTGTGCTAAGGATGAGGCGGGCTCTATCAGACCCGTTGACCCTGTCTCACCTGTGCCCCCACAGCGGCTCCCCGGCTCTGGGCTGGAACGGCCGCGTGAGCCGTCAGAGCCGTATGTCCTCCAGCAGCTCCACGGCCGAAGACGAGATCTTCGTGAACTCCACCAGCAGCAAACTCCTGGAGCGCGCCCACGACATCCTCATGTTAGTACCAACTCTGCTTCACTCTAACCACCACTCAGTTTTAAGGAGGGCTGGATCCACAATATGGTTTGATTCACGGTGCTTTGCGATCCGATGTTCCCTTAACAGTAAACACCGTGTTAAAGTAGCAATGTGTAAGTTTTCCATGTCAAGTCATCATTAAAGGGCCCTAATCTGTCAAAAGGTGTTAATAAAACATTCTCTTTTCCAGTACTTCTTTAACTGATAACAGTAGTTCAGAGATATTTGAATTTCAAAATTAGTTTTACAGCCCCTAAAACTGGTTCTTGTTTTCATTTCGATGTCCCGCCCTCCACTGTTTCACCAATCAGAAAGTCAATGATCTGGGTTGCCAGAACTCACCACGCTGAGCTAATCTCACTGGTAAAGTAACATGTGGCCGCAGAACTAAAACAGGTCTCGTTATGATTCTCAAATCATTAACGACCAGGATTTCTTTCTTTGTGAAAAAGGTGTTGGTTATAGATTTGTTGTTGACAAAACTCTTGTCTATTCAGATGTTATGGTCCTACCTGGATTCGTAAGCATATCTGGCAACCCGAGTCGGAGAAAGTGGTAGAGGTTGCAGTACCACTTTTGGCCAGATTTTGAGGACTGCTCCTTTAACTTTATTGACACACAATTACAATTTACGATATTATCTCAAACCTGGATAGTTCTGTGAGATTATCCTGTTTTTATGCACTGTGGTCCCTCATGTTTCACACACTGTGGTCACTCATGTTTCTTTTCCTCATTCTCAGGCGGAATAAGAACTACAAGCCCAAACCAGCACTTCCCAAGGTACTAGAATCATGTTCTGAGCTTTTTGCATGTATACACATTTCATATACTTATACTGTTTATACATTCACATTTATTCATTGGACCATATAACAATTTTTTTACTAATTTATTTGAGATTAGATGCAGATTTTCTTTAAATCTCACTTAGCTTCACTGAAGTCCGATACATACTATAACCGAACTATAAGATGAATGTTGCTTTTTTCCAGGAACTAAAACTACTTACTGTCCATATTGTGTTTGTTCTGCATTTATTTTACCCAGGGCTAAGTTGTTGGCTCCACTAATTTCCTCTTGAAAAGATAGATAGATGGATACTTTATTGATCCCCTGTACTGTAGGAGAAATGCAGGTGTCCAGCAGCAGCAGAAACACATCCATCCACACAAGCAAAACAAATAGATCATTCAGATTCATCAGATTCAGATTCATTTTATTCGCCATTTGCAGTAACACTACATTGGAATACATTAGTAAAAGTTCCCAGTGTGCACAGGACAAGTACAGACACAAAACAACATTAAAGGACAAAAATGAAACAAATTTTAAAAACAGTAAACAAATACTGTTTACTGTGAAGTTGACCAACTTAAAACAGATCTATACAAGTGCAAAAACATTAAAGTGCTCTATTCACACTGATAACAGCTCGTGGAAAAAAACTATTAGCATAACGAGATGTCCTGCATCTCAGAGAACAGTATCTTCTGCCAGAGGGAAGAAGCTGGAACAAGGCTTTTCCTGGGTGGCCAGAAGAGTCATTGATAATTCTCAGGGCACTGTTAAAAAGTCTGGATTGATAAAGAGCCTCCAGGACAGGAAGTTCACAGCCTACAGTCCTCTTAGCAGAGCGGAGCACCTTGTTTAAAGCTCTCTTTTCTTTATCTGTGATGTTACCGAACCACACAGACACAGAACCAACAAGTAAACTCTCAATGGTGCAGCGATAAAAGTTCAGCAGAATCTTAGAGTTAGTGGTAAATTCTCTAAGTTTCCGCAGGACTAAAAATCTCCTGAAAGAAAACATTTTAATCATGTTTTTAATTGTTAAGAAGTGGCTTTATGTCTTGTTTGGAATCACCTTCATAACCTGTGTCTTTGAACGTCTTGTGGTTAAGTCCGAACATGAGGACCGGATGAGGGTTCTGTTGTAGCTATTAATTGTAGGAGTAGATTATGTGTTATATTCTGCTTTTAAACTCTCCGTGCTCCTGGTCTTCACAGCACCTTCTGAACGTGAAGTCGCTGAAGTACTTGAGCAACCTGACGCTCCACGACCGCATCACAAAGTCCCTGCTGCACCTGCACAAGAAGAAGAAGCCGCCCAGTATCAGCGCCCAGTTCCAGGTCAGTGTCCTCCCCCAGTGTTGGGTCATAACAAAACCACTTTTTTTTTTTTTTTTCTACTATGAACAATTTTTTGGTCTGCCGTAACTTTACTTTTTATATACCATGGGCGGCTGTGACCATGACTGGTGCTGCATCAGTCATGGTCAGTTCTCATTCTATATGTTTTGTGACACATGGAGTGAAGCAAGAGGCCGCTAGTGGTGGCGCTGCTAATCACAGAATGTCGCACTTAACTCTGAGCCTGATCTACTCGAGTACCTCTGCGTCTGCGCTAAAGGACGTGACATCTTCCTCCTCCTCAGTAAAATGGAAAAAGTCAGCCTCAGGGTTAGATCCTAAAGCGATTTCCCCCGAGTGAGAGCTGTAGATCCAGGACTGAGGCTGTAGATCTAGGGCCAAGGCTGTAGATCCAAGACTGAGGATGTAAATGCAGGACTGAAGCTGTAGATCCAGGACTGAGGCTGTAGATCCAGGTCTGAGGCTGTAGATCCAGGTCTGAGGCTGTAGATCCAGGTCTGAGGCTGTTGATCCAGGTCTGAGGTTGTAGATCCAGGTCTGAGGCTGTAGATCCAGGACTGAGGCTGTAGATCCAGGACTGAGGCTGTAGATCCAGGTCTGAGGCTGTTGATCCAGGTCTGAGGCTGTAGATCCAGGTCTGAGGCTGTAGATCCAGGTCTGAGGCTGTAGATCCAGGTCTGAGGCTGTAGATCCAGGTCTGAGGCTGTAGATCCAGGTCTGAGGCTGTAGATCCAGGTCTGAGGCTGTAGATCCAGAACTGAGGCTGTAGATCCAGGACTGAGGCTGTAGATCCAGGACTGAGGCTGTAGATCCAGGTCTGAGGCTGTAGATCCAAGATGAGTAAGACACAGGGAACACATTTCTCTGTGCGGATATTAAAGTATTCTTAGCTCTAAACCAGACAAACACAAACGGTGTGAGGATGAGCTGTGAGAAGAAATGAATAATCTATGTATCCAGGTGTATTCTGTTTGGGTCACACACAAGTGGTTTTGACGCGCAGACAAATGCAGGGCTCTGTGTGTGATGGGGATGAGTGCGGGGGCCTCTCTGGCACGCAGCCGGGCCCCAGAGTGGCCCCCGGTGCAGATGACTTCACTTCCCACATCCGGTGCTCTGCTCATGGCTTTAATCTGCTGTAGACTGGATACACACGGTGGATGTTTACGGCCACACATGCACGCACAGAGAGACGCACACAGAGAGACACACACAGAGAGACGCATACAGAGAGACGCACACAGAGAGACGCAGAGAGGGAGACGCGCAGAGAGGGAGACGCGCAGAGAGGGAGACGCGCAGAGAGGGAGACGCGCAGAGAGGGAGACGCGCAGAGAGGGAGACGCGCAGAGAGGGAGACGCGCACACACGCACACAGACACGCACAGAGACGTAGACACACATAGACACGCACAGAGACGTAGACACACATAGACACGCACAGAGACGTAGACACACATAGACACGCACAGAGACGTAGACACGCACTTAGACACGCACAGAGACGTAGACACGCACTTAGACACGCACAGAGACGTAGACACGCACTTAGACACGCACAGAGACGTAGACACGCACTTAGACACGCACAGAGACGTAGACACGCACTTAGACACGCACAGAGACGTAGACACGCACTTAGACACGCACAGAGACGTAGACACACACATAGACACGCACAGAGACGTAGAGACACACTTAGACACCCACATTGACACACACAAAGACACACACACACACACACACAGATGGCTGGAGACTTTAGGATTGCTCAAGGCCGGGCTGCCAGATATTTCGCAATACTATCAAACAGTTGCTCACAGAAAAACAACAAGTCTTTTTGCTTCCCTCCAAACAAATGCCTGCGATGCGGGTTTTCATTTCAACCTCTCCTCCTCACATCTTTAGCTCGGCTTTATCAGAAAAGTGAAAAAGACAGGACCACCCGCACTCAACCAATCAGCTCTCAGCCCAAAAACTCAAATAACATGTTTTCTCACAAAGATTCAAAAATACCATGGTCCATTTTTCTTTATGATTCCCGGGGGTTCAATCCACTGTGACGTTAGACCAGGGGTGCCAAACCTGTTTTGGATTTTAAAAACAAAAGTTCCCCAGGGGCCTAAAGTGTTTTTACTTGATTTGCACGGCAGGGTCTAAGTTAATAGAGTTGGCAAGGATTTCATAATTAATCATGTTTTCTTGCAAAGGTAATGATAATAATTGAAAAATATAATAATAAATAATGCAATGATTTCACTGGCCACAAAACATTATCTAGCAGGCCGCATTAGCTCTTGGGATTTGTGTTGTATGTCTTTTTATTTTCATATAATCAGATTTCATTCAGTTCAATTTATTTATGTTTAGCCCTAAATCAGATCAGTAGTTACCGCAGAGGACTTTACAAATAATAATAATAATAAAATTGCATCAAACTTAAATAGCGCTTTTTTGGACACTCAAAGACGCTTTACAAAACACATAGAAATTAACATTGAAAAACAAAATTAAGGAAAGGCAATCTGAAACAAGTGGGTTTTGAAAAGAGATTTAAAGTTCAGTAGTGAGTCTGCGTTTCTGATTGGTTGAGGGAGTGAGTTCCAGAGAGTGGGGGCAGCTGCAGCGAAGGCTCGGCCCCCCAAGGTTCGGTGTTTAGTCCTGATGGGAGTGAGGAGGTTGGAGTCTGTGGATCTGAGGCGGCGGGAGGGACAGTGATGATGGAGGAGGTCTGTGAGGTAAGAGGGGGCCAGGTTATGGAGGGATTTGTAGGTGAGGAGGAGGACACAACTGTTGATTCGACAACACAGATCAGAGAGTCAAACCATTCACATGAAATGATGAAATTTCATTGGTCCGTCAGATGACCAATGTCCTTAAATGTTGAGAAAGACCTTTTTGACACGTTTCGATCACTCCAAAAATAATAATACAATACATTTTATTCATGGCTTTTTTGTCTTTCTATGTTTGTGTGTTTTTGTGTATGTGTGTGTGTGTGTGTGTGTGTGTGTGTGTGTGTGTGTGTGGTCCTCCTCAGGCCTCCCTCAACAAACTGATGGAGACCCTGGGTCAGTCGGAGCCTTACTTCGTCAAGTGCATTCGCTCCAACGCAGAGAAGGTAGATTCTGTTTCTGTTGATTTTCAAAGCTCCTCTCTCTTGATGTGGAGCGTTTGTCATTACTGTGTCTTGTTAACCTTTGCCACCTGCACTTGCTTTGCTCCTCTGCCCTCCTCTCTCCTCCCCTTCCCTCCTCCTACCCTCTCCTTCTCTACCTTCCTCTCTCCTCTTCTCTCCTCATCCCCTCGTCTGTCCTCACCTGCCTCCTCTGCTCTCCTCCTCTGCATTTCTGCCCTCCTCTCCCTTCCTCTGCTCTCCTCTTCTCTCCTCATCTCCTCCTTTTTCCTCTTCTGCATCCTCTGCCCTACTCTCTCCCCCTCTCCCCTCCTCTGCCTTTCCTCCTCTCTCCTCTCTCCTCATCTGCCTTAATCTCTCCTCTTATCGCCTCATCTCCTCCTCTGCGTCTCCTCCTCTCCTCATCTGCCCTACTCTCTCCACCTTCATCATCTTATTTCCACCTCTGCCTATCCTCTCTCCTCCTTCTACCCTCCCCTCTCCTCCTCTGCTCTCATTTCTTCTCATCTGCCCTACTCTCCTACTCTCTCCTCCTCTGCCCTACTCTCCTACTCTCTCCTCCTCTGCCCTCCTCTCTCCCACTCTGTCCTACTCTCTCTTCCTCCTTCCCTCTTTTCTCCTACTTTCTTCCTCTCTGCCTTCCTCTTTCCTCCTCTCCCCTCCTGTGCCCTTCTCTCTCCCCATCTGCCCTACTCTCCCCTGCTCTCTCCTCCTCCAGCTGCCCCTCCGCTTTAACGACAGCCTTGTCCTGAGGCAGCTGCGCTACACTGGTATGTTGGAGACCGTGCGGATCCGTCAGTCTGGATACCACAGCAAGTACAGCTACAAGGTATGACTGCTACATTGAAAATACACATCAGACATAAAACACAGTCACACAGACAAAAACCATCAACGCTCTGCTCCATGACTTGCATTCAGGAGGTTCAGAGAGTTGGGTAGGAACTAGTTGGTGCTCTGTAGCGGCGCCCGATGGGAGGAGCTCACAATGACAGTAGAGGACAAGTGAAGGGTCGAGGTCATTTTCTTTGCCTGTTATTTTGACTTGGGGTTATAATAAGCCCAAGTCACAAAAACAAAACACTACTCCTTACGCTCTGTGTCATGTTCAGTCTCAAATGCTGAATCAGATTTGTGGTGTTGAATGAAGTTCTGCTGCTCCCACCTCCCAATCAACATATTTAATTTATAATGAAAGACATGGAGAAGTAGATACTCTGAAAACTGTGTTCTTTTTAATTAGAAAGTCTTCGTCAGGGCAGTGAGTGTTGCAGCTGAGACTGTGCTGGGGTCACCACATGACCTTGCAATATTTACACAATATATAATTGAAAATACAATTAAATTTAAAAAAATTGAGCAAAGAAATAAGTCAGGTTATTATACCAATGACAACATACCCTTCTAACCCAAAACAGGTAATGTTGGATTTTTTTATATTTATTTGTATTCTCTTTATTTGAATTGGGAGAGTGCACATTAATCATGTATTTTTCAACATGTACATACACCAGAGTTATCCATGTAGGCTAATTTTCATCCGTAGTCCCATGATTGATACTTTGCATGTTGCTTTTGTGCTGTCCTCGTTTTCTAATGAGAAATACTGCCACACTTTTGACATGTTTTAATTAGTGCCACATAAACACCACTCTGAAATGTTACCACAACTGAGTTTTAAATTATTGCGTGCGCAGATACCATAAACTGCTACTTAACGAGGACTGCTGTAAAGATCGGGCGAGTCGTCAGGCAGTTTAGCCGATCCCAGATCAGTCAAAAACCATCAAAAATCAGCGAGAACTCGAGAATCGATCACAAGAATGGATCGGCACGTCCCTATCCATATTAGATTCCGATTGGGCCAGTGCTTGTAGACGCTCTCTCTCTGCATGTGACCCATCATGAGAGAGTATCGGTTATTACAGGGTCATGACTCACGGATATATCATCAGCACTTCCGTAACACCGCAGCTGCTCGTGCCACAGTGATGACGACCGTTTTGGGGCCGGGAACAGAGCGTGTGCATTGTGGCGCTGGTGAAAGTCTCTCCTTCTCTGTAATAGCATAAACAGCACATGTGTCCACCTCTGCAGCCGGAGCTCGCTGGGGCTGGAGCTGGGACTGGGAGCGCACAATAGGCCTTTGTTCCATCAGAAGGAGGAACTGGTGTTTATGTTGCCAGGACCTAACCACATGTACTGACAGAGAATCGGTCTGGGCTTCACTCTGATTACACCCTTTTTAAAACACGTCTGGGGGACTTCTGCCCTGTGCTGTACTCACACACGGACGGGAAGACTGTGTTATTGCTTTTGAACGCTTTCACACCGTCACTGGCCCCTCTGTTCCAGCTGTAAGAGATAGTAGAATAACTCACCTGCTGTGCTTTAAACCACTATAAAAACGGCTTTTTGTGGTATTCTAAGTAAAGGAAGAGTTCTTGTGGCTCAAAACTGAACATTTGTTTACATTCCTCCTGAAGTTCTCTCATGTAAAGAAACACTTGTGGTTAAATGCGATGGGATTGAAGAGTTAATGGATTTGGGAGATGGCACTGGACAAACACATGGAGACTAGTTCAATAACCCGTGATAAAAATAGCCATGGATGAACAATCAGTGACGTGCGATGATGGTTGGTGAGGCCTAACTTTCTTCACAATCACATTTACATCCATATCAACATGACCTGCAGAGCGGCTTATTACCATTTGTTTGGCAACTGCGAAACCCCAAATATGTTTCATATTGTCTGCATTCTTTACTCGTGCCAAACACAAAAGCATGGATGAAGTTAATTTAAAACACATTTATAAATTAAGTCCATACACCACTTTTAGACCACAGTTTAGACCAGTTGACAGCGGAAAAAAGTAAAATCACTTTGATGCTTATCATTTCTAGTGGCTCTTAAAACATTTATATAATCACATTTATGTTGGCCACCCTGCAGCTTCTCTAAACAGTTTACAATCAGGGATGAGGACTGCGGACTACGATCCTAGTTTTGCCCCAATGTGTTGCACCGATACTGATAATATCTGTCAAAACTACAGAAGTTTGGGGAAAATCTCAAAAGTCAGCCATGGCTTTGGAACAATCGATTTCAGACCGATCCGTGGTGATTATGGTGGTCCACCTGAGCCCATCCGGGTTTAGAGCATTAAGAACATCCGCAAATGTGATGTCGTCATTGTGCAATTGATCTGCTTACAAAGAGGTCATAGAGGTTACACACTTTGAAAGGGCCCTTATAAGATTCGATAACATTTATTTTTGCACCACAGCAGTCGTCCCGGAGGATTTTACAATGTTCTCGCCAACAACGGATCAGAGAATCGACCAGTTTAAACACTGGAAATGCAATAATAACAAACACATAGGAGCCATTGGTTCACATATAGAGAGTGGGATGACCAATGTCCATAATGTTAGGATATGAAAAAGGCTCCTTCAAAAGATTTTTAATCCGGCAGCACTGCACTGTTAGGGAGAGCTCTGAGTCGTTTTGTTTTCTTGTTCATGTTTTCTATGTTTGTGGCAGGACTTTGTGCAGCATTTCCGTGTACTGCTGCCTGAAGGAACCAGCGCCTCCAAGGAATGCATCCAGCAGTGCCTGCAGAAGCTCAGCCTGTCCTCCGACGGCTACCAAGTGGGAAAGACCATGGTGCGTTCCTTTACAAAAAATGAAGGATGGGGACTTTTATTAAAGCAAATGTCAAGTTAAATGGTATTCTCTGTATGATTCTGTATGTAATGTATGGTCATGTATCCAAGAACCTGCTCAGAGACTAAGTAGGTTGGACAATTGTACTCTGACCATTTAAAAAAAAAAAAAAAAAAAAAACAAACAAACGGGACATAAACCTGTTCTCTGGAGGGAAGTACTTGAAGTTGAGCATCTAATGTGAAAAACAAATAAAGAACTCTCTGCAGCAAAAACACCAGGTCGCAAGGCGGGTTCGGTGCCGAGGCAGTCTGACACACCTGTCCGTGTTGAGGCCACTCAGGGTTTTGGGGCAAATTTTGGGAATGAGCCTATGGTGACTCTCAAGCAATACTTCAAACTATTAACGTGGACAAAATGGAGCTGACTCATCTTTGAGGAAGTTTTATGTTAGCAATGCTGTTTTTGAAATCATGAGCGAATAATGAGGTCGACATTAAAATGCCATCAGCCGAAGCTCCGCCCCCTGAGCCGTGTAATGAAAGCAGAGCTGGTATGAGTGACTCACCACGCGGCCCGCCTGTGTGGTTGTATCATTAGAGGGCCGTTGCTCACTTTCTCCCAGCGGACAGTTGTGGTGGTCAGCTGACGGCCCTCCCCCTTCCCGTCCACAGGTGTTCCTCCGGGAGGCTGAGAGGCAGCAGCTCCAGGCCCTGCTCCACAACCAGGTGCTCCGGCTCATCGTCAGCCTGCAGAGACGCTTCCGAGCCCACCTGGAGAGGAGGCACTTCTGCAGGATGAGAGAGGCGGCCGTCTGCATCCAGGTGTGTCCTCATGCTAACCATACACTCACTGGGTTAGGGTTAGGGTTAGCTTAACTATTGGATCTATCAGTCTTATACATCCACAGTAATTGCAGCCCACTCTGTCGTGGAATGGGGCCCTCTGCCGTCTTTGAAATCATAAACACAACTTCAACTCTACCGATGTATGCCTGCTATACCCTGTTAGAAAGCTCTATAATTCAGCCGTTGACTTCATTTGTTTAGGCTGATACATGTATATGTCGCTAATGTGAGATAGTGAACTTTTGTCATACTGCCAACTTCAGCTTGGTCAAACCTGAATCATAATCGACCGCTGGACAAGTCTTGCTTAACTAAAGTGGCTCTCTTACTATAAAAAAAATTCAACTCAACCAAACTTAAACATGTATTATTTTATTGTAGACTTAAACAGCTGTGCTTCGTGGAGTTAGTTCACTGAAAAGTTGCATGTTGTGCTGGTCCTATGCCCTTCCACAGAACTGCAGCCAGGTCGCTGTGTGGAAAGTCTCTCATGCAGCAGATTTGATGTTGGTGCCTGAAGAATGAAATCAGTGGTTTCTGGTTTATCACGGGGGTTACGTTCTAAAAAAAATCTGCAATAAGTAGCAGTTCTATGTTTTAATGATGTAAAAGTCTTCATCTATGACCTGGATATCTGTCCTGTTCCCATTTCACGCCACATCCAGTTTGTGCAGTGGGGGATATTATTGTTTGTATTTGTTATTTTTGTTATACAAAAGCTTTATCCTTTAGACTTTTGAAGTAAGTTAAATGTTGATGTTTCTTTTTCAACAAATATTCACTTTTTCTGCCTCCTTAACAACAAATTATTGGCATTGGCTTTGAAAAAAACATTAAATTAGTGACGTTTAACTGTTAAATTAAAGTCAAATTTTTTACATACTCTAATTTTGTCCCACATCAGAACTGGTGGCGACTGTACCGTCCCACAGAGGAGGAGGAAGAGGAGGAGGAGAGGAGGAGGAGGAGGAGGAGGAGGAGGAGGAGAGGTGCTTGAGGTACGAGCGGGCCGCGGTGTGTGTGCAGGCCCACTGGAGAGGCTACACGGCCCGGCAGAGGCTGAGCCAGTGGAGGCGGTCCGTCCTGGTGCTGCAGCGGGCCTGGAGGCTGTGGCTGCAGAGGCGATGTGAGGCCGCCCTGGTCCTGCAGACGGCCTGGAGAGCGCATCAGGCCCGGCAGAGACACCTACAGCTCTGCAACACGGTCCTCCAGCTGCAGGCTCTGAGCAGGGGCTTCCTCACCAGGCACAGGTACGGCGGAAGCTGGGGGTACTTATGTTCTCAGTGTTATTTTTCTATTTGAATTGGGTTGGTTATTTTGAACCTGCACAGCCCTTATTTTCACATATATCTATATAAAAGACCAAAAAAAGTACAGGGTTCGAAAAGGGGACGGTTGAAGGAAAGGCTTGTTTGATTCCAACCCCTGTCGCACACAGACTCAGACACACACACACACATGCCCAACAAAACATTGCTGATGATATCGTGCAGTAATTCAATTCAATTCATTTATGTATAGCCCTAAATCACAACAGTAGTTTTCTCAGGACTTAACAAAACTGTTGAAATTGTCAACACGGATCAGAGAATCAACAGTTAAAGTGGTTCTCACCCCCGCTCCTCGGAGCTTACGTCACTCACATTTCCTGTTCAAATCTTCCTCTAAATGGGCGTAGCCTGGAGGACTAAAGGGGGCGTGAACGAGACTGGGCCGTTTATATTGCTCTGGGCGGGGGGCTGCTGACGTCAGGTCCAACTTGCAGACGTCAGGTCTAACTTCTGTGCCAGTGTTGGCGCCAGATTCAAAATTCAAATGTAGTAATACAGGTCGCCAGCAGATGGCGCCTTACAGACGGTTTTAGGCAGAAAGTCTAACTTTCAACTAATTTGCACCAAAGTGACAAGATTATGACCAGGATATGTAGACAACACTATTGCTCATTTATACCGTTTATCAGCAAAAAAAAGTGGATTTGAGGGTGAGTTGTCCTTTAAGACACAGAGATTATAGGAGACATAGGTATTGGTCCATAGGGAGTTGACCAATGTCCTTGAATGTTGATAAATGTCCATAAATGTTGTAGAATGTCAGTGTGTCCTGGATCATGTCCGCAGAATTCACAGTAGAATTCAATAACTCGAAATGTACAATCATGACACTACCACAGACGGCATTGGACGGACAAAAGAATACACACCCACAGACAACACACTGGCCCAAACACTCTCCGACCCTACACCTCTCTCCCACTATTCACATTTGTTTTTGATGCAATCAGATTTGAGTATGATTTAAATCATGTATCCTTCAAAAAGCAGCTCCAATCACTGACTTACGCATTTATTGAAGTGTTCTTGAATGCTTAGCCGCTAGCACAGCCAGACCGTTTGATACCACAATCTGGCATTTGAGGTAGTTTTGTCTCTTGCAATTTGCATGTAAAGAGTCAGATTTGTTGAAATGTTTCCAGTTAGTTCTTGAATAAACTGTTTATGAGATAGCACAGCCAGACCGTTTGAATGTCATGCAGTTGGCCCTGGGAACACATACCTGGATTCCCATTGAATGAGCTAGAGAGATTTAAGAAGTCTGGAATAATAATTTATGTAGTAGTGTTCTAATGTGGTCCTGTTTTTGAATAAAGTGTCTTTTATCAAGTCAGAATTTCTTTCAAACAAGTCCCCCTAAATGGGTACCGCTTATACTAAATGTTCATTGCCAGCAGTGGGGGGGATCAAATTTTTCTATGTATAGTAGGCTTATACATAATACTAACCAATTATGAGAAACGTCCACAGGGAATAACCTCATGTCTTGTGTTGACAGTCTGAAGAAGCAGAGCCGGCACGACAATCCGTTCTGCGGGAAAGGACTGCAGTGGATGAGCCAGCCAGCAGACCACGAGGGCCAAGCGAGAGAGAGCAGATGAGGGAGCTGGAGCAGTCCAGTTCAGCCTGGAGCTGCTCAAAGTGCCGTTCCAGCTAGCTCCGGAGCCCCGGCCTCCCCTCCGAGGACGCCGCTGGTCTTTGGGTTTGTCCCGCCAGCCTCCCCTCCTCTGCGGTCTCCCCAGGCACTCCGGACAGCCAGAGCTCCAAGGGCGCTTCGAACTCATAAGTATGGTACGCTTTGCAACTACTACTACTACTGCATCTACTACTACTGCATCTGCAACTACTACTACTACTACTGCATCTGCAACTACTACTACTACTACTGCATCTGCAACTACTACTACTACTACAGCATCTGTAACTACTACTACTACTACTACTGCATCTGTAACTACTACTACTACTGCATCTACTACTACTACTACTACTGCATCTGCAACTACTACTACTGCGTCTGCAACTACTACTACTACTACTACTACTGCATCTACTACTACTACTGCATCTGCAACTACTACTACTGCATCTGCAACTACTACTACTGCATCTGCAACTACTACTGCATCTGCAACTACTACTACTGCATCTGCAACTACTACTGCATTTGCAACAACTACTGCATCTGCAACAACTACTACTGCATCTGCAACTACTACTACTACTGCATCTGCAACTACTACTACTACTACTACTGCATCTACTACTACTACTACTGCATCTGCAACTACTACTACTGCATCTGCAACTACTACTACTGCATCTGCAACTACTACTACTACTGCATCTGCAACTACTACTACTGCATCTGCAACTACTACTACTGCATCTGCCAAAAAAAAAAAAAAAATATCGATTCAAAATCGATATTGATAAAATCAAATCGCGGGAGAACTACTACTACTGCATCTGCAACTACTGCTACTACTACTGCATCTACTACTACTGCATCTGCAACTACTGCTACTACTACTGCATCTACTACTACTGCATCTGCAACTACTACTACTACTACTACTACTGCAACTACTACTACTACTACTGCATCTGTAACTACTACTACTACTACTGCATCTGTAACTACTACTACTACTACTACTGCATCTACTACTACTGCATCTGCAACTACTACTACTACTACTACTACTGCATCTGCAACTACTACTGCTACTACTAGTAGTAGTAGTTGCAGATGCAGTAGTAGTAGATGCAGTAGTAGTAGTAGTAGTAGTTGCAGATGCAGTAGTAGTAGATGCAGTAGTAGTAGATGCAGTAGTAGTAGTAGTAGTAGTTACAGATGCAGTAGTAGTAGTAGTAGTTACAGATGCAGTAGTAGTAGTAGTACTACTGCATCTACTACTACTGCATCTGCAACTACTACTACTACTACAGCATCTGTAACTACTACTACTACTACTACTGCATCTGTAACTACTACTACTACTGCATCTACTACTACTACTGCATCTGCAACTACTACTACTTCATCTGCAACTACTACTACTGCATCTGCAACTACTACTACTGCATCTGCAACTACTACTGCATTTGCAACAACTATTACTGCATCTGCAACTACTACTACTGCATCTGCAACTACTATTGCATTTGCAACAACTACTACTACTACTGCATCTGCAACTACTACTACTACTACTACTGCATCTACTACTACTACTACTGCATCTGCAACTACTACTACTACTACTACTGTATCTGCAACTACTACTACTACTACTACTGCATCTACTACTACTACTACTACTGCATCTGCAACTACTACTACTACTGCATCTACTACTACTACTGCATCTGCAACTACTACTACTGCATCTGCAACTACTACTACTGCATCTGCAACTACTACTGCATCTGCAACTACTACTGCATCTGCAACTACTACTACTGCATCTGCAACTACTACTACTGCATCTGCACTACTACTGCATTTGCAACAACTACTGCATCTGCAACTACTACTACTACTGCATCTGCAACTACTACTACTACTACTATTGCATCTACTACTACTACTACTGCATCTGCAACTACTACTACTGCATCTGCAACTACTACTACTGCATCTGCAACTACTACTACTGCATCTGCAACTACTACTACTACTGCATCTACTACTACTACTACTGCATCTGCAACTACTACTACTGCATCTGCAACTACTACTACTGCATCTGCAACTACTACTGCATCTGCAACTACTACTACTGCATCTGCCAAAAAAAAAACAAAAAAAAAACTTTTCTTCAAAATCGATATTGATAAAATCGAATCGCGGGAGAACTACTACTACTGCATCTGCAACTACTGCTACTACTACTGCATCTGCAACTACTGCTACTACTACTGCATCTACTACTACTGCATCTGCAACTACTACTACTACTACTACTGCATCTGCACTACTACTACTACCTACATCTGTAACTACTACTACTACTACTGCATCTGCAACTACTACTACTACTACTACTGCATCTACTACTACTGCATCTGCAACTACTGCTACTACTACTACTGCATCTACTACTACTGCATCTGCAACTACTACTACTACTACAGCATCTGTAACTACTACTACTACTACTACTGCATCTGTAACTACTACTACTACTGCATCTACTACTACTACTGCATCTGCAACTACTACTACTTCATCTGCAACTACTACTACTGCATCTGCAACTACTACTACTACTACTACTGCATCTGCAACTACTACTACTACTACATCTGTAACTACTACTACTACTACTGCATCTGCAACTACTACTACTACTGCATCTACTACTACTGCATCTGCAACTACTGCTACTACTACTACTGCATCTACTACTACTGCATCTGCAACTACTACTACTACTACAGCATCTGTAACTACTACTACTACTACTACTGCATCTGTAACTACTACTACTACTGCATCTACTACTACTACTGCATCTGCAACTACTACTACTTCATCTGCAACTACTACTACTGCATCTGCAACTACTACTACTACTACTGCATCTGCAACTACTACTACTGCATCTGCAACTACTACTACTGCATCTGCAACTACTACTGCATTTGCAACAACTACTACTGCATCTGCAACTACTACTACTGCATCTGCAACTACTATTGCATTTGCAACAACTACTACTGCATCTGCAACTACTACTACTACTGCATCTGCAACTACTACTACTATTACTACTGCATCTACTACTACTACTACTACTACTGCATCTGCAACTACTACTACTGCATCTGCAACTACTACTGCATCTGCAACTACTACTGCATCTGCAACTACTACTACTGCATCTGCAACTACTACTGCATCTGCAACAACTACTACTGCATCTGCAACTACTACTGCATCTGCAACTACTACTACTACTACTGCATCTGCAACTACTACTACTACTACTGCATCTACTACTACTACTACTGCATCTGCAACTACTACTACTACTACTACTACTGCATCTGCAACTACTACTGCTACTACTGCATCTACTACTACTACTGCATCTGCAACTACTACTACTACTACTACTACTGCATCTACTACTACTACTACTACTACTACTACTACTACTACTACTACTACTACTGCAACTACTACTACTGCAACTACTACTACACAAAGTTCAAGTGACGCTCTCTGATCTGAACGTCACAAACAGGTGATCACAGAATGAATATTACCTTTTTAGCCGTTTTTGGCTGCGGAGAATGTAAAGACAAACAGATCAATGAGAATACTGCAACTACTACTACTGCATCTACCTCTACTACTACTGCATTTGCAACTACTAATACTGTAGCGTCACTGCAACGAGTACAAGTCTGCATCTACTCACAAACACAGGTGACCACAACAACCCGAGTCAGGGAGAGTGGGAGAGGGTGCAGTACCACTTTTGGCCAGATTTTCACATACTGCTCCTTTAAAAGACTTGTGCTTTTAGTTTTGATATATTTGTCTGGTGCACATTTGGGGGACTTAAGCACATGCATTCCAATGTGGTTTTACGGCAAATGGCAAACAAACTCTGAATTTGAATCGTTTAACCTACACACGTCCATCCATCCATTCATTCATTCATTCACCGCAGACTCACCATGGAACGCCGGATCAGGGTCAGGTCTGCTCTTGGCCTTGTTCTCTGCAAACTCCAGTGTGTTTATGTCCTTTAGCCGGACTCTGTACTTGCTCATCTGCTCACAAATGATGAGCTCCACGCACCTGCACAAAACACACACACACGAACCGTTCCAAACTGTCCCAATCCAAGTGTCCAAGATGGTGAACAGGTGATTTCAGACTGAACCACAAACAGGATCCTAGAAAATCCTTGTGTTTTTGTCTGTGTGAATAAATGTGTGTGTGTGTGTGTGTGTGTGTGTGTATGTCTTGGTCTTGTCTTATGCCATTGATGTGTGTGTGTGTGTCTTGGTCTTATGTGTGGGTGTGTGTGTGTGGGTGTGTATGTCTTGGTCTTTGTCTCACGCCATTGATGTGTGTATGTTTATGTTTCTTGTCTCACGCAATCTATGTGTGTATGTATGTGTGTGTGCGTGTGTATGTTTTTGTGTTTTGCCTCATGCCATCGATATGTGTATGTGTGTGTGTATATATATATATGTGTGTCTTGTCTCACGCAATCCATGTGTGTATGAGTGTGTGGGACAGGGGCCTTACGCGGTGGTCTTGCTGATGTCTTGCACGCTCTGCAGGGGGTCGATGGTGTCGGGGCAGCGCAGGATACACGGAGCGAACACGATGGCCAGGGCGTTGGCCGACATGCGGTTGGTCTCCTCCTGTAGTGCAATTCTACAAAGACGCCAGAGAATTATCATCACCACATCACGGCATGAAAACAAGATGGTGGCATTAAGAAGATTAACTTTATTGATCTCATGATGGAGAAATTCGGTTCGATGAATAGTCGTTTACTGTAACATATCACATCAAGGCATAGAGGCAACATGGTGCTGTTACTTCCACGCTCCTTGTAGGCAAAGTGGGGTAAAGTGTCTTGCCCAAGGACACAACCACAGCAGTGGGAGTCGGTGGAGAAGGTCTTGTGGTGGGTTCAAAAGACCAATACTCTACCAACTGATCCACTGTCGCAGGTTATCTTAACAATCAAACTCCCATGGCAGTCAATCTGACTTCTGTTACATTTGGAAGTGGAATGACTCATGACCCTATTTCAATTCTTGGTCTTCATCGGAATTCGTCATTCATTCTTAATTTTTTTTTTGTATGTCATTTTTTTTGTATTTTCTTGTATTTTTTCGGTGATTTTGAATTGCTTCTCATATTCTTTTATTTATTATTGTTTTGTTAATTGTTTTCAAATGAGCATAAAAGTACAGAGTGTACAAAGAAGCCTGTATTTTTATTTTTTAAATGTATTATGAACTGCCATGGCACTGGATTTGACAACAAAGCTCGAAAGGAAAAATTATTGATTGATTGATTGATTGATAACTTTGTGTTTCTCTTTCTGTGGTGTATTTCTGTTATTGTTTATATTAAATTAAGTTTTATTTTGTAAATACGAGTAGTTCTACCTTTAACTCCCAGCTGTGAAAACAAAACTTGCTTCAGAATTTCATTGATTTGAAAGTGTCAAAATGACTGCTCTGGGAGTTGTAGTAGTTTGAGAATTGTGGGAGTTTTAGTGTTAAATTTAGGAAAAGTGAGACTGGAGTCTTACCGGACGAGGTGGAATATGAGGCGTTCCAGTGTGTTGAGATGAGTGCGGCTTAACTGGTCGATAACTGAATAAACCCCACGGACCATCTCCTTTTTGTCTTGCAAACCTGAAACGAACACACACGTTAGACCCCGGACCATCGACTGACACCAGTGTGGACGCTGCTCAGACCTGCTCAGAGGTGCTCAAAGTGATCCATGCATTCTTCAACTACCCTAAACTCACCACTTCCCACTAAAAACATGTACAGTAGGTATGAATGTAATGAGTGAGTGTATGGATGGTGTTTGGTCGGAGGCTTTGATGGACCAGTGTGTTCGGCGACTCGCTTCTGTCATCACCGTGTGTGAAGGAAATGGAGTAATTCTCTGAACACTGAATAATTGTAAAGTGCTTTGGGTGACCTTGGTCTTGTTAATGCACTATATATTTACACATTACTTACTACTTACTGGTCTGAAATATTTCATACTTTAAAAACTCTTAAGCTTACATTGCAACCAGAACCTTTGTTAATCATCCTCGGAACATCGCAGCGGTTTCAACAACCCACTCTAGCATAACGTCGATTCATTTCTTACTCTCTCATAACCTCAAAAAACATACTACTCATGTCTTGGAAGGGACCAACCGTGCAGAATGCTAAAATGTGGCTGCAGGACCTGTCCAACACACTACACATTGATAAAATTAAATATTTATTAAAAGATAATATTTCAGAATTTCAGAACACCTGGCAACCATTCATAAGATTCCTACAATCCACATCTATATGAACATGAATAAGGTTGTATCTACACAATTTATACAAACACTGTTAGTATTTAAATCACTGCACAACCTGGCTCCATTGTATCTCACGCATTTGCTTACTTTGCACACTCCGGGCAGTGCACTGAGCTCCTCTGGCCAACTTCTCTTGGACTGTCCCAGGTCTAGACTAAAGACTAAAGAAGACCGAGCCTTTGCTGTGGCAGGGCATAGACTAGGAACGCTCTCTCCCTTTTTGTGTCAGAGTTACCCCCTCTCTAGAGAGCTTTAAATCGCAGCTGAAGACACATTTCTTAGCTCTGGCTTTTATGATAGAGGGACCAGTATTTTATTTTTCTGCTGTATCTTATTTTTGTGTTGGGTTGACTCATTTGTAATCTCTGTAAAGCACATTATAACAGTCATGTCTGTTTTTTTTATTTATTTGTGCTATTTAAAAAACTTGACCTTGATTGTTAACAGAGAAATGAATAATCTAATGTAAAGCAATTTTTTAAGACAGTTTTAACCTAACTTTAAAACGGCAGCTTTAAAACAGAGATGTGTTAAAGGGAGGGTGTAAGGAGCGGGGTGTGGAGGAGGCGCACCCATGGCCCGGATGAACTCCTCGTACAGCTCGAAGGTCATCAGGGGGTTGGGCAGATCCCGGAGCCACTGCTTGAACACGCTGCCGATCACATGGATGTTGTAGTCGTCCAGGTTGGTGCTCTCCACGTCTACAACACACAAACACACAAACACACAGTGAGGACGCAAGCCTTTCTCAAAACACAAAATGCTTCACAGGCAAAAGTAAAGAAGACTCCGGGGCTCTCTCTTCCCACGACCGACAAACCAGACTTCGATCTGCAAATGTCAGTGTGTTTTTTTTTATTGTTTGATTTTCTATTTTGCGGATAGGAATGTAAAATCCTGTGACACCCTTCGAGATGACGCTATTGTGATGTTGGCAATACAGAAATAACTGAGGATCCGTCAGAACTTGGTGCTGTGTGCAAGTGTGTGTTTATTCTCTAATAATTTACGGACATTTATGGACAGCGGTCATTATTCTCCACGGACCAATGGCTTCTATGGTGTGTTTGTTATGATTGCATTTCCTGTGTATGAACGGTTTTGATTCTCTAATCTGTTGTTGAGGAACTGACACTATCTGAACTTCTCTGAGACGACTGCTGTTTTGATTTAGGACTATACACAAATAATTTGAATTGTATCACAACGGACATTTAAAGAACGTATTCAGTATGCGGTCTAATCTGTGAAGGACGTTTTTGTCAACGTCTTTGAGGACAATAAAGTTGAATCTGGATCTTTGAAAGCAGCTCTGGTCATGAAGTCCACACAGGTGGCTCTGGGGCCCTCAGTACCTGTGTCCAGGCCTTGTTTGAGCTCTTTGATCTTGTTAGTGGAGCCCGACTTGCGGTAGATGCCTTCAGTGTAGAGTCCGTGCATCTCGATGTAGTTCATAAGCTTCTCCACCACTAGGGGCACCGCTCTCTCATCGCTGGTGAGACGGGACACCTCCACTCCGAACTGTCGGGACGAGAGCTCCGGGTCGAACTGCACACAAACACGCACACACACACGCAAAATAGGGTTAGGCCAAATATGTGTGAAATGATCAGACAGAGAGTTGGAGATTCTTATCCCGCTTCTGTCTTCTGTAAAAACAGCTGCAGTATATTTACAACGCAGCAGCTCGAGTCCTGACTAGAACCAGGAAGTAGGATCACATTAGTCCAGTCCTCAGGTCTCTGGTTCCTGTGGCTCAGAGAATAGACTTTAAAACAGCTCTGCTTGTTACAAGTCTCTCAACGGCCTCGCTCCAAAGTACATCTGTGACATGTTAGTTCCATATGAAGCAAGGAGGACTCTGAGGAGCACAGGGACTGGCCTCCTGCTGGTCCAGAGTCAGGACTAAACATGGAGTCAACCTTTCTGATTTATGCAGTTACAATCTGGAGCAGTCTTCTACTCTGACAATTTTCAAATCCAGGTTAAAAACAGATGTTTAGGATTGCATCTTCACTCTTTTAAATGTATTGTGATTGTTTAGGATTTGTGTCCAGGTGATGTCCCCACACACAAAGCCCAACTTGGATTTGAACATTTTCAGAAAGATTAGTCCAGATTTTAGATTTTAGTCTCTCTCTGATTAGGCATAATTTCTATGTCTCTTGCCAGTCTTGCTCTGGGGTCTCTCTCTCTCTGACCTCTCTCTCTCTGACCTCTCTCTCTGACCTCTCTATGGTATAATCTACTGAGCTGCTAAGTTCTTGTTTATCCCGTTTACTCAAACATTCCAGGCCTGGGCTCAAACACCTTTTATAACTCTTAACAACAAGGCAATAAAAGCAGGAAGTCGAGCCTTCTTTTCACGTTCAAAACACAATGGAACACAGTGATCACACATAATAATGATGCATGAGTGGTGCAGTTTCTTAATACACATTTAAAGCTGGGGTACGTAACTTCCGAAAACCACATCACAAGTTCCTGGCTCTAAAACTCGCTCTACTTCGGTCGCGAGTTTTCACAAAAGTATGTTCACAGCGCTGTAGTTTTTTGTACAATACTCTTTCTGCAGGGCAAGCTACACATGTTGTAAGGGCAACACAGAAAAAGCTACACACCCCAGCTTTAACTTGAAACCAAAAGCAAGAGCGTACCTTCTTACTGCACTTGGTGGTCATTTTCTGGCAGCACTTGCGGTGGCAGGCGTATCGGCACACTGCGGACACAGACACAAAGTCATTGCCGTCGTCCAGACAGAAGCAGCTCCTCCTCATTATTATCGTGTCGGAATAGCTCATAAAAAAACCAAAAAAAAACAAAGCGTTTTTTTACGGCCTCACCGAGCGCAGGTAGGGAGAAAACATCCTGGGAGCGAAAGAAAGGACGGACTGTTTGTGGGCAAAGACCCCATGAGTCCAGTTGAAAACAATCTGATTAGTGCGACCAGGAGGGGGGAGGGGGCGGGGGCTCTGAGCATTTGAGGTCAGACGAATGAGCGTGGAATCCATTACAATTCTGTTTTATAGACAATCGGGTTCTTAGCACGAGTATGTGGTTTATTCCAGACGTTGCATAAGCCAAGACGTAGACGTGGAGGAAGTGTGTGTGGATCCAGTTTGTGATTTTAATAATAATAAGAACCAGAAATAGCCCTGTCATAGTCAGAGTAAAGGAAAGTTGTATTTGCTGTTGTATCTGTTGCTAATGGTAACAGCCCATTCTTATTTGTTCTTTTATTTCCTTGTATGTACTTATTCTTGCACTCTGGGTATTTCTTTTCCATTGAATTCTAAGTTTGCAGTAGCAGAGAAGATGATGTGTAAATGGAAAATGGTGTGGGATTAAATGAATTCTCTTCTTCTCTCTTCTTCTTTTGGGAAACATTTAATTTGGATACAATGTTTTATGTGTAATAATAACTGTGCAACTCCTGTGTTTGCCTGAAATAACAAAATAGCAAATAAGGAAATCGAAACAAATTTGCAAAATTGTGGTGGTTATTGGCAAAATAGATTTGTCACTGGAACAAGTGTCGTTGGTCTCACTTTCATTACTTTTTATATCCATGTATGCCGTCTCTGGTCTCTCTCTCTGGTCTCTCTCTCTGGTCTCTCTCTCTGGTCTCTCTCTCTCTCTGGTCCCTCTCTGGTCCCTCTCTGGTCCCTCTCTGGTCCCTCTCTGGTCCCTCTCTGGTTCCTCTCTGGTCCCTCTCTGGTCCCTCTCTGGTCCCTCTCTGGTCCCTCTCTGGTCCCTCTCTGGTCCCTCTCTGGTCCCTCTCTGGTCCCCCTCTGGTCCCTCTCTAGTCCCTCTCTGGTCCCTCTCGGGTCCCTCTCGGGTCCCTCTCGGGTCCCTCTCGGGTCCCTCTCGGGTCCCTCTCGGGTCCCTCTCGGGTCCCTCTCGGGTCCCTCTCGGGTCCCTCTCTGGTCCCTCTCTGGTCCCTCTCTGGTCCCTCTCTGGTCCCTCTCTGGTCCCTCTCTGGTCCCTCTCTGGTCCCTCTCTGGTCCCTCTCTGGTCCCTCTCTGGTCCCTCTCTGGTCCCTCTCTGGTCCCTCTCTGGTCCCTCTCTGGTCCCTCTCTGGTCCCTCTCTGGTCCCTCTCTGGTCTCTCTCATTGTTCACTGTAGGAAACGCTTGTACATGTTTATCTTTCATTTTCCATGTGACTGGATTCAAACACTTCACAAAGGCCACATTTGGGTTCTTGCCCCATATTCATGCTAACAATAAGGGGCTTAGGACGTGATTAGTGGCTGGAGAGAACTAAGAATAGAATGTAACTGAATAAATCGGACAATAATCCAAACACCTGCAGAACAACACTCACAAAGTGCTCTGGGAAATAGAACATGGCACTTTCTCAGTGAGCCACACAACAAATATATATTGTGTGTGTGTGTGTCTGTGTCTGTCTGTTTCTGCCTTGTGTGTGTGTGTGTGTGTCTCACGTTTGCAGACACAGGCGCGGTCCATCATCCAGATGAGGGAAGAGCAAAACTCGCAGTACGTGGGGATGCTGTACTGAGTGGACTTGAAGATGTGGCCGTTGTGTTCCTCCACCTGAAGCACAGGAGAGGTCAGGAGGAGACGCAGGAGGTCAGGAGGAGACGCAGAGAGGTTAGGAGGAGACGAAGGGGGTAAGGAGGAGAGGGGAGGGGTCAGGAGGAGAGGCAGGAGGTCGGGAGGAGAAGCTAGAGGTCAGGAGGTGAGGGGAAGGGTCAAGAGGAGACGCAGGAGGTCAGGGGGGAAGGAAAGGGGTCAGAAGGAGAGGGGAGGGTCAGGAGGAGAGGAGAGGGGTCAGGAGGTTAGAAGGGGAGGGGAGGGTTCAGGAGGAGTTTGGAGAATTGAGGAGGTCAGGAGGAGAGGGGAGGGAAGGGGTCAGGAGGAGAGGCAGGAGGTAAGGAGGTGAGGGGAAGGGTCAGGAGGAGTTGAGGAGGTCAGGGGGAAAGGAAAGGGGTCAGAAGGAGAGGGGAGGGTCAGGAGGAGAGGAGAGGGGTCAGGAGGTTAGAAGGGGAGGGGAGGGGTCAGGAGGAGAGGTGAGGGGTCAGGAGGAGAGGTGAGGGGTCAGGAGGAGATGGGAGGGTTCAGGAGGAGATGGGAGGGTTCAGGAGGTCAGGAGGAGAGGGGAGGGTTTAATTTGAGAATGGAGGGGTCAGGAGGTCAGCAGTCAGGTCAAAACAGGAGCCAAAACACGTACAATGTCCGTGTCCTTCTTCCGCCGCTTCTTCCTCTCAGTTTTCTGGACCTGCTGAGACACAAGATAAGATAAGACAGAGATCCTTTATTTATCCCACAGTGGGGAAATTTCAATGTTGCAGCGCACAGACAGGACAGTAGTGAGAGACACAGCAACCCTCTGGATAACACCAAACATACAAGTGATACAAACAAACTGTATTGAGAGCCAGGGACTAGTGGCCTGGACTTGGTCTGGTCCCTGTGCTTATGTTGTACCTTGGTCACGTGCTGCAACAGTCTGGTCCCTGTGCTCATGTAGTTCTTTCAGTTAGTTTAGTCTGTATTTGACAGGGACAGTGCACAGAAGCATGAAGATAAAAGACACAGATGTTCTGGAATATTGCTACAACATTTCCATCTGCAGTCCCCGTTTTGCGATCGTACTTTAATAATCTGGTACCTGTGCTCATGTGGTACCTTGGTCAGAGTACAGTGCTGTGGTCCCTGTGCTCATGTGGTATTTGGTCAGAGTACAGTGCTGTGGTCCCTCTGCTCATGTGGTACTTGGTCAGAGTACAGTGCTGTGGTCCCTGTGCTCATGTGGTACTTAGTCATAGTGCTGTGGTCCCTGTGCTCACATGGTACCTTGGTGAGCATGCTTTACCAGTCTGGTCCATGTGCTCATGTGGTACCTTGGTCACTGTACTGTGGTCCCTGTGCTCATGTGGTACTTGTTGACCGTGCGGTGTGGTCCCTATGCTCATGTGATACCTTAGTTACGGTGCTGTAATAGTCTGGTCCCTGTGCTCATGTGGTACCTCGGTCACTGTACTGTGGTCCCTGTGCTCATGTGGTACTTGGTAACGGTGCTGTGGTCCCTGTGCTCATATTGTACTTGGTAACAGTGCTGTGATCCCTGTGCTCATGTGGTACCTTGGTGACCATGCTATGGTCCCTGTGCTCATGTGGTACCTTGGTGACCATGCTATGGTCCCTGTGCTCATGTGGTACCTTGGTGACCATGCTATGGTCCCTGTGCTCATGTGGTACCTTGGTGACCATGCTATGGTCCCTGTGCTCATGTGGTACCTTGGTAACGGTGCTGTCCAGGGGCTTGTACTCCGTCATGAACTCGTCCAGGAAGACTTTGAAGGTGTTGACCCAGACTCGTACCGGGGACTCGCTCCAGTCCCTTTGCTCCTGCCTCATGCTCTTCTCCAGGATGTGTTCGAACAGAGCGTACAGGTCTTTGTAGCGCACGCTTTTGCACTCGTCCATCTGAGAGGGCAGAGAGCAGAGTCAGAGTCAGAAAGAGAGAGAGCAGTGAGAGTCAGAGGGAGAGAGAGAAGAGTCAGAGTCAGAGTGAGAGAGAGAAGAGTCAAAGTCAGAGTGAGAGAGATCAGTCAGAGTCAGAGAGAGTGAGAGTGAGAGTGAGAGAGAGACAGAGACAGAGAGAGCAGAGTCAGAGAGAGAGCGAGAGAGAGAGAGCAGAGTCAGGGAGAGAGATAGAGAGAAGAGTCAGAGAGAGAGACAGCGAGAGAGAGAGAGCAGAGTCACAGAGAGAGAGAGAGAGAGAGAGTCAGAGAGAGAGAGCAGAGACTCAATGAGATGCCCTTTACAAAACCCTTTTACAAGTGCTAAAGCTTCTCTTTCAGATTGATAGTGACAGTATAAAGTGCTGCTGGTAAAGTGCAGCAATGGAGTACGCACCACCAGCGCTGTAGAGTAGGTGATGAAGATGTTCAGACGGAACTCCTTCAGAGCCTTTTTGAAAACCACGTCCACCATCGTGTCCTTCTTACTGTCTTCAGCCTCCAAATCATTGATCTGCAAAGAAATCCACAAAGCACATCAAGACTACAAAAATCGACAAACACATTATGTCTAGAAGTGGTCCATATTCAAAAACATATGCATAATGTTGGTGTGTAGACAGAACCTTCAGACACTTTGATGAGGAAATAGTGAATAGTTGATGACGAGAAAATGTGGAACTTTGTGACAGTTTTTGTTTCTTGTGGATTGACCCAGGAATTCCAACGAAAGCGACTCAGTTTCTACTTTGCTGTGTTGGGTATTTGGATGTCTGTGTGGAATGTTTGTGTATGTTATGTGTGTCTGTGTAGAGCCTATGTCTGTGCAGTGTATGTGTCTCTGTACGTATGTATTGTACATAATTATATCCTGCACAGACTATATTTTTAATCTTTAATATGTTTGCACAATCTGAGTGATTCTCCATCATCCATCCATTTTCTTCCCCTTAATCCATTTCTGTGTCGAGGGAGTGCACCCAGTACACAGAGGACCAGCCCCTCACTGATCCTCCTGCAGGTGGTGAGTCCACAGGAGCTGAGATCTTTCAGAGGGGGCTTCAGGCAAAGTGGGGTTAAGTGTCTTGCCCAAGGACACAACGACAGCAGTCATCAGTGGGAGTCATGAAGTAGGTCTTGAGGTGGGCTCAAACCCACGACCTTCAGGCTCTGAGGCCAATGCTCTACTGACTGAGCCACTATTGCCTCTCTGAGTGATTCTATCTATGTGACATGTACATTTCTCCTGTGTGAGATCAATAAAGTCCATTTTATCTTATCTTGTGTCTGTGTGTGCCCTGCCCTGCTCTGCTCTGGAAACGCTCCAAAAAACTAGCCACCCTCCATAGTCACCATGCAGGACTTTTCAGCAGCCTTTGGAATGAAGTGATGTCACATAAACACCACCAATACCTTGATGTTACAAACAGACTTGACTGGAATTGTACATATTTGCCCCAAACAGAGTCATGAGAGAAGAGGCAGTAGAAGCAGAGGGGTCGGGGGTCAGGGGTGAGAGCAGCACCTTCTTCATGAGGAAGTCGTTCATGCTGCGGTAATCGTTGGAGCAGGACAGGATGTGCAGTGCATCGTTCTGCCACTGGGCGGGGGGCTCCAGCGTCACACTGCTGATCTTCACGCTGCGTCTCCTCTTCACTTTGGGCGAGGGCTCCTTGTTCTCCTTATGCTCCCTGCTCCCCCGCTCCAGAGTCCCGCTGGGGCTGAGGGGCGGAGACATGTTCTCCTGACCTACACACAGATACACACGCACACATGTCGTTTCCTCAACTGGTCATTTCATTTTCATTTATTTATTTATTTAATGAAGTTGGGACAATGTAAATTCATCAACATGGATGCCTTGAGCGTCAGAGTAAATGCGCCAGACTTAGCATAACAGCTACATTTCAGCCGTAGTCACAATGCAATAGACAATATGAAGGTGAAACAGACACAGACAGACAAGATAAAACAGACAGCTATAGAACAAAAAACCTAAAAGGATCAAGTATTTTAGCTATATGGGTACATGACCACTGTTTGAGATTTTTTAAGTGTGTGGTTGTTGCAGTTTCTGATGTGTGATGATAACTTGGTGATAATTAAAATCTCTTGGGAGCAAAAGCTGTGCAGAGTCATCTCCATTTTGTAGCTTGTTGGTTTTGGTCACCGTGCTTTCTTAAACACATTCTGAACGGATTTTATTTACTTGTGTACGTTTTTATAGCTGTCTCCTGTGAATATCAATTATTTTCAGTTTCAAGGTTCAAGGAAATGAGCCCTGAATGACCTTAGAGCAGGGTTGTCAAAGCAGTCCTCAAAAGGCCGATGTGGCAACGGTGAACGCACTCGAGGAAATGGCACATCAGTTTAATATTTACAGTCTATGCCTTTTGCCTCCCATGGGGCTTTTTCAAAATGGCCACGGGGCAGGAAATTGAAAAAACGCATTTGCGCACACGTTAACTGGGTTAACCCTAGCCCCATTCAGTGCATTCAAAAGTCCACAGCGAATACACTAGACTGGTCCAAAAAATAATAATATTCCCTTCAGGATTGACAGCATTTGGAACGTACAATGGCGGCAAGAGACTTTTGGACAAAGGAGACTTTTTGAGAGGAAAGAAGAACCAATGGGTAATTCTGTTTCCGGGTACACCCCCACCGGCCCGGAGTGAGATAGCAGTATATCAGCGCACATGCTCATGGACCTTTTGGAGCCGGGAGCCGAGACCCACCCCCCACTGGGAAATGGGTCTGCTGTGCTCCTGCTTGATTGGAATGAAAACCTGCAGCCACAATGGCCCTTTGAAGACTGGTCCAACACTCCTGGATTGAAGGAACCCAAGGCTGCCGTTTGTTGGAGAACATTTCCTTGTGATGATTTTGAACATTCTGTCAGGTTAAATCAGATCTGATTAACGTTACAATATAAAAATAAGGTCTGAACTTTTTGAAGATTTCTACAACAGTAACCTATTGAAAACAATGATTAAAAAAAACTAGCCACACATTAAGCACAAATGGTGATTGGGCTTGAGGATAATCTGGATACGACTTTTAGTATCGCCCACATCGCGGTCCAGGACTGACCCCTGCGTCTGTCCCACCCTGAGCTCACCTTCTCCGGGCAGAGCACCATCTGCAGAGTCCAGCTCCAGAGAGTCGGGGCCCGGAACCAGCTTCTCTCTGGACAGCTTCTTTTCTCCGTACTTGGATTTGCCCCAGAAACGCATCTTCCGCCCCCTGAAAGAGTATACATGGACCATAAAGCAGGAGCCAACAGTGGTGATCTAATTACAGAGGTCATTTTAAATTATCTAGAAGAATCAAACATTTACCAGGCTGCCTTATATCTATTATTAGTGTTTTTCACCACATTGTCTTTCAAAATATTTCAATGTTAAACTCATGACAACTTGTAAGAAGTCATGGGCCGTTTTTAGCATGGTGAGAAAGCTCTGAGTTGTTTGACCAACTTTTTAACCACAGGGAAGACAAGGTCATCGTCGTCTATCACAAGCAATAAAGACTCTTTCCAACATGTGTCTTATAAGGACAACTTCATAAAGGAAAGATAAGGCCTACATAGTCTTGTGGCTCAGAGAATAGACTTTAAAGCAGCTCACAAGTCTGTCTCGCAGGCATGTCACAGATGGCCTCGCATCTGTGACATGTTAGTGCCATATGAACCAACTCTGACCCTGAGGAGCACAGGGACTACATGGGTCTGGCGAGAGTCAGGCCCACAGGGACTGGCCTCCTGCTGGGACTCTGAGGAGCACAAGGACTGGCGCGGAGTCTGGGCTAAACATGGGAAGGCAGAATTTCTGATATATGCAGCTGAAGTCTGGAACAGTCTTACTGAATTTATTTTAAACCACAGACAATACATTTGTCAATAAGCAAAGTACTGTGTGTGTGTGTGTGTGTGTGTGTGTGTGTGTGTGTGTGTGTGTGTGTGCGTGCGTGCGTGCGTGCGTGCGTGCGTGCGTGCGTGCGTGCGTGCGTGCGTGCGTGCGTGCGTGCGTGCGTGTCAGACCTTCCGTCCTGGGAGTTTTTGCGGAGGCTTTCCACTTTGCCCAGATCTCCAGAGGACATGGCTTTGTGCATCTTCTTCTCGTCACCCCGAGGAGGCTGCAACAAGTCACAGATGTGGAATTAGGGTTTGTTCAGGATCCTACAGACCGGACTGTCCCATCGAGCCCTTTGCCGTCACATGGAGGCAAATGCATACAAGGAAAAGTGAAAACAAGAGCATAGAGCAAAACAAGATATGGATTTTAACATTGTGTGGTGAAAGATATTTACCACATTGGGAATAAAAGTTTACACCTCAGGACTTCTTAGTTCTTTGACCATATTCTATGTTTTATGAATGATAATACAAACATGTTCTGTAAGTGGTTGTGTGAGGTCATTTGTTGTAAAATAAAAGCACTTTCTATGCTCAAATGATAATGAAAAGATGGATTTTTCATTATCATTTCTCCATCCCCCACTTCTCAACAGTCTGTGTTGCCTTTAAAACATTTATGACGGCTTGGAGACTTGTGGTAGTTGTGGAAGAAGTTCTTTAACACATCTTATTTCTCTCGCTCTCTCTGGTCTTTCACTCTTTGTGGTCTCTTGCTCTTTCTGGTTTCTCTGTCTCTTTCTCTGGTCTCTCTCTGGTCTCTCTCTGGTATCTCTAGTCTCACTGGTTTCCCTTTCTGGTCCCTCTGGTCTCCCTTTGGTCTCTCTCTCTCTTTCTGGTCTCCCTCTCTTTCTGGTCTCTCTCTCTTTCTGGTTTCCTCTCTGATGGTAAACCTGCCCAGTCTTCTAGGAAAAAAGCCACCAGTTCTTGTATAGTAGTAGTAAGTAGTAGTAATCTTTATGTATATACCGCCTTTTCACTGCAGATCTGAGTCTCAAAGCGGTTTACAATTGTTATTTTTTGGGCATTTGTCTCTCACTCCACACAGAGATGGGAGCGGGGCCAGTACAGGAGGCACATGCTAGAACTATTGGACATATTTTTAGTGGTAGGGGAAACCGGAGTACCCGGAGGAAACCTACGCAGACACGGGGAGAACATGCAAACTCCACTCAGAAAGGCCCTGGTCCGACCGGGATTCGAACCCAGGACCTTCTTGCTGAGAGGCGAGAGTGCTATCCACTCAGCCACCGTGCCAAATATATTCCTGGACTGCCTTGCATGAACTGCAGGTTTGAATTCTCTGAGAACGACAGACGTTTATTTTACAATAAATACTTTCACACAATCACTAACGGGAAGTGAAAATGTGATTCTATTCAAAATTTGCTAAAAATAATATTATTTTAATTTCACCTCCTGTAGCCCGCGTTCTGAAGACATTTGAACATTTACTTTCGGACCAAATCCATGGATCACTTTCTGCTATGTTCAGTTCAATCCACTAGATGGCGGTGTAAGCATGGCTATTTCTCACAGTGAAGTCCAGTGGTAAAACCCTTTCATCGAGTTGGTCACGTTTTCTTTTCAGGGTTGCCACATATGGACAGCACGGTGGTAAACAAAATGCAAACGAGTATCATCTTTTCAACAGTGCCAATAAGAGAAAATACATACACACACACTTGGATATAATGTGACTATTTAGTATATTGTATCCATCTTTAGAAGAAGCACGTGTCATTAGATTTGACAGGACAATCACAAGAATTGCATTGGCAGAACATGCAAACAGTATGAATCACAGAAGATGTACATGTTAGTGGTAGATTCAGTCAGTGTTAGTCCAGCCGTCTGTGCCGCGAGGAGGAGCTGGGTCCGAACCAGCTCCACACAGCAACAACGCCCCAGGGTTTGGGGAGTGGGTGGAGGGGGAGTGAAGGGGTGGACCAAACGGGGTGAAGGGGGAGGGGGCTTTGGGTCTCTAGGAATTTTTCACTAATGTTTTTAAAATTAAATTTTACTTATTTTGTACTTACTGTCCATCTCCTACCCACAATGTTGCTTTACAGGAATTTGTATAAACTGTAAACTATAAAAACTGTAACTAAAGTATACTTAACTATTGTATATGTACTCCCCTATCACTGGCCGTTAAAAGCCACAACTACTTCTTTTTAAGTTATTTGAAGGCTGCGGCTTATTTAGCAATGAGGCCAATATATATATTCTATGTTATTGGAAAAGGGTGCCCCTAGAGGTGGAGATTTGCAAGCCAAGAGTGATTGACATTTATCAGAATCATTTTTATTGCCACGTAAGTAAAAAATAAAAGTTACCACTTGGAAATTGTTTTGGCAGAGAGCGTGCCACTCCGCCATTTGCGGCGCTTTATGGACATTGATCTCCTGCCCCTTATGGACCAATGGCTCAGATGTGTTTTTTTTATCATTGTATTTCTTGAGTTTGAACTGTTTGATTCTGCAAAGTCCTCCGAGATGACTACTGTTGTGAAGACTATCCAAAATTAAAGTAATTATATTGAATTTTGTAGTTTTGTTTTGAGTTAGTCCGTGTTATCTCAGGACATAAACATAACCATTCCCCAGTGCGCACTCGGGCCCTGTTGCTGTGTGTGCCGTTTCAGACAGGCCGTTTGTTGAACGCGTCGGAAAAGTGGTGTTAGTAAAAACGCGTTGCTGCCCTGGCAGAAGGGGTTAGGCGCGCTGACAGCAGGTGGCGCTGTTACCATGTCCGAGTCACTGAAACAGCCCTCCACCCCCGCACCGGCTTTGGGCAGGGGCAGAGTGAAATGGCGGGGGCTGAGCGGGTCTTCGTCCTCCTCAGAGTCTCCGCCCGCCGACGTGACAGGCGCACGCGTCAGGAAGTCAGAGCGCGTCCGGGCCATGCGCGCTTTCTTTTTGGGGCCTGCTCTGCCCACCTGGAGTTCATCACAAGTCACATGTCATGGACGGGGTGGCAGCAGGTCAGAGTGGGTCACATTTGTGCCCTTAGAATGCAGGTGTTTAAACCGGTCCAAAGAGCAAAAGGCCGGTGTGGATTCAGGTTTTCGTTCCAAACAAGCAGGAGCACAGCGGGCTTCACCAATTTCCTCAGGTGACGCCGGTCTTAACCTGAAGAAATGGGAAGAGTCTGGTCTCTCTCTTTGCTCTCTCTGGAGACTAGTCTTCTCTTGCTTGGTTTGGAATAAAAACCTGCAGCTAAACCGGCTCTTTGAGGACCGGTTGGACATCCCTGCCTTAGAATCATGAGGCTTTTTCTGCCTTCTGGGCTGTTCTCACACTTTGAACCATTTTGATTGAAATGGGGACATGTGAGAATGAAAAAGTATACAGATGCTGACGCACACTTCACTCTGAACAGTCCTGATTCTGAGGGGTTGACGTGTAGTACTGTCCTCACCACAACACACACAAACACAAACGCACACACAAATAAGCACAGGCACAGCACAGGCACAAACACGCACACACACGCCGCTTACGTCACGAGCTTTGGACGTTTTAGAAGTACTCTTGGAGATTGGAGCTGCCTCTTTCACACCGCTCGACCCCTTGGAGCCACCGTCACTCCTGAAGGACAAATATGATGCATTAATTGTGTTCATTTTGTACCTTAAGCATGACACTTGTTCACCTTTCAACACGAAAAAGTAGAAAATATATGTACAGGATGTAAAATGACGAGAGATGACCAAAATGGGAAACACTGCTCTCTTGTGGTGGAAGTTGGAAATGTGATTCTAAATGTAACACGGTGAGAATGAAAGCCTTTAGTCAACTATACCTTACAATGAATACAACATTTGCATTATACAAGCCTTGCTCCAGACTCAAAACAACTAATTTCGACGGCAACAGGTGAGATAGGAACCACAGTCCACATAAACAAATGTGCATCCCATACCTCATGTTCCCCTCCCATCTGTAAATATGTACTTCATGTTCTGTGCTTTGACAGTGTATATTGTTAGTATAGTCTGTTTTATTGTCATCATTTACCCTCCTCCATCTCATACCTCATGTTCCCCTCCTATCTGTAAATATGCACTTCATGTTTCTTCTTCTGCCTCTTGTATCTTCAGCTGCATATTTTTAGTGATGCCTGTTTATTTCTATCATGTCTCTCATTAAGTTCTCTTCATACCTGCAAATGTGAAGTGAGCCGTATATCTATAACAAGGTATATCTATATATATCTATATCGTATATCTATAACAAGGTATTTTCTCTGCTTCTCTTTTCATGTATATTTGTAAGACTGCAAAATTGAAATTAAAATACATTTTCTAGCCAAATAGTAAAGAGAAAAAGGGCTGAGGCACTCTGACTTGGTAAAGGCTTTTTATTATATGTCAGAGTGCCTCGGACCTTTTCCACTTTGTTATCCATTTATCGTTTATCCATGATGCAGGGCTTGTGTTAGTAGTTATATTAGCTGGGGCTGGTCCACACAGCAGCAGTGGAGCACTCACTTTGAGCCTTTATCCTTGGGCGAGAAGAAGATGTTGCTGGGTTTGTCGTGGGCCGCCGTGTCCTGCGGAGGCTGCAGCTTCTTGCCCACACTCTTCCCCTTGACGCCTCCCTCTCTGGACTCCAGCTTGAGCTTGGGCACCCATCCCTCTGGGGTGGCCGTGCCCTGCTTGTGCCTGGGACTGGGGGTAGACTGCGGGGGGAGCTGTGGTTGCGGAGTGACCCCCTGGATGTCCACGGCCGGGGGAGACTGAGCGCAGGGAGGGCTGGACTCAGATTCGGTCCGGGCTCTGGGACTGGGACCGCTAGACCTCTCGATGTACAGAGAGCTGGGTCTGCTTCTCCTGCTCCCCGCTGTGTCCTGGGCCTGTCAGGACGAGAACAAAACATGTATTAGAATATAAACTACTGCTATTCACAAGTCACTTTACCTGCAATGTTTATATTAATAATAATGAGTATGGAGTGAAAAAATATTGACATGTGAAGCGTTTTTGAGTGTCCAAAAAAGCACTATATAAATCTGATGCATTATTATTATTATTATTATTATGCAACTCAAATCTTTCATTCCTTTCAAACCTTTGCCAAGTTGACCAATCTGGTGCCATTTTCACATTAATGATCTGAGTCTGGAACTCTGATGAACTCCTTTAAATAAGGAGAAATATCTTGTGTACGGCCTGGCAACACGTTTGTTAGTGTGTGTGGGTAGCAGTCTCCTTAGACAGCTGCCCCCCACACACGAAAGAAGCGGAAGAAAATGGATGGGGAAAAAACATCTTCAAACCCACTGTTCTCAGATCTGTGTAAATACAGCCAGCCAACACGACCCCATGACATCAAACATCTACCTGCCATCGTAAAATTGAGAACAAAATCCTGAATTCTGTCTGTTCAAATCAAGTAGAAAAGACCCTTTTTCCTAGTGACCAGTCTCACCAGTGACTACCTCTGCTGCGGTGACATAAAGTGCTCTTGCTCTTTATAACTATTGTTAGTAACATTCAGATATATGTATTCATTTGTTTGTTGGGTCGGATGTAGAGGTGTTGGTCACTAATATCTTAAATAATAGACCCTTTTTGATGCGTTCAATCTGAGTGCTCTTATTCTCTGCTGTAATTTACGCAACAATGACACTGATATTTCCACACAGAGGGATATCTGTGTGTTTCTGCTGCTGGACACCTGAATTGGTTCTACGGAGGATCAATATCCTACCCATATCATTATCCTATCCTCCCATATCCTACCTGGGCCTCCTGCTTGCTCTGCTGGATCTTGTGCAAAGCTTCTCCTCTCTGCTTCTCAAACATGTCCTTCTCGTACTGTGCGAAGAACTGTCTCTGTCTCTCCAGCACCTCTTTCTGCTGCCGGATCTGCTCCATCATCTCCTTCTCGTTCTGCTGCTGCCGGCTCTTCTGCCTCTCCTCCTTCTCCACATTCAGCTTCAGCAGTTTGTCCATAACTACCTGGTCTGAGCGCGGACCCGAGCTGGCGGTTTGCGGTGAAGGCGTGAGCTCTCCCGTTTGGGCCGCCGTGTCTCGCAGCTCCACCGGGTTGCGCACCATCTCCGTCAGCTCGTCACTTAGCGGAGTCTCTTTCTGCATGCTGATGACTACAACCACGGGTCTACGACTCGATTCCCGTCGCTCTTTGAGAGGTTTACCAGTAGCATTAGTAGCAGTAGTAGTAGTCGTAGTGACCGCAGCAGTAGCCATTTCTGTGGGTCGTTGTGGCTCATTCGCAGGTGTAGCACTGCTGCCTTCTGGGACGTAAAAAGTTGGGAGGTAGTTTTGGATTCTGGGCGGATGTGTGATCAAAGTGTCTGTAGAGGATGGATGTTCAAGCTTAGGTTCTGTTTGACCGAGATCTAGAGAGGTTGGATGGTCAGCCTTAGTTTCTGCTGAAGATAGTTCTAGAGAGATTGGATGGTCATTCTTAGTTTCTGCTGAAGAGGGTTCTATAGAGATTGGATGGTCAGGCTTAGTTTCGGCTGACGAGAGTTCTAAAGAGGTTGGATGTTCAGGCTTAGTTCCTGCTGAAGAAAGTTCTAAAGAGGTTGGAGGGTCAGGCTTTGGGCTTGTGGAACTCTCTCCTTCTCCTTCTTGCGAGACAGAATGGACAGGCGAGCAGAGGTCTTCAGTGTCTGTGATCTCCTCTAAGGCTTTGGGAGGTACGTCGTCCATACTTAAGAGTTCGAAGCTGCCCTTGGAGCTCTGGCTGTCCGGAGTGCCTTGGGGAGACCGCAGAGGAGGGGAGGCTGGCGGGACAAACTCCAAAGACCAGCGGCGTTCCTCGGAGGGGGAGGCCGGGGCTCCGGAGCTAGTGGAACGCACTTTGAGCAGCTCCAGGCTGAACTTGGCCTGCTCCAGCTCCCTCATCCTGCGGCTCTCACGCTTGGCCCTCGTGGTCTTCTGGCTGGGCTCATCCACGGTGCGAGACCTTTCCCGCAGAACGGATGGGAGCGTGGCCGGCTCTGCTTCTTCAGACTGCAACACAAGACATGAGGTTTTATTCCCATAGGCCTTTCTCGATATATTGGTTAGGTATTATGTAAAAGCCTACTATACATATAAAAATTTTGACCACTGCTGGCAATGACATTTAGTAGTAAGCGGTCACATTACCTGGCGTCGGGGGACTTTAGTAGCCTCCTCTTGGTGTTTGATAGAGGCCTCCCATGTGCTGAGGACCAGCCCAGGCAGGGTCTCTGGTGTGCCCTCCTCCTCCTCTGGGGAAACGGTCACATCTGCTGACGGTAGCTCGTCCTCTCTCTCCTTTAGCCTCTGCTGCTGCATGCTCTGCAATCTAAAAACAGGAACACATTAGGAATTTAGGAACAGTCGTATAAATGCTACTTTGGGCTGTTAGTGACATTCATTATACATTCCTATCTACACTTTGTAATTATACACTTTTGTACCCATTTTTTCTGGTTTGAAAGAAATTCTGACTTGATAAAAGACACTTTATTTCAAACTTAGACACTACATAAATTATTATTCCAGACTTCTTAATCTCTCTAGCTCATTCATGGGAATCCAGAGGTGTTCCCAGGCCAACTGCATGACATTCAAAGTGTTTTTGATCTTTTTGAATGGGACATCATTGGACACGTCTCCCCAGTGTCCAAGAAGCCTCCTGAACAAATGCCATATCAGATTGTTCTCTAAGTCCATGACCTTTCTCTAAGGGAGCATATGAAGGTAATTTTGTGATCTCATTAAACAGTTTATTCTTGAACTAACTGGAAACATTTCAACAAATCTGACTCTTTACATGCAAATTGCAAGAGACAAAACTACCTCAAATGCCAGATTGTGGTATGGTACAAACGGTCTGGCTGTGCTAGCGGCTAAGCATTCAAGAACACTTCAATAAATGCGTAAGTCAGTGATTGGAGCTGCTTTTTGAAGGATACATGATTTAAATCATACTCAAATCTGATTGCATCAAAAACAAATGTGAATAGTGGGAGAGAGGTGTAGGGTCGGAGAGTGTTTGGGCCAGTGTGTTGTCTGTGGGTGTGTATTCTTTTGTCCGTCCAATGCCGTCTGTGGTAGTGTCATGATTGTACATTTCGAGTTATTGAATTCTACTGTGAATTCTGCGGACATGATCCAGGACACACTGACATTCTACAACATTTATGGACATTTATCAACATTCAAGGACATTGGTCAACTCCCTATGGACCAATACCTATGTCTCCTATAATCTCTGTGTCTTAAAGGACAACTCACCCTCAAATCCACTTTTTTTTGCTGATAAACGGTATAAATGAGCAATAGTGTTGTCTACATATCCTGGTCATAATCTTGTCACTTTGGTGCAAATTAGTTGAAAGTTAGACTTTCTGCCTAAAACCGTCTGTAAGGCGCCATCTGCTGGCGACCTGTATTACTACATTTGAATTTTGAATCTGGCGCCAACACTGGCACAGAAGTTAGACCTGACGTCTGCAAGTTGGACCTGACGTCAGCAGCCCCCCGCCCAGAGCAATATAAACGGCCCAGTCTCGTTCACGCCCCCTTTAGTCCTCCAGGCTACGCCCATTTAGAGGAAGATTTGAACAGGAAATGTGAGTGACGTAAGCTCCGAGGAGCGGGGGTGAGAACCACTTTAACTGTTGATTCTCTGATCCGTGTTGACAATTTCAACAGTTTTGTTAAGTCCTGAGAAAACTACTGTTGTGATTTAGGGCTATACATAAATGAATTGAATTGAATTACTGCACGATATCATCAGCAATGTTTTGTTGGGCATGTGTGTGTGTGTGTCTGAGTCTGTGTGCGACAGGGGTTGGAATCAAACAAGCCTTTCCTTCAACCGTCCCCTTTTCGAACCCTGTACTTTTTTTGGTCTTTTATATAGATATATGTGAAAATAAGGGCTGTGCAGGTTCAAAATAACCAACCCAATTCAAATAGAAAAATAACACTGAGAACATAAGTACCCCCAGCTTCCGCCGTACCTGTGCCTGGTGAGGAAGCCCCTGCTCAGAGCCTGCAGCTGGAGGACCGTGTTGCAGAGCTGTAGGTGTCTCTGCCGGGCCTGATGCGCTCTCCAGGCCGTCTGCAGGACCAGGGCGGCCTCACATCGCCTCTGCAGCCACAGCCTCCAGGCCCGCTGCAGCACCAGGACGGACCGCCTCCACTGGCTCAGCCTCTGCCGGGCCGTGTAGCCTCTCCAGTGGGCCTGCACACACACCGCGGCCCGCTCGTACCTCAAGCACCCTCTCCTCCTCCTCCTCCTCCTCCTCCTCCTCCTCCTCTTCCTCCTCTTCCTCCTCCTCTGTGGGACGGTACAGTCGCCACCAGTTCTGATGTGGGACAAAATTAGAGTATGTAAAAAATTTGACTTTAATTTAACAGTTAAACGTCACTAATTTAATGTTTTTTTCAAAGCCAATGCCAATAATTTGTTGTTAAGGAGGCAGAAAAAGTGAATATTTGTTGAAAAAGAAACATCAACATTTAACTTACTTCAAAAGTCTAAAGGATAAAGCTTTTGTATAACAAAAATAACAAATACAAACAATAATATCCCCCACTGCACAAACTGGATGTGGCGTGAAATGGGAACAGGACAGATATCCAGGTCATAGATGAAGACTTTTACATCATTAAAACATAGAACTGCTACTTATTGCAGATTTTTTTTAGAACGTAACCCCCGTGATAAACCAGAAACCACTGATTTCATTCTTCAGGCACCAACATCAAATCTGCTGCATGAGAGACTTTCCACACAGCGACCTGGCTGCAGTTCTGTGGAAGGGCATAGGACCAGCACAACATGCAACTTTTCAGTGAACTAACTCCACGAAGCACAGCTGTTTAAGTCTACAATAAAATAATACATGTTTAAGTTTGGTTGAGTTGAATTTTTTTTATAGTAAGAGAGCCACTTTAGTTAAGCAAGACTTGTCCAGCGGTCGATTATGATTCAGGTTTGACCAAGCTGAAGTTGGCAGTATGACAAAAGTTCACTATCTCACATTAGCGACATATACATGTATCAGCCTAAACAAATGAAGTCAACGGCTGAATTATAGAGCTTTCTAACAGGGTATAGCAGGCATACATCGGTAGAGTTGAAGTTGTGTTTATGATTTCAAAGACGGCAGAGGGCCCCATTCCACGACAGAGTGGGCTGCAATTACTGTGGATGTATAAGACTGATAGATCCAATAGTTAAGCTAACCCTAACCCTAACCCAGTGAGTGTATGGTTAGCATGAGGACACACCTGGATGCAGACGGCCGCCTCTCTCATCCTGCAGAAGTGCCTCCTCTCCAGGTGGGCTCGGAAGCGTCTCTGCAGGCTGACGATGAGCCGGAGCACCTGGTTGTGGAGCAGGGCCTGGAGCTGCTGCCTCTCAGCCTCCCGGAGGAACACCTGTGGACGGGAAGGGGGAGGGCCGTCAGCTGACCACCACAACTGTCCGCTGGGAGAAAGTGAGCAACGGCCCTCTAATGATACAACCACACAGGCGGGCCGCGTGGTGAGTCACTCATACCAGCTCTGCTTTCATTACACGGCTCAGGGGGCGGAGCTTCGGCTGATGGCATTTTAATGTCGACCTCATTATTCGCTCATGATTTCAAAAACAGCATTGCTAACATAAAACTTCCTCAAAGATGAGTCAGCTCCATTTTGTCCACGTTAATAGTTTGAAGTATTGCTTGAGAGTCACCATAGACTCATTCCCAAAATTTTCCCCAAAACCCTGAGTGGCCTCAACACGGACAGGTGTGTCAGACTGCCTCGGCACCGAACCCGCCTTGCGACCTGGTGTTTTTGCTGCAGAGAGTTCTTTATTTGTTTTTCACATTAGATGCTCAACTTCAAGTACTTCCCTCCAGAGAACAGGTTTATGTCCCGTTTGTTTGTTTTTTTTTTTTTTTTAAATGGTCAGAGTACAATTGTCCAACCTACTTAGTCTCTGAGCAGGTTCTTGGATACATGACCATACATTACATACAGAATCATACAGAGAATACCATTTAACTTGACATTTGCTTTAATAAAAGTCCCCATCCTTCATTTTTTGTAAAGGAACGCACCATGGTCTTTCCCACTTGGTAGCCGTCGGAGGACAGGCTGAGCTTCTGCAGGCACTGCTGGATGCATTCCTTGGAGGCGCTGGTTCCTTCAGGCAGCAGTACACGGAAATGCTGCACAAAGTCCTGCCACAAACATAGAAAACATGAACAAGACAACAAAACGACTCAGAGCTCTCCCTAACAGTGCAGTGCTGCCGGATTAAAAATCTTTTGAAGGAGCCTTTTTCATATCCTAACATTATGGACATTGGTCATCCCACTCTCTATATGTGAACCAATGGCTCCTATGTGTTTGTTATTATTGCATTTCCAGTGTTTAAACTGGTCGATTCTCTGATCCGTTGTTGGCGAGAACATTGTAAAATCCTCCGGGACGACTGCTGTGGTGCAAAAATAAATGTTATCGAATCTTATAAGGGCCCTTTCAAAGTGTGTAACCTCTATGACCTCTTTGTAAGCAGATGAATTGCACAATGACGACATCACATTTGCGGATGTTCTTAATGCTCTAAACCCGGATGGGCTCAGGTGGACCACCATAATCACCACGGATCGGTCTGAAATCGATTGTTCCAAAGCCATGGCTGACTTTTGAGATTTTCCCCAAACTTCTGTAGTTTTGACAGATATTATCAGTATCGGTGCAACACATTGGGGCAAAACTAGGATCGTAGTCCGCAGTCCTCATCCCTGATTGTAAACTGTTTAGAGAAGCTGCAGGGTGGCCAACATAAATGTGATTATATAAATGTTTTAAGAGCCACTAGAAATGATAAGCATCAAAGTGATTTTACTTTTTTCCGCTGTCAACTGGTCTAAACTGTGGTCTAAAAGTGGTGTATGGACTTAATTTATAAATGTGTTTTAAATTAACTTCATCCATGCTTTTGTGTTTGGCACGAGTAAAGAATGCAGACAATATGAAACATATTTGGGGTTTCGCAGTTGCCAAACAAATGGTAATAAGCCGCTCTGCAGGTCATGTTGATATGGATGTAAATGTGATTGTGAAGAAAGTTAGGCCTCACCAACCATCATCGCACGTCACTGATTGTTCATCCATGGCTATTTTTATCATGGGTTATTGAACTAACGCACGCACGCACGCACGCACGCACGCACGCACGCACGCACGCACGCACGCACGCACGCACGCACGCACGCACGCACACACACACACACACACACACACACACACACACACACACACAGTACTTTGCTTATTGACAAATGTATTGTCTGTGGTTTAAAAATAAATTCAGTAAGACTGTTCCAGACTTCAGCTGCATATATCAGAAATTTCTGCCTTCCCATGTTTAGCCCAGACTCCGCGCCAGTCCTTGTGCTCCTCAGAGTCCCAGCAGGAGGCCAGTCCCTGTGGGCCTGACTCTCTCGCCAGACCCATGTAGTCCCTGTGCTCCTCAGGGTCAGAGTTGGTTCATATGGCACTAACATGTCACAGATGCGAGGCCATCTGTGACATGCCTGCGAGACAGACTTGTGAGCTGCTTTAAAGTCTATTCTCTGAGCCACAAGACTATGTAGGCCTTATCTTTCCTTTATGAAGTTGTCCTTATAAGACACATGTTGGAAAGAGTCTTTATTGCTTGTGATAGACGACGATGACCTTGTCTTCCCTGTGGTTAAAAAAGTTGGTCAAACAACTCAGAAGCTTTCTCACCATGCTAAAAAACGGCCCATGACTTCTTACAAGTTGTCATGAGTTTAACATTGAAATATTTTGAAAGACAATGTGGTGAAAAACACTAATAATAGATATAAGGCAGCCTGGTAAATGTTTGATTCTTCTAGATAATTTAAAATGACCTCTGTAATTAGATCACCACTGTTGGCTCCTGCTTTATGGTCCATGTATACTCTTTCAGGGGGCGGAAGATGCGTTTCTGGGGCAATCCAAGTACGGAGAAAAAGAAGCTGTCCAGAGAGAAGCTGGTTCCGGGCCCCGACTCTCTGGAGCTGGACTCTGCAGATGGTGCTCTGCCCGGAGAAGGTGAGCTCAGGGTGGGGACAGACGCAGGGGTCAGTCCTGGACCGCGATGTGGGCGATACTAAAAGTCGTATCCAGATTATCCTCAAGCCCAATCACCATTTGTGCTTAATGTGTGGCTAGTTTTTTTTAATCATTGTTTTCAATAGGTTACTGTTGTAGAAATCTTCAAAAAGTTCAGACCTTATTTTTATATTGTAACGTTAATCAGATCTGATTTAACCTGACAGAATGTTCAAAATCATCACAAGGAAATGTTCTCCAACAAACGGCAGCCTTGGGTTCCTTCAATCCAGGAGTGTTGGACCAGTCTTCAAAGGGCCATTGTGGCTGCAGGTTTTCATTCCAATCAAGCAGGAGCACAGCAGACCCATTTCCCAGTGGGGGGTGGGTCTCGGCTCCCGGCTCCAAAAGGTCCATGAGCATGTGCGCTGATATACTGCTATCTCACTCCGGGCCGTGGGGGTGTACCCGGAAACAGAATTACCCATTGGTTCTTCTTTCCTCTCAAAAAGTCTCCTTTGTCCAAAAGTCTCTTGCCGCCATTGTACGTTCCAAATGCTGTCAATCCTGAAGGGAATATTATTATTTTTTGGACCAGTCTAGTGTATTCGCTGTGGACTTTTGAATGCACTGAATGGGGCTAGGGTTAACCCAGTTAACGTGTGCGCAAATGCGTTTTTTCAATTTCCTGCCCCGTGGCCATTTTGAAAAAGCCCCATGGGAGGCAAAAGGCATAGACTGTAAATATTAAACTGATGTGCCATTTCCTCGAGTGCGTTCACCGTTGCCCACATCGGCCTTTTGAGGACTGCTTTGACAACCCTGCTCTAAGGTCATTCAGGGCTCATTTCCTTGAACCTTGAAACTGAAAATAATTGATATTCACACGGAGACAGCTATAAAAACGTACACAAGTAAATAAAATCCGTTCAGAATGTGTTTAAGAAAGCACGGTGACCAAAACCAACAAGCTACAAAAATGGAGATGACTCTGCACAGCTTTTGCTCCCAAGAGATTTTAATTATCACCAAGTTATCATCACACATCAGAAACTGCAACAACCACACACTTAAAAAATCTCAAACAGTGGTCATGTACCCATATAGCTAAAATACTTGATCCTTTTAGGTTTTTTGTTCTATAGCTGTCTGTTTTATCTTGTCTGTCTGTGTCTGTTTCACCTTCATATTGTCTATGCATTGTGACTACGGCTGAAATGTAGCTGTTATGCTAAGTCTGGCGCATTTACTCTGACGCTCAAGGCATCCCATGTTGATGAATTTTACATTGTCCCAACTTCATTAAATAAATAAAATAAATGAAAATGAAATGACCAGTTGAGGAAACGACATGTGTGCGTGTGTATCTGTGTGTAGGTCAGGAGAACATGTCTCCGCCCCTCAGCCCCAGCGGACTCTGGAGCGGGGGGAGCAGGGAGCATAAGGAGAACAAGGAGCCCTCGCCCAAAGTGAAGAGGAGACGCAGCGTGAAGATCAGCAGTGTGACGCTGGAGCCCCCCGCCCAGTGGCAGAACGATGCACTGCACATCCTGTCCTGCTCCAACGATTACCGCAGCATGAACGACTTCCTCATGAAGAAGGTGCTGCTCTCACCCCTGACCCCCGACCCCTCTGCTTCTACTGCCTCTTCTCTCATGACTCTGTTTGGGGCAAATATGTACAATTCCAGTCAAGTCTGTTTTGTAACATCAAGGTATTGGTGGTGTTTATGTGACATCACTTCATTCCAAAGGCTGCTGAAAAGTCCTGCATGGTGACTATGGAGGGTGGCTAGTTTTTTGGAGCGTTTCCAGAGCAGAGCAGGGCAGGGGCACACACAGACACAAGATAAGATAAATGGACTTTATTGATCTCACACAGGAGAAATGTACATGTCACATAGATAGAATCACTCAGAGAGGCAATAGTGGCTCAGTCAGTAGAGCATTGGCCTCAGAGCCTGAAGGTCGTGGGTTTGAGCCCACCTCAAGACCTACTTCATGACTCCCACTGATGACTGCTGTCGTTGTGTCCTTGGGCAAGACACTTAACCCCACTTTGCCTGAAGCCCCCTCTGAAAGATCTCAGCTCCTGTGGACTCACCACCTGCAGGAGGATCAGTGAGGGGCTGGTCCTCTGTGTACTGGGTGCACTCCCTCGACACAGAAATGGATTAAGGGGAAGAAAATGGATGGATGATGGAGAATCACTCAGATTGTGCAAACATATTAAAGATAAAAATATAGTCTGTGCAGGATATAATTATGTACAATACATACGTACAGAGACACATACACTGCACAGACATAGGCTCTACACAGACACACATAACATACACAAAACATTCCACACAGAACATCCAAATACCCAACACAGCAAAGTAGAAACTGAGTCGCTTTCGTTGGAATTCCTGGGTCAATCCACAAGAAACAAAAAACTGTCACAAAGTTCCACATTTTCTCGTCATCAACTATTCACTATTTCCTCATCAAAGTGTCTGAAGGTTCTGTCTACACACCAACATTATGCATATGTTTTTGAATATGGACCACTTCTAGACATAATGTGTTTGTCGATTTTTGTAGTCTTGATGTGCTTTGTGGATTTCTTTGCAGATCAATGATTTGGAGGCTGAAGACAGTAAGAAGGACACGATGGTGGACGTGGTTTATCAAAAAGGCTCTGAAGGAGTTCCGTCTGAACATCTTCATCACCTACTCTACAGCGCTGGTGGTGCGTACTCCATTGCTGCACTTTACCAGCAGCACTTTATACTGTCACTATCAATCTGAAAGAGAAGCTTAGCACTTGTAAAAGGGTTTTGTAAAGGGCATCTCATTGAGTCTCTGCTCTCTCTCTCTGACTCTCTCTCTCTCTCTCTCTCTGTGACTCTGCTCTCTCTCTCTCGCCTGGTCTCTCTCTCTGACTCTTCTCTCTATCTCTCTCCCTGACTCTGCTGCTCTCTCTCTCTCGCTCTCTCTCTCTGACTCTGCTCTCTCTGTCTCTGTCTCTCTCTCACTCTCACTCTCACTCTCTCTGACTCTGACTGATCTCTCTCACTCTGACTTTGACTCTTCTCTCTCTCACTCTGACTCTGACTCTTCTCTCCTCTCCCTCTGACTCTCACTGCTCTCTCTCTTTCTGACTCTGACTCTGCTCTCTGCCCTCTCAGATGGACGGAGTGCAAAAGCGTGCGCTACAAAGACCTGTACGCTCTGTTCGAACACAATCCTGGAGAAGAGCATGAGGCAGGAGCAAAGGGACTGGAGCGAGTCCCCGGTACGAGTCTGGGTCAACCACCTTCAAAGTCTTCCTGGACGAGTTCATGACGGAGTACAAGCCCCTGGACAGCACCGTTACCAAGGTACCACATGAGCACAGGGACCATAGCATGGTCACCAAGGTACCACATGAGGCACAGGGACCATAGCATGGTCACCAAGGTACCACATGAGCACAGGGACCATAGCATGGTCACCAAGGTACCACATGAGCACAGGGACCATAGCATGGTCACCAAGGTACCACATGAGGCACAGGGATCACAGCACTGTTACCAAGTACAATATGAGCACAGGGACCACAGCACCGTTACCAAGTACCACATGAGCACAGGGACCACAGTACAGTGACCGAGGTACCACATGAGCACAGGGACCAGACTATTACAGCACCGTAACTAAGGTATCACATGAGCATAGGGACCACACCGCACGGTCAACAAGTACCACATGAGCACAGGGACCACAGTACAGTGACCAAGGTACCACATGAGCACATGGACCAGACTGGTAAAGCATGCTCGACCAAGGTACCATGTGAGCACAGGGACCACAGCACTATGACTAAGTACCACATGAGCACAGGGACCACAGCACTGTACTCTGACCAAGTACCACATGAGCAGAGGGACCACAGCACTGTACTCTGACCAAATACCACATGAGCACAGGGACCACAGCACTGTACTCTGACCAAGGTACCACATGAGCACAGGTACCAGATTATTAAAGTACGATCGCAAAACGGGGACTGCAGATGGAAATGTTGTAGCAATATTCCAGAACATCTGTGTCTTTTATCTTCATGCTTCTGTGCACTGTCCCTGTCAAATACAGACTAAACTAACTGAAAGAACTACATGAGCACAGGGACCAGACTGTTGCAGCACGTGACCAAGGTACAACATAAGCACAGGGACCAGACCAAGTCCAGGCCACTAGTCCCTGGCTCTCAATACAGTTTGTTTGTATCACTTGTATGTTTGGTGTTATCCAGAGGGTTGCTGTGTCTCTCACTACTGTCCTGTCTGTGCGCTGCAACATTGAAATTTCCCCACTGTGGGATAAATAAAGGATCTCTGTCTTATCTTATCTTGTGTCTCAGCAGGTCCAGAAAACTGAGAGGAAGAAGCGGCGGAAGAAGGACAACGGACATTGTACGTGTTTTGGCTCCTGTTTTGACCTGACTGCTGACCTCCTGACCCCTCCATTCTCAAATTAAACCCTCCCCCTCTCCTCCTGACCTCCTGAACCCTCCCATCCCTCCTGAACCCTCCCATCTCCTCCTGACCCCTCACCTCTCCTCCTGACCCCTCACCTCTCCTCCTGACCCCTCCCCTCCCCTTCTAACCTCCTGACCCCTCTCCTCTCCTCCTGACCCTCCCCCTCTCCTTCTGACCCCCTTTCCTTTCCCCCTGACCTCCTCAACTCCTCCTGACCCCTTCCCCTCACCTCCTTACCTCCTGCCTCTCCTCCTGACCCCTTCCCTCCCCTCTCCTCCTGACCTCCTCAATTCTCCAAACTCCTCCTGAACCCTCCCCTCCCCTTCTAACCTCCTGACCCCTCTCCTCTCCTCCTGACCCTCCCCTCTCCTTCTGACCCCTTTCCTTCCCCCCTGACCTCCTGCGTCTCCTCTTGACCCTTCCCCTCACCTCCTGACCTCTAGCTTCTCTCCCGACCTCCTGCCTCTCCTCCTGACCCCTCCCCTCTCCTCCTTACCCCCTTCGTCTCCTCCTAACCTCTCTGCGTCTCCTCCTGACCCTCCTGCGTCTCCTCCTGACCTCTCCTGTGCTTCAGGTGGAGGAACACAACGGCCACATCTTCAAGTCCACTCAGTACAGCATCCCCACGTACTGCGAGTTTTGCTCTTCCCTCATCTGGATGATGGACCGCGCCTGTGTCTGCAAACGTGAGACACACACACACACACACAAGGCAGAAACAGACAGACACAGACACACACACACACAATATATATTTGTTGTGTGGCTCACTGAGAAAGTGCCATGTTCTATTTCCCAGAGCACTTTGTGAGTGTTGTTCTGCAGGTGTTTGGATTATTGTCCGATTTATTCAGTTACATTCTATTCTTAGTTCTCTCCAGCCACTAATCACGTCCTAAGCCCCTTATTGTTAGCATGAATATGGGGCAAGAAACCCAAATGTGGCCTTTTGTGAAGTGTTTGAATCCAGTCACATGGAAAATGAAAGATAAACATGTACAAGCGTTTCCTACAGTGAACAATGAGAGAGACCAGAGAGGGACCAGAGAGGGACCAGAGAGGGACCAGAGAGGGGACCAGAGAGGGACCAGAGAGGGACCAGAGAGGGACCAGAGAGGGACCAGAGAGGGACCAGAGAGGGACCAGAGAGGGACCAGAGAGGGACCAGAGAGGGACCAGAGAGGGACCAGAGAGGGACCAGAGAGGGACCAGAGGGGACCAGAGAGGGGACCAGAGAGGGACCCGAGAGGGACCCGAGAGGGACCCGAGAGGGACCCGAGAGGGACCCGAGAGGGACCCGAGAGGGGACCCGAGAGGGACCAGAGAGGGACCAGAGAGGGACCAGAGAGGGACCAGAGAGGGACCAGAGAGGGACCAGAGAGGGACTAGAGAGGGACCAGAGGGGGACCAGAGAGGGGACCAGAGAGGGACCAGAGAGGGACCAGAGAGGGACCAGAGAGGGACCAGAGAGGGACCAGAGAGGGACCAGAGAGGGACCAGAGAGAGAGAGAGATCAGAGAGAGAGACCAGAGAGAGAGACCAGAGAGAGAGACCAGAGACGGCATACATGGATATAAAAAGTAATGAAAGTGAGAACCAACGACACTTGTTCCAGTGACAAATCTATTTTGCCAATAACCACCACAATTTTGCAAATTTGTTTCGATTTCCTTATTTGCTATTTTGTTATTTCAGGCAAACACAGGAGTTGCACAGTTATTATTACACATAAAAACATTGTATCCAAATTAAATGTTTCCCCAAAAGAAGAAGAGAGAAGAAGAGAATTCATTTAATCCCACACCATTTTCCATTTACACATCATCTTCTCTGCTACTGCAAACTTAGAATTCAATGGAAAAGAAATACCCAGAGTGCAAGAATAAGTACATACAAGGAAATAAAAGAACAAATAAGAATGGGCTGTTACCATTAGCAACAGATACAACAGCAAATACAACTTTCCTTTACTCTGACTATGACAGGGCATTTCTGGTTCTTATTATTATTAAAATCACAAACTGGATCCACACACACTTCCTCCACGTCTACGTCTTGGCTTATGCAACGTCTGGAATAAACCACATACTCGTGCTAAGAACCGATTTGTCTATAAAACAGAATTGTAATGGATTCCACGCTCATTCGTCTGACCTCAAATGCTCAGAGCCCCCGCCCCCTCCCCCCTCCTGGTCGCACTAATCAGATTGTTTTCAACTGGACCTCATGGGTCTTTGCCCACAAACAGTCCGTCCTTTCTTTCGCTCCCAGGATGTTTTCTCCCTACCTGCGCTCGGTGAGGCCGTAAAAAAACGCTTTGTTTTTTTTTTGGTTTTTTTATGAGCTATTCCGACACGATAATAATGAGGAGGAGCTGCTTCTGTCTGGACGACGGCAATGACTTTGTGTCTGTGTCCCGCAGTGTGCCGATACGCCTGCCACCGCAAGTGCTGCCAGAAAATGACCACCAAGTGCAGTAAGAAGGTACGCTCTTGCTTTTGGTTTCAAGTTAAAGCTGGGGTGTGTAGCTTTTTCTGTGTTGCCCTTACAACATGTGTAGCTTGCCCTGCAGAAAGAGTATTGTACAAAAAACTACAGCGCTGTGAACATACTTTTGTGAAAACCTCGCGACCGAAGTAGAGCGAGTTTTAGAGCCAGGAACTTGTGATGTGGTTTTCGGAAGTTACGTACCCCAGCTTTAAATGTGTATTAAGAAACTGCACCACTCATGCCATCATTATTATGTGTGATCACTGTGTTCCATTGTGTTTTGAACGTGAAAAGAAGGCTCGACTTCCTGCTTTTATTGCCTTGTTGTTAAGAGTTATAAAAGGTGTTTGAGCCCAGGCCTGGGAATGTTTGAGTAAACGGGATAAACAAGAACTTAGCAGCTCAGTAGATTATACCATAGAGAGGTCAGAGAGAGAGGTCAGAGAGAGAGAGGTCAGAGAGAGAGAGACCCCAGAGCAAGACTGGCAAGAGACATAGAAATTATGCCTAATCAGAGAGAGACTAAAATCTAAAATCTGGACTAATCTTTCTGAAAATGTTCAAATCCAAGTTGGGCTTTGTGTGTGGGGACATCACCTGGACACAAATCCTAAACAATCACAATACATTTAAAAGAGTGAAGATGCAATCCTAAACATCTGTTTTTAAACCTGGATTTGAAAATTGTCAGAGTAGAAGACTGCTCCAGATTGTAACTGCATAAATCAGAAAGGTTGACTCCATGTTTAGTCCTGACTCTGGACCAGCAGGAGGCCAGTCCCTGTGCTCCTCAGAGTCCTCCTTGCTTCATATGGAACTAACATGTCACAGATGTACTTTGGAGCGAGGCCGTTTGAGAGACTTGTAACAAGCAGAGCTGTTTTAAAGTCTATTCTCTGAGCCACAGGAACCAGAGACCTGAGGACTGGACTAATGTGATCCTACTTCCTGGTTCTAGTCAGGACTCGAGCTGCTGCGTTGTAAATATACTGCAGCTGTTTTTACAGAAGACAGAAGCGGGATAAGAATCTCCAACTCTCTGTCTGATCATTTCACACATATTTGGCCTAACCCTATTTTGCGTGTGTGTGTGCGTGTTTGTGTGCAGTTCGACCGGAGCTCTCGTCCCGACAGTTCGGAGTGGAGGTGTCCCGTCTCACCAGCGATGAGAGAGCGGTGCCCCTAGTGGTGGAGAAGCTTATGAACTACCATCGAGATGCACGGACTCTACACTGAAGGCATCTACCGCAAGTCGGGCTCCACTAACAAGATCAAAGAGCTCAAACAAGGCCTGGACACAGGTACTGAGGGCCCCAGAGCCACCTGTGTGGACTTCATGACCAGAGCTGCTTTCAAAGATCCAGATTCAACTTTATTGTCCTCAAAGACGTTGACAAAAACGTCCTTCACAGATTAGACCGCATACTGAATACGTTCTTTAAATGTCCGTTGTGATACAATTCAAATTATTTGTGTATAGTCCTAAATCAAAACAGCAGTCGTCTCAGAGAAGTTCAGATAGTGTCAGTTCCTCAACAACAGATTAGAGAATCAAAAACCGTTCATACACAGGGAAAATGCAATCATAACAAACACACCATAGAAGCCATTGGTCCGTGGAGAATAATGACCGCTGTCCATAAATGTCCGTAAATTATTAGAGAATAAACACACACTTGCACACAGCACCAAGTTCTGACGGATCCTCAGTTATTTCTGTATTGCCAACATCACAATAGCGTCATCTCGAAGGGTGTCACAGGATTTTACATTCCTATCCGCAAATAGAAAATCAAACAATAAAAAAAAACACACTGACATTTGCAGATCGAAGTCTGGTTTGTCGGTCGTGGGAAGAGAGAGCCCCGGAGTCTTCTTTACTTTTGCCTGTGAAGCATTTTGTGTTTTGAGAAAGGCTTGCGTCCTCACTGTGTGTTTGTGTGTTTGTGTGTTGTAGACGTGGAGAGCACCAACCTGGACGACTACAACATCCATGTGATCGGCAGCGTGTTCAAGCAGTGGCTCCGGGATCTGCCCAACCCCCTGATGACCTTCGAGCTGTACGAGGAGTTCATCCGGGCCATGGGTGCGCCTCCTCCACACCCCGCTCCTTACACCCTCCCTTTAACACATCTCTGTTTTAAAGCTGCCGTTTTAAAGTTAGGTTAAAACTGTCTTAAAAAATTGCTTTACATTAGATTATTCATATTCTCTGTTAACAATCAAGGTCAAGTTTTTTAAATAGCACAAATAAATAAAAAAAACAGACATGACTGTTATAATGTGCTTTACAGAGATTACAAATGAGTCAACCCAACACAAAAATAAGATTACAGCAGAAAAAATAAAATACTGGTCCCTCTATCATAAAAGCCAGAGCTAAGAAATGTGTCTTCAGCTGCGATTTAAAGCTCTCTAGAGAGGGGGTAACTCTGACACAAAAAGGGGAGAGAGCGTTCCTAGTCTATGCCCTGCCACAGCAAAGGCTCGGTCTTCTTTAGTCTTTAGTCTAGACCTGGGACAGTCCAAGAGAAGTTGGCCAGAGGAGCTCAGTGCACTGCCCGGAGTGTGCAAAGTAAGCAAATGCGTGAGATACAATGGAGCCAGGTTGTGCAGTGATTTAAATACTAACAGTGTTTGTATAAATTGTGTAGATACAACCTTATTCATGTTCATATAGATGTGGATTGTAGGAATCTTATGAATGGTTGCCAGGTGTTCTGAAATTCTGAAATATTATCTTTTAATAAATATTTAATTTTATCAATGTGTAGTGTGTTGGACAGGTCCTGCAGCCACATTTTAGCATTCTGCACGGTTGGTCCCTTCCAAGACATGAGTAGTATGTTTTTTGAGGTTATGAGAGAGTAAGAAATGAATCGACGTTATGCTAGAGTGGGTTGTTGAAACCGCTGCGATGTTCCGAGGATGATTAACAAAGGTTCTGGTTGCAATGTAAGCTTAAGAGTTTTTAAAGTATGAAATATTTCAGACCAGTAAGTAGTAAGTAATGTGTAAATATATAGTGCATTAACAAGACCAAGGTCACCCAAGCACTTTACAATTATTCAGTGTTCAGAGAGAATTACTCCATTTCCTTCACACACGGTGATGACAGAAGCGAGTCGCCGAACACACTGGTCCATCAAAGCCTCCGACCAAACACCATCCATACACTCACTCATTACATTCATACCTACTGTACATGTTTTTAGTGGGAAGTGGTGAGTTTAGGGTAGTTGAAGAATGCATGGATCACTTTGAGCACCTCTGAGCAGGTCTGAGCAGCGTCCACACTGGTGTCAGTCGATGGTCCGGGGTCTAACGTGTGTGTTCGTTTCAGGTTTGCAAGACAAAAAGGAGATGGTCCGTGGGGTTTATTCAGTTATCGACCAGTTAAGCCGCACTCATCTCAACACACTGGAACGCCTCATATTCCACCTCGTCCGGTAAGACTCCAGTCTCACTTTTCCTAAATTTAACACTAAAACTCCCACAATTCTCAAACTACTACAACTCCCAGAGCAGTCATTTTGACACTTTCAAATCAATGAAATTCTGAAGCAAGTTTTGTTTTCACAGCTGGGAGTTAAAGGTAGAACTACTCGTATTTACAAAATAAAACTTAATTTAATATAAACAATAACAGAAATACACCACAGAAAGAGAAACACAAAGTTATCAATCAATCAATCAATCAATAATTTTTCCTTTCGAGCTTTGTTGTCAAATCCAGTGCCATGGCAGTTCATAATACATTTAAAAAATAAAAATACAGGCTTCTTTGTACACTCTGTACTTTTATGCTCATTTGAAAACAATTAACAAAACAATAATAAATAAAAGAATATGAGAAGCAATTCAAAATCACCGAAAAAAATACAAGAAAATACAAAAAAAATGACATACAAAAAAAAAAATTAAAATGAATGACGAAACGATGAAGACCAAGAATTGAAATAGGGTCATGAGCCTCTTATGTAACAGAAGTCAGATTGACTGCCATGGGAGTTTGATTGTTAAGATAACCTGCGACAGTACAGTTGGTAAGTATTGGTCTTTTGACCCACCACAAGACCTTCTCACCGATCCCACTGCTGTGGTTGTGTCCTTGGGCAAGACATTTACCCCCTTTGCCACAAGGAGCGTGGAAGTAACAGCACCATGTTGCCTCTATGCCTTGATGTGATATGTTACAGTAAACGACTATTCTTATCGAACCGAATTTCTCCATCATGAGATCAATAAAGTTAATCTTCTTAATGCCACCATCTGTTTTCATGCCGTGATGTGGTGATGATAATTCTCTGGCGTCTTTGTAGAATTGCACTACAGGAGGAGACCAACCGCATGTCGGCCAACGCCCTGGCCATCGTGTTCGCTCCGTGTATCCTGCGCTGCCCCGACACCATCGACCCCCTGCAGAGCGTGCAAGACATCAGCAAGACCACCGCGTAAGGCCCCTGTCCCACACACTCATACACACATGGATTGCGTGAGACAAGACACACATATATATATATACACACACACATACACATATCGATGGCATGAGGCAAAACACAAAAACATACACACGCACACACACATACATACACACATAGATTGCGTGAGACAAGAAACATAAACATACACACATCAATGGCGTGAGACAAGACCAAGACATACACACCCACACACACACACACACATAAGACCAAGACACACACACACACATCAATGGCATAAGACAAGACCAAGACATACACACACACACACACACACACACACACATTTATTCACACAGACAAAACACAAGGATTTTCTAGGATCCTGTTTGTGGTTCAGTCTGAAATCACCTGTTCACCATCTTGGACACTTGGATTGGGACAGTTTGGAACGGTTCGTGTGTGTGTGTTTTGTGCAGGTGCGTGGAGCTCATCATTTGTGAGCAGATGAGCAAGTACAGAGTCCGGCTAAAGGACATAAACACACTGGAGTTTGCAGAGAACAAGGCCAAGAGCAGACTGACCCTGATCCGGCGTTCCATGGTGAGTCTGCGGTGAATGAATGAATGAATGGATGGATGGACGTGTGTAGGTTAAACGATTCAAATTCAGAGTTTGTTTGCCATTTGCCGTAAAACCACATTGGAATGCATGTGCTTAAGTCCCCCAAATGTGCACCAGACAAATATATCAAAACTAAAAGCACAAGTCTTTTAAAGGAGCAGTATGTGAAAATCTGGCCAAAAGTGGTACTGCACCCTCTCCCACTCTCCCTGACTCGGGTTGTTGTGGTCACCTGTGTTTGTGAGTAGATGCAGACTTGTACTCGTTGCAGTGACGCTACAGTATTAGTAGTTGCAAATGCAGTAGTAGTAGAGGTAGATGCAGTAGTAGTAGTTGCAGTATTCTCATTGATCTGTTTGTCTTTACATTCTCCGCAGCCAAAAACGGCTAAAAAGGTAATATTCATTCTGTGATCACCTGTTTGTGACGTTCAGATCAGAGAGCGTCACTTGAACTTTGTGTAGTAGTAGTTGCAGTAGTAGTAGTTGCAGTAGTAGTAGTAGTAGTAGTAGTAGTAGTAGTAGTAGTAGTAGTAGTAGATGCAGTAGTAGTAGTAGTAGTAGTAGTTGCAGATGCAGTAGTAGTAGTAGATGCAGTAGTAGCAGTAGTAGTTGCAGATGCAGTAGTAGTAGTAGTAGTAGTAGTTGCAGATGCAGTAGTAGTAGTAGTAGATGCAGTAGTAGTAGTAGTAGTTGCAGATGCAGTAGTAGTAGTAGTAGTTGCAGATGCAGTAGTAGTTGCAGATGCAGTAGTAGTTGTTGCAGATGCAGTAGTAGTTGCAGATGCAGTAGTAGTAGTTGCAGATGCAGTAGTAGTTGCAGATGCAGTAGTAGTTGCAGATGCAGTAGTAGTAGTTGCAGATGCAGTAGTAGTAGTAGTAGTAGTAGATGCAGTAGTAATAGTAGTAGTAGTTGCAGATGCAGTAGTAGTAGTAGTTGCAGTTGCAGATGCAGTAGTAGTTGTTGCAAATGCAATAGTAGTTGCAGATGCAGTAGTAGTAGTTGCAGATGCAGTAGTAGTTGTTGCAAATGCAGTAGTAGTTGCAGATGCAGTAGTAGTAGTTGCAGATGCAGTAGTAGTAGTTGCAGATGCAGTAGTAGTAGTTGCAGATGCAGTAGTAGTAGTTGCAGATGCAGTAGTAGTAGTTGCAGATGAAGTAGTAGTAGTTGCAGATGCAGTAGTAGTAGTAGATGCAGTAGTAGTAGTAGTTACAGATGCAGTAGTAGTAGTAGTAGTAGTTACAGATGCTGTAGTAGTAGTAGTAGTTGCAGATGCAGTAGTAGTAGATGCAGTAGTAGTAGTAGCAGTAGTTGCAGATGCAGTAGTAGTAGATGCAGTAGTAGTAGTAGTTGCAGATGCAGTAGTAGTAGTAGTAGTTACAGATGTAGTAGTAGTAGTAGTTGCAGATGCAGTAGTAGTAGTAGTAGTAGTTGCAGATGCAGTAGTAGTAGTTGCAGATGAAGTAGTAGTAGTTGCAGATGCAGTAGTAGTAGTAGATGCAGTAGTAGTAGTAGTTACAGATGCAGTAGTAGTAGTAGTAGTAGTTACAGATGCTGTAGTAGTAGTAGTAGTTGCAGATGCAGTAGTAGTAGATGCAGTAGTAGTAGTAGCAGTAGTTGCAGATGCAGTAGTAGTAGATGCAGTAGTAGTAGTAGTAGTAGTTGCAGATGCAGTAGTAGTAGTAGTAGTTACAGATGTAGTAGTAGTAGTAGTGGCAGATGCAGTAGTAGTAGTAGTAGTAGTTGCAGATGCAGTAGTAGTAGATGCAGTAGTAGTAGCAGTAGTTGCAGATGCAGTAGTAGTAGCAGTAGTTGCAGATGCAGTAGTAGTAGTTCTCCCGCGATTCGATTTTATCAATATCGATTTTGAAGAAAAGTTTTTTTTTTGTTTTTTTTTTGGCAGATGCAGTAGTAGTAGTTGCAGATGCAGTAGTAGTTGCAGATGCAGTAGTAGTAGTTGCAGATGCAGTAGTAGTAGTTGCAGATGCAGTAGTAGTAGTAGTAGATGCAGTAGTAGTAATAGTTGCAGATGCAGTAGTAGTAGTTGCAGATGCAGTAGTAGTAGTTGCAGATGCAGTAGTAGTAGTTGCAGATGCAGTAGTAGTAGTAGTAGATGCAATAGTAGTAGTAGTAGTAGTTGCAGATGCAGTAGTAGTAGTAGTTGCAGATGCAGTAGTTGTTGCAAATGCAGTAGTAGTTGCAGATGCAGTAGTAGTAGTTGCAGATGCAGTAGTAGTAGTTGCAGATGCAGTAGTAGTTGCAGATGCAGTAGTAGTTGCAGATGCAGTAGTAGTAGTTGCAGATGCAGTAGTAGTAGTTGCAGATGCAGTAGTAGTAGTAGATGCAGTAGTAGTAGTAGTTGCAGATGCAGTAGTAGTAGTAGTAGTAGATGCAGTAGTAGTAGTAGTAGTAGTTGCAGATACAGTAGTAGTAGTAGTAGTAGTTGCAGATGCAGTAGTAGTAGTAGTAGATGCAGTAGTAGTAGTAATAGTAGTTGCAGATGCAGTAGTAGTAGTAGTTGTTGCAAATGCAATAGTAGTTGCAGATGCAGTAGTAGTAGTTGCAGATGCAGTAATAGTTGTTGCAAATGCAGTAGTAGTTGCAGATGCAGTAGTAGTAGTTGCAGATGCAGTAGTAGTAGTTGCAGATGAAGTAGTAGTAGTTGCAGATGCAGTAGTAGTAGTAGATGCAGTAGTAGTAGTAGTTACAGATGCAGTAGTAGTAGTAGTAGTAGTTACAGATGCTGTAGTAGTAGTAGTAGTTGCAGATGCAGTAGTAGTAGATGCAGTAGTAGTAGTAGTAGTAGTTGCAGATGCAGTAGTAGTAGATGCAGTAGTAGTAGTAGTAGTAGTTACAGATGCAGTAGTAGTAGTAGTAGTTACAGATGCAGTAGTAGTAGTAGTAGTTGCAGTAGTAGTAGTAGTAGTAGTAGTTGCAGATGCAGTAGTAGTAGATGCAGTAGTAGTAGCAGTAGTTGCAGATGCAGTAGTAGTAGATGCAGTAGTAGTAGCAGTAGTTGCAGATGCAGTAGTAGTAGTTCTCCCGCGATTTGATTTTATCAATATCGATTTTGAATCGATATTTTTTTTTTTTTTTTGGCAGATGCAGTAGTAGTAGTTGCAGATGCAGTAGTAGTTGCAGATGCAGTAGTAGTAGTTGCAGATGCAGTAGTAGTAGTTGCAGATGCAGTAGTAGTAGTAGTTGCAGATGTAGTAGTAGTAGTTGCAGATGCAGTAGTAGTAGTAGCATGCATGCAGTAGTAGTAGTAGTAGTTGCAGAGTAGTAGTAGTAGTAGTAGTTGCAGATGCAGTAGTAGTAGTAGTTGCAGATGCAGTAGTAGTTGTTGCAGATGCAGTAGTTGTTGCAATGCAGTAGTAGTTGCAGATGCAGTAGTAGTAGTTGCAGATGCAGTAGTAGTTGCAGATGCAGTAGTAGTAGTTGCAGATGCAGTAGTAGTAGTTGCAGATGCAGTAGTAGTAGTAGTAGATGCAGTAGTAGTAGTCAGTAGTAGTAGTAGTGCAGATAGTAGTAGTAGTAGTAGTTGCAGACGCAGTAGTAGTAGTTGCAGAGCTAGTAGTAGTTGCAGATAGTAGTAGTAGTAGTAGATGCAGTAGTAGTAGTAGTAGTTACAGATGCAGTAGTAGTAGTAGTAGTAGTTGCAGATGCAGTAGTAGTAGTAGTAGTTGCAGATGCAGTAGTAGTAGTAGTAGTTGCAGATGCAGTAGTAGTAGATGCAGTAGTAGTAGTAGTTGCAAATGCAGTAGTAGTAGTTCTCCCGCGATTCGATTATCGATATGCATTTGCCAAGTATCAATATATATAAAAAAAAAATGTTTTACTTATTTTTTACTTATTTTTTTTTTGTATTGGTATCAATACTTAATATATGGCTACATTACGCATCTCCATTCTATTTATCATGAAATAACGTTTTATTTTTATTTTATTTATGCTATAAATTGGCATATTGTATATTTCGGACCAATATATCAATAATCGTCATATCGTGATAAAATCGTTATCGTGATATCGTTATTGTGAGCTTTGTATCGTATCGTGAGGTACCCCTAGGTTCCCACCCCTAGTTACAGATGCTGTAGTAGTAGTAGTAGTTACAGATGCAGTAGTAGTAGTTACAGATGCAGTAGTAGTAGTTACAGATGCAGTAGTAGTAGTTGCAGATGTAGTAGTAGTAGTAGTAGTAGTTGCAGATGTAGTAGTAGTAGTAGTAGTTGCAGATGCAGTAGTAGTAGATGCAGTAGTAGTAGTAGTTGCAGATGCAGTAGTAGTAGTAGTTGCAGATGCTGTAGTAGTAGTAGTTGCAGATGCTGTAGTAGTAGTAGTTACAGATGCAGTAGTAGCAGTAGTTACAGATGTAGTAGTAGTAGTAGTAGTAGTAGTAGTAGTAGTAGTAGTTACAGATGTAGTAGTAGTTACAGATGTAGTAGTAGTAGTTGCAGATGAAGTAGTAGTAGTTGCAGATGCAGTAGTAGTAGTAGATGCAGTAGTAGTAGTAGTTACAGATGCAGTAGTAGTAGTAGTTACAGATGCTGTAGTAGTAGTAGTAGTTGCAGATGCAGTAGTAGTAGATGCAGTAGTAGTAGTAGTAGTAGTTGCAGATGCAGTAGTAGTAGATGCAGTAGTAGTAGTAGTAGTAGTTGCAGATGCAGTAGTAGTAGTAGTAGTTACAGATGTAGTAGTAGTAGTAGTTGCAGATGCAGTAGTAGTAGTAGTAGTAGTTGCAGATGCAGTAGTAGTAGATGCAGTAGTAGTAGCAGTAGTTGCAGATGCAGTAGTAGTAGATGCAGTAGTAGTAGCAGTAGTTGCAGATGCAGTAGTAGTAGTTCTCCCGCGATTCGATTTTATCAATATCGATTTTGAAAAAGAAAAAATGTTTTTTTTTTGGTTTTTTTTTGGCAGATGCAGTAGTAGTAGTTGCAGATACAGTAGTAGTTGCAGATGCAGTAGTAGTAGTTGCAGATGCAGTAGTAGTAGTTGCAGATGCAGTAGTAGTAGTTGCAGATGCAGTAGTAGTAGTAGTAGATGCAGTAGTAGTAGTAGTTGCAGATGCAGTAGTAGTAGTTGCAGATGCAGTAGTAGTAGTTGCAGTAGTAGTAGTTGCAGATGCAGTAGTAGTAGTAGTAGATGCAGTAGTAGTAGTAGTAGTAGTTGCAGATGCAGTAGTAGTAGTAGTTGCAGATGCAGTAGTTGTTGCAAATGCAGTAGTAGTTGCAGATGCAGTAGTAGTAGTTGCAGATGCAGTAGTAGTAGTTGCAGATGCAGTAGTAGTTGCAGATGCAGTAGTAGTAGTTGCAGATGCAGTAGTAGTAGTTGCAGATGCAGTAGTAGTAGTAGATGCAGTAGTAGTAGTAGTAGTAGTAGTTGCAGATGCAGTAGTAGTAGTAGTAGTATGATGCAGTAGTAGTAGTAGTAGTAGTTGCAGATACAGTAGTAGTAGTAGTAGTAGTTGCAGATGCAGTAGTAGTAGTAGTAGATGCAGTAGTAGTAGTAGTAGTTGCAGATGCAGTAGTAGTAGTAGTAGTTGCAGATGCAGTAGTAGTAGTAGTAGATGCAGTAGTAGTAGTAGTAGTTGCAGATGCAGTAGTAGTAGTAGTAGTTGCAGATGCAGTAGTAGTTGCAGATGCAGTAGTAGTTGTTGCAAATGCAGTAGTAGTTGCAGATGCAGTAGTAGTAGTTGCAGATGCAGTAGTAGTAGTAGTAGTAGATGCAGTAGTAATAGTAGTAGTAGTTGCAGATGCAGTAGTAGTAGTAGTAGTAGTTGCAGATGCAGTAGTAGTTGTTGCAAATGCAATAGTAGTTGCAGATGCAGTAGTAGTAGTTGCAGATGCAGTAGTAGTTGTTGCAAATGCAGTAGTAGTTGTAGATGCAGTAGTAGTAGTTGCAGATGCAGTAGTAGTAGTTGCAGATGAAGTAGTAGTAGTTGCAGATGCAGTAGTAGTAGTAGATGCAGTAGTAGTAGTAGTTACAGATGCAGTAGTAGTAGTAGTAGTAGTTACAGATGCTGTAGTAGTAGTAGTTGCAGATGCAGTAGTAGTAGATGCAGTAGTAGTAGTAGTAGTAGTTGCAGATGCAGTAGTAGTAGATGCAGTAGTAGTAGTAGTAGTAGTTACAGATGCAGTAGTAGTAGTAGTAGTTACAGATGCAGTAGTAGTAGTAGTAGTTGCAGATGCAGTAGTAGTAGTAGTAGTAGTTGCAGATGCAGTAGTAGTAGATGCAGTAGTAGTAGCAGTAGTTGCAGATGCAGTAGTAGTAGATGCAGTAGTAGTAGCAGTAGTTGCAGATGCAGTAGTAGTAGTTCTCCCGCGATTTGATTTTATCAATATCGATTTTGAATCGATATTTTTTTTTTTTTTTGGCAGATGCAGTAGTAGTAGTTGCAGATGCAGTAGTAGTTGCAGATGCAGTAGTAGTAGTTGCAGATGCAGTAGTAGTAGTTGCAGATGCAGTAGTAGTAGTAGTTGCAGATGCAGTAGTAGTAGTTGCAGATGCAGTAGTAGTAGTTGCAGATGCAGTAGTAGTAGTTGCAGATGCAGTAGTAGTAGTAGTAGTAGTTGCAGATGCAGTAGTAGTAGTAGTTGCAGATGCAGTAGTAGTTGTTGCAGATGCAGTAGTTGTTGCAAATGCAGTAGTAGTTGCAGATGCAGTAGTAGTAGTTGCAGATGCAGTAGTAGTAGTTGCAGATGCAGTAGTAGTTGCAGATGCAGTAGTAGTAGTTGCAGATGCAGTAGTAGTAGTTGCAGATGCAGTAGTAGTAGTAGATGCAGTAGTAGTAGTAGTAGTAGTAGTTGCAGACGCAGTAGTAGTAGTTGCAGATGCAGTAGTAGTAGTAGTAGTAGATGCAGTAGTAGTAGTAGTTACAGATGCAGTAGTAGTAGTAGTAGTAGTTACAGATGCTGTAGTAGTAGTAGTTGCAGATGCAGTAGTAGTAGTAGTAGTTGCAGATGCAGTAGTAGTAGTAGTAGTTGCAGATGCAGTAGTAGTAGATGCAGTAGTAGTAGTAGTTGCAAATGCAGTAGTAGTAGTTCTCCCGCGATTCGATTATCGATATGCATTTGCCAAGTATCAATATATATAAAAAAAAAATGTTTTACTTATTTTTTACTTATTTTTTTTTGTATTGGTATCAATACTTAATATATGGCTACATTACGCATCTCCATTCTATTTATCATGAAATAACGTTTTATTTTTATTTTATTTATGCTATAAATTGGCATATTGTATATTTCGGACCAATATATCAATAATCGTCATATCGTGATAAAATTGTTATCGTGATATCGTTATCGTGAGCTTTGTATCGTATCGTGAGGTACCCCTAGGTTCCCACCCCTAGTTACAGATGCTGTAGTAGTAGTAGTTACAGATGCTGTAGTAGTAGTAGTAGTTACAGATGCAGTAGTAGTAGTTACAGATGCAGTAGTAGTAGTTACAGATGCAGTAGTAGTAGTTACAGATGCAGTAGTAGTAGTTACAGATGCAGTAGTAGTAGTTGCAGATGTAGTAGTAGTAGTAGTAGTAGTTGCAGATGTAGTAGTAGTAGTAGTAGTAGTAGTTGCAGATGCAGTAGTAGTAGATGCAGTAGTAGTAGTAGTTGCAGATGCAGTAGTAGTAGTAGTTGCAGATGCTGTAGTAGTAGTAGTTGCAGATGCTGTAGTAGTAGTAGTTACAGATGCAGTAGTAGCAGTAGTTACAGATGTAGTAGTAGTAGTAGTAGTAGTAGTAGTAGTAGTAGTAGTAGTAGTTACAGATGTAGTAGTAGTTACAGATGTAGTAGTAGTAGTTACAGATGTAGTACCCTGCTCCCATCTCTGTGTGGAGTGAGAGGACAAATGCCCAAAAATAACAATTGTAAACCGCTTTGTGACTCTGGTCTGTGAAAGGCGGTATATAAATAAAGCTTACTTACTTACTTACTTACTTACTTAGTAGTAGTAGTAGTAGTTACAGATGTAGTAGTAGTTACAGATGTAGTAGTAGTAGTTACAGATGTAGTAGTAGTTACAGATGTAGTAGTAGTAGTTACAGATGTAGTAGTAGTAGTTACAGATGTAGTAGTAGTTACAGATGTAGTAGTAGTAGTTACAGATGTAGTAGTAGTAGTTACAGATGTAGTAGTAGTTACAGATGTAGTAGTAGTTACAGATGTAGTAGTAGTTACAGATGTAGTAGTAGTAGTTACAGATGTAGTAGTAGTTACAGATTAGTTGCACATTCTCATTGTCTTAAAACCAGATTTGTGAATGGAACAAAACCATTTAGAATCAGAATCATTTTTAAATGTAAATAACATGAAGTCACAGACTAGGAAATTACTTTTGCTTTCGGTGCAAACAAGTCAAGTGCAGAGAAGGAATAAGGCATACAAAATATTTCTAAAGTATTTTTTTTCTAAGATATAAAAATTTTAAAAGATTTCGATTATTACTATATGCAAGTGCACTCGGTGCACACAATATACATTAAGCTGTGCAGTAAGATGACGGCAGGTGACTTTATAAAGGGCAGTAAAGTGACTTTATAAAGGGCAGTAAAGTGACTATAAAGGGCAATAAAGTGACTTCATAAAGGACAGTAAAGTGACTTTATAAAGGGCAATAAAGTGACTTTATAAAGGGCAGTAAAGTGACTCTATAAAGGGCAGTAAAGTGACTCTATAAAGGGCAGTAAAGTGACTCTATAAAGGGCAGTAAAGTGACTCTATAAAGGGCAATAAAGTGACTTCACAAAGGGCAGTAAAGTGACTTTATAAAGGGCAGTAAAGTGACTCTATAAAGGGCAATAAAGTGACTCTAAAGGGCAGTAAAGTGACTCTATAAAGGGCAATAAAGTGACTTCATAAAGGGCAGTAAAGTGACTTTATAAAGGGCAGTAAAGTGACTCTATAAAGGGCAATAAAGTGACTCTATAAAGGGCAGTAAAGTGACTTTATAAAGGACTGTAAAGTGACTCTATAAAGGGCAGTAAAGTGACTTTAAAGGGCTGTAAAGTGATTCTATAAAGGGCAGTGAAGTGACTCTATAAAGGGCTGTAAAGTGACTCTATAAAGGGCAGTAAAGTGACTTTATAAAGGGCAGTAAAAAGACTTACTGGGGACAAGGTTATGAAGTGTTGAAGAGTCCAACAGTAGAGGGGAAGAAACTGTTCTTATGAAGGTGGTTCTGGTCCTGATGGACCATAGTCTCCTGCCCGAGGGGACGGGTTGGAACAGACATTTTTTGTATATTTAAACAAAACAAAAATACATTTGTTTTAGCTTTGTCCCATTGACAGGTTTTAAGGCAGTCACAATGAACTCAGATTAAGATTTTATTAAGAAGAATTAAGACATTTTGCCAAATTTGAGCATTTTTGTAGTGTATTTGTTTTTGTGGCCTAGAAAATGCAGTTGTTATGTTTGTATAAATATTTCTGACTAGATGCAAGAAACATTAGCTTGTTTTTGATATTGCTTTATGTGGATGATCGTCCAAAACAGATTTTGACGGGTTCCTTTCTGGTGGTGAAAAGCCAGCACAGGTCCAGACCACACAGACCTCTCCCACCGTTGTCCTGCAGCTGTCACAGGTTAACATAGGTCTCCTTTAATAGAGGTCCTGATCCTCCTGGTGTTGTGTGTTTTAGCGGGTCACCTCCCATGGTGCCTCTCCCCAGCTGAGCCCACACCTCTCCACCCTGAGGAGCCCGGTGCTGGAGCCGGGCTGCAGAGAGGAGGCCCCGCACCCGGATATGAACCAGCACCAGCAGGCTGCCATGCAGCAGGAGGAGAGGGTGCTGACGGAGCAGATCGAACACCTGCAGAAGGAGAAGTAAGGCCACCAGTGTGTAGTGTCTCTGTCTCTGTCTGTGTGTCTCTGTCTGTGTGTGTGTGTGTGTGTCTCTGAGTGTGTCTCTGTGTCTCTGAGTGTGTCTCTGTCTGTGTGTGTGTGTGTGTGTGTGTCTGTGTGTGTCTGTGTGTAGGTCGCTGTGTCTCTGTCTCTTTCTCAGTCTTTTTCTCTCTGTCTCTCTCTTTCTGTCTGTCGTCTGTCTCTCTTTCTTTGTATTCCTGTCCGTCTGTCTCTTTCTCTGTCTCTCTCTCTCTTTGTCAGTCTGTCGTCTGTCTCTCTATGTCTGTGTGTATGTCTGTCTCTATTTTTCTTTTTGTCTGCCTGTCTATCTGTCTCTTTCTCAGTCTGTCTTGGTCTGTCTCTCTATCTCTCTCTGTCTCTATTTCTTTCTGTATGTCCGTCAGTCTTTCTCTCTTTGTCAGTCTGTCTCTGTATGTCTGTGTGTATGTCTGTGTCTCTTTCTCTGTATTCCTGTCCGTCTGTCTCTTTCTCTGTCTCTCTCTCTTTGTCTCTTTTCTGTCTCTTTCTCAGTCTGTCTTGGTCTGTCTCTCTATCTCTCTGTCTCCATTTCTGTCTGTATGTCCATCTGTCTTTCTCAGTCTGTCTCTCTGTCTCTTTCTGTCTGTCTGTCGTCTGTCTCTGTATGTTTATTTCTGTGTATGTCTGTCTCTTTCTCAGTATGTCTGTTTCTCTTTTTCTGTCTGTATGTCAGTCTCTCTATGTCTCTCTCTGTCTCTCTCTGTCTGTCTGTCTGTCTGTCTGGTTTAGTTGAATATATTATTGTTTGTCACATACACATTACATGACAGTGAAGTGATGAACCAGCAGCAGATGCTCAGTGCAGTATCCACACAACAACAGAATAACACAGACACAGAGTTGGGCCCGTGCTTGTTTGACTCTTGACTTGTCTCTCTCTCTGTCAGTCTCTCTCTGTCTTATAGTATAGAGTGGTAGTAGTCGTAGTATTCATCCCATTACTTATAGTGCTTTTAGTGCACTCATCCAGAGACTAATATCATGTCTTATTATAGATGGATAGACCTTTTTTATACTTTCACTCGCAGCATGATCCAATAAGGTGATGTTTTCAGTCTAACCCTGTGTGTAACCTGTGTGTAACGTGTGTGTGTGTGTGTGTGTGTGTGCAGGGAGGAGCTGACCTTTGAGATGCTGGCCCTGGAGCCTCGGGCCTCTGATGATGAGACCCTGGAATCAGAGGCTTCCATCGGGACGGCAGACAGCTCTGAGAACCTCACGGTGGACTCTGAGGGACTGTCTGACTTATCAGGTCTGCAGCAGCCACAGCATCAGACTTTTATCGACACAGCTCTGTACAATTACAATCAAGCATTTGGTGTTTTGTCACGCTGCTCACTCAGGACACACAGACTCACTCAGTCCATTACTAATATTCTACTGTTGAAGCGTTACTGTAGCATAAACGCGTCCCCTGACTTGTGTTTGGTCTTGTGTGCAGAGAGGGCCCCCCTGACGTCCCCCTGGCCCCGCCGGTCAGACGGTCGCAGCCCTCGGCAGCGGACTCTCCACAGACAGCCCGACTCTCTGGACTCTGTGGACTCCTGCTCCAGTGTGACCTCTTACTCTTCCTCCTCACACTTCCAGTCCTCCTCCTCCTCAAACACCAGGCGCTTTCGCTTCCACTCCAAGTCCCCGTCTTCCCCCATCGCGGGCCCCTCCCAGCCGCCGCCCCCCCGCACTGACCACCTGGACCTCAGTCCTACAGAGGCAGAGCCGTACGACGAGCGACCTCAGTTTACGAGCAGAGGGACTTTCAACCCTGAAAAGGGCAAGCAGAAACTAAAGGGGGGCAAGCACCCATCCCTGAGGCACTCCCGGGACGGGGGCCACAGCAGAGACCCTCCGGAGCTCCCGCAGCAGCTAGTCCTATACGGCAATAATGAGTTCATGGTATGAAGGACACAGGCACCAGAACACTCCCACCTACAGGAGCTAACGAAGCGTCCATGCAATGTCCTCCTTCAGCGCTCCGCTTGGCCTTTATCATGTGCAAACAAATGTTCCCAAGTGCCACATGGAGTCAGTCACAGGGTCAGAGGGGGAGAGGGCCAGAGGGGCTTCTGCAGGACCTCAGCCTGTACTGAGCCCAGAGGAGAAGCACTGAGCACCACCACAGAAAAGGGAAAGATCACTGAGCATCAGGAGCCGGAGCTGTGGACTGCAGTGAAGAATCAAAATGAGCTGCTTTCTGAGTTTACGTCATATCAATCAGTATAAGCAGTGCTTGTTTTGTTATTATTACAAATTCTTTTATTTAATAAATTTTAATGTCACAGAAATTCTTTATAGCATATAATATACAGGTATAAATACTGTACAAAGCCGGAACACCAGTGTCTGCTGGGTAGTTGAAGTCAGATATTTATCTTTTTAATTTTTTGGAGAGTTTTGGACAGATGTACGATTGGAGGCTGGTGGTGTCGGTGTGAATGTGCCAAGCGTTCATGTGTTACTGTGTGTGTGAGAACAGAAACCACTCCATGTGTTTTTACTTTGTGCTGCTTTTTCCTGGAGCAGGAAAATCCTGCCATCAAAGGGACCAATCAGCTGCCCAGGGGCCCCAGCTCTGTACAGACTGCTGCAGCCCAGGGGCCCCAGCTCTGTGCTACATATGTACAAACCCATGCATTCACTGCTTAGCCATACGACCATTGTAAAGTACCATACAGCTGACCTGTACAGTGGACGAATGCCATTATTGAAGAGATCATGTTACCTGCCCATCCATGTCTTTGTGTTTGCTTCATGCAACAATGAAAGAAAATGTTACAGTCTCCACGAGTCGTCTCCTTATTCCACACTGCGCTCCTCATCTGTGCAATCACATGTTTTAATATGTTCTCAGGCTGCTGCCATTTTTCTCCTCGTCAATTGTTTAACTCACCTCTGCAAGAAAACAATACATTTAACTGAATTGAAGCATTTATACTGTTTATGCGGCCTATAACCACACAACCCGACACTAGTGAGACCAGGCCAGAAGATGCATTTATGTGCTTCACAAAACAAGGAAGAAATTGAAATCATATCTAAATATAAAGTGAGACATAAAGTTCCAGCAGATTTTAGGTTGTCCCACTTTTAAAAAATAAATAAAAATAATGATAAGATGGGTGCTTAATCTTAGGTTCACTTCTGTGAGAAACTAAATGTGAAGATAATACACATTTTAATGACAAGTTGAACTAATACTTTTTCTGCAGCTCTTCACCAGTTTTATTTTTGGCCTGTTCCTCCGTAGAACATTGATGTTTTGAGCCTGTCAATGGAGCTTTTTCACCTCCCTCCACAGATGTTCCAGGACCATGATGCCCTGCTCCATAGTCCATACCATGTGAAGCAGAGTAATTAGAAGTGTGTGTGTGATGATTCCAACATGTTCATCTGATGCTCCTGATGCGGAGCAGACCACTGAGACTCTTTCTCGGATGTCTGCCTCTGTGATGGTAACTGAGTTCTGTTCTGGGAGGTGGCTGTGCTCCTCTCTCAGGGACACCAGCCATTGTGCACTTCTGTTATGTGCTGCCTCCTTTTCCCATATGTTCTTCCAGAACTGTTCAGTTTCCAGCCTTGGTGGATCTGCTCCCCTGTTGATACCCTGCCACTGAGCGTTATCCTTCACAGGTTGTGTTGCGAACAGCCTGTTTACTCTTCTGGCTTCATTCTCTTTAGTGTACCTCTGTAGGCGGCTGGCCAGGGCTTGGAGCCTTTGTTTGGCAGTATATATATATATATATATATATATATATATAGTATTCGGCCCCCTTGAATATATATATATATATATATATATACAGTGCCTTGCGAAAGTATTCGGCCCCCTTGAACCTTTCAACATTTCGCCACATTTCAGGCTTCAAACATAAAGATATAAAATTTTAATTTTTTGTCATAAATCAACAACAAGTGGGACACAATCGTGAAGTGGAATGAAATTTATTGGATAATTTAAACTTTTTTAACAAATAAAAAACTGAAAAGTGGGGCGTGCAATATTATTCGGCCCCCTTGCGCTAAGACTTTGTAGCGCCACCTTTTGCTGCAATTACAGCTGCAAGTCGCTTGGAGTATGTCTATCAGTTTTGCACATCGAGAGACTGGAATTCTTTCCCATTCTTCCTTGCAAAACAGCTCGAGCTCAGTGAGGTTGGATGGAGAGCGTTTGTGAACAGCAGTCTTCAGCTCTTTCCACAGATTCTCGATTGGATTCAGGTCTGGACTTTGACTTGGCCATTCTAACACCTGGATACGTCTATTTGTGAACCATTCCATTGTAGATTTTGATCATTCACCATTTTCGGTTACATGCCATCCAAGTCATGTTGTACCTACATTTTGTTTGGAAGGGAGATGTAACATCCAGACGCTAGAGGCGCTGTGTTCAATAATGTTGTATACCTGAATCGCGAGACCACGTTGGAGAGTCTATGTTGGCTGATAAAGATACTTGACGTACTTTACATGGTGGTGATTATTTTAACACAATAACATCCCAGCCATAGCCATAGGGCAAACATAACAGTAAGTATGCCTGTTTAATGTGTGCTAGGATAACAATATGTAAAAGTATGTGCCTCCGCTTATGCATGTAGACGCTGCCGCTTTGCCCACTCATCTATGCGCCTTGCTGTGCTGTAGTCTGCTTGGTTTGCACATTTCGTTTGTGGTGTTTATTTTGCATTATTTTAGCTTTCCGCCCCTTTTAGTTCTCCCCTCACGGTTAGGCCTCAGCCCCGAATTTCTTTAGCGTGTGTGTGTGTGTGTGTGTGTGCGTGTGTGTGTGTGTGTGTGTGCACTTGTTTTCAACTCCTAGTGGGTTCCATAACCTGAGATTCCACTCACGTCATGGGGACTGGTTTTACGTGGTGGGGCCCGAACACCGGACCCCACTGGTCCAAGCTTAATAATCAATGGGTAATGCTTTTCTAACGGTCCTTATGCAGTCTCTGTAAAAATATGGAAAGGACCCCTGGAGGTTTACTTTCCTGAAAAAAGTGTGTTATGTGTCGGAACCCTGGTGGTGGGTTGCGGGATATCAGGGAGGGGCACACTGGGGCAATTTCAGTCCAGCAGGCTGGAGCCAATCATGGAGCAGCACAACAGAGGAAGTCAGGTGAAAAGGTGCAAGTGTGTGGTTCATTAGGCTGCAAGACATCATGGAGGAGCACACTGAAGCGCACGCTTACAAACCACTGGTAAGTGCTGACTACAAGTCATGACTTCAAATTGTTATATAGAATTATTACAAATTATTTGTTGTTTGTGCAGCTTAGTCAAGAGTCCCTAATTGATGAAGTCGACTCAGATTCTGACGATTTAACTGTCAAGAAGAAACCTGTAAAAAAGTATGGAAAAAGAAAAATCAAAAACACTTTTCTTCAAGACTCGGAAAGTGACGAACCAAAGGCAAATAAGATTGTTATCATGCAGCTGCAAAAGAAGAAAAATGGGGGCAGGGTTTACAGCAAGAGACACTTCTGCCTCTACTGTTCAATGTCCTGCCACAAAATGTCCCGTCATTTGACTAGAAAACATGGAAATGAAAGTGACGTAGCCAGAGCATTGGCTCTACCTGTGAAGTCTAAAGCAGAAGTCTAAAGTTTGATTTGATCAGGAATAGTGGAAACCGTGAGCACAATTTTGAGGTTTTAAAGGCCGGCATTGGAACTTTAGTCCCAGCTAAACAGCCAAATTGCCCAGTTAAATCCAGTGAGTTTTTGCACTGTATAGACTGTGGGGCATTGCTTAAGCGAAAGTCGCTGTGGAGGCATGTGGCCAGGTGCCGGCTTTCACAGAAAGATGCCCAGGCTAAACCAGGTAGAAGTAGGGTCCAGTCCCTCTGCTCCCTAGCCCAGCCTGTACCGGAGGGCATCAGCAAAAAGCTGTGGTCTTTAATTTCGGCAATGCATCAGGATGAGGTCACGGGTGTTGTCAAAGCAGAAAAGGGGATTCTGAGACTCGGAGAGCACCTGTACTTAAAACACGGGCATGATAAGACTAAGCATGATTACATTAGGCAGAAAATGAGAGAAGTCGGTAGGTTAATTAACGAAGCAAAAACCGCAGGGAAACTGAAAACAATTAAGGATTTCTTTATTCCTTCCAACTTTAACCATGTGATTGATGCAGTCAGGTCTGTGGCTGGATATGATGAGGAAACAAATCAATACAAGACTCTATCCTTGGCCCTCAAACTCGGCCATAGCCTCAGAAAGCTAGCAGATATTCTTGAATGTGACTCAAAAATGGAGCATTGTGTTGATGAACTATTTATTAAAAACCTCCAACGAAGCCGGCTGCTTTTTGAGAAGAGGTGGGACGTGTGTGTTTCTTCTGCTGCCCTACAGACCCTCCGGCAAGCCAAGTGGAACACTCCGGACCTGCTCCCTCTGACTGAGGACGTTAGAGCCATGCATGCACATATTGAGGTATGTCGACCTGAATATGTGCAAACCCTAATAAGTGAGCCAACGTCTAAGCATTGGTGAAGAGTGACGGAATTCGAAGGAAAGAGCCTCGACCAGATACAAATTGAGCCTGAAGGTAATTCTTGATATTATTAAAATATGTATGATTTTTTTCCCCTAAAGGCCACTTGTATTTTTATTTTCTGTGCGACAGGGAGAGCAGTAGAGATCCTCTCACAAACGGACGGGCTAAAAGAAACTTCAAGCGGAGAACCTTCAACCATTCATCCAGATGCACCCCATGGTAGTGGCAGTGCCCCTTCTGGTAAGTGTACCAGGTGGGGGATTACAGCCAGGCTGCTTGGTCCTAACCCTGGGAGTGTATATTGCTAATATATTTTTATTTCTCTCCCTAGAACGTGTAAGAAAGCCATGGTCTGCATCTGAGGTGAAGGCTGTGGAGAAGACCATGACACCTTTCATACAGACTGGAAAGGTCCCTGGGAAGTCTCACTGCCTGGCCTGCATTAATGCCTCACCAGATGACCTTAGACATCGGACATGGAGTGGCATTAAATTCTATGTCAAAAATAGAATCACTGCAATTCGAAAACAAAATCTAAAATAAAATTCCTTTAAAATAGTTGTTTGGTTTCTATTGACTGTTTTGTATTACTTAAAGTAGTCCCAGTAAAAAAAGATTATGTCTATGGGTCCCATTCTGAACGGCCCTGTCAAAGGGACCCACCAGGTAACAAAAACGTGTGTGTGTGTGTGTGTGTGGTTAGCTAGGACTCAGGTCTTCTAATTGTTAAATTTAAAATAAAACTTTTGTACTATTGACTGGGACTGTCTCTGCCTCTTCAGTAAAACTTACCTGTGTGCTCTCTTCAAGTTAATTATATTTTCCCAGGCACTAGACCTAGGTGGCATTGCTGATTCTAAATTTGCCACTCTATAATTCTCCCACCGCTCACGCTACAATATAAAATTTTAATTTTTTGTCATGAATCAACAACAAGTGGGACACAATCGTGAAGTGGAACGAAATTTATTGGATAATTTAAACGTTTTTTAAAAATAAAAAACTGAAAAGTGGGGCGTGCTATATTATTCGGCCCCTTTACTTTCAGTGCAGCAAACTCAGTCCAGAAGTTCAGTGAGGATCTTTGAATGATCCAATGTTGTCCTAAATGACTGATGATGATAAATAGAATGCACCTGTGTGTAATCAAGTCTCCGTATAAATGCACCTGCTCTTTGATAGTCTCAGGGTTCTGTTTAAAGCGCAGAGAGAACCATGAAGACAAAGGAACACATCAGGCAGGTCCGAGATACTGTTGTGGAGAAGTTTAAAGCCAGATTTGGATACAAAAAGATTTCCCAAGCTTTAAACATCTCAAGGAGCACAGTGCAAGCAGTTATATTGAAATGGAAGGAGTATCAGACCACTGCAAATCTACCAAGACCCGGCCGTCCCTCCAAACTTTCATCTCAAACAAGGAGAAGACTGATCAGAGATGCAGACAAGAGGCCCATGATCACTCTGGATGAACTGCAGATAACTACTGCTGAGGTGGGAGAGTCTGTCCATAGGACAACAATCAGTCGTGCACTGCACAAATCTGGCCTTTATGGAAGAGTGGCAAGAAGAAAGCCATTTCTCAAAGATATCCATAAAAGGTCTCGTTTAAAGTTTGCCACAAGCCACCTGGGAGACACACCAAACATGTGGAAGAAGGTGCTCTGGTCAGATGAAACCAAAATCAAACTTTTTGGCCGCAATGCAAAACGACATGTTTGGCGTAAAAGCAACACAGCTCATCACCCTGAACACACCATCCCCACTGTCAAACATAAGATAAGAATTCCTTTATTCGTCCCACAGTGGGGAAATTTCGATGTTGCATCGCACATATAGGACAGTAGTAAGAGCACACAGGGATCACACACAATATATACACTATATACAAATAAGTAGTAGCTATGTTTCTTAACTAACATAACTAGCTGTAGATGCTGAAAATGCTTCAATACCAGTCAAAAAATATATATGTAGTAGTGCAGTTATATACTGTACAGTTAAATAGTGCAGGATAAAAAGTATATTAGTAAAGTGACATGAGGTAAAGTGACATTGTTCTGTGACATCCTGAAGTTGCAGTATTGCATGGTGGTGGCAGCATCATGGTTTGGGCCTGCTTTTCTTCAGCAGGGACCGGGAAGATGGCTAAAATTGATGGGAAGATGGATGGAGCCAAATACAGGACCATTCTGGAAGAAAACCTGTTGGAGTCTGCAAAAGACCTGAGACTGGGACGGAGATTTATCTTCCAACAGGACAATGATCCAAAACATAAAGCCAAATCTACAATGGAATGGTTCACAAATAGACGTATCCAGGTGTTAGAATGGCCAAGTCAAAGTCCAGACCTGAATCCAATCGAGAATCTGTGGAAAGAGCTGAAGACTGCTGTTCACAAACGCTCTCCATCCAACCTCACTGAGCTCGAGCTGTTTTGCAAGGAAGAATGGGAAAGAATTCCAGTCTCTCGATGTGCAAAACTGAAAGACACATACCACAAGCGACTTGCAGCTGTAATTGCAGCAAAAGGTGGCGCTACAAAGTATTAGCACAAGGGGGCCGAATAATATTGCACGCCCCACTTTTCAGTTTTTTTCTATTTGTTGAAAAAGTTTAAATTATCCAATAAATTTTGTTCCACTTCACGATTGTGTCCCACTTGTTGTTGATTCTTGACAAAAAATTAAAATTTTATATCTTTATGTTTGAAGCCTGAAATGTGGCAAAATGTTGAAAGATTCAAGGGGGCCGAATACTACACTGTACGAATAAAAGATTTCCACACTTTTCACACATCACTCTCTCTCCAGTGTGGATCCTCTGATGCTTTTTGAGAGCAGCACTACTCACCTACTAACCTCTGATCACAAATGTCACGGCAGAAGGGTTTTTCTCCAGTGTGGATTCTTTTGTGATTTTCAAGAGTTCCTCTTTGGGAATAGCTGTGTCCACACAGGTCACACTCGAACTTGGGATTCTCTCTCGTGTGGCTCTGATGGTGACGTGTGCGCTTGTATATAGTTCTAAATGTTTTTCTGCAGAGGTCACATGCAAATGGCTTTTCTTCTGTGTGGATTCTCTCATGAATTCTGTAGTTTGAAAACACAGTAAACCACAGTCTCCACAGACAAATGGCTTTTCTCCAGTGTGGATTCTGTAGTGCACAGTGAGGTAACACAATCGGGTAAAAGTCTTTTCACACTGGTCACATTGGTGAGGTCTCTCTCCTGTGTGGACTCGCTGATGTAGTGAGAGCAGCTGTTTGGTCCTATGTTTTTTCACACTGGTCACACTCAAATGGTTTCTCTTCTGTGTGGATCCTCTGATGACCTTTGAGATTAATCTCCCGTCCAAAACTCTGATCACAGACGTTACAGCTGAAGGGCTTTTCTCCAGTGTGGATTCTGCTGTGGACCATGAGATGTTCTCTGAAGTCCGTACCGCACTGGTCACACTCGTATGGAAGCAGAGCTGTAGTTCTTTCCACACTGATCACAGGTGAACCCCCTTTGGTAGATCAGGCACAAACCCAACAAAGACATGACAGATAATAATAGATTTTAACATTGATTGTGGTAGAAGGAGGTACTGTATTCAGTTGTGCGTGTGTGGATTATGGATCATGGACCCTGCTCAGACCATTTCCACAATGTCCCTGCTGTTGGGTGGACAGTTGTTGACCACCTTCACCTTGAGAAGGTCTTCAGGTTTTCTGTATAAATATGCAACCACAAAAAGTTACAATAAGTTTAGCTCTTTTTTACACCTCCTTTTACACCTTTTTACACCTCCCTTGAAAAGAGGTTCTTAATCTAAATGGGACTTTCCAGGTAAAACAAATACATAAATAATACTGTACAGTATACTGTACGCAGTACTGTGACATCTCATTGGTACAGTACTATGTTTTATGTTTCACAAAACTAACATTTTCCAAAAGGATCAATAGCCAACATGTAGAGCTGAAACGATTCATTGAATAACTTGAATAATTCATTTACACAAAATAGTCTAATCAGGAAATCATGATTAGGAAATCATGACTTACTAATGAACAAATAATCTTGTAATCATTAACACATGTTTTGTTATTAGTTCAAATCAAATCAAAGGAAGGTTTCTCACCCATCATCTGTACTTCTTAGCAGGTTTTCCCGACGTTTCGTCCTCAATCCAAAGGACTTCTTCAGGGAATGAATTCTCAGATATTGTACTTGAGAACGGACAATTAGAGACTCAGATCTTCAGAAAGTCCACTCACACTGACCAGTACCTGGCCTTTGATTCAAATCATTCGCTACAACACAAACTCGGGGTCATTAGAACGCTTCAACACCGAGCCCACCAGGTCCCCACACGCTCGGAGGGAAAGAACAGAGAAACCAAACATATTCAGAGAGCACTTTCCAGATGTGGCTACCCCAAGTGGTCTTTTAATAAAGCCCAAAGGACGAGAAAGGCCAGAGACACAGTCCAACAGACAGAAGAAAGTAGAAGAAGAGGGGTGTCCTTACCGTATGTGGCGGGAGTTTCAGAGAAACTACAAAGAATCTTTAGGCAACACAAAATCCCTGTGTTTTTCAAACCTTTCAACACGTTAAGACAGAAATTAGTGCATCCCAAGGACAAAACACCCAGACACAAACAGAGCAATGTGGTGTATTCAATTAAATGTAGTGAAGAGGAGTGCACTGACCACTATATTGGAGAAACCAAACAAACTCTACAGAAACGACTTTACCAACATCGTAGAGAAAACTCTAGTGGGCCACAGTCGGCTGTTCATCTCCACCTCAAGGCCTCCAACCACACGGTGGATGACACAGAGGTTAAAATTCTGGCTCGGGAGAAGAATTGGTTTGAGAGAGGAGTGAAAGAAGCCATTTTTGTGAGGAAACAAAAACCTTCTCTTAACAGAGGAGGAGGGTTAAGATTTGTTTTGCCTCGCATCTGTGACGACATCCTAAAAACAACGCCCTAACTTGGGACAAGGTCAGTGACATGCTAATGAGTTAGGAGGGGTGACACCTGCACTCCACTTGAGCATCCCAGCAGACAATAGGTCTGTGACATGCTAAGGAGTTAGGGTCGTTAGCCTCAGCAGGGTCGTTAGACCTGCTCCCTTCTACATCAAACAGACCTTAGGCTGAGTTTACACGGAGACAATGTGGCAGTTAAACGGTATAGTTGGATGTCGGTTGCTACTGTGGCATGGTTGTATATGTACACCTTTAAATGTGCGCCGTGGGCGGCACCAACACTGTCTTTATAGGCGCGTGCATGTGGTGCGCGTGCAGACCACACACACCTGTCCCAAGTGGGCATTGGAGTGACGTGCACGTGTTGCTGCACCTGGTTTGGAGACTTTGTCCACCAAGCCACGCACTTTCGGCCTCTTTTCATCCAGGGCTTACACATAGCTGCTCAGCCAGCTCTCCCACCCTTCCATGCTGGGAGTACGCGCACTGGGTGCGCGGTGAGGGTACGGGGCTCTCACTAGACCCAGAGCTGTTGTGGGACAACTCCGCCTATCACTGCGGCCCTCCCCCTCCTCCTGCTGCTCCCGTGCGCACTGTTGCTGGCCGGACAGGGGCTGAGTGCAGAGCAGCGCTCGGGCTGTCACCTCCGCAAAGGGAGGCCGTTGTTTTGTCCCGTTATATTTCACTTATATGGCGTTTTATTGTACAAAGCAAGTTGACCGGTGAGCAAATGACGTTAATGATTCACGGATAACTGGGTAGGTGATCGAGCCCCACCTTTGCATGTATATTTTGTGCTGCTTGTTTAAATTGGTTTTCTTTTTGCATTATTTTTGCATGTTCTTTTGCTTGCTTTTTGTATTTTTTTGTTTGCATGGCTTTTCTGTCCTTGCTCATTGATTGGTGTTCATTATTTGATCTTCCCCGTTTTTGATTTGCTTTGTGCTAATTTCTGCCCGTTATGTTGAATACTTGTAGCTTTGTCTAGTTTTAACTATTTCTACTTCAGGCCTGTTTTAATCAATGAACTTAGTGTACAATAAAAGATAATTTTTTTTTGTAAATCTCACTCTTCTTTGTCCCACACCTAGCGCGGCCTTATATTACATATTTTAAATGGTATTGGTCCCAAGGCCATATTCCTTAGGTGGCGTTGTTTAACCAAAATAATAATTTCCTGCTACCCCTCATGCCACAAAATGGCGTTGCTAGCAGGATTGGGACATAAAGCAGAGGTGTGATTTGGTGTTTTGTTTTTTTGTTGATACTGTGGGGTTGATTGGACAAGGCAACGGCATTTCTTTTTAAGACCCAAAACTCTGTTTGTAAATACTAATATATAATTATATACATTTTGTTATCTTGCCCAAAGGTGGTGTGTGCACGCGTGACCAGTATGGAGGAGGAGCTGCAGCAGCTCAGGGAACAATTGGTACAGCTTAAAGCGGACAATGAGCGACTGCTCCGAGATGGGTTTCCCTCCCAAGCCGGCCCCAGTGCCGCAAATTTGGCCTCAGCTACTCCCACTGGTAACGCTAACCTGTCTAACGCTATTCCCACAGAGCGTGTTCTTGTAATGTCCAGGGACCGTAAATGCCCGTTGTTTAGTGGCAGGTCGAGCCTCCAGCTGGAGGAATGGACGGAGGAGATACAAGCGTGCATGCGAGCCCGTCATTTGTCCACTGGGGAGCAGGTTTTTTTCCTTTTGGATCATTTGGAGGGTGAGGCCAAGAGTGAGATAAAATTTCGCCCAACAGAGGTTAAGAGCGATCCCGCGCAGATCTTAAAAGTCCTTCAAGAGCTTTACGGTTGTACTGCACCTTATGTCACTCTTCAGCAGGCCTTCTTTTCACGGCGACAACAAGAAGGGGAATCTCTTCAAGAATATTCCCTTGCTTTAATGTCCCTTATGGAGCAGGTCAAGCAGTCTACACCGGAGGGAGTTCCCAATGCTGCCGTGCTCCTGCGCGACCAATTTATAGAGCATGTGAGTGACAATGCCCTACGCAGGGAACTAAAGCGGTTTGCCCGTCACCATCCAACTTCAACCCTCTTACAGGTTCGTACGGAAGCCCTTCAGTGGGAGCGAGAGGGACTTCCTGTTGCCCAACGTGAGCGAAGTTTCTCACTACCATCAGTCCATGGCCTTCAATTGGAGGTCCATGGGAGTGCGCGTCCCCCACTGTTGGCACCACCGGTACCTGTTCCAGGACTAAAGGAAGTTTTGGAACTTCTGAAGTCCCAACAGGAGCAACTCAATCGGCTGACAGAGACTGTTTCTACACTTCAGGCTCCTTCTCAGAGTGCTGGAGCTTGTCGTGGTAGCATTGTCTGTCGCCGATGTACGCAACCGGGCCATTATGCCAGTGAATGTGATGGGGAACGTGTCGCGTTTCGTAGTCGGCCTAACCCAGCTTCTAGATCTTCCCCGACTGTATCAGGACAGCAGGGAAACTGAAGCCCTCTGAGCCCTGGAGCCAAGGTTCAAGAGGGGAGTTAAAGGGCTCGCAACCTGGCAAACTTCCAGCTTTAATGGCGTCATGCCCAACTATTACGGTAGACATGGGTGGGATTCTAGTTTCATGTTTGTTGGACACGGGATCCATGGTGTCCACAATCACGGAGAGTTTTTTCAGGACTCATTTTGAAACGTGGGGCCCTGACCGCCTTCAGGCCTGCCATTGGTTACAGCTGCGAGCTGCCAATGGGCTTGAAATTCCGTACATAGGCTATTTGGAGCTTAATGTGTCCCTCTGTGACCAAGTTGTCCCTACCTGTGGAATCCTCGTGGTACGGGATCCCCCAGGCCCTGTTTCTACCGCCCCTGCCATTCTAGGGATGAACGTAATCAGTCGCTGTTATAGGGAACTGTTCGGAGCCTATGGGCCCTCTCTTTTTGAGCAGGCAGCTCTGGCGCATGTACCGGGCCCTGTCGTTGAGGCCTTACAACGATGCCACCAGGCGGCCATACATGAACCTATGCCAATCACTGGTACTGTCAAAGTACGGGGTCCACGAGCTGTGCGCATATCAGGCGGAACTACGAGGCTGGTTGCAAGCACTTGTTCCGGGCAGTTTGCGGGTGACACAGTTCTTTTTGAGCCCCCCGACTCAGGACTTCCGGCTGGTTTGCTTGTCTCTCCCTGCCTGGTGCGAGTCGAAGGTGGCACAGTATACATCCCTGTGGTAAATGTAGGCGTGGCGGATGTTCTCCTTTATCCTCGTGTCGGCCTCGGTACCCTCGGTAAGGCTGAGGTAGTGAGTCTCCCAGCCGGAGTTACCGAGGTAGACTCCATTACAGCCACACTATCATCCCAGACAGGTGCTGGAGCAGAGCAGGACAGGCTGGACACACTGGACTTGTCAGCACTCAACCCAGATGAACAGGCAGCGGTCCACAATCTACTCCAGAAGTACCAAACGGTCTTTTCTGCACACAGTGGTGACCTCGGGTGTACGAATTTGATCACCCATGAGATCCCTCTGTTAGACGAAGTGCCTATCCGGCAACGCTACAGGCGTATTCCACCTTCAGAATATGAGGCTGTTAAGGCCCATATTAATCAGCTTCTAGAAGCACAGGTGATTAGGGAGAGTAGCAGTCCCTATGCCTCCCCCATTGTCCTTGTTCGTAAGAAGGATGGTAGTCTGCGCCTCTGCGTGGACTACCGCCTTCTTAACGCCAGGACCAGAAAGGATGCCTTTCCTTTGCCGCGCATCGAGGAGAGCCTGGACGCACTGTCCGGTGCCCGCTGGTTCTCAACCATTGATCTAGCCAGCGGGTATAACCAAGTCCCTGTGACAGAAAAAGATAAGCCGAAGACTGCGTTCTGCACACCATTCGGCCTCTTCGAATTCAATCGAATGCCTTTCGGGTTGTGCAATGCTCCAAGCACGTTCCAGCGCTTGATGCAAAGGCTGTTTGGAGACCAGCAGTGTCAGTCATTGTTGTTGTATCTTGACGACATTGTGGTGTTCTCCTCCTCTGTACCACAGCATTTAGAGCGTCTGGAACTGGTTCTGGAGCGACTGCAAAACCAAGGGTTGAAGGCCAAACTGGAAAAATGCTACTTTTTCCAACCAAAAGTAACGTACTTGGGGCATATAATCTCCAAGGATGGTGTCTCCACAGACCCTGCTAAGATCGATGCGGTCGCTGGGTGGAAGCGTCCTCGTAATGTTACCGAGCTGCGATCCTTTCTCGGATTTGCAAGCTATTATCGTCGCTTTGTGGAGGGGTTTGCAAAACATTCCGCACCCCTTCACAAGCTGGTAGCAACCATCGGTGGCACAAAGACTAAAAGGGGGTCAGGAAGACCTCTGGTTGAGGCCTGGACCCCGGAATGTGAACACAGCTTTGAGACTTTAAAGTCAAAGCTTGTATCTGCTCCTGTGCTTGCATATGCAGACTTCGCCAAGCCCTTTATCTTAGAAACGGATGCGAGTTACAGCGGCCTCGGGGCCGTACTCTCCCAGGAAACTGAGAGTGGGAAACGACCGGTTGCCTATGCTAGCCGTGGTCTTCGGCCCACTGAGCGCAATATGACCAACTATAGTTCCATGAAATTGGAACTCCTTGCGCTCAAGTGGGCCCTGACTGAGAAATTTCGAGAGTACCTGCTGGGACAAAAGTGCTTGGTGTTTACGGATAACAACCCGCTGAGTTACCTGCAAACGGCCAAGCTGGGCGCCCTTGAGCATCGGTGGGCTGCCCAACTTGCTTCGTTTGACTTTGAAATAAAGTACAGGTCAGGCCGAAGCAACGGCAATGCTGATGCCCTGTCCCGGCAGTATTTAACATCATCTGACATGGCTGCCGGCATATTGCCTGGGAGCACTGTCCCGCAGGAACTTCAACATTCAGTCCAGCCCATGGTTGCTACCCATTCATTGATTTCCGCCTTGCCAGGGCGGTCCCTTGCTGACATCTGCGCCCTGCAGGAGACTGATCCCTGTACCCGTGTCTTTTGGCAGCGAGGGACCCGACCAACCCCAAACGAGTGCAGACGTCTCTCCATCCCGACCTGCAGCCTCCTTCAGCAGTGGTATCGGTTGGAGGAGCAGGAAGGGGTGCTTTACCGTAGGGTTTTGCGGCCAGATGGTGGAGAGGAGCTTCTCCAGCTTCTTCTGCCTGCGGCACTTATAGAACAGACCTTGCAGATGCTCCACCAAGAGCATGGGCACCAGGGCATTGAAAGGACCACTGAACTGGTGCGCCAAAGATGCTATTGGCCTCGAATGGCAGCTGACATTAAGCGGTGGGTAGAGCGCTGTGAGAGGTGTCAGGTAGCTAAAGATTCTGCCCCTGTTCCCCACAGCTATATGGGTCACCTGCTTGCCTCCCGGCCAAACGAAATCCTGGCTATTGACTTTACTCTTCTTGAGCCAACCTCTAATGGGGTTGAGAATGTGCTTCTGATGACTGACGTCTTTACAAAATACACAGTCGCTATTCCTACTCGGGACCAGCAGGCTCCTACGGTCGCACGAGTAATCACGCAAGAGTGGTTTTACAAGTATGGTGTCCCTAGCCGTGTACACTCTGATCAGGGAAGGTGCTTTGAGAGTGCGCTCATTCACCAGCTTTGCGGACTGTATGGAGTCAGAAAGTCCCGAACCACGGCATACCACCCAGCAGGGAATAGGCAATGTGAGCGGTTTAACCGAACGCTCCATAATCTTCTTCGGACCCTTACTCCATCTCGGAAGAGGGACTGGGCGGCATGCCTTCCCCAATTGCTCTTTTCTTATAATACCACCCCTCACCAGAGCACGGGGAATCTCCTTTCTTCCTATTGTTTGGCCGGGAACCAGTGGCGGCCGGCCAATAGAGGGCGCTAGGGCGCCGCCCCACCACTCACAACTTGCCATGTTACCTTGGATAAAACGTTAAAAAAAATAATAACATTAAAATATTTCGAAATTTATGTGTGTTTTATTTCAGATGTGGAAGAAATACTTTATAGTTTATGCTGAGTTGGATTGATTAAGCTCATCAGCGTTGTCTGTGTCGGACTGAGGACGTATTTCCGCCTCAGGTCGTATTTCCGTCTATGGACTCTCGTTAAAAGTTGTACATGCGCAGTAGCTCCTCTTCAATGCAAGAGATAAGACGATTTGGGGGCGCAGGAGAAGTGCGCCCTGAGGGGGCGGGATCGCCCGCGACCTGTACTGTCACTGTCTGTGACGTCCGTTTACAGTGATTGACAGGTCAAGCTGTGGGAGTTTGAGACGAACGTAAAGAGACGCAAAATGGAGAACGAGAAAAAGAATAATTCAGTTAGATCACTCAAAACAATACCGTTTGAGAGAAGATCATACCAGGAGAAGGTTGAGGTTAAAGAGCTTGGACCTGATCAGCCAAATATTACCATTAGTCAGCAGTCCAGGACCTGGTTCAGCGCCAAATCTTGGCTAGCAGCATGTAGCGAGGCTAATGCTTTATTTTGCTTTCCATGCCTCTTGTTTCAAACATCAGGATCTGACCCAGCATGGATCAAGACAGGTATGACTGATCTGAAGCACTTTTTAGAAAAGGCAAAGAAGCATGAGCAGACTGGTATCCACATGCAAAATGCCCTCAAATTAGCTATGTTTGGGAAGATAAATATTTCATCCCAGCTGGATGAAAGCTACAGGGTAGGGATCAGAAAGCATCCCTACCCTGCTGGTATATATCTAGTCATCATATTCATAGCCCCCCCAGTAGAAAATTCCACCAGCCGCCACTGCCGGGAACCCCAGCTCCCGATTGACTTTGCCCTGGGACAAGTCCAGGCACCATTTCCTGGCACCGTGCAGAACTGGGTGTCTGAACATTGCTCCAAGCTCCAGGTTGCATTTTCTGGTGCCCGTGAGCGCCTGGCGGTAAATGCCAACCGCAGAAAGAAAAGGCATGACGCCAGGGTCAGGGAGGCACCTTTGCAGGTTGGCCAACTTGTCTACCTCCGTGACCATAGTGTTCGAGGGCGGCATAAAATTCATGACGTTTGGCACCCGGAATTGTATCAGATCTTGAATGTCCCTGAGGGAGAAGGGCCAGTTTACACCATTGCCCCAGCAGTAAATTTGCAGGCAACACGCAATGTGCATAGGGACATGCTTAAGGCACAGGTTGCTCCTGCACCCTCTGAACGGGAGAGGGAGGAAACCGTCCCTGTTGAGCGCGCTGAAGGGGAACACTCATTGGAGGAGGACTCGTGGTATCTTGTCACTAGTGCTCCTGGACCTCTGCCCCTGACTGTTCCCCATCATTCAGGGCCCCCTGAAGACCATGCTGCCCGACCCACAGGGGATGGGGCCGAACCTCCTGTCTCTGAGGCCGCTCAGCTGGCTCCCCGGCGCACAACTCGGGCAACCGCAGGACAGCATTCTAATTTACATCGCCTCCCTCATGCGCGCAGTGAATCAGAGATAAGTTGCTGGCTATGGCGTGAGTCTTATAGAGTGTCGTCGGGGCGACGACAAAACAAGGCGGGGTAGAATGTGGCATGGTTGTATATGTACTCCTTTAAATGTGCGCCGTGGGCGGCACCAACACTGTCTTTATAGGCACGTGCATGTGGTGCGCGTGCAGACCACACACACCTGTCCCAAGTGGGCATTGGAGTGACGTGCACGTGTTGCTGCTCCTGGTTTGGAGACTTTGTCCACCAAGCCACGCACTTTCGGCCTCTTTTCATCCAGGGCTTACACATAGCTGCTCAGCCAGCTCTCCCACCCTTCCATGCTGGGAGTACGCGCACTGGGTGCGCGGTGAGGGTACGGGGCTCTCACTAGACCCAGAGCTGTTGTGGGACAACTCCGCCTATCATCACTGCGGCCCTCCCCCTCCTCCTGCTGCTCCCGTGCGCACTGTTGCTGGCCGGACAGGGGCTGAGTGCAGAGCAGCGCTCGGGCTGTCACCTCCGCAAAGGGAGGCCGTTGTTTTGTCCCGTTATATTTCACTTATATGGCGTTTTATTGTACAAAGCAAGTTGACCGGTGAGCAAATGACGTTAATGATTCACGGATAACTGGGTAGGTGATCGAGCCCCACCTTTGCATGTATATTTTGTGCTGCTTGTTTAAATTGGTTTTCTTTTTGCATTATTTTTGCATGTTCTTTTGCTTGCTTTTTGTATTTTTTTGTTTGCATGGCTTTTCTGTCCTTGCTCATTGATTGGTGTTCATTATTTGATCTTCCCCGTTTTTGATTTGCTTTGTGCTAATTTCTGCCCGTTATGTTGAATACTTGTAGCTTTGTCTAGTTTTAACTATTTCTACTTCAGGCCTGTTTTAATCAATGAACTTAGTGTACAATAAAAGATAATTGTTTTTTTGTAAATCTCACTCTTCTTTGTCCCACACCTATAGCGCGGCCTTATATTACATATTTTAAATGGTATTGGTCCCAAGGCCATATTCCTTGGGTGGCATTGTTTAACCAAAATAATAATTTCCTGCTACCCCTCATGCCACACTACCAACCGTTCACACAAAGACTGTGTTCCAGGGGGGTCGAAACGTAAGTGTTCAGATCCAGCCTGCAGAGTGGGACAACTCAGAAACGCTGCACAGCGGGGAGCTCTTTCACAGCCGCGAGAGGGAAAAAGGTGTGAAATCCCCCTCTGCTCTTGAAGAAGATGACAAAGTCTGGGATCGCGTCTTACATTCAGACAGAAGACATGTTTTATTGTCGATGGTAGAGACAGCACGAACAAAGCACACGATCACAGAAACAACAGAATGCAAGTGTATTATACAGAGCGGAGGCATGGAGACCTCCAATCAGCAGCTTCCACGGTGCCATGTAGCTTGGCCTTCAGATAGACAAAACAAGGGAAAAGTACAGGCTTCTGCACATTGATAGAATGATGAGTTTAACTTTAACAAAAGTTGCTTCAAAGTGTTATGAAATCTCACATTCCCCCCTCTGGTCATACATTCACGTGTGACCATCAGGATCGATAAACAGCAACATAACATCATAACTCAATACTTCAACTCATAAATTCGGTACTTCACTCTGTACTTCAAAAAACTCAGAACTCGGAATACTTCAAAAACTCATAAAACATGTTCAGATCTTTCATAAAACTTGTCAACACTCTTCAGTAAAATACCAAACTTCATCAGTCGATGGTGGTTCCAGATATTGCTTTGAAAACAGTCTTTCCCACTTCTCCTGTTGGTTTCTTCAGGCTGCATTTGTGTCGAGCCATGAATTCTTCTGTGACGTGTCTTTCAATCACACGTTTCAGCTTCAGTGTCCAGATTCAGCAATTCAATTCAGTCCAAATTATGTCCAAATTCAGAAATCCAGATTGTTCCAAATGATGCCCAAATTGTGTAATCAAATTTTTCCAAATGGTGTCCATGCAAAAGAGGACGCTGGTGTTGTCCATGTCTCAGCAGCTCACAGCCTGACTGGAATCAGGGGCTGTGCAGATCCAGATGCATGGTTTCTCTTGAGGTTTCTCAGTTTGGCTTAAAAAAAAACACATTTTTGTGTAAAAAAAAGGTCTTCTGTTCTGTAGATGTTACAGACAAGGCCCGCATCCTTCCACCACCTGAAGAAGATGACAAAGTCTGGGATCGCGTCTTACATTCAGACAGAAGACATGTTTTATTGTCGATGGTAGAGACAGCACGAACAAAGCACACGATCACAGAAACAACAGAATGCAAGTGTATTATACAGAGCGGAGGCATGGAGACCTCCAATCAGCAGCTGCCACGGTGCCCTGTAGCTTGGCCTTCAGATAGACAAAACAAGGGAAAAGTACTGGCTTCTGCACATTGATAGAATGATGAGTTTAACTTTAACAAAAGTTGCTTCAAAGTGTTATGAAATCTCACACTCTGACTCCGCGTTGCTCCCCGCACGTAAATTTGGACATGCGCAGTAGCGGAGAACAAACAAAAACAACAATGCACTAACTAGCTTTGTGGGCTTTCAGCGCTGCACAGAGGATAATTCTACTCCTTCGTTCGTCCAAACGAGACCACGCGAAGCTCTAGGTTCAGTTCCCATTTTCACAGCTGCTGTTAAAATGCAGAATGATGTTGATGATACTTTCTGAGGGTCTAGTACAGGAAGTGAATATACTGCCGGGAGGGGGGCTGGGCACGGGGCTGGGGGTCGTGTGTCGTGTTGAAAAGTTTCTCTGCCCACTACTGGCCGGGCGCTAGAACTACATCGTTTTTCAACCTCATGTGAACGCAGAGAAATTTGCATTAGGAGCCAGGTCGTGTGGAGGAATAAAACACCCCAATGCAGGAGAAAAGCTCAAAGATGTTTGTCATAATCAAAAGCGTAAGTTTATTAAACACACGCGCGTGCGGAGAGCAGCAAACACATACCAAGGCAGTATTACCAGCTCTGGCCCAGAGCCCTCCGTTTGGTGTATACAAAGCAAACACGAAAGACAGTCCCGCCCACAACAGATGGGAGCGGGCCACAGGCTGCTCCCTGTGCGGAGCAGCGCCATCCCCTGTGGTGTGTGTTGCATGGGGGTGTGAACAGACAAGACAATGGATGTAAATGCAGGTCATACAGATGCAAGACGGAAAGACACAAGGGTGTGACAGACAGCAGGGACCTTCACAAAGCTCAGCATGGCGTCAGAGGGTTGTCTGCATTGATAAAAGGCCTTTGACGTCCGTGTATTTGCTGCGGCTGGTTTTAATGTAATTACTCCAAAAACTGTCACCACAGTCGTTTCTGTTAATAGCCTGGAAACGTCTGCGCAGCGTCTCAGTATAAACAGGGCTTTAGATTGTTTATGAGTTAGTATCAGGATTAGGGTGTGGCTAACCACACCCATATTTTATAAATCTCCATAGGTTATAAATCTCTGAGAATTCATTCCCTGAAGAAGTCCTTTGGATTGAGGACGAAACGTCGGGAAAACCTGCTAAGAAGTACAGATGATGGGTGAGAAACCTTCCTTTGCTTTGACTAATCCCTGTACGACTGAGGGCTTACACAAACTTATTCATATCAAATGTTGATTATTCACATGTAAACATTATTAAAACCATGTGCTACTCATGAGCTAATTATCAACAACTCATTTATGAATTAATACCTAATGATTGATAAATCATTAAGAATATTTATTAGGTGATATGTTAAATATTAATCAACATCAAAATAAAAGTATACTGCTCATGATCTACAAAGAATCAACTCATTTTAAGTCATGTACTAAGTATTCATATGGACAGAAAATCTACAAATACATTTTCAATGTTTTATTGACATTTAAATAAAAATCATGACATTATATAATCATTGTACAATGATTGTTGGTACAGTAAATACAAAAGCAATGCAAAACAGTAGTAACAAAAAATAATAATAAATTCTAGGTCTGGGCGATAAAACGATAACGCGATAAACACGTGTTCGATATCTATAGAAAATGGGGTCATTTTTTAATGCCAACAGGGCCTTTAGTTCTCAAAAACAGTTTTTTCTAAACTGTGGAAAAAAAAAAACTATACATAAAGAAGAAAATAATATTTTTTCTTGTTTATGTGCATTGCTCAGTAGTGAGAAAAACGACTGACCACATACATTTATGTGTGTCAGTCTCAATGTCCCTTTACTCTGTTCTCATCAAAGACCACATTTTTAGAGCTGGCAACAATGATGACCCGAATAATAAAAGCATTATTATGGACAACTACAAAAATCAATCAACACAGCTATTTTCCCATTCTATGTTCACTGTTGCTATGGCATACGTTTCCATGGCAACCAGAATCCAGTTGTGTCATATATTTATGATGTCATCAGCAGAACATACACAGATGAAGTGGTCACAGAGATCGTCTGAGTCCACGTGAGGAGGCAACAGTCTTTGACTTCAGCACACACAGAGACACAGAGCACAGGACAGATCGAAAGAATCTTTTAAAGTAGCAAGATGGGCAAAAACTCTAGAAAGAGAAGAAACCAGAAATTATCTCCCGGTATGGTAGACAGACCCAATGTGTTAAATCATGAGCAGAACAAGGAGGCTCCAATAACACAGGCCTTATCGCCAATGCCTGAGACTGAAATGGTTGACACTTCAAGTGAGATTCCAACTCCTAAAGGTAAAAACAGGAGGAAAAAAGAAACTGTACGTTTACAAAGTCTTCTCATCCGAATGGGGCCAAGCAGAGGAGAGACTCTGACCAATGAGAAGAAAGCTCAGGAACCTTCCATTTCTGGGCCTAGAAAGACAAGTTCCATAAAAACAATAGATCGCTTCTTCTCCAGTATGCCAGATGAAGAGATAGATATCGATTACTTTTGTAGGCCTTTGAAAAATTACTCTAATGAGAAAGCCACAAATGTTCAGACAACTACAAAATTCCAGGCTCCAACACCAAAGCCTTTGTCACTGAAGACGACTGCCCTTTCTAACACTGAACAGGTCAAGGAGGCACCAGTCTTTGACAAAAAACCTCAAGAAGACCCAAGGATTATTGAGCAGACCCGCCCTGCTTACAGAAACAACAGGGAAAATGAAAATGCTTCAAAAATTTCTGAGCCAACCAATCAATCTGCTTGTTTCAAGAAAAGTTACAGTCAAGCTGTATCCACTCCCAGCCGCCTGGTCACAGAGGGAAAATGTGATCCAAAGCCTCCGCAGGAGACAGGTCCTTCCGCAAGGTCAATGCCTGAATTGAGGGATGATGAGGAGGCAAGTGAGGAATTCTGGAGTGGGCCTCAAAGTAGCAAAATTGGAAAAAACTCTAAAAAGAGAAGAAACCAGAAATTATCTCCCAGTATGGTAGACAGACCATATGTGACAAATCATGAGCTGGCTGCAAAAGCTGCCATTTCTGACTCTGAATCTGCAAAACCAGCTGATTCTGAAACAAAAGAGAGTAAGAATGATGGAGGAAAGGACATTTGGTATAAAAGGCCGACTCAGCAGAACAAGGAGGCTCCAGTAACACAGGCCTTATCACCAGTTCCTGAGACTCAAGTGGTTGACACTTCGAGTGAGATTCCAACTCCTAAAGGTAAAAACCGGAGGAAAAAAGAAACTGTACGGTTACAAAGTCTTCTCATCCGAATGGAGCCAAGCAGAGAAGAGACTCTGACCAATGACGAGAACGCTCAGGAACCTTCCATTTCTGGGCTTGAAGAAACAAAACCAAGCGTCCACTTCTATGCTGATATTCCGGATGAGTCAGAGGAGTTTAGTGGTCCTGCAGTGAGACCTAAAAAGACAAGTTCCATAAAAACAATAGATCGCTTCTTCTCCAGTATGCCAGATGAAGAGATAGATATCGATTACTTTTGTAGGCCTTTGAAAAATTACGCTAATGAAAAAGCAACAAATGTTCAGACAACTACAAAATTCCAGGCTCCAACACCAAAGCCTTTGTCACTGAAGACGACTGCCCTTTCTAACACTGAACAGGTCAAGGAGGCACCAGTCTTTGACAAAAAACCTCAAGAAGACCCAAGGATTATTGAGCAGACCCGCCCTGCTTACAGAAACAACAGGAAATATGAAAATGCTTCAAAGGTTTCTGAGCCAACCAATCAATCTGCTTGTTTCAAGAAAAGTTACAGTCAAGCTGTATCCACTCCCAGCCGCCTGGTCACAGAGGGAAAATGTGATCCAAAGCCTCCGCAGGAGACAGGTCCTTCCGCAAGGTCAATGCCTGAATTGAGGGATGATGAGGAGGCAAGTGAGAAATTCTGGAGAACCCCTCTGGAATTTTATTCAACAAGTCTAACAAACATAGAAAATTGGAAAGCCTCGCTTGAAATACTAGAGGAACATTTGGGACCGTCAACATCCAGCGAGGCAGTGGAAGTGACTGGTCATTCTCTAATGGCTGATGATGAATTGGATGATTTTGATGAGACCTGCATAAGAACTTTAGAGTTTTACAAAACAGGCATGTCCAGACTGGACATGAGTGCCACCTACCGCTCTTCCAACGGGAAATGTGCTATATAAAGGACCGCTATCTCCGGTCTGAAACTGCGATGCCATCAGCAGAACCTGCACATGTTAAACTTAGAGAGATACATAATTGTGACTTTCGCACAGAGCTATAGGCTTTGTGCTAAAGTCAAAGAGTTAGAGGGAAACTCAAACCACACACCGAGAAAAACAATCTTTTAAAATAGCAAGATGGGAAAAAACTTGAAAAAGAGAAAATATCAGAAATGATCTCCCAGAAGGGTGGACAAGACCGTATGTGACAAATCATGAGCTGGCTGCAAAAACTGCACATTCTCTCTGTTCAGCTGTTGTTTCAGAAACAGTTTGGAAGTATTGTAAATACAATGCAGGAAAGGACATTTGGCATAAAAGGTCAGGTACACCGACTGAGTGGTCGGTATAACTGGCCATTTGTGGAAAGCAACAAATGTTTGGACAGCTAAAATATCCCAGGCACCAAGCCTCTGCTAATGAACGTGACTGCCCCTCCAAACACTGAGACGGTCAAGACTCCAGACTCTGACAATAAACTTCAGGAGAACAAGGAGAGTCCGTTTACCACCAACCCCTGAGACTGAAGCGGTGCGTGAAAGAGACACATCGGACAAGTCTCTAACAGATCAAATGTAAATTCCTTAACATTTGACTGTTCAAATGAGCTTCCGCTACTATTGTAAGCCTTTGAAAAATATGCAATAGACAAAAGTGGCTTGAAAGCTATTGAGAAAGCAACACATGTTTGGACAGCGGCAAAGTTCTAGGCGCCAACACCGCAGCCTTTGCCAAAGAAGGTAACTGCCCCTTCAAAAGAGGTTTGGAAGTATTGGAAATATGATGCAGGAAGGACTTTTAGCATAAAAGGCCAGGTACACCGGCTGAGCAGTCGATATAACTGGCCATTTGTTGCTAGCTTAAATGTTCGGACAACTAAAATATCCCAGGCACCAAGCCTCTGCCAATGAAGGCGACTGCCCCTTCAAACACTGAACAGGTCAAGGTGGCTCCAGACTTTGACAAAAACTTGAAGAGGACTCGAGGGTTATTGGGTTACAGAGTTATGAGTGAAACTTACCGCTCTCCCAACTGGAAATGTGCTAACCCAAAGGACCACTGCAGAGCACTGCAGTTTACACAGCATCAAAAAATAAATAAAAATGTTATAAAAACGCATGGTTGGATTAGTTTGTATGGTGCATAAATAAGTGAATATGAGGGACTGATACAAAGTTATTAATATTGTTTTACAACTTTTAACATTTGTATTGTTCAAAGTGTCAATTTATTTAGTTTTATTTGGGTCAAAATACTGCTCAAAACACCCACAAATAAAATAGATTGTTTAACATTGCGCACACAGTTATCAGAGCAGGTCATGAGGTGATCACTGAGCCCAACTTACACAGACATAGGGAGAACATGCAAACTCCACTTAGACACTTTAAACCCAAGACCTTATTTCTGAGAAGCCAATAGGTCCAAAGACCAGTGCTCTACCAACTGAGCTACTGTCACCCCAGTTGTTTAAATTAAAAAATGTAATCGTTTGACTGGCCTAATGTTGTCTTATGTGGGTGAGTGCACACAAAAACCAAAAAGAAAAACATACATTCCACATCATGGTGCTAACGCCCCTTAGGGCTGAGATAGTTAATATGACTCTTAGAGGCCCGAGCCTCCCGCCAGAGAGAAATCAATGCTCCAATCACGGACGAGTCCCTCCTATAAATAGCCCTTTGCAGCCTACAGCCCTCACTTTGAACTCTGGTGCCATAGAGAGATCTACTCACCATTCAAGTCTGAAGATTGAGGATGTCGCTGCCTTCTCCTGTTCGTCCGAAGACTCCTTCGCCCTCCGGCATCGGACGAAGAAGTTGCGTAGTCTGCCGTGTCAAGCTTTACTGCAAGGACCAGCACGACCTGTGTTTCCTGTGCCTGGGGGTCCGCCATTACCAGGACGAAGCTAGCTGCGCAGCGTGCTTCGCTCTCCCCAGGGAGGAGAGAGAGCGCCGCTTCGTGTATGCTAGCTCTGCGGTGGCTCGCCCGGGTCCTTTCCAGGAGGAAGAACTTTAGGTAGAGTATGTGCCGCTGGACCTGCCTCCCGCGCGCAGGGAGTGGGGGGACTGCGTTGTGGAGGACGAGCTTGACGAGGACCAGGGTTCCTTTGTCACCCTTGATGAGGCCATTTCCTGGTGCGAGGGACAGGACCGGTTCCCGCTCGACCACATGCCCCGCCTCTTTGCAGCTGCGGCGAGGAGCATGGACGTTCCCCTCCCCCCAGAATCCACCCAGACCGAGGCTGACTTCACGGTGGGTTCCTCAGAGCAGGGGAGGAAGAGGCTCGCACCCACGCTGTGCCCGTGTATGGACCCGGTGTTTCATTACGCGACACGTGACTGGTCCAAGCCCCTGGCAGCCAAGAGGCCTGCCCTGGGGTACGGTACCTATTGTACGGTCCATGACTGGTCCAGGGGGGTCCCAGACTTCGAGGACGCAGTGAGGCCGGCGCTACTCCCCAAGTTCTCCGTATGGCCAGGCAGCAGACCGCTCCTTCCCTCCGAGCGGGATAGGATGACGAGTTCGGTGCTGGACAGATGCTACGTGGTTGCGTTGGCGAGCAACATGGCGCTCATCACTGGGGCCCTGGACAGGTCTCTTGCCGCGGGCCGGGCGCTCAGCGGCGAGGTCCTCTCGAGAGCTAGGACCACCTCAGCGGCGCTCCTGAGGATGGTCCAAGCACTAGCCATTGATGGGGGTGGAACCATGGCTGCCGCGTAGATCGGCTGCCATCTCTGGTTGGGGCTGGCTGACATCAGGGAGACGGAGAAGAGGCAGCTCCTGGACCTACCTATCTCTACGGAGTCCCTCTTCGGACCTGATATGCGGGGCCTGGTCGAGAGGCTTGACAATGTGGCCAAGGACTACGCGAGGCTGGCTCCCCATCTGGCTCCCCATCTGGCTCCACGTCGTGAGCCCCGCCAACAGCACAGAAGCGGCGAGAGAGAGAGACCGGTCTCCCAGACGTTGCTCTGCTCAGACCTCTCCGCGAGACCCCGGGGCTCCAGGGGACCTCGAGACCAGAGGGACAGCGGGTCAGGACCCATCTGTCTCACGCAGCGTACCACATGGTGTCCTCCGGCCCTTTGGGGTTCCCCCCTCTCCTGTGGGAGCACCAGGAGAGTGGGGGGCGCTGGGGAAAGGCGCCGCGGTCCTGGACGCCTCCAGAGGCTTGTACTCCCCGTACTTCCTGGAGCCCAAGAAGTCAGGGGGAGTGCAGCCCATCTTAGATCTGCGCACACTGAACCAGTACATCTCCAAGCGGCCATTTCGCATGCTCTCCACAAAGCAGCTTCTGGAGTGCATCAGGCCCGGGGACAAGATGTCTGCCATCGATCTGACAGACGCCTACTTCCACGTAGCGATAGTGCCGGAGCACAGACGCTTTCTGCGCTTCACCGTGAGTGCCTGCTCGGAGCCTCAGATCGCTACTGGGGATGATGGCGGCGGCCCATGCAGTGGTGCGTCTGGGCCTCCTCCACATGCAGGGTTTTCAGAGGTGGTTCTCCCGTCTCAAGCTTCACCCGCGACACGGGGGAAGGATGCTTAGGATCCCCCCGACCGTGGCGTCGGACATCAGGTTCTGGCTCACCCCGGGTCTGTTACGACAGGGTGCCCCTGGTCGGTACCGTGTCACATGTGGAGGTGTTCACAGACACTTCTCTCGAGGGGTGGGGAGGGGTTCTGAACCAGAGCTCTGTGGGGGGCTCCTGGTCAGACCCGACTCGCCACATCCATCTGCTGGAGATGCAGGCAGTGTGCAGGGTGCTGCAGCACTTTGTTTCACAGCTGGAGGGGAAGCATGTGATGGTGCATTCGGACACCACCACCGTGGTCGTGTATCTGAACAGACAGGGGGGCACAAGGTGCCCAGCCCTCCATCGCCTGGCGGCAATCTTCCTGCTCTGGGCTGCGGTGCATCTGCAGTCCCTGAAAGCACGGCATGTTCTGGGGGATCAGAACACAGGGGCGGACATAAGGTCCAGGGGGGGGCCCACTCAGGGAGGAGTGGGGCCTGGACCCTCGGGTAGCGGCACAAATCTGGCTGAGGTTCGGTCACCCAGTGGTCGACCTGTTCGCCAGTGCAGACAACGCTCAGTGTCCGCTCTGGTTCGCCTCTTGTCTGCTCTGCTGAGGAGGATTGAGCAGGAAGGTCCGGAGATGATTTTGATCGCTCCGGGCAGTCCGCATGCCCGGTGGTTTCTGTTTCTGAAGGGCATGGCAGTGGTGGAGCCGTGGCCCCTCCCGGACGAGCCTTGGGCTCTGGTCCAGGGAGAGGAGACGCTTCATTCACGCCCAGTGCTGGGCCACAGACTCTGGGTCTGGAGGCTGAGAGGCGGAACCTCATAGACCAGGGCCTCCCCCTGTCTGTGGTGGAGACCATTCAGGGGGCGAGGGCCCCTTCCACTATCAGGGCCTAAGGCTGTAGGTGTAAGGTTTTTAGTGACTGGTGCGCAGTACGCTCTTGGGATCCCGTGTCCTGCCCTCTGGAGGGAGTCCTGGGATTTCTTCAAGAATTATTGGAAAAGGGGAGGGCTGCCGGCACCTCGCCGGTGTTCGCATCAGCCATCGCGGGTCACGGGGGGTTCGGGGGTTTTTTGGCCCGCTCCCACCCGTTGGTCAAACGTTTCCTTCGGGGGGCCCACAGAAAAAGGCCCGTCTTCAGGAGGACACCCCCGGTCTGGGACCTCAGGGCGGTGCTGAAGGGCCTGTTGGGGCCTCCTTTCGAGCCGCTGACCCAGGCCACCCCGGAATGTGTGGCTTTCAAGACTGCCCTTTTGTTGGCCTTGGCGTCAACCAAGAGGGCGAGGGATTTATGCGCTCTCTCCATTAGCCCGGCGTGTCTGTCGTTTGGGGCTGGCGATGGTCTGGTGGAGCTTTGGCCCAATCCAGCCTTTCTCCCCAAGGTAATTTCCTTGACCTTTAGGTCTAGGGTCATCAGGATCAGACCCTTTTATCCGCCCCCTCATGCCTCGGAGGAAGATGAGCTGCGGCATCCTTTGTGTCCAATCAGGACGCTTAGAGGCTACCTGAACGTTACGGCCGCGTTCAGGCATTCTGATCAGCTGTTTGTGTGTTTGGGTCCTAAGAACAGGGGCGCCCCGCTGATCTCTCAGCGGCTGGCGCACTGGGTTTCCCGAGCGGTTCGCATGGCGTACCAGGCTCAGGGTTTGGTTCCCCCGGTGGGATTCAGAGCGCACTCCACGCGGGTGGTTGCGGCCTCCACTGCGTTGCTCCGGGGGGCCTCAGTGGAGGTCGTCTGCCTGTCCTGGGCTTCGTCCTCTTCTTTTGCTCAATCTTATCTGGTTGACGTGTCAGAACGGTTGGTTGCCCACTCCGTTCTGAACGCGGGGATTTAATTGGGGCCGTGAGGTGCTCTTGGTAGAGGCGGCCTACGGTCTAGTGTGTGTTGTTTGGGCTGCCCTATTCAGGAGCTCTTGATAGAGGCGTCCTTGGGTTGCGGCCTGTCCTTTTTCCTCATGGGCAGTGTGCGGCCCTTCAGGAGCTCTTGGTAGAGGCGTCCTGAGGACTACGGTTTGCCCTTGTTCTCCGAGAACGTTGGTTTTTGGCCTTCCCTTCAGGAGCTCTTGGTGGAGATGTCCTGGGAAGGCAGCCTGCGCTTACTCGCTGGGGAGTTTTTGACAGAGTGTTCGGGTGTCCTTGATAGGAGCGGCCTTAACTCTGTGGCTCTTTACTTTAGGAAAGGATTTGTCAGTGTTCTTCGGGGTGCGTAGCCCCTTAGCTATGGGCCCATCAGTCCAGCCTGGATTTGGCAGAGTTCAAAGTGGCAGGTGCGGGCTGCAGAGGGCTATTTATAGGAGGGACTCGTCCGTGATTGGAGCATTGATTTCTCTCTGGCGGAAGGCTCGGGCCTCTAAGAGTCATATTCACTAGCTATATTCACTATACTTGCTCCTTTGGCTGACGTCAGGAGTTTATGCACTTCATTCTTGCTTCTTCACCGAGCTTAAAGAAGCTATACCCGCTGAGTAGAGTCTGAGCGGGCCGCTCGTTCTCCTCCGCTCACAGAACGAGCAGCGACCAGCCTGCGTCCTCTAGCCTCTACAGCGCTGCTTAACACCAGGGCTTCGACTTCAAAATTCGAATATAATTCTAAAATAAAAAATATATACATATTTGAACAAATATTAGACAACCCTTATAATTAGAAATGTATTTAATGACTGCAAATAAAATAGTTAGCTCCCAAAGGTTTCACCGGGACGTGCTAGGCAGGTAACAGCTAAGCTAGCTAGCTGTTTCATGGTAACTTCCGGGTTTTTCGCGATCGCTTTTTGTCACTTTAAAACAGTATTTTTGTCATGAAAACGTTGACAGCAAATTCTGAAATCGTCCGTGCATGTCTGTTAAGGATGTATATGTATACTGTATTGTCCGATTGACGTTTAATGGTGTTGATTGATTGATATGTAGTTGTTTATCGAGCGTGGCTAGCTCCGCTAGCTTCTCTACACAGACAAGTGTGTAGTGACAGGCGCTGATAGCTTGTTGTACTTGCAAAGTAATGGCAGTATTTTACACACCTGAATTACAAACAGAGATTGCATTGGGGCTGCGGTCATTATTGGTTTGAGAGTTCTGTTATCAAGAAAAAATGATCGGAGGAATTGCATTCAAGTCAATGGAGTGCTGCTGCTGTGAGGAGCTGTATAATAAATTATAATTAAATATTAGAATATATTCTAATGTTTAAATGAATACATTCGGACGCAAAACTAATGGTATTCTTTTACTTATATATTGTGTTAGCAGTGCATTGCTCTAGTACTATTTCATCAGTGATTGTTGAACAGCTTACAAGTTGCGCTAATGCTAATGTTAGCATACGTATCAGATCGCAAATAAAACTAGGTGGCTCCGTGTTATGAGAGCGTAGGGGAAATGAGAAGCCTGTGAGCGAGTTGGAGGGCGGTGCTAAACATTCAAACATTGCAGAAACGGGTATAGCGCCTTTAAGTTGGAGATTTTAAGACGTCTTTCCTCATTCCTTATTTTTGTATGTATTTTTGTCAGGCTGGATGTGGATAGCACTCTCGCTTCTCAGCAGAAGGTCCTGGGTTCGAACCCCGGTCGGAACAGGGCCTTTCTGAGTGGAGTTTACATGTTCTCCCCGTGTCTGCTTAGGTTTCCTCCAGGTGCTCCTGTTTCCCCTACCTCTAAAAACATGCACAATAGGTATGAATGTGAATGAGAGAGTGAATGGATGGTGTTGATTGGGAGTTGATGCTCCAGTGTGTTCGGCGACTCGCTTCTGTCATCACTTGGGTGACCTTGGTCTGTAAAATGCGCTATATAAATAAGCATTACTTACTTACTACTTCCTTGTGAATGTACTTAGGTTGCTTTTGATTCATTTGTACTGATTATTTGCATGCCCACTTACTTGCTCAAAATAAATACAAAATGATGCTAAAGATAGATATTATTTACTGATTCTTTTTATGCTAGAGTTAGAAGTTTTATTTTATTTTATACTATTTTAGAATAGAGTTCATTTTCATTTATCTTGTGCTGTGTGCTCCTCATTCTTACTGTTATGTAACTTGTGATGCAACACTGAATGACGAATAATGGATATCTTCATCATAAAGGTATATAGGAGGATCATCAAGACTATTGGTCCTCTTTACTGTCAATCATTCTGGTGATACAGGCTCGTCAAATAGGACCAGAGAGTTTAAATCAATAAGTAGAGAGGGCGGTTCTTTCCTAAAATTGGGGCTAATCCTATTTACCTTTAAGAATCTTCCCCTGTGTATGAGCTAGTTGCTTGTGGGCTAAATTAATTTCATTTCTTGGTGTCTATTTGTTTTGTATATTTTACTATAATAGTATATTTTTTGCCAAAGTTCAAATTTGTATTTGTTGGTAATTTAGATAAATGTGTAGATTATATTATATTGCAGCCATTCCCAAACTCAGTAACACCGAGGCCCCCTTAAAAATCTGACGGGTCTGCGTGGCCCCCCCCAAAATAATAACCAAGAAGACAACATTAAGAATAGGCTCTTCTGGTTATTTTATTTTGGGGAAATAGCCTCTGCTACAAACATTGTAATACAAAAATTATTACAGTGGATTATTCAAGTCAAATAATGAACACAAATATTTTAATATTAAAAACAAAACATTATCAATTTAACATTAAATAATTATATTATTTGTTTATTTTTTTTATGACCTCCCGCGGCCCCCCTGCAGTACCCTCGCGGCCCACCAGGGGGCCGCGGACCCCACTTTGGGAGACACTGTTATATTGGGTTTACGTCAGTTTAGTTTAGTTTAGTGGCACCTAGTGGATAAATGGGGACAGTACAGGAGCCTTCATGTTTTCCTGCAACTTGTTAAAACTAACTTTTTGAACGTTATATTTTTGATTGGACATTCGTTACTTTTCACTGCGTACACCACAGACCCATGTTGCACACTCTGGTGATTATTTGAGTTTGTATGGTATAAGTTTGTTTGAAAAGATAGTCACTACACCTCCTAAAAACCTTTAATCTTTGTATTTCATTAATGCATTACTACATATCCATTCATCTGATATCTCTGTCATCTACGAGTCCTGGGGTCTCCAACATTTTTAAATCAGAGAGCTACTTCTACACAACAGAGGAGGCAGAGAGCTTCTCCTTTTTGCAGTTACAATAAAATCGATGTAGTAATTATGACAAAGCATGGGCAATGCCAGTGAAATATACCGTAATACTGTATAACCCTATATTTATACTTATAATACATATGTAAATGACTCAAAAGTGAATCGTTCAAGATCATGTGTTGAATTCTAAATCCTTTGGGACCTGAAAGGGCCTGGTGAGCTACTGGTAGCTCCGAGTTACAGGTGGAGACCCCGGCACTAGTCACTTTACCTGCTGATATTGTTACTATTGTTTATTCTGGTCATATTCTCTGCTGCTAAAGTACAATATACACATTTGTAAATACTTCTGAACCAGTTTTATTTTATTTCATTTTATATTTCCATCTTATTATTTTAACTTTAATATCTATATTCTCAAATAACAGACCCTGTTTAATTTGTGCAATCTGAGTCTTATTTTCTTCTGGAATAAAGGAATATCTCATCTTGTCTTTCTGTTTTTAGTCATCTCAGTGACGCGTTAGTGCCGGGCCCTCCGCGCATGCGCCATGGCCTCAGCAGCACCAGCAGCAGCAGCAGCAGCAGCATCAGGACTAGTCTCAGGAGGAAGCAGCCCTCTCTTCTCTCGTCTCTCTCTTCCTCAGCTGCAAACATGTCTGAATTCGACCCCAACCCCTTCGTGGACCCCGTGGACGTCAATCCTTTCCAAGTGCGTCCTGATTCTGGCACTTTGTTGCACTTTAGAGGCGCAGCTGTGACGCGCGGGGCTAGGACCGGTTTGGGTAGTTTAGGATCAGTTGTGCGCTCGCATTTCCTGGGTTTGTTGATTCGTTGTTTCGATCAGAACTGATACGGTGCCGTGTTGTCGAGTTGTGTTCGAGGTGATAACGTGAGATTTGGCCGTGTTTGCGTGCGCCGAGTATGTTGGAAAGCGGTGCAGGTGAGAGGCAACAGGTGTATGTGTTGGAGACGCCATTACAGCAGCCGCAGGCCCGCAGTGCGTCAGGACCGTGCGTCAGGACGTACACACCTTCACGTTAGAGGCGAAATAAGGTCACTCTGTGTCTGTAGTTCACTCTGTGTCTGTGTAGTTCACTCTGTGTCAGTGTAGCTCACTCTGTGTCTGTAGCTCACTCTGTGTCTGTAGCTCACTCTGTGTCTGTAGCTCACTCTGTGTCTGTAGCTCACTCTGTGTCTGTAGCTCACTCTGTGTCAGTGTAGCTCACTCTGTGTCAGTGTAGCTCACTCTGTGTCAGTGTAGCTCACTCTGTGTCTGTAGCTCACTCTGTGTCTGTGTAGTTCACTCTGTGTCAGTGTAGCTCACTCTGTGTCAGTGTAGCTCACTCTGAATCTGTAGCTCACTCTGAATCTGTAGCTCACTCTGTGTCTGTAGCTCACTCTGTGTCAGTGTAGCTCACTCTGTGTCAGTGTAGCTCACTCTGTGTCTGTAGCTCACTCTGTGTCAGTGTAGCTCACTCTGTGTCAGTGTAGCTCACTCTGTGTCTGTGTAGCTCACTCTGTGTCTGTGTAGCTCACTCTGTCTGTGTAGTTCACTCTGTGTCTGTGTAGTTCACTCTGTGTCAGTGTAGCTCACTCTGTGTCTGTAGCTCACTCTGTGTCAGTGTAGCTCACTCTGTGTCTGTGTAGTTCACTCTGTGTCTGTGTAGCTCACTCTGTGTCTGTGTAGCTCACTCTGTGTCTGTGTAGCTCACTCTGTGTCTGTGTAGTTCACTCTATGTCAGTGTAGCTCACTCTGTGTCAGTGTAGCTCACTCTGTGTCTGTAGCTCACTCTGTGTCAGTGTAGCTCACTCTGTGTCTGTAGCTCACTCTGTGTCTGTAGCTCACTCTGTGTCAGTGTAGCTCACTCTGTCAGTGTAGCTCACTCTGTGTCAGTGTAGCTCACTCTGTGTCAGTGTAGCTCACTCTGGTCTCCTGCTGGTCCCACAGTCAAGACTAGAGGCAGAATTTAAGATTTATGCAGCTAAAATCTAGAACAGTCTTCCTGAAAATGTAAGACAGACTTCTTCTCTGTCAATGTCTAAATCCAGTTTAAAAACGATTCTGTTTTGCTGCAAAAACTGAAGGATTTTCCGTTGACTCTTTTGAATGATCTGTGATTGCAAGGACTGTGAGTTCCTTGATTTGTTGAGCACTTTGAGTTGCCTTCTGTATGAACTGTGCCATACAGATAAACTTGCCTTACCCTTAATGTGGAGGAGAAACATCTGTAAACTTTTTTTTTTTTAAACGCACATTTATTTGTTTATCACAGTTCATACACAGGGCAACTCGTGGTGCTCTCTGGTGTGCAACGCTCACATAATCAGTGCATGGAAAATGTGTCTGTGTCTCTGTCTATGTGAGTCTGTGTCTCTGTCTGTGTGAGTCTGTGTCTCTGTCTGTGTGAGTCTGTGTCTCTGTCTGTGTGAGTCTGTGTCTCTGTCTGTGTGGTCTGTGTCTCTGTCTGTGTGAGTCTGTGTTCTGTCTGTGAGCTGTGTCTGTCTGTGTGTCTCTGTCTGTGTGAGTCTGTGTCTCTGTCTGTGTGAGTCTGTGTCTCTGTCTGTGTGTGTCTCTGTCTGTGTGGATCTGTGTCTCTGTCTGTGTGAGTCTGTGTCTCTGTCTGTGTGAGTCTGTGTCTCTGTCTGTGTGAGTCTGTGTCTCTGTCTGTGTGAGTCTGTGTCTCTGTCTGTGTGAGTCTGTGTCTCTGTCTGTGTGAGTCTGTGTCTCTGTCTGTGTGAGTCTGTGTCTCTGTCTGTGTGAGTCTGTGTCTCTGTCTGTGTGAGTCTGTGTCTTGTCTCTGTCTGTGTGAGTCTGTGTCTCTGTCTGTGTGAGTCTGTGTCTCTGTCTGTGTGAGTCTGTGTCTCTGTCTGTGTGAGTCTGTGTCTCTGTCTGTGTGAGTCTGTGTCTCTGTCTCTGTGTCTGTCTGTGTGAGTCTGTGTCTCTGTCTGTGTGAGTCTGTGTCTCTGTCTGTGTGAGTCTGTGTCTCTGTCTGTGTGAGTCTGTGTCTCTGTCTGTGTGAGTCTGTGTCTCTGTCTGTGTGAGTCTGTGTCTCTGTCTGTGTGAGTCTGTGTCTCTGTCTGTGTGGTCTGTGTCTCTGTCTGTGTGAGTCTGTGTCTCTGTCTGTGTGAGTCTGTGTCTCTGTCTGTGTGAGTCTGTGTCTCTGTCTGTGTGAGTCTGTGTCTCTGTCTGTGTGAGTCTGTGTCTCTGTCTGTGTGAGTCTGTGTCTCTGTCTGTGTGAGTCTGTGTCTCTGTCTGTGTGAGTCTGTGTCTCTGTCTGTGTGACTCTTTGTCTCTGTCTGTGTGAGTCTGTGTCTCTGTCTATGTGAGTCTGTGTATCTGTCTGTCTGACTTTGTGTCTGTGTGAGTCTGTGTCTCTGTCTGTCTGACTTTGTGTCTGTGTGAGTCTGTCGGGGGATTTACACAGTAGGCGTAAACAGCGCGTACGCGTTTACTGCGCGCTCTCTGCGCGTAACATTTTTTTGGAGTATCTACACTGACCGTGCGCGCAGGTCCGCGGCTTCTGATGCTCTCCCTGTGTAGTCTATGGAGCAGTGTAGAGGACAGTACGAGCCAGAGGACTGATGTAGAGCAACACAAATCACATGCATGTGTTTGTCTTCATGGTCTCTGTGCGCTGGTTTGTCCAGACGCGAGACTTTATGAAAGAAAAAAAACGATGTCCAGAATCACTGTAAAACCTGCTGCTCCTCCTGCTGACGTTTAGACACAAGTGCAGTGTGCGTGCAGATGTGATCTAAAGCCAAGGACCGCTAGAAAAATAAAGTTTTACATGAGATTTCAATGGGAGACGCGTTGGTGCGCGCACAAAATTAGAAATCCATCCTAAATTAGAGCGCAGCTTCGCGTCACATGTCCGTCATACGCGCGTATAACGCTAGAAGTGTAAATATCATCATAGGTTAACATGGAAAAAAGTTACGCGCGTCTGCTGCGCGTATAACGCGTACGTGCTGTAACGCGTGATGTGTAAATTAGCAGTGTGTCTGTCTGTCTGACTCTGTCTCTGTGTCCTCTGACTCTGTCTCTGTCTCTCTGTGTCTCTGTCTCAGAGTCTGAGTTAGTTTACTTTCTCCAACTTTTTTTCTAAAACCATCGCAATATATTTTTGTCCTTTTTTTTAACTTTGTTTTCTGCTATACAAGCCTTGACTATATTAAGAGTTAGTTCCTCTCGGCCCAGGGTCTGAGGCCTGGGGTCCGGGGTCCGGGGTCCTGGTCCCTGGTCACACAGTAAACCAGTGTGTGTGTCTCTGCTGCAGGATGCTTCGGTCACTAACGTCACCAGGGGAGCAGCGGACCCTCTGGGAGACTTCAACCCTTTCTCTGCTTCGGACACGGTCAGTGCTGCTCCACAGACGAACACACGCATTAGCACATAGACTCTTAAAGCTGGGGTACCTGACTTTCAGATCGCAGCAGATCTGTTTCAAAATCCATCTTTTAGATCAGCTTTGATGGAAACTTTAGTATCGGCCTCAGTCAGATCTAAGTCCAAAGATTCCAATAGTGTCTCACAGGGATCTTTTTCTCTAATAAAATATAGTCTGTTATGATTTGATCTGACACTCGACATTTAACCACATTTATGGACATTGGTCATTGTTATTATTTTTTTTAAATCATATATCATTCCTATTCTTTATTTGGACACTCAAAAGATGATTTACAGAAGAACGGGTTTAAAAGAAACAAAAAATTAAGTAGTGTAGGCAGGTTTGAACAGACTCGGTCCCTCGGGGTTCAGAAAGCATCCTTTTAGCATCATAAAGAATTATAACATCTATAAATTTAGCATCATAAAGAATTATAACATCTATAAATTTAGCATCATAAAGAATTATAGCATCTATAACTTTAGCATCATAAAGAATGAAATGCTGTTTATTGTAGAAATATAGAGTTGTATAAACATCTGTACATGTTTGCAGCTTCAGGGACCAGGACACAGGTGGTTTTATGGGCGGTTCAGTGATACAGAATCAGAACTGAGAATGAACAAACACAAACATGCTTTGATGACTTTAAAATATGATTTTACGGCTCTCATCAGAACTCTTTAGCTGAAAGAGACGTTTATATTTTCTAATGTCTTATTGTGCGTTCAGAACAGGCATTATGTGTGTTTCATGTGTGTATTTTGTGCGTGTTTTGTGTGTCTCGTGTGCTTCCTGTGTATCTTGTGTGTGTTTCCTGTGTGTCTTGTGTGTGTATGGTGTGTTTCCTTTGTGTCCTGTGTGTATCTCGTGTGTGTCTTTTGTGTGTGTGTCTGTGTGTTTCGTGTGTGTCTGATGTGTGTTTCATGTGTGTGTGCAGGGAGACTACTCTGCGACCGGGACCACCATCCCCATCTCTGCAGCCACTGCGTCTCAACCTGCGGTGCTTCAAACGTCTGTGGAGCAGAGTGCAAAGGTCAGTGCTGTCATGCCCCGCACCAGAACCAGAACCATTTTTATTGCCACGTAAGTAACAGGAGGTCACAGACGAGGAAATAGCTTTGGCTCAGTGCAACAGTCAGAAAGAGAGGTAAAGAATAGAGTAAGGCATAATAAAAATCAGCAACACTTCGAAGGTATAACATTTAAATTCCAATAATTACGATTATAATTACTACACATGGTGCCCACAATATGCGGTAAGCAGTAAAAAGGAACCTATAATACCTAATAATAATAATAATAATAATACAACAAAAATAATAGATCTTTATTTCTATAGCACTTTTCAAAGACAGTCTTTACAAAGCGCTGCCCAAACAATAAAACAGTTGTAATAATTCAAAGTCAAAGTGATTTATTGTTTTTTATTAAGATATTGATGCTAGTGTCAAAGTCCTGCGGCTGCCTTCTGCTGCAGAGGTTCAGCAGGACACACGGGCTGTCCAAACTGTCCAACTCTTATATGAAAACATGTTTCTTTTGAGTAAATATATTTTAAATAAATGAAGATTAATTGATTTTCATTCATTCGAGCAGAAATTTGACATTCATAAGTCTTTACAATCTTTACATCCCTCAATTTATGGACAGCATTTGTTCATTGTTATGTTTCCCACTGCGTTTATAGTATCTCCAAACACATGCAAATACAGACCAGAGTCACTTTTGTTGTGGGCATTGGTCTCTCACTCCCACAGAGATGAAGCGAGGCCACCTGCACCTGCCACAACTATGTACAGGATTTTAGTGGTAGGAGAAACCAGAGCCCCCAGAGGAGACCCAGGCAGACACAGGGAGAACATGCAAACTCCACTCAGAAAGGAGGAACCCAAGACCCAGCGCTAACCACTCAGCTGCCCACACAATCAACAGTATTTACTATAGTTTCCCCATGTTTTAGTAGATTTCTAAATGTTTTTTTTTTAACATTATGTCACCCCACACCTTCTATAAACCATTGTCTGTGGAAATAAGTTTTAATGGCGCAGTGTGGAAGAATACAGCAGTGAGAACTTTTCCACAGTCCTCTCACTTGTAACTGGACCCCTCTGGACAGCACTGTGCTTCATTTGAGCTGAAACTGAATCCAACCACATCTTCCACCTGGTTCCAACGACTAAACCATGTGTACTCTTTAAACTACGGTAAAGAACCTGGTCTTAAGATCGGAGACTCTGCCCTGATGCCGGATTTAGACCGCACTCCTCCATGTCATGGTTATTGCTACCTTTCCCTCATTTTCATCAGGCTGCTTTCCAGACCTTGAAAAGTCTTGAATTTTGTGTGAAAGTCTAAATAAAGTATGGGGAAAAAATGTATGGTTTAAAAAAAAAACCTTTCTAATAAACACAGTTGGTACAATCTCAACCAATGAAGTAGGCAGTAGGCACACAAGTATACAAGTACATACAGTTAAGGTCTTGGGCAAAAAATATATCAGTTTTAAAAAAGTCTGGAATTTTAATTTGGAAAAAGAGCAAGCACCCTGTTTCATGTAATCTTGTTCCTTGGGCCATAGGGAGTTGATAGAGCCCAGTCCCAACTCGGCCCAGTTTGGTCTCAGAGGATCAAGAAGCTGTTTTTTGAGCCGTTGTCAGGACACCAGTGATGCATCCTTAGACACGGGGAAACAAGATAGAATTTGCTACATCACCCTAAAATATCACCCTCAACCAATTGTACGTCTGATATCGACATCCAAAGTCATTGCACATATCATTACCTCAAATGTTATTTAAAGTAGCAGTATGTAATATTTGCATGTCAGGTCATCATTAAATGGCCCCATATTTCAAAAGGCGTTAAATCATGCTCTTTTCGAATACAACTTTAACTGATAACAGTAGTGAAGCCGAGATATTTGATTAATCAAATAAAAATTAGTTTTACGACCCGTAAGAGTTGTTATTGTTTTGATTTTGATGTCCTACCCTCCGCCGTTTCGCCAATCAGGAAGTGTCATGTAAGTCCGTGATCGGGTTGCCAGAACTCCCCGCGGCTAATCTCAGTGGTAAAATAACATGTGGCGCAGAACTAAAAAAGGTCTTGTTATGACTCTCAAATAATTAATGACAAAACAAAGACTAAAACGAGGATTTATATCGGTCCGCCTTTGAACAATTGAGACAGCTGATAAAAGTTCACGTGTGATGCAAAATTTCCTGCTTTGTGTCCGTTCTTCAAAAGAATATTTATAGTGTGAATCGGTGGTCTAGTGGTTAAGGCTCTGCGCTCACGATACTGTAACTCGGGTTCGATTCCGGGCAGAGCCTTTTTGTATTTAATTGCATGTTATCACATTCTATGACAGATTGCTCTAAAAACGGTAAAAGGCAAAGGTCAAGACGTTTTTTTGCAGATTATAGCTTAATTGTAAAAAACATCATTTGAGACCACATGTACCCAATAAAAAATAATGTTAGTCTCTTTTTGATGTGGGACTTATACATGTTTGTCTAAAAAATAGGGAATAAATAAAATTGAAAGGTGATGCCCTGATGTTGATACGCTGAAGAAATATGTTCCAACATCCATTCTTCACACTCCTATTTTGGACATCAATTGCTTATTTATTTTGGATAATCTATAATTATATTGCTTTTATTTTTAGTTTTTTATCTCAAATGTCCAAATAAAAATAAAAATTAAACATTCATTCAACATTAGCATGCCTCATGGCAACTGATAAAATAATTCCCTGTGTTTGCAGCTGGATTTGGTGTGTATCTGGCAACCTGAGTCAGGGAGAGTGGGAGAGGACTACACAATATTGACTGTGACTGCAGTACCACTTTTGGCCAGATTTTTACATATTGTTCCGTTAAAAACTGTCCAGATTTATAAGCATTAATTTAGAACCAAGATCACCTTTCTATCTGGAAGATTTCAGCTTCTATGACAAAAGTTATCGGACAAGATAACATGAAATAATAGTGAAAAAAGTAGCAAAATATTTAACATGGCGGGATCAGACTGAATCAAAAGGAGCCATGACCTTCACTTCAGGCGCTTGCTTAGTTCCGTGTATTTCATTCGAGCTTGTAAACGATAATATACATAATACATCAAAATGTACAAATACATACATTCATGTGTAAGGGCTGTGCCAAAATAACAATACTGCCATTATTTTGTATCATGGCCCTGTTTCCACCACCCCTACTTGGCCCTGCTCTACCCGGTTGCGTTTCCGTTACACATTAAGTTCCTGGTACCGCGTCCTAGCAACCTACCATCCTTGTATTCAATGTATGTGTTCATTGTGAGATCCATAAAGTTTGTCTCAGCTTATCTACCCACAACAAACCACTATCTGGGGATTTCCCTCGGTAACCACAGCTTCCAGTGGGACTCTGACCAATCACTGGCATTTTGGACACTTTAGTACCAGTTTGGCCTGGATAGAACCAGGGCCAAGCGGGTACTAAAGGTACACGGACAAGCATTTCCACCAACCAGTAAAACAGGGCTGGTGGAAATGCTCCCGATCAGGGTAGAGTAGAGAAGGGCCAAATGGGGCTGGTGGAAACGGGGCCACAGTGTATCCACATGTGATCATATGTGTAATTCCCACACAGAACAGTGTCAGTGCGGCTGCTGTGTCTCTGGCCAAACAGCAGGAGGAGCTAGAGAAGAAGGCCGCGGAACTGGAGAGGAAAGAACGAGAGCTGGAGACGAGGAGCACGGCCCGGTCCAGCACTGGAGGTACCCACTGCACCAGAGTCCGACTGATACCATGAGATTTAGGAATGAGGAGAACCCAGCACAAGATAAAGTATATATCAAACCTTTCGGCACCAGAGGTCTCAAGAGGCTCAATATTGAAATCTTAATTTCTGGTTGACTTTTTCTGAAAACAAAATGTATTTATTTTAGATTGAACCAAAACTGGACCAATTGTAAAATTTAACTCTTCTAATGTAATGTTTTTATATGCAACCGTTTAACTTTGACTGATGTGTTGGGTTCCCATTTTAGAATAAATAAAAGTCAGTTCCTTTTCTGAACTTCACTGCAAATTGTCTTGCGGGCTGCATTTGGCACACCCGCTTGCCTGATGTCTGCTCTAGTGCAACATCAAAAACAAATGCTTGTGTGTATCTGTAGAACAATCTAGTGCAAGAATATTGAAGTCCATATCTATCTGGGTTCAAATATCCAATTAGTCTAGTTGGTCAATCTCCAATATATGAAGCCGATATTCATTTGCGGGAAAAGATTAATATTGGATTCTTGACACTGACTTGTTAATGGGAATAAAATGACTCCCACTGTTCAGATGTGGCCACCGCAGGAAATGTTGTCCCCAAACCTGAACCCTGAACATGGATCCATCTGCAGAGTCTGTTGTGAGACCGAGTTGGGAGCTGTAAACAGACTTCAAGTTTATCTGCGTTGTCTTTGTATATAATGTACAGTATATTAACAGATGTGTAGGATCCTTTTATCTCTGTATTTTATCCTGTAAATGTGGACATATTCACAGATGTGTTTAGTCCTGAGTACCTATAGTATATCCAGATTATTCTGTTCTCACAATATTATCTTTATTATTATTTTCAGATTGTTACCTTATTGCTATTTTTATTGTGGAATACTATGCAAGCTACTGCGACAATGCAATTTCCTTTGTGGATCAATAAAGTCTAAGTCTAATTGCTAATGAAAGGGGAGGGCGTGCAATCTGTCTTTTGGCAAATGGACTTGAAAGGGGCGTCTGCAGTGTGTCTCTGTAACAAACCGGGAGGACTTCTCTGGTGCTAACGCTGTGGTCTGTTTCAGTCAAAGAGAACAACTGGCCTCCTCTGCCCAAGTTCTTCCCAGTGAAGCCGTGTTTCTACCAAGACTTTGAGGAGGACATCCCCGAGGAGTACAGGAGGATCTGCAGACGCATGTACTACCTGTGGATGTGTGAGTGTCCGATCCTCTCACTGCTCACTTGTACTTTTAGAATGCAACAAAGACAAAACAAGGGTGTACTTAAAGGAGCAGTATGTAAAAATCTGGTACTGCAGATATGCAGACAAATCCAGCTGGGAACATAATATCTGAAAAGAGTTTTGTCAACAATAAATACAGTGCCTTGCGAAAGTATTCGGCCCCCTTTGAACCTTTCAACATTTCGCCACATTTCAGGCTTCAAACATAAAGATATAAGGTCTGGACTTTGACTTGGCCATTCTAACACCTGGATACGTCTATTTGTGAACCATTCCATTGTAGATTTGGCTTTATGTTTTGGATCATTGTCCTGTTGGAAGATAAATCTCCGTCCCAGTCTCAGGTCTTTTGCAGACTCCAACAGGTTTTCTTCCAGAATGGTCCTGTATTTGGCTCCATCCATCTTCCCATCAATTTTAGCCATCTTCCCTGTCCCTGCTGAAGAAAAGCAGGCCCAAAGCATGATGCTGCCACCACCATGTTTGACAGTGGGGATGGTGTGTTCAGGGTGATGAGCTGTGTTGCTTTTACGCCAAACATATCGTTTTGCATTGTGACCAAAAAGTTTGATTTTGGCCACCTTGTGTGGCCACACAAGGTGGCTTGTGGCAAACTTTAAACGAGACTTTTTATGGATATCTTTGAGAAATGGCTTTCTTCTTGCCACTCTTCCATAAAAGCCAGATTTGTGCAGTGCACGACTGATTGTTGTCCTATGGACAGACTCTCCCACCTCAGCTGTAGTTATCTGCAGTTCATCCAGAGTGATCATGGGCCTCTTGGCTGCATCTCTGATCAGTCTTCTCCTTGTTTGAGATGAAAGTTTGGAGGGACGGCCGGGTCTTGGTAGATTTGCAGTGGTCTTCCATTTCAATATAATTACTTGCACAGTGCCCCTTGAGATGTTTAAAGCTTGGGAAATCTTTTTGTATCCAAATCCGGCTTTAAACTTCTCCACAACAGTATCTCGGAGAATGCACCTGTTTTTTTCCTTGTTTGGTCGTTAATGATTTGAGAATCATAATGAGACCTTTTTTAGGTCTGCGGCCACATGGTACTTTACCAGTTAGATTAGCTTACTATATACCCCGTTTGGCCTTCACTAGTCCTTAAGACATCACGATCATACCCCCTGCATGTTCCACACCAATACTCAAAATCCACTTCCTTTAGAGATCTTTTGGAGGCGTCTGTGAATAGATGGTTTTCCGATGCCGTCACACACAACCCACAATTCCGCAATTCAAACCCAAAGCGTGGTAAACAAAGCGTAACACATCATTTTTTTAAAACATGCCGACTACATGCGTCATTTGGGGGTGCAGTTACCGTGCAGATTGTGGGGACATTCCGAAGGTTATTACGAGCCAGGGGAGCGACTCTCGATGGAGAAAAGAATCCTTTACTTGGGAGGATCAATCGATAGAACCAACCTCTAGACCAAAACTAGTGATTCAACCCTAACCCCCTCGACAAATGGCACTATAAGGTCTGTTCTGAGCATTTCATAACAGGTAAGAGCTAGCTAAATCTGTGCATGTGTGGTTTATATGCGATTTGACTGTGATACCATGTATACAGTATGTGGGCATCAAGCGATCCCCTCTAAATGAATGAAAGAAGGAGGAGGAGGAGGGGAGAAAGGGCGGTAGACTGACCGTGGGTCAGTGATTTACGGCCTGTGATATCGACTGCTTCGTTCAAAATAAAGTAATGATTGAAAGAAATAATGCATCATATACATCATGACCTTTATTAATTGTAAAACTTAAGTGAAAGTAAGCCATTTCTGGTGAAGTCCACTGGTATCGCCGCGTTTCATATGTATCCAAGTCTCCGATCACTCTCAATTTCTCCAAGGATCTTGCCTCACAGACTACTGTACGTCCAGTGTATCAATTTACTTAACGCGGTCAGCGTAGGCCGAATTCGTGGCTTTAGATGACATGGTGACTAATGATCCTTGACAAATTATCCGTGCAATATCAGCTTGACGCACAACATGGCGTTCCTCCTCTGGACAGAAGGTTTGTCTTCTGCTCACACACGTCTGTACAGTCCACAGTGCCACCCTGTTCCTGAACATCCTGGGCTGCCTGGCGTACTTCACAGCAGATGCTGCTAAACACGGGGTGGACTTCGGCCTGTCCATCCTGTGGTTTGTGCTCTTCAGCCCCGTGTCGTTTGTGTGCTGGTACCGGCCGGTCTACAAAGCCTTCAGGTACTCACACGGAGCATGTTCATACCCTGTCCTGGGACCCTAAGATCAGGCTGATGTTTTGACCCTCACACCTGTGTCTCTTCCTCCAGGTCAGACAGCTCCTTCAGCTTCTTCTTCTTCTTCTTTGTGTTCTTCTTCCAAGTGGTGGTGTACATCATCCAGACGGTGGGCATCCCGGGCTGGGGCAACAGGTCAGTGAGCCAGGACCACACAGATGGAGTCTCTACAGATGGAGTCCAAACCAGCTGGATTCAACCATAAAACAGTCTCCTGTGTGTTTGTGCTTTCTGGTTGGATCCTCAGCTAGAGGAAAAAATGTTTAATTCGTTTTTCTATATTTAGTCAGACCCAGTGGAAGAGACTCCGGTCTCCTTACTCAGTTTTACAGTATGTCATTACTGACTCTTTTCATAAGATTATTCAATTACACAAGACTTTCTCTGTCTCTTTTCATTTGTTAAAGATGTAAAGCCACATATTCAAATGGCTTGTTTAGACTCTGTTTGTTACAATGAATGTAAAACATTTAAAACATAGAAGTAACTGATTGGTCCGTCATGTCCAAACCAACATTTATCTGCCAAAGAACAGCCCCCACCACACTGCTCTGGAAGAGACTGGTTTATCTGTAATGCCTTTTTGTTTCTGGTTTATTCATGTTGTGTGACAGTGTGTGTATTTGTGTTGTGTGACAGTGGGTGGATCGCCGCCATCAGTATGATCTCGCCCAACCTGGCTGTGGCCGTCACCATGATGGTGGTGGCTGGATTCTTCACGGTCAACTCTGTGTTGGGAATCATCCTCCTCAAAATGGTACGCACACGCACACACACACACACAAATACACATGCACGCACACGCACGGACACACACACTCATACATACCCTATGGTCAGTTGGGAGGAGTGGGAGTGATGAAGCAAGAGTTCCACTGAATAAAGACTTTTTACATTGGATACATTCACTGTAAAAAATTTGCAGTGTATTCCTGGTTCTAACAACAATTTACCTGGACAGAACTCACACAATGAGACAGAACGCACACAATCTCACAGAACGCACACAAAGATGGGTTGGTGTGATTGTCTGACGACTCAGAATCATCTTGTCCCGTTCCAAGACCCTCTGTGACCCCGCCTGCTGCAGCGAGAATAGCTCAAAATGTCTTCAAGCAAAACTGCTCCTTTTGTTGACAAAACATAAACTCTTGTTGGTACAGAGACTTTACCGATCCCAGGCCCCGGGGTAAAGGTTAAATCTTCTGGCCCACTATAGTGTGTATCAGTGTAGTGTCTGGATCACTTCAACACTAAACTGTACAATGTGTCAATCTTACTTCAAGCCGCAATAAAATAAATGTATGAACCAAAAAATGTTTGTACCTAATAGTTCTTTAGTACTATGTTGCTTATAAATATAAAGGGGATCATCTGAGATCAAAACCATTTCAAGTAAAATTGATGCCTTTCAAAAAAATGTTATTAAACTTTGGGTACATAATAGTTACGTACAGATCTCATGTTGGAGACTTTGTGAATGGACAAATGAACAGAAGAGTATTTCATGGTTCATGTTTGGAGATAGAACTAGAATCAACATAGATTTTACAATATGCAAAAGATATGACTCAATACTTGCGTTTTGGATGTAACATATCTCGTCCACCTGTCTGAATCTGTGTGTAAGTAGTGCGCCCTCCACTGGACAAACAAGGAACAAAACCACAGTGGGTGTGTGAGCATTCAGCAGTAGCGGCCGCGGACATTTCAGGACTTTTTCGTGTCATTGACCCAAATGTAAAACATTGGTACAGTTTAGTGTGGAGTGAGCCTTACATCAACACACAGACAGTGGCCTTCTGTGGTCAGACCCATTTGATTTTGAACTGAACTTAAAACACATTGATTAAAATAATGTAACACGCTATTTCCCTTAATAAACAGTGATTTTATATTCTCTAATTTGCCACATCATTGAAAGAGGGATTTGTAATCATGTGACTCTGTTTATGTTTACTTTCTTCTAGGGGTGGGCAATAAAACAATAACTATATATATTGCGACAGACACGTGTTCGATATCAATAGAAAACGGGGTCGATAGAATGTTCGATAGTTCAACTTCACTCTGTTAGAAAAAACAGTAAGAAAACACAGGAAGTAAAGCTGAGTCAGAAGCGCAGCATTCTGGGGGATGTAGGCAGAGGCTTCTCGACCTATCACAGCCGGGCAGGAACCGCAAAACATTCTGGAAATGCAAAGCCAAAACCCGCACCATACGTAGCGTCCATGGAGCTATAGATCATTTTTCAATGCCGTGTCAATAGTTATGCACGTCTGTGCGAGGAATAGCAAGTGCGGCGCGTTAGAGGCAGTGGACACAGAGACCCGATGCATGCGGTGAAAGCAAGAGATGAACTTTTTCCTCTGGAAGGCTCTCTGATAGCCGCACGGAGCCGTCACGGCGACACAAGACACTCGAAAACGGCCAAAACAGGAGCTAAACCAGGACTAACTATGGTGGAGACTGCTTGTGAACATATGCCTCCAGCCTCATTCCCCCGTGACTGTAAACAAGGCTGTGTTAGCCACCACCAAATGTAATTAGTTAGGTAAAAAAAAAAACCAATCTATATATATATATATCGTTATCGACAGATATGAATTACTTATATTGTCATATAGTTTTCTGTCATATCGCCCAGCCCTACTCTCTTCTTCAAAGTCTGACCGACAAAGTGAATCTCGGCCAAACGCAGGGAAAGTTAAAGGAGCCTTCTCTGTTTTCCCTTCACCTCCATCCCTCTGTGTTTGTGTGTGTGTGTCGTCCAGGTGCACGCCAAGTACCGGAGAACTGGGGCCAGCTTCACCAAAGCCCAGCAGGAGTTCTCCCAGGGCGTGCTGACCAACCGGACCTTCCAGAGCGCCGCCTCCACCGCCGCCTCCAGCGCCGCTTCCAGCGCAGCTCAGGGGGCCTTCGGGAGGAACTGACCCCAGGAAAGACCATCGACCGCCTATTTCATTTTCACAACACGCTACCAAACAAACTGCTCACATTTATACTTGCTGGAATTCAAGGTTAGACGGTTCTTTTTGAATGTGGTAATGAATCAGTGCTCTCTTCTATACACTCTCTGATCAACTGTTAAAGACACAAGTGAGTTCCAAGTGTGAGGCAAGGTGAAGGCCCCCTCGTCTCCGTCGATGGTCCGTGCCGCTCGTATCCATTCTTCTGCTGCTAATACTCACCTTGGCTCACACTTGGGACTCGCTTTTGTCTCTTAAAAGCTGATCAGAGACCGGCCCCACCGCATTCTGTCTCCACTGATGAACGTGGAAGTCTAAAACGCCCAAACATGTGGTAAACGCGCAGAACTAGTCGCGTACAAACTCTGGCTTTGGTCTAGGGATCCTGAACCGGTCCAATTTGGGAAAGGCAGCAAAAACCAACTTGAATTCTTCTTCTTTTTAACAATATTTTGAAACCCTGTGGCGGGTGATTTTAACCAGAGCACAACACAAATGTTAAAATAAGACACCATGAACTTTTTACATTCAAACATCTATTCACGACCGATTTACTTTAATTAAATTGCGCTTTAAAATAAACGGGTCACAGTTATAATCACTGGAATTCAGGTAGTACTTCTCGATTTGACTTCTCTGCTACTTTTAAAACAGAAAATGGCTTAGACACGGGAAGCCTGGCACCACGGCATCAAGTAATTGTGCCTCGGACTTTCCATCTAAAGCAGTATTTCCCAACCGGAGGGGCGCAAACAAAGAGGGTTCTTCATATGATTCTATATTTACTTTTATTAACTATTAACTAGTTAACTAGTAAATTATTAACTATATTTACTAGTATAATTAACCTTCAAACATGGATAGGTTAAATGAGCCATCATGGTCTGTTATACATCATTCTAAAGCCAATTATCTTCATTCAATAACAAGCTTTTCTTACTTTTTTTGTACAGTTTTGGCTCAGTTAAATGCATTTTTGTATAGCCTTAAATCACAGCAGCAGGTGTGTGGCACTTTACAAAGTTGTCAATTCACCAACAGATCAGAAAATCAACCCTAACCCAAAACACCAGAAATACAATCATAACAAACACACAGGAGCCATCGGTTCGTAGGGAGCGGCAACATTTACGGAGACCACTCTCCGTAAATGTTTATACTATTCATACTCACTGTAGGGACGATTTACTAATTTGCTTCTGAAAATCTAAAACTCAAGTTGGATAAAATCAACAATTTGGTCAAAATATCGAGAGACTTTGGCGAAACGGTCTAGTCTGGTTGTGGATTTTTAGGAATGCCGTTTTCGTCCTTGACTACGGAGGTGAAACGGTTGGGAACCACTGATTCTACAAAAAAGTTGAAAAAAATGATTATGAAAAAAGTTCAGCCCTGTTTCCGGACTCTTTCGGGGCAGGTTCCAGGCGAGCGCCGTGATACAACCCGAGTCACAAACACAAACAGATCCATCGCCTGAATTCAAGTCGTGCATAAATGTCTTTCAACAGAAGTGGTGGCAGGTCACACTACTTTTACTCTAAAGATGTAACTGTAACTAGAATTCTACTGCAGAGAATGCTACTCCACACACAAGGAGGGTAAAAAGTCTTTGAAGTTCGGAATTGCCTGTAAATTTCTTGTTTTTATGGATGTATATTTTAATAATGATAATAATACTTATTTTTGTTGGTTTTACAGAGACTATTTCCCAACCACTTCATGTAAAAGGGGAATATATTTGAAGTTATAATTTTGTCATCACCCTAAAACACTATAAATTCTATATGTAGTTCTCAGGTCTTCACATTTAAAGCTGGGGTACCTAACTTTAAACAAGCAAAAAAATTGATACGGAATATTATCCATGAGTTCTTCGCTCTCAAAACCGTTTCTGGTCTAGTTTTCCACATGTACTTTTAACCTCCGTCACGGTTCTGATTGGTTCCCATAATTTTTCTTTCTGTTCATCTTTAATTACATGGTTAAGAGTTGGGTCGCCCAGCTTTAACAGACACTGAATAGCTTTGAGAATGCCGGGACAGCAGCGACTGATCCTGGGGGCCTTATGCTAGTTTGGACTGTTGCATTTTACTATTTGTATTTTAGACATTTTGAACTGCGTTTAAAAAAAAAAAGATTGACTTTTTGTTTAAATGTTTTCCAAATGCGTCGCTGCACTCCTGAGTCCGTACAGACGCGCCGCTTTTTGTAATTGAAGGAAGACGTTGAGAATGTGGTGCAGAAGCCATAGTTCAGTGTGGCCTTTCCATGAGCAGACGAACACAGTGGGGAATGTAGGATTTTAGTCTTTTAGCTTTAGCCGAGGGACGTCTGATGATGTCACCGAGTCACCCACAGACAGGGGTCACTATGGTCAGGAGCAAGGGTAGAGGTCAGGAGCAAGGGTAAAGGTCAGGAGTAAGGGTAGAGGTCAGGAGTAAGGGTAGAGGTCAGGAGCAAGGGTAAAGGTCAGGAGTAAGGGTAGAGGTCAGGAGTAAGGGTAGAGGTCAGGAGTAAGGGTAGAGGTCAGGAGTAAGGGTAGAGGTCAGGAGTAAGGGTAGAGGTCAGGAGCAAGGGTTGTGAGTGATCCTGGGCTGTCTGTTACTCGGTGTTGTCAGCTCGTGCTTCAGACTTGTGCCTTTTGAACGAATGTTACGATGAAGTTTAGAGATATTTAATGTTGGGTGTTTATAGTGGGCTGTAAATACTGGTCTGTTCAAATGTGGTATTTAAACATGGTTCTGTTTAACGTGTAATAAACATCTTGTTTCTGTAACCGTCTGTCATGATTTTATTTAGCGTTGTTTGTTGGTTCTCTCCCTGTGCTCACACATCCAGCTCACACAGGGGAATCCTCAGTTAAAAAAAGCATGAACATTATTGATCTCACACTGGAGAAATGTACATATGCAGCTTAAGCGGAGGTTCAGGATGGTAGACTACCTACGTTATCACACCAGGCTTGACCACGCCTTACTCAGCCTGTCTTAATCAACTCCCCGCAGCCGTGTCAATCAAGCCAGCGTTTAAGAGCAAAGCAGAGCACAGCTCACCAAACGGACTTCAAGCTGCACCCACCTCCGCCTCAGGATTTCTTCACTCTCACATTCACCTTGCCTTGTTGCCACCACCAGTGTCTAGGCCCCGGGGGATCATGATCTGCACCCAGGCGCAGATCTCTTCAGAGCACGGCCACAGCCGGGGCCTAAGCTCCAAACCAATAAACAAACTCAATCCATAAAATAAACAACTCTTAAACGCATCTCGTCTCTTCCAGTCTCTCCAGGTTGAAGTCACATTTGGCAAAGATAGAACCACGCAGATTGTGCAAAAGACAGAAGTGTGCGACATGTAAAGGTTAAAAATATAGTCTGCAGGATATGATTATGAGCAATAAAGTGACAATAGCAGAGCTGGTTCTTCAGTCATTGGTGACTTAAAGTGACTTATTGTACAGTCTGACAGCGGTGGGGAGGAAGGCCCTGTGGTAGCGCTCCTTGCACTGGGGGTCGCTCCATCATGGTCCTGGTTCTCCCCTGGGTGAAGGGACCTGCACACATCCCCTGAGTGGATCTTCCTGGGAGCAGTGGCTCTACTCAGAGTATGTACAGTATTAATAATGCCTTGGTTTTACATGGTGCTTTTTTGACGCTCTGACGCTTCACATGTCATTATTCATTCTCTCCATACACTGTGGTGACAGAAGCGAGGCAACCAGTTTGTGCCATCGGCCCCTCGACCACCACCAACCATTCACTCTAGGCAATGTGGGTTAAGTGTCTTGCCTAAGGACACAACGGCAGTTTGGCACTTTACAGCTGCACAACTGAGGCATCAGGTGTTCCCAGAGGTTAAGTGTCTTGCCCAAGGACACAACGACAGCTTAGATCAGTGGGAGTCAATGGAGAAAAGGCCAATGCTCTACCAACTGAACCACTGTCGCCTCAATAATGTCGTCAAAACCATCATTCTCAGCACCAGCGATGACGAGTCATGAATACACTCACGGACCACAGTGCTGTGTACAGCCCATAGACTGCATGTGTGCAATATGTATTATATAAATATATATGTATCGACTGTATGTGCATACTTACTATTGTAGATTAATTTCTATGGTGCGGCCGCACATGTGTGTGATAGATGTCTGGATTGATTTGATTAAACCAGTAACAAGGTTGACCTTATCTTACCTTGTGAAGAAACCTGAAGAAATTAGGAACATTTGGCTCTAATTTAGTGGTAAAATATTGAAATTTAACATGGCACATTGGGGGACGATGCTTTTGAAAAGTAGAACACAGTTTGAGGATTTTCTTTAGCAATACAAATGTATAAACTGCATTTAGACAGAAGGGGTGGGGGACGTGAACTACAGCTCCCCTTTTGGTGCCTGTTAGTGTCCAGATCTAATCAATATGACACACACGCACGCATGCACGCACACAGACACACACAAGCTTAAACAGAAGACACTGCTCTTCTCATTACAAAGCATTTTATTATAATACAATATTATAGCTACAGGTAGTATCTAAAAGAAATCTGTACACTGACATTGTTATCAGGCCTGTCACAGCTCACAAGGATCACGACCTGGACTCAGTCTGGACTCGGTCTGGACTCAGTCTGGACTCAGTCTGGACACGGACACACAGCAGCAAACGAACCTTTCATCGTCGATTCATTACAATATGTGGGATTGGCGTTAGAACAGAATATTATCCATTACATTTGAAACAATAAATTAATTTGCAGTGTTTGTGACATTTCCAGCCGCCATCTTACGCTGCTGTCACTTTACTGAACCCTTAATGTTGTTTTATACTTAGTGCATTTATAAATAGTAGTTTTATGAAGATTTTTTTCACCTTTCACTCTTAAAAGTTTGTGACTTCCTGTTTCTTGGCAATAAAAACAACTCTGATTGTGATTCTTAGTATCAGTTGATAATAGTTGGGATGGTCCCAAAAACAACTCGAGGTCCATTTTGATGACCGTGGTCTGGGAAAGTGCTGTATATAAATAAACCGTACTTACAGTTACTGAGTCTGCAAAGGACTTGAAAAACTGCACTATTTGTCATTTGCACAATTGTGTCAACATAAATTATAATTCTTCTTGCTGCCCTGAAATACAGTTCCTTTAAATAAGCCAAATTGGCGTAATAAGTTATTTTCACTTCATGTCTCGCTCATAATTCAAGGTACCGTATTTTTCGGAGTATAAGTCGCAGCAGCCGAAAGTGTTTAATGAAGAAGGAAATGAACATATAGAAGTCGCATTTTTTGGGAGGAAATGGAATTGATCAAATCCAACACAAAGAACAGACATTTCATCTGGAGTCTGTGAGATACAGTTTTGATAAAGAACAGGAGCAATAATGTAGGTCATACAAACAAAACAAAGTTGATTTCTAGAACAGAACAAAAGCTATGGTCCGAAATTGCACAATGGTTTTCAGTCCCGGTGTATGTCTTCATTCTTTGGGATCTTGTTAATAGCTCAGGGGTGTCCAAAATTTTTAGTAAGAGGGCCACTTTAGTTTATCAGACTTTACCAGGGGCCGACAACCTGGATATAAAAAACTGGATTTGAGCTGAATTGACTGTATTCTTGAATCTAAAATGTCCCACAGAAAATGTCACATTTAAATTAATTTGAGTTAGCAGCAGAGGGCCACATATATTGACACAGAGGGCCGTGATTGGTCCACGGGCCTGAGTTTGGACGTGTCTGGCTTAATCGCTCCACTTAATATCCCAGGCTATTATTTGATATTTCATGGTGAACAAAATATATAATGTAATAATTTCACACATAAACCGCTCCAGAGTATAAGCCGCACCCCCGGCCAAACTATGACTAAAAACTGTGACTTATAATCCGAAAAATACGGAACCAGGACAATATTTCTGATAAAAATACTATCGCTGCATTTGTGAGTGCGACAGGCCTCGTTGAAAGTCTTTGGTAACGTCAACACATAAAACACACTGAGTTAATCCAACTACTGTAATACCGTATGCATCAATCATATCTGTCACATTATAGCAAATATAATGTATGTACAATCACAAGAGATTTTCAAATAAAGTACCAAAATACTGCAGGTCACATTCAGGTGAAGGTACATCACATTTATGGAAAAGTGCGTTTTCATTTTCTCACCATTTGATTGTTGGAATTTAAAATATTACCTCAATCTTTCAAGTATCTTTTTCACATGAATGAAGGGTGTTTCTTAAAGCTGGGGTACACAACTTTCTCTTGGTTTCAGAGCCAGGAACCAGTGACATGGATTTTGATTATAGTTTGTGTATGTCTGAAAAGTGAAAAAGAGAGGACCACGCTCATTCAGCCAATCAGCTCTCAGCCCAAAGCGTCAAATAGTGACTCACAGGGATCTTTCAAACACAAAAGATAACATTAGTCCTGTTTCCACCGCAGGAGTTCCTGGTAAAAGGAGGGGGTGGGACTTCTACAGGAGCCGTCCTCTCATTGGCCGTGTCTCCACTGCAGAGTAGGACGCCTCGGTGACGTTGGATGAGTTTTGATCGCTGCGTAATTAATAATTATTTATTTTACGGTCGGACCCGCTCAGGTAGTTGTGGTCTTTGAGTTTTTTTATAGTCCTGCTTCAGTTATTTTTAAACTTTTCTCTGCAGTATTTCTGAGTGTGATGAATCCCCGGTGCTTCGAAGCTGATTTTACTTTTTCATTTCGCCGTGATGCCTCAAACCCCATCTGAATATCCATCCATTTAACGTACATTCTGTTGTTGTTTGCTGTTTCCAGTGGTGTCTGCTAGGCTAATGCTAGGCTAATGCTAGGCTAATGTTGCAGGATTTTAAGAATGCTGTTTGTTTTGGTGTTTTCTGTTGGTGTCAGTGCCTGCTCTAGCTTTAGCCAATCAGCGCCAGGTTAGTGGGTACACTGGGCCCCGTAAAAGTTCCCGTAAATGGCCCTGTGGGGGAGGATCCTACAGTGGGGGAGGATCCTATAGTGGAGACACACACCACACACCGACGGGGCTGGCCCTGGAAAATTACCCCAAATGTACTGCGGTGGAAAACAGAGATTTTCCTTCTGCAGGATTTGTGTTTTTCTAGAAGTGAGGTACCCCAGCTTTAAGTTGATGCAGAATAGGGGTCTCCAAACTTTTTCGATTGGAGAGCTACTTTCCTCAAGCAGAAAATGCAGAGAGCTACTCCATTAGTATTTGTGATAAAATTGTAGTCTATATAATAACGACAGCCAATCCTGGAGAACACATGCATAATATATCACATCACTGCACAGTATCCCTGCTCATGAAGAGAGAAGAGCTCAGATAGATGGATAAAGTAGTATTGACTCAAAAGTGAATGATTCAGGATCATTTGTTACATTTTTGGATCCTTTGGGGAGCTACCTGAAAGGGGATGGCGATCTACACTGCAAAAAGTGATGATTAATAAGTCAGAAACGGCTATAATTTCAGCACATGTTGTCTGCTTTAGAACAAGATTTAACAATAGGACAAAGCAAAAGGATATTGTTTTAAAAAGATACAAGAAATGTCTCTTTTGGAATTAAAAAATAAAGCAATATATCTTGAAATGTCGGTTTTATCCCATTGTTTTAACGCAGTCAGAATTTACTCAAATCAAGACTAAAAACCACTCAATTCAAGCAATTTTTTTTACCCCATATTACATCATTTTTTGCAGTGTCCTGGTAGCTCCCGAACCACAGGTTGGAGACCCCTGATGTAGAAGGACACATGTATAAAATAAATTCACAGTAAGTACATGTTGGGTTCTTTCACATTCATAGCACGAGTCTGTTTGCATAGAGTGAAGTGATCATGACGTCTGTAGAAGGTCCTCGTGCTCAGGGCTGAGTCTGCAGCACGGTCACAGGGGCCGGGGGCGAGGGTTACCTGCGGCCGGGTCACACACAAAAAAAGAATAAAAATAAGGATAAGAACTTTTATTTGTCCCACAGAGGGGAAATTAGGACACTAGTAAGAGCGCGCAGGGAGAGCACACACAAAATATTCTTGGGTTTCATTAAACTGGCCAGTAGGGGGCAAATGAGCAAAAGTGGGACAACCCAGTTTTGCTCCACTTGAAAGCCATGGAATCTCTCAAAAAGATGGCATTTTGACAGCGCTTCTTCTTCTACTATATCCCCGTGTATATACCCAGCAGACTGCACCGGCAGGGTACGCACGTTTGTTATTCATGCCACTGCCCTGACGTCATATGAAACTCAAGAATACAAAATACGGATTAGCTGCGGTGTCTCTGAGCTAGCTGCGAATGCTATCACACACACACATTTATAATCACTACAGGTCAAAGATGAAGTGGCGCTGGTGTGTGTTGGTCAAGTATACAATGAAAATAAGAAAATAATATTGATTTCTTATTTTTTTTAAGGGTGCACTTTTATTGATCCCCGTAGGGCAATTCAATCCTCTGCATTTGGCCCATCCTGATGCCGCTAAGGCTTACGTCAGGAGCAGTGGTCGCCGTAGTAACAGCGCCCGGGAACCCATGTCCAGATGTTGATGCTCGGCTTGGTCAGGACTACCAGAGCTGGAGGATTTAGCCTAGTGTGCAAGTTTTTAGTGGTAGGGGAAACCGGAGTACCTGGAGGAAACCTACACAAGCACGGGGAGAACATGCAAACTCCACTCAGAAAGACCCCGTTCCGACCGGTTAGCGTAATGCTCTGTCCTGCATTACTAAGAGTCAATTAGTAGTTAGTTAAATGTTGACTAAGACCGTGTAGGACTATAATAAGAGCTTAACTCATTGATTGACAGCCGTTTTTGATGATTTCACTGATTCTCAAGACCCACAGAATATTATGTGCTATGACGATGTGAAATATGAAACCAGATTCTGAAACACTGCATTGTCTACTTTAATCAGCAAAAATATGTTTGTTTTTAGCTAGTTTTGTTCTTCCGTAATGCCCAGTTGAAGGGAAGTTTGACAGAAATCACCCGTCTCAGACAAATACGTCAATGGCAGTCAATGAGTTAACACATACCAAATAAGATGCATTTCACACTTATTGGCACTTAATTAGTAAGGGCTAAACTAAAGTGTGACCAAGGGTTCTGTTATATGTATTAGATTTTATGAACAGTTCATTAGAGTCATGGTAACCCACTTTATTTATTAATCATAGTGTTCTGCTTTGTACTTTAATCATAATATCTATATTTGAAAGAGGATCTATATTATTTTTTACTTTTGAATGCGCTGGAAAATGGCTACAAGTCCTAAGTAGCTCTGAAACAGTTGTTGTTTTGTGCTTTACAATTTTTATTTTTATTGCTTTTTTCTACCTGAGATGTTGCTGCAGTACAGTGTTCATGGTTTTACACTGGTCCAGACCAGAGCAGAGAGGATTCCTGGTCTGAACCAAGCAGATCAGCCGAAAATCCACCAGAGGAATGCTAACTTTTTGAAAAATGCTAATGAAGCATTTAGCATTTCACTTTGGACTAGAGCAGAGAAAATGGTCCGAACCAAGCGGCTGCTCCACCTTGTGACCCGTCCTACTCCACCTCTTCTGCTGTGACCAGAAGGGCTGTTGCTGATTATGAACTAATGTAATCTTTTTAGAATTATCAATTTTATTTTTCATTTTTGCTGCTACTGTACACCTGATTTCTCCTACGGGGATCAATAAAGTACAGTATCTATCTATATTTAAAAGAGGATCAATATTTGAATGCCTCGTGTGATTTTAATGTTTTCTTTCTTTGTGTATGAACTGAACTGTCTGGACATATGTTTGTGCACCATCCTGAACAATGAGACTTTCTACGGCGGCAAATAGTTTTTAGTGAAGTATAGACAAGGGCTTTTTTTATGTAGATGTGGCAGAGTTGGGAGGAGCTGAGAGGGGCTAGGAGGAGCTGTGAGGAGCTGGGAGGAGCTGTGGGGAGCTGTGAGGAGCTGTGAGGAGGTGGGCGGAGCTGGTCACCTGTCCTGTAGAGGCAGAGTGGGCTGTGTCAGGAAGGACAGCTGCTGCTCCAGACTGCACACTCTGAAGGCCAGGTAACAGGACGACAGGATGAGGAGGACGATCCTGCACACAGCACATAGCACTTTATCACCAAGCCTGGTTATGTAGGAAGAAAACGGCATATGCTGCTTTCATGAGTGCCACTAGTTTTCAGATTCAGACTTTATTTATCCCACCAGGGGCAGTTTTTTTGAGCAGCACAGGGCAGAGATATCTAGTGCAAATTGTAATATCATCAGAGTTCTTTTTGAACGATTTAAAAGGCGTCTGAATGAAAACCTGTTCTTGTTATGGATGTCCTGACAACAAACAATTCAATTTATTCTTGTATCGCCCCAAATCACAACAGTAGTTATCTCAGAGGACTTAACAAAACCGTTGAAATTATTTTTAATATTAATAATCAATGACTCTTCTGGCCCCAGAAAAGCCATGTTCCAGCTTCTTCCCTCTGGCAGAAGATATCATTCATTGAGATGCAGTAAAGCTAAATAATCTTTCCTTTGTACTGAAACTGTTTTAGTCAGTTGATTTCACAGTGACAATTGTCAACTGTTTTGTTTGTTTTATTTCTGTACTTTTAACCTTGTAACAGCCTAACAGACCCTCCTGCATCAGCAAGGAAAATCTCTAATACCCAGCGGTAAAAAAGTGAGAAACAGAAGAATTCAGGGTATAAAAAGTCTCCAACAAAGGGAGGATCTATAGAAAAACATGGAGAGAACGACGTCACGCTGCTGCACCTCCATCGTTGAGGTTGTGATGGACTTCATGTGAAAATACTATTAATAGAAGTTCATCAAATAATCTAGTTTTAGTGTCTGAATTTTTTTTCAAAAATTCATCATGAGTTTTGACAATAAAACACTTCAATTCCAGAAAGATGACTCCCAGTGTTCACTCACAATCTGCTACTACTGGACACCTGAATCTCTCCAACGGATCAATAATCTACAGTATCTACCAATCAATAATAAAGAATTTCAAAGTTATTACCAAGAATTCATAAGAAATCACCTATAATAAGAGCCAATACCTAATAACAAAACCTCTAAGCTTTTCCTTTCATGTCGATTTTTATCCCCAGCCAGGTGTGTGTGTGTGTGTGTGTGTGTGTGTGTGTGTGTGTGTGTGTGTGTCAGTGAAGAATGGAGGCTGGGTAGTTTAATTACAATAACTTATGGTAAATTAAATTGTCATTTCTGTCTGATAGTGTATGTTTGCGTTTCCATCTACTTTTGTTTCGCTCAATTAGGGTAAGGATATGAAAAACTTTATTCATTCTGAAGGATATTACATTGTTGCCGGCTGCTCTCATTCAAACAGTCACAGGTACATAACAAATAAGTTGCTAAAATATTATAAAAACAGTAAAATTGTTAAAATTGTGCAGGGACTACAGATGTAAACTAGCCCTCCAGCTACAACCGGGTACAAATCTTCTTTTGGCTAATGTTCCTGTAAAAAAAAAAAATTATACCATCTCATATAGAGTAGCCCAGTTTGGGCTATGAATATTTTTATCAGCACACATGCAATACCGTCACTGGAGACAAGGGGGCGACAGCAGCACGTCCTTCACACACACACACACACACACACACACACACACACACACACACACACACACACACACACACACACACACACAGCAGATACGTTTGCTGGACGACCATTACATTTGGGCAGATGCCGACAAAACAAATAGGAGCCTGTGTTTCTATTACAAAAGAAGGTAGTGAGAATTAATAATGAAGCGGATGGTTATAAAAAACTGACGGGATCTTGATGATCTTGAGAATAACATCAGAAGTAATGACCATCAGTGCAGCCTGAGAGGAACTAGCCTAGCCTTAAAACTTGGGTCAATTATCATTTCCCTTAGTAATTAATAATATAAGTGTGAGGGTGTTCAGACCAGGCAAGAGAGGAACAAGTCTATCCAGGAATTAAGAATGAGGATAAGAAAATTACTTAAAGTCAAGTCCTTAAACCACATAATTTATCTTTTTATCCGTCGCAGGGCCCGGTGTCTGAGCAGAAACGCCCAGACTGAGTCCCTCCAACACGCCCTGAGTCTGATGTGTCCAAACCTGAGTGCTCTTTAACAGGTTTCCTTACGGGATAATAAAGTACAACTGAAGCTATACTTTAATATCCCGTGAGGAAACTCTGCATCTGACTCATCTTCCACAAGGGCCTCGATCGGGACCTATATCCAGATGTTGGTCCTCGGGTGGGTCAGGACCAGAGCTGACCAACCCCAGGTCAGTGTTGTACAGTTTTACCTATTGTACATGTTTTTAACGGCAGAGAAAACCGGAGCACACAGAGGAAACCTATGCGGACACAGGGAGAACAAACTCACTCAGTAAGACTCTATTCCGACTGAGATTCAAACCCAGGACGTTCTTGCTGAGGATTGCTAACCACTCAGCCACCGTCCCCTTGATTTGGACATGTCTGATCAAAAGCCTGGACCTGGTCTGTTGTGATTGAAGAAGATTTATAATAAAGTCTGCTTTGTCCAACCCTTTTCCCGACCGTGTATTGTGGTTTGTATATTTATGAACTGTTTATGGTCTTTTGTCTTTTGTAAATAAGTTTTTAAAAAAGATTGCTCCTTGTTATTAAGATACTTTACAAACCCCGAACTGCTGGACTGTGTATGACCCTATAAACTCTGAATATTTTCTGTATGTTTAGGAAAGAGCCACACTTGATTATGAATTCATCTTTTGTATTTCCCTCCAGACAGTGTGTAGTAAACGACACAGAGGCCATAAGAACCGTCGCATACTTCCTCACGTAAACATGGAGCCCATCATTTTGTCTTCTGTGCTTTTCCCCCAAACCCCAGACCACTGCCAGACGAGCTTTGCATCGAGAGCGAACAGAGGAACTGAGAAATATCATTAAAATACACTTTTAGCGGGGACCAACGTGTTTACTTTGAGAATTCAATTTTCTTGTTTTGACTTTGTCTCTCGAATCACATCATTCTTTTTCTTGACGTAATCACTGCTGATCCAAAAACGTGTATTATTTTCAATCCTAGACTACATTTTACCAATTTTAACACCACAGAGACAATATTTAAAATGTCACCCTAAATATTACTTATTTTTGAATGCGCTGAAAACGACAGCAAGTCCCAAGTATCTCTGAAACAGCTGTTGTTTCGTATTTTACAATTGTTATTTTTCTGGCTTTTTTCTGTCAGTGTTCATGGTTTTACACTGGTCCAGACCAGAGCAGAGAGGATTCATGGTCCGAACCAAGCGGATCAGCCAAAAATCCACTGGAGGAAAAATGCTAACAATGCGTTTAGCATTTTATTTTGGACCAGAGCAGAGAAAATGGTCCGAACCAAGCGGCTCCTCCACCTCTGCTGCTGTTGTATTTTAATATTATTGTCAGCTACCCTTAGAATGATCTATTTATTTGTTTTGTTTTTATGGATGGATGTCGATCTACCTACTGTATCTACGCACAGCACTAAGTTAATAGGACAGGTTCTGGACGGCTACAAGTTCTGATAAGGATCAACATATTTTTTACATTTAAGCAGTTTTGTTCTTATTTTAATGTGTTTATGTGTCTGACCAATGTTTTGAGTGCTGTAGAGAGATCAGAAGGAGAAGGCAAAAGTAAAAACTACAAATAAATCGCTTGTCCCTTCATTGGTAAATTACTTGTACTGGTGCTGTTGATTGCTGCATGAGCCGTGAACATCAGGACTTGTTACAGAGTTGATTTCAAAGACCATTCACAGATAACAAAACATTCATATTTTACATTCATATAGATTGTAACTACGTCAGGGAGGCTAACATCAGCCTGTCCAGTCCAGATCTGCTTAAATACTGACCCTGGATCAGCTTTACATGCATCTGTCTGTTCCTTCTGCCTCCCATGAACCTGCAGCGGTGCTTTTATGAGAACAAGGGCCAGTCCAGAGCAGCTGCAGCCTCCTGTGGCGTCAGAGCACATGAGAGGTCAAGGACAGCTCTCACGTCTTGTGATGAATCCTCTTAATTAAGCGAAAAAAGGCTAAAAATATTCTCCTCTGTTTGCCCTGTTTACAGATGAGTGAGTCAGCAGCTGCAGGGGACAAAGTATGTGTGTGCGCGTGTGTGTGTGTGTGTGTGCGTGTGCGTGTGTGTCTATGCGTCATGGATCTATTATAATATCTGGATAGAGTATTACTAGCTTATAGCTGTCCTACCAATGAGCACAGGGGGCGCCCGAGGTACAGCAGACGAAATTCAAGTGGGCTACCCAGAATATTCCCATAGAACTCAATGTAAACTGAAACATCTCGACCTCAGCTGACAGAGAACCTACAGCTTTCATAAAGGTCAGATTTTACAGAACTTTTTTATTGTGGAATCCTTTGGTTTTCTTTAAATCCACACTTTAATGCCACAAACTCTGCTTGTCCAGCTCGTCCACTGCGCAGAACCGGGAGGACCAGACGATGCTCAAATATGGATGAGTTCTGCTAATCTTTCTGCGCCCATGAATGTCCCATGTGCTACTGAGCACAAGCCATGCATTTGAATAGGACGCCATCTTGGATCGCTGGGGCTTGGTGCACATGTGTGTCAGTGTGTATATGTGAGTCAGTGTGTGTGTGCATGTGTATATGTGTATGTGTCCACGTGTGTATGCGAGTCAGTGTGTGTGAGTGTGTGTGGATAGGGAAGTCTGGGAATCTCTGCTCAGACTGCTGTCCCCACGACCCGGCAGCAAATAATAAGTTTAAAAAAGGAACTTAAGAACTGAACATGCAATATTACAAAAACTGATTTGTGAATGAACGTGTGTGTGGGTATGAGAAAGAAAATGAGTGCACGCACATGATGTGTGGGTGGGAGTGTGTGTCATGGTATGTAATTGTGTGTTTTAGTGTGCATGTTGATGTGTGTGTGCTTTTGTGTGTCTCACTCACAGCAGGGTAAAGACCTTGAGCAGCTGGTACTCCATCTGCCCCAACTCCAGTCCAGGCTCCGATAAGAGGCCTCTGTCTGCCTGCAGGGGGCGCTCTGCAACACAACAGCTCGTCAGAACTTAAAGAACACGTATTATGTTCTGGCGTCAAAATTCTATCATCACAAACAAACAAAACCGAACCAACATCCACACTAATATCAGGACCTGGCACGAAACGCCCAAATCCTAACGATATTGAACGGTCTTCTGTCTAATAATTGCTTTGACATTAAATTTCAGAAAATCTTTTGTCAAATGTGGTTCACCATAGTGCCCCTGAAAAAAATCCAAAACATGAAATGCCATAGTTTTAATTGTTCCTATTTTGACCAGTCCTGTGTCATCTAGACCCTTTCAGACCATAATTTTGGGTCATAAATCATCCGTGGGTCATTTAGACACAAGGGCAGAACAAGGGTTAAAAGGGACGTGATTCTGTTCTGTATAATATAATCATCTATGACCTATGGCTCTTGAATCCAGGCTTTGAAATGTTAAGATTGTTGTAGGACAAGCCCTTACCCTGTTCCCACCTCGAACCTTCATCAGTCCCTAACCCGAAACTTAACCAAATGATCTGTTGCTAACCCTAATGTTCCCTGTTAAAGAAACAAAGACCTCATTAAAAACAAATACGTTATGGTTTCAGTCATGTTCTGAATCTATTGCGCTTCTTAAATGGAAAATGCCAGTCTCTAAGTTGAAAGTCGTTACCTGTGGAAACAGGTAGAAATGTAATTGCGCGCTCGCCATTAAAATGGCTGCCTGAGACTCTTAGAGATGGTCACCTGCAGACAAACCATTTTGTCCTACTGTATATTTTAGTAAGTAATTTTTGTTTATATCACAGATCAGAGTCACAAAGTGCTTTTTAATTGTTGCATGGGGTCGCCATTCAGAAGGCGAAGGCCACACGTATTGCCATGTTTTTAGTGGTAGGGGAAACCGGAGCACACGGAGGAAACCGAAGCACGCAGAGGAAACCTTTAGACTGAGTGTGGGGCAAGAGTCACTCAGTTGGTTTTTGGATCTAATGATTGTGGGTTCAATCACCCCACAAGACGTGTGCAGTCCAGTCCAGAGTTTTTTTCATAGAGGCACACAAAAAAATACAATTAGAAAACACAACGCAGCGGCAAAAACACGCTATTTACAGCAAAAAATCAAGAATATAAAATCCATTAAAAACCAATGAGAACGAGTGAGTCTTAAAAACAGGAAGTGAATCAGACAGTCTAACACATCCTGATGTCTGAAGTCCCCCCCGCTGAAAGACCCAGGCCCTGTCATTGCTGATGGAGAGAGGGGCTCGTGCTGTGACAGCTCTGATTGCCAGCCCCCAACACAGAGAAATGTAGTAGGATATGAATCTAAAGGATATGATAGAATGACTGAGTGTATATAAAATATGACTAAATAACTAAATCAGCGTGCGGTGTTCTGGAAGTGTCCTCAGAGCGCTCCAAGGCCACGTTGTTGTGATAATCTGTCTTTAATCTACACGGACCTAAGCTGTTTATAGCAGCTCTGCACGATTCCATCTCCATTTGAGCTTAATGAGATGTTACATAAGAGTGACTGTCCTGCCCAAAAGCAGAGGCTCTGTGTGCTCATACTACCGCCATCTGAGCACAACACCACTGCGTCTGAGGGGTAGAGGCCACAGTATACATCTAAAAGAAGTCTAAAGGTCCCAGCAAACATAAAAAGAGGTCTAAAGGCCATTTGCAGTAAAACCACATTGGAACACTGCAAATCAGATCTCTGTGGTCGCTCTCTGGTCGCTCTCTGGTCTCTCTCTGGTCTCTCTCTGGTCTATTTCTGGTCTATCTCTGGTCTCTCTCTTGTCTCTCTCTTGTCTCTCGTCTCTCTCTCTTCAGTCTCTCTTGTCTCTTTCTAGTCTCTCTCTCTGGTCTCTCTCTGGTCTATCTCTGGTCTCTCTTTCTGGTCTCTCTCTCTGGTCTCTCTCTGATTGATCTAATATGGCTGATCATAAGTGTGGTTCTGTAGAGAGGGCCTTGGACTTCAGCTAAAACACACACACACACAAACACACACACACACACTGAGTTTGTGTCCCCTGTGTACGCACCTTCCAGCGGAGGTTCTGGTTTGAAGGGTACATCTGGAGAGGACAGGCCGCCTGCTGAGGTCCCCAGCAGGTCAGGGAGGGACGAGGACACGGACACAGCGGAAGGCTTCCTCCTCCACTTCAGCACCGGGAACTGTTGCACCGCAGAGAACTCATCTGCAGCCGGGAACTCATCCTGTCCACCAAGATCACAGGACACAATCAATTTATTTGTGTATAGTCCTAAATCACAGCAGCAGTCGTCTCTGAGGACTTTACAAAGTTGTGGATTCATCAACACAGATCAGAGAATCAAACACAGGAAATGCAAAAATGACAAACACATTGGAGCCTTTGGATGTTGACCACTGTCCATAAATGTCCAGGATCATTACTGCCCTTAGACACTCCTTCATCAGAAAGAGTTCAGCTGTTTAGTTTAGTTCAGCTGTCTGTTTTAGTATCATTTATTCTAGAATGTAAAAGGCAAGCCAACATATCTCTTTATCCAAAAATTTAGTTTTGACTTTCCAGGTAAAAAGCAAATGGTGAAGAACTTAGAAAATCAAAATAAATCCAAGGCACTCTTGGTCAGTAGTTTAGAAAAGTTTAAAAAGCCTTTATTTTCTTTATTTTGAAACGCGTTGGAATTTTAATCCACAGCCATGAGAAAATAAAGGCTTTTTAAACTTTTCTAAACTACTGACCACGAGTGCCTTGGATTTTTTTGATTTTACTAAGTTAAACCCCTCTTCCAATTGAGCACCTGGTCTTTTTAAATAATTTTACACACTTGTACCATGCAGCACTCCTTACCCTTTGCTTTTTGAGAATATAATCTCTTTAGTCTAGGTTCCTGATGATAGTTTCAATCGAACTAGATACTATTGATGTTCCTTTGAATTCTAACAGTTTTAACAACAAAACAAACCACAAAAACACAACACATTACTTAATGAATTTTACCAGATTCAGAATAATCAACATTGCTATTCGCCCTCCGCTCACGCTTAGAGCTGGGAGGGGGCACAGAGGAGCAGGACCTTCGAGGAAGACACAATGGCACATCTAAAGTGACCTCCTCCTCTTCCTCCTCTTCCTCCTCTGAACTACATGTGAAATATGTGAGAGAAGCAGACTGACCAGAGACAGGGTGGGCTCCTCCATCAGCTGCTTCAGGCTCAGACTCTTCCCATTCACCTGCACACAAACCCAGAAACAATACAGACTTAAGCAAAGAACATTATTTACTTATTTGAACAGAACAGACACAGACTTTACATATAGCTAAACCTTCTGAATGAGTATGAGTACATTTTGTGTTTTAATGTATGCATGCGATGACGGTTTGAGTGCTGTGGCAAAGCTACGAGACGCCTTTGAAAGCGTCACGAGACTCGAGCTTCTTTGCTTGGAGCACGGACTCTTGGCCAAAACTGGTCAGACAGGAGTGCGGTGTGTAAACAGTGTGTGTGGAGGTGTGTGAGACCTGCAGGTGGGTGCAGATCCTCCTCAGAACGTCGTACACACTGTCTCTGGAGAGCAGCGACACAAACACGCACTGCAACACAACAAAGCAACACATCACTCAATGAATTTTACCAGATTCAGAATAATCATCGTGAACAAACAGACTTAAGGGTTAGATAGACTTTATTGATCCACAAGGGAATTTGCGTTGTCACAGTAGCTCGCATAGTATTTTACATTAAATTAAGTGGATGTGCTGGATTGTCCATGATGGAGAGCAGTTTTTCCAGTGTCCCTCAGTCTCTCTGTTGTAAATGTCTCCAGCTGACAGCCAATAAATAACCTGCCCAGCTTCACAAATCAACTTGTCAATCCAGGAGAGGTCCCTGGATGGCTGTTTCGCATCTTCCATCAGGGACAATGGAAGATGCCATTTGACACAGACTTTATTATCCTTTACTTTCTCTGTCATCATTATAACTTCAGCTGTAGTCTGTTCATTGCTATTCACCCGCTGTCCCAACTGGTCTGCACCGCACAGCCTCAGATCTACAGCCTGTCTGTTAGTAATAAGTATGAGATTATTCAAAAGAAAAAACCCAGATTTTTTTTGGCTGTCTGATCATCTCTCTCTCTGGTCTTATCTTGCTGGTCTCTATCTCTTGTATCTCTCTCTAATCTCGCTCAGGTCTCTCTCTCTCCCTCTAATCTTTCTCTCTGATCTCTCTCTGGACTCCCTCTCTCTTTGGCCTCTCTCTGTCTCTCCGATCTCTCTCTTTCTGGTCTTTGTCTCTGGCCTCTCACTCTGGTTTCTCTATCAGGTCTCTCTCTGGCCTCTCTCACTGGTTTCTCTCTCTCTGGTTTCTCTCTCTTTGGCCTCTCCCTCTGGTTTCTCTCACTCTGGGCTCTTTCTCTGGTCTCTCTTGCTCTCTTAAATGTTTTGTTTGGTCACTTTTGTGTAGAATGCCTGGGCGCTGAGACAGAGGACACTGTGTCCAGAGCAGAAATTATAGTTGTTGCTTGGACCATTCTCCATTTTACAAGTGTCCCATTAGTGTCAGGAGCAAAGAAAATGGCTCGAACCCATCGGCTGCTCCATCTCTGCTGTTGTGAAAAAAGTGCTGTTGCATTTTTAATACCATTGTTAGCCCTTTTTTAGAAGAACCTATTTATTTGTTTATTTTGTATGGATGGATGTGTTTGTGCTACTTCTGGACACCTGGATTTCTCCTACGAGGATCAATAAAGTATCTATACTGTATATCACTCTATCAAAGAACAGGATCTGAAATTTGAAGTCTTCTGCTCCAAGTGCTCCTGTGTGGATGTTTGTAAAAACATTTGGGTCAAGTGTGCTCAGTGTGTGAGCTGGTTATAGCCGTCGGCCACAGTGGTCACACTTATAACTCTTACAGTTGGGGTTGAGCCATGACTTTCAAACACTTTAATCGTCCCGCTGAATAATGGAATGTGAATATTTACTATTGCGCTTCGTTAGTCTCAACATAGAGTCTTGTAAAACCAAAACGCTGTGATCAAATCCTTTATTCCTCGTGCTGCTAACATGTACAGATATAAACATAAAACTATATATGTCTTCCACTAGAACATTATACTTGAGTCTGTATCAGGCTAAAGCTAGAGAGATTTTATACTTGCTTCTTTATCATGCTAAAGCTAGAGATTGTGTTTCTGTTCTGTAACTGGTGATGCAACACTGAAATTTCCCCACTGTGCGACGACCATAAAGGATCTCTTCGTCTTAATCAAAGCTCACCTTCTGCCCGCTGTCCGTGGTGATGGCCAGTCCATTGGGCACCAGGCCTGCGGTCTTGTGCTTCTTCACCAGCCTCACAGACACCACAGGGATGGCCACCTGCCGTGTCGTGGAGAACAAAGGATTTTTAAAAAATGGGATAAGATGCAACTTTTCACACTTTCTGTCTCTGCTTTTGTTTTGTTCACACGCTCAGTTGTTTTTAGCAGGATCTGTGCGAGTATGAGAGAACAAATGAAGCCCCCCCCTCCCGGCTTCTCTGACCACTGACTTTGTCTCCATTTCTACTAACTCGACCTGACAGAAGAAAACGTTTGTGGCTTATGGGCATCGCAGGGATTAGTTCAGAGTACTACCGCGGCCTCAGTCCTGCCTCTCAGGGCGGTGTACTCTGCCACTGTCTTTTACAATGTAGGCATTGTACTTATATCTAATTAAAGATAAATCTTTATTCGTCAGTGGGGAAATGCCAATACCATCGTTACGGCAGAATGAAGGTTGAAAATAAGAGCACACATCAAACAGGATCCATTATTTAAGATAATAAAACTCTGGAGTCACTTGTGGAGTATTCACTGTAGTAGTGAGAAGGAGGTATTTACACACGGTTGGTTTTGTACTTCAGCAGTACAGAATATGACCAGGATAAACAATAGTAACATCAGCAGCAGGTAAAGAAGCTAGTGAATTATCAGAGCTGTCAGATGAATCAAATACGTAATAATGTAGTAGTAATGAAGCCTGCGCAGACTGAGATGAGATATACTTTATTGATCTGACAATGGAGAATATCAAGTTGGATGAATAAATGAGGAGTGCAGAAGTATGTTACGCAGCCAGCCTTGATATTTTTTCATTAAACTTGAATTTCTCCATAGTGAGATCAATAAAGATTCAATCTCCCTGCTGCAGCCCATCAAAGCCTTCACCCTCAGCCACGCAGTGCTGCCAACCTACGTCACTTAAGCAGCTGGTTAAAAGCGGAAACTTCCACTTGCACCGAGAGCCAAAGCAATTTCCTAGTTTGTGACTTCCTGTTACTCACATGGCAATAAAAGGATTCTGATTCTGACTCCCAACATCTAACTCCTTTTCCCGAGCCTCGCAAGCAGTTGTTCTGTAGGAGTCACACCTCGCAACCACCACCTCCTGCCGCATAGGGCCAAACAAACTAATGAACTCCTAACAATAGCCGCTAAAGAGATTAAACAACTCTTCCTGAGGCTGCACCCCCGCAAAGCTCCTGGCCCGGACCACGTGTCTCCGGCCACTCTGAGACACTGCGCCAGTGAGCTTACTCCTGTGTTCACGGACATTTTCAACTCCTCTCTGCAGTCCTGCCATGTCCCGGCCTGCTTCAAATCCTCCATCATTGTCCCCGTCCCGAAGAAGCCCAGGATCACAGGACTCAATGACTACAGACCTGTAGCACTTACGTCTGTCGTCATGAAGTCATTTGAACGCCTGGTTCTCTCCCATCTCAAGTCCCTCACCTCCCCCCTCCTGGACCCCCTGCAGTTCGCCTACAGAGCCAACAGATCTGTAGACGACGCCATTAACCTGGCCCTCCACCACATCCTACAGCACCTGGACTCCCCGGGGACCTACGCCAGGGTCCTGTTCGTGGACTTCAGCTCTGCCTTCAACACAATCCTGCCATCCCTGCTCCAGGACAAGCTCTCCCAGCTCAACGTGCCCGATTCCACCTGCAGGTGGATCACTGACTTCCTGACGGACAGGAAGCAGCGAGTGCGTCTGGGGAAGAATGTCTCGGACTCTCGGATTATAAATACAGGAGCCCCACAGGGCTGTGTTCTTTCTCCCCTGCTCTTCTCCCTGTACACCAACCACTGCACCTCCAGCCACGACTCCGTGAAGCTGATCAAGTTCGCGGACGACACCACCCTCATTGGACTCATCTCCAACAACGATGAGTCCGCCTACAGGAGGGAGGTGGACCGGCTGGTGTCCTGGTGCAGTGGTAACAACCTGGAGCTGAACGCCCAGAAGACAGTGGAGATGATTGTGGACTTCAGGAAGAGCACTGTCCCCCCGCCCCCACCCTCCGTGATGGACTCCCCCATCACCTCTGTGGAGTCCTTCCGTTTCCTGGGCACCACCATCACCCAGGACCTCAAGTGGGAGCCGATCATCAGCTCCCTCATCAAGAAGGCCCAGCAGAGGATGTACTTCCTGCGGCAGCTCAGGAAAGCCAAGCTGCCTGCACAGATGTTGGTGCAGTTCTACACGGCCATCATCGAGTCCATCCTCACCTCCTCCATCACCGTGTGGTTCGCTGGAGCCACAGTCAGGGACAAACTACAGCGCATTGTGTGCTCTGCAGAGGAAGTGATCGGCCGCAGCCTTCCATCGCTGCAGGACCTGTACGTCGCCCGAGCTCGAGGCCGGGCTGGTCGTATCACAGCCGACCCCTCTCACCCTGCACATGGACTATTCCAACCACTCCCCTCAGGCAGGAGGCTGCGGTCCATCAGGACTAGAACCTCCCGCTACAAGAACAGTTTCTTCCCCTCTGCTGTTGGACTCTTGAACACTTCTTAACCTGTCCCCCCGCCCTTTATAAAGTCACTTTACTGCCCATCATACGTCACTTTACTTCACTGTACTGCTGTCACCTTACATTGTGTGCACCATGTGCACTTGTATATTGTAAATAGTAACTGTAACTCTATTTTAAATTTAAATTTATTCTTTAGAAGTGTTTTTTATTCTTATTTTTATTATCTCTTTTTGACTGTTGCACTGAGCCAAAGCAATTTCCAAGTCTGTGACCTCCCGTTACTTACGTTGGCAATAAAAATGATTCTGATTCTGATTCTGATTCTGAATAAACAGGTTATTTTTAGAAAGTAACCACCGTGAAGAATAAAGGGCCACTGTATATCGAGCCTTTATTTCTTACAGATTCAAAAACCCCAAATACAACCTCTGAACTGTAAGCCCGAATCATCCACACAAGTGGAAAACCAACTTTTGAACAATATTTCAATTGTCAGAGTTTCACCTGCATGTCTTCAATGCAGTGCTATGCTTTTTTCTTCTATATTCTATAATTTTATTATAGAATACTATATTCTATAATTACATCCTGTTTGATGTGTGCAACGTGAGTCTTTTATTTCCTTCATTTCTGATGTAATGTGCGCAGCGATGAAATCAACATTTCCCCACTGTGAGACGAATAAACTAAATAAGACTATGGAGGTTCCTCTGGTCCTGGGCACAGCCCGTCAGAGGGAGATGTCTTGTATTTCAGCAGAATGTGAGGAATGCTCTAAGAATAAGCTTCTCATTGTCACTCAGACTCAGGAGAGCAAAATACAAGCTCCACTATACAGCACTGTCCTGGACCAAATACTAATATGGAAAAGTACCAATACTTGACTGAGTAAAGCAGCAGGAAATACTGTACAGTAATTGTCAAACTTTTAGGCGTGACTTCTAATTGTACAGCCATTTTATACGTAGAGGTGGGAATTGGCAAAATTGTGACAAAGCGATAGTATTGCAATACTTGGGCCACAATTCAATATTTTTGTGATTCTTAACATATTTTGATACACATTTCATGTTGAGATTCAATTCAGCGATTTATTGCGATCAAAATAAGATTCAAATATCACATTTCTTATAATCTGCACATTAACTTTATCCTTGAACATTCAGGACACAGGACCTTTGTATAGGAAAGCACCGCAACAAGCGCCACCTTGTAAACCAGCCGTGAAAGACCAGAGTAAACTCTGAGAAAACAGATAATTATCACATTAAATATTAGATGAGCTGGAGGAAGTGTGTGTGGATAGGGAAGTCTGGGCGTCTCTGCTTAGACTGCTGCCCCCACGACCCGGCAACGGATGTAGCGGAAGAAAATGGATGGATGGAATGACGCAATACTTTGCTCTACTGTATCGATTTAATCACAAGCGCAAAATATTGCAACTGAACAAATAATTTACTAATACAGTGTCTCCCAAAGTGGGGTCCGCGGCCCCCTGGTGGGCCGCGAGGGTACTGCAGGGGGGCCGCGGGAGGTCATAAGAAAAATAAAAAAATAATAGAATTATTTAATGTTAAATTTATAATGTTTTGTTTGTAATATTACAATATTTGTGTTCATTATTTGACTTGAATAATCCACTGTAATCATTTTTGTATTATAGTGTTTGTAGCAGAGGCTATTTCCCCAAAATAAAATAACCAGAAGAGCCTATTCTTAATGTTGTCTTCTTGGTTATTATTTTGAGGGGCCACGCAGACCCGTCAGATTTTTAAGGGGGCCTCGGTGTTACTGAGTTTGGGAATGGCTGTACTAATACATATGGAGACGGTAAATGGCCCTCTCAGCCGAGCCTGCTTTACCTTGATGTCTTTGCCGAAGAGGTTGGCATAGAAGCACAGCCAGTGTCTGGAGATGTAGAGGCGTCCCTGTAGGAGGATGTCTCTGAGCAGAGCACACGAGTACACTACGGGCGACAACACACACCTCTTTAGTCTTTCTGCAGGGAGTGAATGAAAGTAAATGAACGTAAAACCATTTATTTGGATGAAGGAGGATTTAAAAATATTGTGTAATTTGTACCATAACCATACTTTATATTTAGGGTCGCACTGTGATTTAACAATTTAACTGACCAACATACATACAAGTTTATATGTATTAAAAGTAAGTTTATGTTTAGAGTGACTTTATTAAAAAACCTCAAGACCGATGTTGTGATTGGTCTTTAGTCAAAGTGTGAGGAACATGAGCAAAATCAGAATCCAAACTCATGACCCGGGACTTTTATGAACATTTACAGACATTGGTCACTTTTTCCCATTGGTTATTTTATTTTATTTGCAGGAGAGTCTAAGGACAGCGATGATTCAGGACATTTAAGAACATTTAAGAACATTTACAGACATAATCCCACTTCCTATGAACATATGGCTCCTTTGTGTTTAGGATTACATTTTATGATTGGATTCGCTGATCTGTTGTTGGTGAATTGACAACTTAGTGAAGTCCTCCTAGAAGGCCGCTGTTGTGATTTAGCTCTAAAACACATTGAATTGAATTTGTCCAGTGTCAGAGTGCGGACAGAGGATGTTTTTGATAGATAAGGTGAGAATGAAGACAGCTTATTGAATGAGACGCCGGACTCGTTCAATTTTCAATTCAATTTATTTTTGTATAGCCCTATTTCACAACAGTAAAAAAACACATAAAGGGGCAGATGACCAATGTCCATACTTTTTAATAAATGTCCTTGAACGTCCTGGATCGACAAATCAAACTTGGCCTGAGCTTGTCACCCAAGATCTTCAGAATTATTAGGAGGACAATAGGGATGTACCGATCCGATATTCAGTATCAGTATTGGGGGCCGGTTTGGGTATTTTGTAAGGATCGGATGTTATCGGATTTGTTAAATATCGGGGAGTTTACATTTACAGAGTTCACACACTGGTTAAGAACTGGCTTTTTGTGGTCATTCAGTTATGTACCAGCTCTTTTCTTTTTGTTATACTGAATGTTGAGGGCCGCTTTTTGATAATTGTTCCTCTTTGATATTTCTTTTATTTTAAGTTTATTTTAAAGGTGAAATATTCAATACTGATGTGATTCTTACCTATGACCTAACTCAGTAGGTCTGTTAAGCAAAAGCCAAACAATATTTTTGATCCTGTTATAATAAAAAAAAAAAAAACATTTTAAAGTAATACTGGTTGCAAAAATATTGGATCGGTATCAGCAAAACAATGTTTAAGAATATCGGAATCGGATCGGATTACAAAAAATCTGGATCGGTACTTCCCTAGAGATGTTTTGGTACTTTTAGTTTTGACTGGGCTGTTTGAGGGGCTGTTTGAGGGCTGTTTGAGGGCTGTTTGAGGGCTGTTTGAGGGCTGTATGAGGGCTGTTTGAGGGCTGTTTGAGGGCTGTTTGAGGGCTGTTTGAGGGCTGTTTGACGGGCTGTTTGACGGGCTGTTTGACGGGTTGTTTGAGGGGCTGTTTGACGGGCTGTTTGACGGGCTGTTTGAGGGGCTGTTTGAGGGGCTGTTTGAGGGGCTATACATACATAAATGGACTAGACTTTGACAATATATTCTTAGATGAAGAAGTGAAATGTCTTTTTGTTCCTCATGCGTGTGTCGTACCTTTCATGAGGATCTCGTCCTGGGGCACGCAGGGGAACAGTTTGTGGTACTGGGAGTTGTACTTGCTGACAGTCTGCGCAGAGGGACAGGGCAGAGTCATGAGCAGCTCCTTGGCCCCCCCGCTGGCTCCGGCCCCCGTGGCTGCAGACACCAGAGAGCTGTGCACCAGGCTCAGCACGTTGGCCCCGTACATGCACACACACTCACGCACGTCCAAGGCCTGGAGGAGGCTGCTGCAAGACACACACTGAGCCCGAGCCCAGTCAGAGCGGACGCCACCTGCTCTCCGGCTCAAACAGTACTACTCCACTACTACGACTACTACTACTACTACTACACTAACGCTACTACAACCACAGACATACACGAGTACGTTTACAAAGCACTAGTGAAAACCGGTTCACTCACCTCGTCCAATGAAATTAGATCAAGCAAAGCGTATGTGCTGGTTTGGGTGTGGAAAAAACAGACAAGGCCAGCAGGTGCATTTAAGAGCACAAGGAAAAGCCATGCGCATATTAGAATTGTATGTAATTGACCGCATGCATGATCCCTTTGCAGTTATTTTCATGATTTTGTTTGCTATGTGAAGCCAAATCTAAACTTCTACATACACAAGATGCTCTGTGATTAGAATTTTCCAACATTGTACTGTACATAGTATACATATGATAAATAAAATTGCAGATATAACATTTGAATAAATAGCTAAAGGTCAGAGACGTCTTAGAAACATCTTGGCTAATATTCTCCTCGACAAAGATTCATTGGAGATCTCTTGTAAAAGATCTAAAATTATCATGCAGTAGTTAAACGCAGCAGCTGTGTTTACTTTCTCCTCAAGAGAGCTTGTTGCAGCTGATATGAAGCCGCTTATTGTTGGGTCTGCAGTCCGTTTGTTCAAGTGTGTACTGCTTAAGAAATTCTGGATGGGTGGACAGACTCATAGTCCAGGGGGAATCTGGAAAGTATGATCCCGAATCCCAGGCTCCCTTTGAAACTCCCCACTGCTCAATCAGTCTAGGACCAGCGTGGTAAGACCGAATCCTTATGCTTTGTAAACGTACTCACTGGGCCCTGTTAGACCACCTGCTGTATGACTTAAGGAGCACTACCACCAACCACCAACCAACTTTATTTGTATGGCGCCTTTCCAACACAAGGCCACTCAAAGCGCCTCACAACCCACATAATATCACACAAATCAGAGACATCAATAAATACATTAAAAACAGAATAAAATCACAAGTAATGAAAAAAAAAAAAAAAAAAAAAAAAACTTAAAATATTAAAAGCACACACGGGATTAAAATAATAAATAACCACAATGCATTAAAAAAAAAGAGTATGTATCAATAAAATCCTTCAGCCGTATGCACAGCTAAAAAGAACAGTTTTTAGCCCTGATTTAAAAATTGCCAGAGTAGATGCTAGCCTCACATCTTCAGGAAGATTGTTCCAGATTTTAGCTCCATAAATCTCAAACGCTGCCTCCCCATGTTTAGTTCTGACTCTTGGAACCAGTAAGAGGCTACCTCCTGTGCTCCTCAGAGTCCGGGCCGGTTCATATGGGACTAACAAGTCGCTTAAGTACCCTGGTGCGAGGCCATGGAGAGACTTGTACACAAGCAGTGCTGCTTTGAAGTCTATTCTCTGAGCCACAGGAAGCCAGTGCAGAGACCTGAGAACTGGACTAATGTGGTCATATTTCCTGGTCCTGGTCAGGACTCGAGCTGCAGCATTTTGGACATACTGCAGTTGTTTTACAGCCTGTTTGGAGAGACCTGTGAGCAGGCCATTGCAGTAGTCTAACCTACTGGAGACAAATGCATGGATGAGAATCTCCAGATCTGATTTAGACACTATGTTTCTAATTTTGGCAATGTTTTTCAGATGGTAAAATGCTGCTGATGTTACTGATTTGATATGACTGTTAAAATTTAAGTCTGAGTCCATTATAACTCCTAGGTTTCTGACCTTGCCTACAGGTTCCAGGGAGAGAGACTGGAGGTGACGAATAACGCTCTCTCTTTGTTTCTGAGGACCAAAGACAATCAATTCTGTTTTGTCTGCGTTTAGCTGAAGGAAGTTATTTTGCATCCAATCACTAATCTGTTGAGTACAGTGAAGGAGTGATTCCACTGGTCCATGTTCTCCTGCAGTAAGTGAGACATAAATTTGAGTGTCATCAGCGTAATTGTGGTAGGATACATTGTTGGAGCGTATTAACTGACCTAACGGCAGCATGTAAATATTGAACAGAAGAGGCCCCAGAATTGATCCCTGTGGCACTCCGCAGGTCAGAGCCATATGATCTGAGACACAGTTTCCTATCTGAACCAAGTATTTCCTGTCTTCTAGGTAAGACCTAAACCAACTTAGGGCAGTCCCAGTGACACCCACCCAGTGCTCTAGTCTCTGCATGAGGATCTCGTGGTCGACTGTGTCAAACGCAGCACTCAGATCCAACATTACTAAAACTGTGACTTTTCCTGTGTCGGTGTTAAGTCGGATGTCATTTGTAACCTTCACTAGTGCAGTCTCAGTGCTGTGATTGGCTCTAAAGCCGGACTGGAGCGCATCAAAGGAACTATTAGTTACTAAGAATTCTGTAAGTTGTTGGTAAGCAACTTTTTCCAGAATTTTTCCCATAAACGGCAGATTTGAAATAGGGCGATAATTCTTAAGAACTGTGGCATCTAGACTCCTCTTTTTTAGGAGGGGTCTGATGACTGCCGTTTTCAGGGCCATTGGAAATGTTCCAGATGAGAGAGACATGTTCACTATTTGTGTGAGCAAAGGTAAAAGACTGCTCAAAACAGACTTAAAAAATTTAGTGGGTAGTACATCCAGGCTACATGTGGAGGAACTAAGGCTAGAGACAACATCTTGGACAGTTTCATTATCTGTTGGTGCAAAGTGCGATAGCTCAAACAGCCTCACCGGCTGTTGTAATGTTATTTCTGCCTTGGAGGTGATGGCGTTTTTGATGCTCTGAACCTTGTCATTGAAAAATTGTGCAAACTCATTACATTTAGATTCTGAAGCAAATTCGAATGGCAGCTGAACAGGGGGGTTTGTTAATCCGTTAACTGTTGAAAACATAAGTCGTAGATTATTATTGCAGCCATCAATGGTTTTAGAAAAATAAATTTCTCTTGTTCTACGTAGCACCCTGTTAAACTTGCACAACTCATTTTTGAAGATATCATGATCAACCTGGAGATTGGATTTTCGCCACTTCCGCTCGGCCCTACGGCACTCTCTCTTCTGTACCATGACTGAGTCCATTTTAGTCCAGGGGGCCTTTGGCTTATTTGTAATCATTTTAACCTTCACAGGAGCGATGATGTCCAGAACATTTATAACATTGGCGGTGACAGAGTTAAACAATTCGTCAACAGTAGAACACAATGTGTTCTCAAAGTTTATCATTCCCATGAATAGTTCGGTTGTGTTTTCATTTATGTGTCTGTGTCTGACAATTGCAGATTCAGATATATATGGTTGTTTACTATCAAAACACATGTCAAAAAATACACAGAAGTGATCTGACAGAGCCACGTCAACCACATTTACATTTAAAATATTAACCCCCTTTGTAACCAGCAGGTCTAGAGTGTGCCCTTTGCTGTGGGTGGGGCCACTCACGTGCTGAGTGAGACCAAATGTTTCAAGTACAGAACTCAGCTCTTTTGCATTTTTGTCATTGCCATTATCCACATGAATATTAAAATCACCTGTAATCACTAAACTATCAAAATCGGTGCAAACAACTGAAAGCAACTCAGTGAAATTATCAAAGAAATTGTGACAAGACTGCGGTGGCTTGTACAGGACAATGATAAGAATAGAAGGAGATTGTTTTTGTTCTATTTTAAAAGAAATATACTCAAATGATAGAAAATTTCCAAGGAGAATTCTATGAGAGATAATACGATCTCTAAATAATGCAGCAATGCCTCCCCCCCTTTTATTTTCTCGTATTTCAGATTCAAATTTGAATTTTGGTGGCGTTGCTTCTATTTAAACCGCATTACCTGTACTCTGGTCAAGCCAAGTTTCAGTCAGAAACATAAAATCAAGATCATAAGAACGGATAAAATTATTAATTAAAAATGATTTGTTGCACAGTGATCTGACATTAAGCATAGCAATTTTAAAATTAATATCAGTAACAGTGGGTTTAGTTAATTGATTTTTACAAGGAGCAGGAATTAGATTTGAATGTCTAACTGCTGTCCTTCTGTTATGATTTTGTTTTCCATTCAAATAAAAACATTTTTTGAAACTGATGCGAGGAACACACACAGTTTCTATTTGTCTAACATGTAAACTCTTTTGCTGTGTAAGTCCCGGATTCAGGACGGCATTGCTTCGTTGTTTAGAGCAGGAGGCAGCACGGTTCAGAGGCGAGACTGTTATTTCACTGCCAGACGGAAAGGGGTCAGTGTTTGCACCACAGTACTCACCCGGTGCTGGTGAGCAGGAGAAGAAGGAGGAGGGTGGTGGTGGTGGGGGCTCCGATGTAAACAGTCACGCCCCCCTCGGGGAACACTGAATAACGTGGCGTAAGTAATCCGTCAACAAGCTGGTGCCATATCTATTTGGGTGCAGACCGTCTGGACGATAAGCCACGTGACACTTCCAGAAAAGGCCAAAGTTATTCACAAAAATAAAGTTAAACGAGCTACATGCAGACTGGAGCCACATGTTCAACGCCACTACGCGACTGTAGAGGCAGTCCCCCCGTTTTACAGTCGGGACTGGACCAGAAATAAAAACACACAACCCGGAGGACTGGAGGAGGCGGAATAGATCCATAAAATGCTTCTTTGTGACCTCGGACTGCTGCAGCTTCATATCGTTGATCCCCACATGCACGATTACCTTTAAAATGGTATCAGGCAGGGACTGAAGCAGAGGAGGGAGACGGATGAGCAGGTCTGGGACAGTAGCTCCGGTAATGCAGTGAGTGACCGCGTTAAAAAAGCGGACGTGCCTCACGATGGAATCTCCAACAATCAAAGTAGTCGGGGCGAAGAGTGGACGTAGCCGCGGAGAGGGCGCTCGGTGTCCATGGCCAGAACCAGCGGGCTCATCCAGGGATGAGTCCGAACCAGGGCGCTGCTGAACACATGGAGGGGAGCGGGGGTGTTGATTCTCAGCTCCGGGCAACCCACGCTGTGTGCTCGGGGACGCTGGAGCGGCGTGAGGAGCAGGCTCGGGTCGCTGCTGCTGACCCGGTGGAGGTAAGCGGTGGTGATGCACTGGGGTCAGAGAAGGGGAATGACCACTCTTTCGTCTGAGGACGGCTTCCTTTAGGAGCGTTTTTCTCGCAGTGGACTTAGATCCACGAACGGCAGAGTACGCTGCAGAGTCCAGAGGTTCTGCTGAGGGGGCTGGGATGTCAGCGGAGAGGGCTGCATAGCGGTTTGACAGGCTTAGGACATGGGCCACGGCGCTGGATGGCTCCTCGCAGTTCGCGGGTTCCTCATTCGGAACCGGGCGCTTAGGTGTAGAACAGGAGGGTCCAGAGCTGACAGACCTCTCCCACACGACAGTGTCACAGTATGCAGCGCTCAGTGACATAAGTCGTGAGTGCTGCCCGCCAGCGACATCAAAGAGTTTGGACACGAGTGACTGTTTATCCTGCAGCTCTGCAGTGAGGCGAAGGACTTCTTTACGGAGGTCTGCAATAGTGGCACGGTCCCTCTCACGAAACTCCAATGTGAGGCGACTAATGTCGTTTATAGGGTTTGTGGTTATTGCAGTGTCGCGTTCCATGTCTGTGTAGGTTTAATAAAAGCTCATGACGTGGTGCCCTCGTGGTAGCCTCCGAGCTAGCACGTTTTCAGCAACACATCTTCATTGTCTCAGTTTGCTCTGGGCTCCAATTCACAATTCTCAAGAGCTTGTGAAGAAGTTTCAATAAAAAATACATTAAACTGTAACTTTAAAAAGAATTAAAAGCAGTAAAAATCCATTAAAACGAGTTAGTCCAGAGAGAGACACTGAGCAGACAGTGGACATGCTGCCATCTTGGTTACACTAGCATAACACACACTCACCGATCGCACGGAGCAGGAGCAGCTACACTTAAGCTAACACTCAAGTAATAATGCTGATGATCAATAGTGAAAGGTTATCTACTTTACTACTCTAGTATGACCAAAACAATCAACGAGAGTCCACATGAATGCTCCAATACCACTATGACATTCTGCCTTTTTACCTCCTGCCGGCTTCATATAGACAATTATCTATATTCAAAGATTGGAGAAGCCAAGTTGTCTATGACTTTAAATAATGGCTCATATACTGTGAGTGCAACTTTATGGTCCACCAAATGTCCCTTTGCTCACATTTCAACCAACAACCAGTTTTTCCAACTTTTAGTGCACCACAAATCTGCTTAGAATAATTCAACTCAGTAATTTGCCAAGACTTACCTTTCTCTCTAATGCATCTAGACATAGCAGCAGCCTCTTTCTTTACCGCCCAATAAATCACATCTTTCCTTCTCTTTCTTGGCAGCTCCTACGACCACTTTAACTGCTACAGAATTCTCCAACCGACTGCTAAATTAGCTATTCACAACTCCGACAACGTCCTTTGCCGCCCGGTCTTCCTTCCTCATGCTATCACTCCATTGCTGAGGTGGTAAAAATGCTGGTCTTGGCCGCTATCGTCACATTTTGCTGGCTCTTGCGTCCCGCTCTCCTGATATAGCCCCGGTGTTGCGCGCGAGCATACGGACTCACAACGGGACGTTGTTTTACCAGCAGAGCGTGTGCCAGTTATGTCAACATACAAGATTACACATGCATCCGCCCCGTCTGTGTACAGTTTACAAAGTGAGTTTATGAGTACGGCGCTCCAGCAGCTAATATTAGTTGTTGAGGAATAGGCGGAAAAAGCAGGGGCTACAGCAGAACACAAAATGCAGAGGGATATTAAACTATATAAGATGCCATATTGTGTTAAGTTAAACTACATCTATAAGACTTACATTGTTTGATAACTATCTTTTCTGGTGGAGGGCTGGGAAACCTAACTTTGAAACCACAACAATGGAACTAGTTTTCACATACATATATTTTTGGCCCATATCACATCTTCAGATCAATGTATTCAGACAGAAAAGTGAAAATGAGAGGACCACCCTCACTCAGCCAATCAGATCTCAGCTCAAAGCATCAAATAGAGATGCACAGGGAATTCTTTCTTTTATTATAAGTACAAAAGTTCTTATTTTAATAATATTAATTTAGTGTGTCGTGCTCTGATTAGTCCATTTTCTGTTAAAGACTCTTTCTGTTGTGACAAACAAAATGTAATATTTATGTGGGAGAAAGTTAGGTAACCCGGCTTTAATGCTTGGAATTGTCCAGTCCCCAATATAATAAATACAATATTTAAAAAAAAAGTCAAAATTCAGAAAGGGCCAGTGTGGCTGCAGGTTTTCATTCCAACCAAGCAGAAGCACATCAGACTCCATCCATTTCCTCAAGTCTTTAGGTAAAGACTGGACTCACTTGAGGAAATGGGTGGAGTCTGGTGTGCTCCTGCTTGGTTGGAATGAAAACCTGCAGCCACACTGGTTTGACACCCCTGCTTTTTGTCCTGCTCATGGATGGGAACTTTCCAGAACCAATTTGGTGAAGTAAAAACAAAATCTCATTGGAATCCAAAATAACACTTTTCAAGACCCCTGCAGTTAGGGTACATTTTTTTAAAGTTAAAATCTCACACAATATGGTACCGTGACAAAATCAAGATGCACAAGAGGACAAAAAACAAGGGGGGAATTGTGGAAATAGTTTACAGATGTTCACAGTCATTTGGAAGACGTGTCATCTTTACTCTAATGTGATTTCTTTTCCCTTGTATTTTGCCCTCTCTGTATTTTGCCCTCTCTGGGCGTTCAAAGTGATGGATTCTACTCACCGATCCCCGGTAACATTTCTTCACATCCTCATATGACAGGTCTTCAATCAGGTGAAACCTACAGGGAGAAGATCAAACATGGAGTTACAAGAACATTTTCTGTTGTCGCACACGCTCCACTGGACAGAGATGAAGGGACATCACTGTCGAACCCATTAGGGCGTGAATAATCCAAGAAAACGGGTTAAAATTCAGAACAGCAGTCGTCTCAAAAGGCATCGCAGAATTGTTGTTTGGCTGACAGCAAATTAGAAAATCTAATTTAACCAATGATATCAATGATAATCCCCTGTCCTTACACCCTCCTGCATCGGAAAGAAAAAATCCAAAACACAGTGGGAGAAAAAAAAAGCAACCGAGCGATAAGGTGAGTGAGTGATCTGTAGTTCTGTGGCAGATGTAGACCCAGGACTGAGGCTATAGATCCAAGACTGGGGCTATAGATCCAAGACTGGGGCTATAGATCCAAGACTGGGGCTATAGATCCAAGACTGGGGCTATAGATCCAAGATTGAGGCTATAGATCCAGAACAGATTACTTTGCTATCGCATTCGCCGCAATTATCAACTGCAACTGCTAAATTTGACGCAAACTTTTGACGTCACTGACACCTACCTACAACACCCGCCTCCCCTGCTCGCTGAATGGTCGGATGGGATTCAACCGAGGTAACCGCAAAAAAAAAAAGACCAGGGAAACAGCAACAAGATGAAGTCTAAGTTAGGGATTATATAATGAGCAAAATAAAGCACAAGGTCGAGGATACAAGCGGATTAAATTAGTTTCCTCTGCAGAGTGGCTTGGCACAACTTTAAGAAAAAACATGTAGGGAGAGGAGCTCAGAGTAGAGCTGCTGCTGATGCCAGGACACATTGGAGGGACTGAGCTGGCCTAGAAACGCCTCAGGATTCCAACAAGATGCATGCAGAGGGAAGTTATTTTCTGGGAGCATTGAAGAAGTGGGCTGATGGTCAGTTATTAGGGGACTTATTGGGATTTAAGAGGACTTTAGAAACATTTTAAGGCCAACTATTGAGTCCAAAATGGTGAGTTAGAAAGGTACAGAGCTAGACGAGATCACTTTTCGAAGTCGTTGCAAAATCATTTCCAGTTAGGCTTCTTAGATCTCATTCCTATATGTGTGTGTGTGTGTGTGTATGTGTGTGTGTGTGTAGGACATGTTAAGAGCGGATCAGTGCTGTTCTTTTCACGGTGACAACAGCAGCTGGTGTGGTTGTATCAGGGAGGAGGGGCAGAGGGGCCCGGAGGCCACTAATGCTTTTGTCCATACAACACAATGTGCAGCCGGGAGATTGTGTAACATCCGATTGGAATAAAGATAATACCACCACACAGTTTGTTTGGTCTTCATATGGAACATTATGGATCATGGATCATATAAAATAATAGCCCAGGCTATTAAGAGATTAAGCCATTAAGAAGATCCCAAAGAATGAAGACATGTACCGGGACTGAATACCATTGTGCAATTTAGGACTGTTCTAGAAATAGACTATTTTTTGTATTACCTAAATGTTTGCTCCTGCTCCCTATCAATACTGCATCTCACAAATAATAATTGACAGATAATTCACAGTGAAATTAACTCAAGGTGAAATGTCTATTCTTGGTGTTGGATTTTATCAAATACATATTCTAAAATACTTATTCTAATGCGACCTATACTGTATATGTTTTTTTTTCCTTCTTTAAAAGGCATTTTCAGCTGGTGCAATTTATAATCCGGAGTGATTTATGATCAGAAAAATACGGTACTTTATTTATACCTTGCTATGTGTAGCTATTTCAGATTCACCTAAGGAAATGCAAGGTAAAGTAAGGTAACCTAAGAAACTGGTAACCCAAATGAGAGACACATCCTGCCCCTGAATGGATAATACATGAATATTTATATTATGTATATTATGTCCAAGAATATTTTAGAATAACTCCACTTTAAACTATACTTCAGGAAAGGACAGACATGTTTTGTACCTGTGACTACTTCTCTGAGAGACACTTATCAAAGATTTGATTAAAATATGACATATGGTTGTAAAGCAGTCGTCTCCTAACAGTGTGTCATCATGTGAGTAAATGAGTGGGAGCATGTGTGAGCTGGCAGACAGGATACAAGTGTGAGCCGTACCATATGTGCCGATGCCAACTTGTGTAAAAGAACAGATCATTCTTATGCATTTATGGAATCTTGAACCTGAAATTTCCCCAAAGGGACGAAGAAAGCTTCTCTTATCTGACAGCCCTCAATGTAAAGCATTTAAACATTGGTATTGTCCTCATAGAGATATGTGTCCTTTACATTTGACCCATCCCTCAAAGCCACATCCTGTAGCAGTGATCAGAGCAGCGCCCAGTGACCCATCTCCAGAAGCTGATGATCAGAGTGTCACCTGTGGTGTACAGGGCCAGAACAGGGATCAGATTGACCACCTTCTTTAAATAAATCTAAATTCATGTTTGTGGTCGGAGCATGAAAAAAGGGGCAATAGTAGTAACACTGTACTTTTGCCACATATTCTGGTTCCAGTCGTTCCAGACTAGCTTGTCTATGTTCTGTGAAGCACCTTGTGTGGCAGTTTGATTGAATGATTGCAGTGAGGCCTGAGTGCTTAACATGGATTATCCTAAAAACAACTGGGACCTGTCAGTCTCAGACACTGTACAGGACCTGTTAGTCTCAATTCCTGTGTTTGAACGGCATACATTCTCTAATCAGTTGTTGGTGATTCGACAACTTTGTGATTGCTGTTATGATTTCGGGCTTTACGAAAATAAATTGAATGGAATTGAACCACACTGCATAAGGGAAACGCGGAGCAGGTCACACATGTTCTGCAGTCCAAGCAGGTGGTCCAGTCGGGTCTCACATTGCTCCATGACGGCAAGGTGGTCTGGTCATGCACTGTTCGCCTTCTGACCCCAACTGGCTCCACTCAAACTCCACTATCGTCGTACAGCACATAGTTCCAAGAGAGACCATTTGTGTGCTTTAAACACTATAGGCAGATTCTGGATATAATCCACGGTCAAATACAACACTGCTTGAATAAAAGCAAAAGTGATGTCTCATGTTGTTGCCGTGTGGAGTTTGGAGCTGCTGCGTCCCCTCTGAGAATGACCCAGGTGACATTTACACAGAGTAATGTAATTAGCACAGCGGTGCGGCAGGGGGGCGGTGTGGGAGGGGCATTAGTATTCCCCTTGTGTGTGTCCTGGGGTGCACTTCCAAGGTGGCACTGTGCACACTCAGGAGAAGTGCAGCTGAAAACGCCGCTCTCCACACAACACAACACTTTCACTTGCCCTCCATCTGAACAAACACCTCCTCCCTTCTCCTCTCCTCTCCTTCTTTGTCCATTCAGCTTCTTATCATTTAACTTCTGCTAAGGTCGACTTTAATGCTAGAGAACCTAATTTTAAAACCATAAAGAATAACCATGTAATTAATCCATAAAACTAGTTTCTCGCTGGTTTGCAGCCACATCATTAAATATGTACCAGCGCTTACTCAGCCAATGGTTTAATTGTATAGCACGGTTGTGGCCATACCTGCATGTGAAAGTCAGATCCCATCAGGCCACTGACGCTAATAAGAAATAAGAAAACTTTATTGTCCACCAAGGTGGAAAATTGCCTTTGGTTATCACCTTAAATATCTGATGTCCATGTCCCCCCTCCTTGGGGGCTGGCTTGCTCCTGGCTGACCCCCCTGACCAATCCAGTGGAACCTGAGAGTGACCTCACAGCCAGTATATAGAGAGCTGGGATGGACTAGTTTGGGGTCTTGGTCGGCGTTAACTCTCTATGCAACATGTAGCAGGCCTAATGCTGAGGTCCAGAGCCTCCAGGGTTCTCTCTCTCTCTCCAACCATCTCTCCTTGGAGTATGATATTTTCTATTATGTCTGTATGTACAGTGCCTTGCGAAAGTATTCGGCCCCCTTGAACCTTTCAACATTTCGCCTAATTTCAGGCTTCAAACATAAAGATATAAAATTGTATTTTTTTTGTCATGAATCAACAACAAGTGGGACACAATCGTGAAGTGGAATGAAATTTGTTGGATAATTTAAACTTTTTTAACAAATAAAAAACTGAAAAGTGGGGCGTGCAATATTATTCGGACCCTTTACTTTCAGTGCAGCAAACTCACTCCAGAAGTTCAGTGAGGATCTTTGAATGATCCAATGTTGTCCTAAATGACTGATGATGATAAATAGAATGCACCTGTGTGTGATCAAGTCTCCGTATAAATGCACCTGCTCTTTGATAGTCTCAGGGTTCTGTTTAAAGCGCAGAGAGAACCATGAAGACAAAGGAACACACCAGGCAGGTCCGAGATACTGTTGTGGAGAAGTTTAAAGCTGGATTTGGATACAAAAAGATTTCCCAAGCTTTAAACATCTCAAGGAGCACTGTGCAAGCAATTATATTGAAATGGAAGGAGTATCAGACCACTGCAAATCTAGTGGTCTGATACTAGATCAGACCACTATCTGATCTAGTATCAGATACTAGATCAGATAGATAGGGACCCTAACCCAGTTATATTGAAATGGAAGGAGTATCAAACCACTGCAAATCTACCAAGACCCGGCCGTCCCTCCAAACTTTCATCTCAAACAAAGAGAAGACTGATCAGAGATGCAGCCAAGAGGCCCATGATCACTCTGGATGAACTGCAGATAACTACAGCTGAGGTGGGGATGGTGTGTTCAGGGTGATGAGCTGTGTTGCTTTTACGCCAAACATATCGTTTTGCATTGTGGCCAAAAAGTTCGATTTTGGTTTCATCTGACCAGAGCACCTTCTTCCACATGTTTGGTGTGTCTCCCAGGTGGCTTGTGGCAAACTTTAAGAGACTTTTATTGGATATCTTTGAGAAATGGCCACTCTTCCATAAAGGCCAGATTTGTGCAGTGCACGACTGATTGTTGTTCTATGGACAGACTCTCCCACCTCAGCTGTAGTTATCTGCAGTTCATCCAGAGTGATCATGGGCCTCTTGGCTGCATTTCTGATCAGTCTTCTCCTTGTTTGGGATGAAAGTTTGGAGGGACGGCCGGGTCTTGGTAGATTTGCAGTGGTTTGATACTCCTTCCATTTCAATATAACTGCTTGCACAGTGCTCCTTGAGATGTTTAAAGCTTGGTAAATCTTTTTGTATCCAAATCCGGCTTTAAACTTCTCCACAACAGTATCTCGGACCTGCCTGGTGTGTTCCTTTGTCTTCATGGTTCTCTCTGCGCTTTAAACAGAACCCTGAGACTATCAAAGAGCAGGTGCATTTATACGGAGACTTGATCACACACGGGTGCATTCTATTTATCATCATCAGTCATTTAGGACAACATTGGATCATTCAAAGATCCTCACTGAACTTCTGGACTGAGTTTGCTGCACTGAAAGTAAAGGGGCCGAATAATATTGCACGCCCCACTTTTCAGTTTTTTATTTTTTTTTAAAGTTTAAATTATCCAATAAATTTCGTTCCACTTCACGGTTGTGTCCCACTTGTTGTTGATTCATGAGAAAAAATTAAAATGTTCTAACTTTATGTTTGAAGACTGAAATGTGGCAAAATTTTGAAAGGTTCAAGGGGGCCGAATACTTTCGCAAGGCACTGTATCTTGTTATAATTCAGTGTCATTAAATTTCCTCTTTTAGATCTATTGGTTTGGGCCTAGTCTGTACAGCAACGATTACATTTTCATGATAACAGTAGTACTATGATGGGAGACTTCTGGGAAGACCATGGTACCACAGTGGGGCGGCTGCGGCTGTAAAGTACAAAACTGTCTTTGTGTCCTTAGGCAAGACACTTCACCCACATTGCCTAGATTGAGTCTGGTGTGTTTGTAAATGGTCAGTGGGGTCAATGGCACAGACAGGTTGCCTCGCTTGATGTGCACCAAGGCAGCTGTGGCTACATTAGTAGTTTATCACCACTGTGTACCGTGTTTGAGTTTACAAAAACCACTATATATAAAACTGAGGCATTATTTTAATTATTATTCACAGTTCATACACAAGGCAACTCGAAATTCTTTACAAAACCATACAAAATTCTCAGTTGTCTGCACAGCTTAATAGAACTGTTTTAACCTGGATTTGAACACTGTCAAGAGTAGAAGCCTGTCTCACATTTTACAGAAGACTGTTCCAGATTCTAGCCGCATAAATATGAAATGTTGCCTCCTCATGTTTAGTCCTGACTCTGGGCACCAATCAGCTCTCAGTTTGTAAATAGAATATATATTAGTAAGTAGTCAGCAATCCACTTTTCCATGTCGATAAATATAATCAAATAATGATTCAAGGGACATTTGGAACAGATACAATTTTGCAATGAATCACAAGTTATCTGTGACATTCAAGAGATTAATAGAGATTAATTTTTTTGATCAATGGACAGAACCGCTTTAAACAAATGAATGTCTACTTTCATCCCGCTGAATACAGTATATTTTCTCTCGGCTTTGCATGCTGCGCACTTCTGAGAACAGCAGGTGTGCAGTGTCAGAGATCAGCGCCGGAGACAGATGCGCTGTGTGTTTGTGTGTGCGTATGTGTGTGTTTGTGAGCGTGTGTTTACATTAGAGCAGCACAGATGGGACTATGGCGTGGGACCACATGTTACATTAGATCTGTAAATAGAGCACAACATTCTGTCATCACACTGACCGCACTGACAAATGAGCAAAGCCGTAAGTTCCGGTCCGTAAATGGTCTGAATCATTTCTAGTGTTTTGTAATCAAGCAAAATGGATGCTACTGAGACAATCACAGTCCTGGCCCATGAGCATGTGCGCTGACATACTTGCAATATCACTCCAGGCCGGTGGGGGTGTACCCGGAAAGAGAATTACCCAATGCTTTTGTATGGCGTCTTCTTTCCTCTCGAAAAAGGATGGTCCAAAAAGTGGCTCTTGGCTCAAAGCTACGTTCCAGATGCCGTCAATGATGAGGGGAGTATATTTATTTGGACCAGTCTAGTTTAGACATTGTGGATTTCAGAACGTACTTGTTAAATGAATGGGGATAGTGCCGGCTAACACATGCACAAATGCTTTTTTTCACATTTTCTGCGGGAGGGGCTGCTCGTGGTCATTTTGAAAAACCCCACAGAAGCCAAAAGTGATGGAACATTAGTTTCTACAGCAGAGCCAGGCACGACTACGTCTGCTAATATTTACAGTCTATGGACAAGACCAGCAGATGCAGTTAAGAACACGGAAAAGCCATATTGATCCTGGTGATAAGTATCAAAACCAGTTTCTCTGCACACGTTGCTTTGTTTTGATTTCGTGAAACAAAAGCAGCATGTGAGTTTACTTGCACTGAAGAAATGTTATTATTGCTGCAGATGAGCCGGTGTGAAAAACAAACACTCAAAGTAAACATGATGTTGCATGATTACATTTGCAACTTCTTCAGACAGACTCCAGGTACACCCAATAAACTTCATTTAGTCTGTACACGCAAAGCTACTAAGGCAAGCAGGGAAAAAAAAAAAAGATTTTTTTTTTTTTTTTTTACAAATTGTTTTTTTTGAATTGGTATCAATACTTAATATATGGCTATATTACGCATCTCCATTCCATTTATCATTAAATAAAGTGTATTTTTTCTTTTATTTATGCCATAAATTGGCATATTGTATATTTCTGACCAATATATCGATAATCGTCATATCGTGATAAAATTGTTATCGTGATATTGTTATTGTGATAATATCGTTAACGTGAGCTTTGTATCGTGTATCGTATCGTATCGTGAGGTACCCTTAGGTTCCCACCCCTAATATGAACCAACTCCAACTCTGAGGAGCACAGGGACTGGCCTCTTGCTGGGGCTGAAGAATAAGTAAGTAATGTTTATTTATATAGCGCATTTTACAGACCAAGGTCACCCAAAGCGCTTTACAATGTTCAGAGTTCAGATATTGTTCCAATCATTCCACACACAGTGATGACAGAAGCGAGTCGCCGAACACACTGGAGCATCAGCTCCCAACCAACACCATCCATTCACTCTCCCATTGACATTCATAACTATTGTGCATGTTTTTAGTGGTAGGGGAAACCGGAGCACCCGGAGGAAACCGGAGCAGACACGGGGAGAACATGCAAACTCCACTCGGAAAGGCCCTGTTCCGAACCCAGGACCTTCTTGCTGAGAGGCGAGAGTGCTATCCACTCAGCCACCGTGCCACCTCCTGCTGGTCCCAGAGTCAGGACTAAACATGAGGAGGCAGCATTACGGATTTATGCAGCTGTAATTTGGATCAGTCTTCCTTAAAATATAAAACAGGGATCTTCTCTTACAATGCACTGCTCTTTTCAGTGTACTGTGATTATTTCGTTCAAGAGTTCAATGCCTTATTGATTTGTGAAGGGGCATGCATGTGGGTGACTTGCCTGAAATGGCCGTGATGTGAGTCCTCCTCTTTGGTGGGCTCCTGGAGCTCCTGAGTGGGCACCAGGCCGGGGTCTTCAGTGCTCTGCTCCTCTGTCATACTCCTCGCCCTGAGCAAGACATGAGAAGTTTATGTATACAGCAAAATTCATACATAAGGCAAGTACTTTACAGAACAGGAAAGATTAGCGCTCCAAACAGGAGGATTGTCAGAGCTGTCCAGTGACGCTTCACACCATGCCGGGCTCCAGGAAGCACAGATATTCTTTACATTATACATATATATTGTAGTAGTTACATGTAATGGGGATCATTTTTGTAGTACAATCTGAATGTTTGACTATGCTGCAAACTAAATCAAACTCAAGAAATGCCCTGTGCCACCAGGAAACATATTGTGCACATTCACAACAGGTCACAAAAAACAATTGCCTCCTTTATTGGGGTGAGATACTAACTTTTTCAGAGAAGATTTGTGGTGATTTCACACACACACAGACACAGACACACACACACTGCACTAGCATGTTTAAGCTGCCGCCCCCAAGTTAAATACAGCGAGAACTTGTTACTTTGTCCCATCATCAGAATCCACCAGCACAACTATAAAGCAGCTCATTTTTACAGGGTGGATGAATCAGGGTGGATTACCCCCTCAGCTCTCAGCCTAAATAGTGCATGCAGCGACTTACATGGCTCTTCTGCACAAGAATGCAGTAGTTCAAGTCAAGTTCGAGTCCGATTCTTTTCATCACCAAGTCTACAAATAGCCCGAATGGCCTTCTCTGTAGATTAAACTCCAAGCCACTTAGAGCTGGTGTTTCTTGCATGATTCTTTATTCGACGTTTTTCAAACCAAAGGACATATTTGCACACTGCTAAACGAGTGGTTATCCTAAAAACCTGAAGAGCATGCCAAATAATAGAAAAAAATAATAATGTCTTCTTAGAAAGTTATTTTACTTGGACAAACAATGTAGAGAAGCTAGTTCGGCTTAATTACCACATGCTTGGGTGGTAGACTTCCGCCTTTGATCAGCTGTTGTTATCGGAGGTGGCCAGTCTGTCTTGTGTGTGAGTCAATGTGAAGTTCCCCACATCACCATCGCCATACAAGAGGCAATTTAAATCACCAACCATCAACAGAGACGAGGGGGCCTTCACCTTGCCTCACACCTGGGACTCACTTCTCCAGAGACCACAGCGCAGGGGGTGATCTTTCAGACTGGCTGCATCCGGTAACAGCTGCTGCAGTCTCATACAAAGGCAGAGGTCTAACTCCGAAACACGTCACTAATTAGGCAGTACTAGCTTCTTTACACTCTCTGTCCTAATGAGAACGGTCTAAGCGTTAAGCACGGCAACAGGCTGAATGACTTTGTTTGTGCACGAGGAAGGAGGTTTGTGTGTCCACGTGGTTTAGTCTGAGCTCAGGTCGGCGTCAGAGAAGGCTTCTTTCAAACGGCTAATGGCCCAGACAAGTTGACTCAGTGCAAACATTGCGCTGATGCAACGTAACACAAGGTCTGCCAGGTGCTGTGGAAGTGCCAGCTCAGCAGAGTGGATACTGTGTGTGTGTGTGTCTGTGTGTGTGTGTGTGTGTCTGTGCGTGTGTGTGTGTCTGTGTGTGTGTGTGTGCTTGTGGTTATAAGACAAGAAAGACATTTATTCATCTTACAATGGAGAAATGTACAATTTATGTGCCCTGTGACTAGGGTTGTGTGTGTGTTTGTGCCCTGTAACTGCAAGTGTGTGTGTGCCAATGTGGTCTGTGACTGCAAGTGTGTGTGTGTGTTTGTGTGTACCCTGTGACTGCGAGTTTGTGTGTGTGTGCGTACATGGTCTGTGACTGCGAGTGTGTGTATGCATGTGCCTTGGGACTTCAAGTGTGTGTGTGTGTGTGCGTGCTTATGTGGTCTGTGACTGCAAGTGTGTGTGTGTACGTGCTTATGTGGTCTGTGACTGCAAGTGTGTGTGTGTGCGTGTGTGTATGCTTATGTGGTCTGTGAATGCAAGTGAGTGTGTGTGCGTATATGGTGTGTGACTGCGAGTGTGTGTGTGGGTACGTGCTTATGTGGTCTGTGACCGCAAGTGTGTGTGTGTGTGCGTGCCTACGTGGTCTGTGACTGCAAGTGTGTGTGTGTGTGTATGCTTATGTGGTCTGTGAATGCAAGTGAGTGTGTGTGCGTATATGGTGTGTGACTGCGAGTGTGTGTGTGGGTACGTGCTTATGTGGTCTGTGACCGCAAGTGTGTGTGTGTGTGCGTGCCTACGTGGTCTGTGACTGCAAGTGTGTGTGTGTGTGTATGCTTATGTGGTCTGTGAATGCAAGTGAGTGTGTGTGCGTATATGGTGTGTGACTGCGAGTGTGTGTGGTGGGTACGTGCTTATGTGGTCTGTGACCGCAAGTGTGTGTGTGTGTGCGTTTGTTTGTGAGTGCAGGTGTGTTTATGTGTGTCCTGTGTAAGTGAGTGTTTTAATATGTGCTAATGAATGAGTGTGCACGTGTGTTCAAGTGGATGTGTGCATGTATTTGTGTGTGTGTGTGTGTGCATGTGTGCGTGTGTATCAGGGTCACTGCAGCACTCTCACAGATGTCTGACCTATTGTACCCACAGCAGCAGTGGATCACAACACGACAAATCGAGCTGCAGAGACTTTTATCACAATCATGGTTCACATTTTTAACCAGGACTTGAATAATCATGTTTTTAATAACATTATAAAATAATTAGGGCTGTCAAAGCATTAAAATTGTTAATCAAGTTAGTTACAGCTTTAAAATGTATTAATCGCAATTAATCGCATTTCTAACTATCGGCAAAATTATTCCATATTTTCCTGTAAATGGTTGTTTGAAAGGAAAGATAAATGACAGCATAGTGTACATATGTCCTGTATTTGTTTATTATAACGATAAATCCATATAAAATGGCATTAACATTATTCACATTCTGTCTTTCTGTTTAGACTCGGACCCAAAACTATTGTTTGTTACAGAAGAGGGACATTTCAAAACAGTCTGAGGCAAAATGTCATTAAATCTGTTTGATTTGCTCACACTTTTTACTTTTGGAAACAACCAACATGAACTGTTAATGCAAGGGTAAATGTATGTACCCCAGCTTTAATTTAGCGAGTTTAGTTGCAGGGGAGAGACACAGGGAGACTCAGACACTTCTGGTCTCCCTGTGTCTCTCTACAGACTCAGAGACTCACAGTTTCAGCGGTGTATTTATCGTGTACAGTTTACACAGATGCACACACACACAGCAAGCAGAGAATAATCCTGTGGCGTGTGTGGTCTTGGATCACGTCACAGCGGCGCCGTTCGCTGAGTTGTTGTCAGCGGAGGTGAACCGCTGTCCAGAGCAGCCGCAGCTGCCCCGGGTCAGAACGCTGCAGCCACAAAAGATGCAGACTCTCGTTTGAGTTCAAAACAAACAACAGCAAGTGCCTCGCAGTCACGCGCAAATTCTTTTAAAACTTGAATTCCCAGAGACCTGCTCGTCGCCATCTCACACACGCATTCTGAGTAATATTATGGGATGCATGGGCGGGTCATTCGGACATGCGTCAAAAGCGTACTTTTTTTAAACGCGATTATAGAAAACGTTTTATTAACGTCGTTAACACAATCATTTTGACAGCCCTAAAAATAAATAATATACTATTTTGAATAAAGAAAAATGGTTGGAGGTAAATTTATCTTGTTTTAAGACAAACACAATGTCAACACAATTCAAGATTTTTCAATGTTTTTTTCAGGAGATTTGCAAATTCTTGTTTGAAAGTAGAAGATGCCAGGCCAGACCAGGCTGTTTTCAGGGCCTGATTTGGCCCCTGGACCACAAGTTGGATTGGTCTGCTTTAGAAGGTAAAAGAGAAGCTCACAGTGACACATGTCAGTCACAGGACGTCCTGCTCTCAATCCAATCAGTGTAAATCTCATTAGTGCTGTTGTGCTCCTCACTCAGGCTGTTGTTGACGAGGCTCTGCACATGAATCATTTTTTTATCCTTTCATAGAATTCCATAGAGAGAAGAGGTTTGATGACTCAGAAAAGTATAATGACAGGAGAATGAAATTAGAATGTGGTGCTCGTGTGCTTCACTCCAAGAAGGTCCTGGGTTCGAACACCTCCAGACCTTTCTGTGTGGAGTTTGCTTGTTCTCCCTGTATCTGCGTAAGTTCTCTCTGGATGCTCTAGTTTCTGTAACCACTAAAACATGTAAAATAGGCCCCTTTAACACGCTCCACGACCCCACTCCCGCCGCCTTTTCTGGTTGAATAAAGGTACAATATTTTTGATTCATTTCATTCAATTCAATGTACTTTTAATAGCCCCAGATCGCAACAGCAGTCATGTCAGAAAAAAGTTGTCAAGCTGCTAACAACAGATTAGAGAATAAAACAGTTCAAACACAAGAAATGCAATATTAGCAAAAACACAGGAGCCATTAGTATGTGACCACTGGCCTTGAATGTCCCGGATCATCACAGGCCTTAGACCCTCCTCATTGTAAAAGAACACCTCAAAAAAGAAACATCGTGGGAAAAATGTGAGTAAGAAATAAGAAGTTCCAACGGCACCACCGGAGCTTGGTTTTGGTCAATATTCACTGAGCTTTAGGGATGTACCTCAGTAAAAATAATGGATAATTACAGCCACAGTTTTATCCAAATCATTTCCCACTAGATAAGAATTCTCGTCTCCTCTTAAAGTTTACTTATGTTTAACTTAAAGCTACAACAGAACTGTGTAACAGAATTCATGTTGGCTCGAAAACAGAACGGTTCTATCACTAACTTCTATCATATATTTTCCAGATGGCAAAATTCATCCCAAAGAGTCAAATAGTGACTCTCAAGGCTCAAAGATGCAAAAGAGAATATGCTTTCTAACTAGATTTAATCACATTTGATCGCTTTGGGGAAAAATCTCACATTCTAAAACATGAAATGGCAAAGTCTTAAGTTAATGATAAAAAGCCCTATTTTTCCATCTGAAAGTGCAAATGTTATGAAACTTACCAAGATTTAATAACTTAAAATTAGGCAAATTATTTACAAAATATTCCAAATACTGAATCTTGTTTGAAGGAAATCTGTCTCTTCTCTTCATTTAGTTTTTAAATCTACAAACTAGTCTGATAAAAGTATATTAAAAGGATGCATCTATACATGTCATCAAGCATTTATCAGAATTATAGACTTTAAATTTCCTCCGTTGCAGGAACAGCCATTTCAAGGACTTTGAAGCACTACAGAGGAAAATATGGAAAAATATTTATATGAAAATGAGTTAAACACTGCTTAAAATAATGAAAATGATCTTCAATAGAACAAGGAAAAATGATGTGACAAGATTTCTGAAAATAAGGAAATAATTCTAGCCCCAAATTAATCTGATTCTAGAATAAAAACATACATTTCAAGAAGTTTATTCACTTATTTCTTAAAATATTTTGACAAATGTTTTTTTTTAAAAATATAGCAAAACAAACTCTGGAAATGAAAAAAAAATACAAACAAGACAGCAAATACAACAAATAAAACAAGGTTAAAAAAAACTCAGATTATGAAGTATTTTAAATCTAGTAAAATAATCCTATAATGACAAACTACATTCAAGCCAAAACATAAGAAATAAGCCTAATTTATTTATTTTTTGTAAATATATCTCACCAAGATTTTTCTTTTTCAGCGTAGTCATTGTTATTTTTTTCAAGATTTTTTTAAAGTAAAATTCATTGGAGAAACTAGCAGAAAATGTCACTTATTTCTTGTGTTATGGAGAGGGGTGTGTTGGTCTGTGGAGCGTGGCGAGCTTCACATGAGCCACACAGCCTCCATTACTGCGTGTGTAAGTGGGTCAGGAGCTGCTGCTTTAGACCCCAGAACAGAGACTGCGTGTTCTCTGCTTGGTTCCTCCAGAAATAACTCTCCATTGTGCACGCTGACTCTTTGAAGCCGACCACAGGGCTGCATACATGTCTCCACTGGGGCAAACATGAACACACTATTTTAGAATTATGTATTTATGCATGTGTGTCTGTCTATCTATCTATCTATGTATCCTTTCATTAGGGAGGATATAGAGGCAGTATGGGACGATATGGGATTATTTGAATACATATGATAGATTGGATTTACACATGGAGTTGTTAAATATACACAATTATGGGTTAAAAATACACGATTCTTATTTTATTCTGCAGTCATCGTAGAATTCACAGGGGCAGTCTGAGTCATAAAACCCCTTCTCACACGCTTCTCAACCTCTTAAGTATATGAAGGGTCCAACTGAGAATTACAGTAAAATTAGGCAAGGAAAGGGGAGTTTATTTGTATGGCACAGTTCAAACACAAAGTAACTCAACGTGCTTAACCAAAGAAAGATAAAAAACAATCACACAAGACGTTCAAAGCTGAGGGACGATCAATGCTTCAGTTGTTGCAGCTAAACAGAACTGTTTTAACTGGATTTGAACATTGTCTGTCTCACGTTTTCAGGAAGATTTCAGCTTGATTAATCTGAAACGCTAGTGCTAACTCTGGGACCAGCAGGAGGCCAGTCCCTGTGCTCCTCAGAGTCCCAGCAGGAGGCCATTCCTGGGAGTCAAACACAGGACCCTCTTGACTGCTTTTCAGTAGAGTTTCCCTAACCCATGGTAAATTATTAAAAGCATTTCTATTAAAACTCTTGAAGCACTGTAGATCACAGACCACTGCCAAGAGGTTAAGGTCCATTCCATCTTTGACTTCTGCCAAATATGAATGTGTTGCATCTCACATTTTAATCACTTTGTTTCAGAATTGGCTTCATTTACAGAACAGTACCGCATACCCTTTCCTCCACTGTTCGTGCAGCAACCCACCTCCTCCCTATCGCCAACACCTTCTCAGTGGAAGAATCAGCTCAGCTTCCATCACCACCACTCGGTCTAGACCTCTCACACACATAATCTCCGTTCAGTTCCCTCCTGCAGAAGTCTAATCGCCAAACCATATCCATAATCCGAAATGTCATGTTCCAAATTGTTATAAATCATCGAGAACCACCACATATGACTGCATCAACGTCTAATCATGTAGCACACATATATGAATGCAAATGTAACATAATAATCATAATTCTAATGCATCTTTATCTTGAGCATACACCGTGTATTCTGTATGACTTCATGCTAATATGTCACTGAGGCAAGCTGGAATTTCTTCAGTGATTTAAGGCATCTGATTGGTCAATCCTCATGACGTCATCTCTATAATGCATTGGTTTTAAACAGCGCTTGTTTAGACACCCAAAGACAGTTGACATGTCATTATTCATTCATTCTCAGGCACACACTAGACTATACTAATACTAGTTGAAGTGAAGTGTCTTACCTAAGGACAACACGACAAAGACTATACCAAAAACATACAGTATAAACATTCGGATCATAGAGAATGCGGTGACTATTGCTGACACAAACGGTTACTGAGCTAGAGGAGTTTACTTAAATGTAATTCAATAGGAGCCAAAGCGAGTTGGAGCAAAACTTTGTCCATGAGCACTTCCCAATTGGGCTTCAATGAGCTAGCAGTTTAGCATCGTCCATCTACAGTCTACCGTCTTGTAAAACCCTACATTCATGTAAGCTATTTCATGTTGAACTAAAATGAAGTAAACTTCTGAAATGACAACAGCCAAAGACAAAAATAACAAAAGGTTATTTTAAGGCTACAGTATTATTACAGAACTGGTTATTACTATTATTAGCTTTTTAGAATTATCTTTTTGTTGTTGCTGCTACTGGACACCTGAAAATCTATCTATCTAGTACAGTACTGTACAGTACACAACAGTACAGTAGACTACACTACAGCACACAACACTACATCACATGTGTATTATAGTGCAGTACATGTATATTGCAGTACAGTACATGTATAGTATAATACATTACATGTAAATTACAGTACAGTACAGTATATAGTACAGTACAAGTGTATTACAGTCAGTACATGTATACTACAGTACATGTATATTACAGTACTTTACATATATAGTACAGTACTGTACATGCATAGTACAGTACTATGTATAGTACAGTACTATACATGTACTTACATGTATATTACAGTACAGTACATGTAAAGTACAGTACTGTACATATGTATTACAGTACGGTCCAGTACAGTACAGTACATAGCAGTCCGTGTGTAGTAGTCATGATAGATAACCAGCTCATAATAACATCTTCCTCTGTCCTGCTGCTGCACATACATCATGTCCATGATCATGTCATGAGACATCTCCTCCTGATGAGGCCCACTGCGCATGCTCAGCTCGAAGCTGCTCTTACCTGAATCTCATAAGCGCGGGCTGTGGCTTCTTTAGCCCAGCTTTAGTGCGTCTTCCCCGGGCTGTCACCGCTCACAGCTCGGACTCTCTGCTCCAGACACACACGGCAGTGTTCACGGGGGCAGGCGCCATGTTGTCCGTGTTTGGAGCGTGTTTGGCGGTGCGGGAGAGCTGGAGTGTGGGAGCTGCTGGTGCTGCTGCTGGAGGAGGAGGATTAGCCTGAGCCTCGCTCCCTCCTCTCCCTCCTCTCCCTCCTCACGCGGGCTCACGGGCTCTCCCGGGTTCACTCGGGCTCACTCGGGCTCACTCAGGCTCGCTCAGGCTCTCTCTGGCTCACTCGGGCTCACTCCGCTGACTCACGGACACGCGGTGGAGCTCAGGGAGGACCGTGTGCACTCCCCTGAGCATCCACGACTCTGATATAACACTCACCACTCGAAGACGGCTGTTAGTTTTGGAAGTTGAATTACTCATGGTTGTGTATTTACTTTTGGTCTTCTTAACTATGTACATCTATATTTTGTGTATATGTCATTATTTTCTAGAAATTATCTTTTAATTTTAACTGTGAGTAGTGAACCATTAATTCATATGTAACCACATTTTATAACTGCCCCATTTTCAAGGGATTGGTCCTGGACAGGTTCTGGACTTGCGCTCTACTGATCTTGGACTGGTTCAAGCTTGGTTGTTCACCAGAGAAAAGAAAGTGCGAGTTACCATAGAAACACACTCTTTGCTTTACATTTGGCCATGGATCTATTATAATAACTGGATAGGGTATTACTAGCTTAGCTCTGAAGGACCTATGAAAAATGTCCCATAGAACTCATTGTAAACTAAAACAGGTCCACCTCAGCTGACAGAGAACCTTCAGCTCCCTCTCACAAAGGTCGGATTTGGTGGGGATTTTAGTATCCCATGTTCTGAACTTTTTTTCTTCTTAAATTTTTCCGGTTTCTATTAATCTACACTTTAGTGCCACAAACTCTGCACGATTGTCTCCCGCATATTCCTTCACGCGTATCTGGTGCAAAGCATCATGGGAGCTCATCCACTACGCAGAACCGGGAGGACCAGAGAAATGCTAATCTTCGCTGATCTTTCAGTGCCCATGGAGACACATGCGCTACTGAGCACAAGCCAAGCCATTGATTTGAATGGGACGCCATCTTGGATCACCAGGGCTTGGTTTGGGCCTATTGCTTTCCCAACAAGGTGCATGATGTTGAAGCGACACCTTGCACCACGACATCTTAAGGTGCAAGAATCTCACTCTCACAATCTCTATTCAGTTCTGCAAGGGTCTAATCAACAAACCATATCCTTTAACCAACATATTCCAAAATACAATAAATCATCCAGAAAATGGATGGAGGCAAATGTGCCTCAATAAATAGCGTGAGGAGTGACCTGGCCTGGCCTGGCCTTATCCATCCGTAAACTCTGGTCAATCATTATTTCCCTGCATGTAACGTCTGGGTCTGGTCTCCGTGTTTGCAATTACATCGGTTGAATTCCAACCGCCGACCAATCAACAAGCGCGGAAGGCGGGTGTTGTAGTTAGATGTGGGTGACGTCAAGAGTTTGCGCCGAACGGGCAGTTTGTTGTTTGGCAATGGTGAAGAATGTGATAGCAAATGTAATTGCTGGCAAAGATTGTGGCGCTATTCCCCACGGGCTCCATTAGCGGCAAAGGAGATGGCTATGCTAAATGCCAACGACTCACTCGGGCGCATTACACACGTGACAGTAAACTCAGATCCAATCTGCAAAAGGAGTTAACCCCTCCCACCTGTTCACGGGGCTGGTTTGCACTTGTAATTTGTACTAATGGTGTGGTACGACCAGGCTAGGACTGACCCAGTGCTGCGGGAAAAAAGACAAAAACAAGCTAACTGGAGCCGATTTCCCTATATGGGCAATTGTTTTGACTGGGTTAGCTGTGCGCAATAACAGGGGCAGACGTGTTGCTAAGAGGGTTGCTAAGGCAAGCTGGAAATTCCCCAGAGAATGAAAGCATTTGATTGGTCAATCATCATTAGGGGTGGGAACCTAAGGGTACCTAACGATACGATACGATACACGATACAAAGCTCACAATAACGATATCACAATAACGATTTTATCACGATATGACGATTATCGATATATTGGTCAGAAATATACAATATGCCAATTTATGGCATAAATAAAATAAAAAAATACACTTTCTTTCATGATAAATGGAATGGAGATGCATAATGTAGCCATATAATAAGTATTGATACAATTTTTTTTTTTTTATTTGTTGAAAATAAATTTTAAAAAAGGGTTAGTGTTAGTTTTTTTTTTTCAAAATCGATATTGATACTTTGCAAATGCATATCAATAATCGAATCGCGGGAGAAAGTATCGCAATGTATTGATATATCGTCACACCCCTAATCATCATAGCTCATAAGATTATATCAAAATATACATAAAATATAAACCAAATCCATAAATGTCCCTAAATGTCCTGGATCAACATTGTCCTCCACAAGGAGGACCACAGGGAGGACCACAGGGAGGACCACAGGGAGAACCACAGGCAGGGCCACAGGGAGGACCACAGGGAGAACCACAGGGAGGACCACAGGGAGAACCACAGGCAGGGCCACAGGGAGGACCACAGGGAGAACCACAGGAAGGACCACAAGGAGGACCACAGGGAGGACCACAGGAGAGGACCACAGAGAGGACCACAGGGAGAACCACAGGAAGGACCACAGGGAGGACCACAGAGAGGACCACAGAGAGGACCACAGAGAGGACCACAGGGAGAACCACAGGAAGGACCACAAGGAGGACCACAGAGAGGACCACAGGCAGGGCCACAGGGAGGGCCACAGGGAGGACCACAGGGAGAACCACAAGGAGGACCACAGGGAGAACCACAGGGAGGACCACATTGAAAGGGGGATCCCATGAACAGGCTGTAGATCCAGGTTTACTTGTATGCTATCACTTAAAGGTATATAAGAGGATTTTTCCAAATTTTAGGAAAGAACTGCCCTCTCCACTTTGTAAACAAAACTCTCTGGTCACCAGAATGATTGACAATTGGGAGGACCAATAGTCTTGATGATCCACCCAGAAGTTGAAAATCCTCCTACATACCTTTAATAATTGATTAATTATTGCTCTTTGTAAATATATATACTAAATAAGCTCCGTGTTTATGGTCGTTCAAGCTGTAGTTCAGCTCTTTTGGCAGCCACTGTATTTGAGCAAATACTGATACTGCACATTGCATAAACGGGTCACTTTCGTTCAGTTTTTGATTGAACCTGGACTATATCAGATCTCTTATAAAACCTGGTGGCACCACAACAAGTAGTTTTTTAATTTATGTTTAAAAATGAAATAAAACATTCAACAATCTGAGCATCAATAGAGCACTGAGTCTTAGAAGCTGGATTGAAAACGTTAGAATTGTAAGGAGCACAAAGTCCACAGTGAAGACGTTTCAGATGTGGGGTGAGGTTAAAGCTGGGGTACTTAACTTCCAAATCAAACTAAATTCCATGTCTCTAGTTCCTGGCTCTAAAAAAGTGAATCGCTACTTTTCACTACCATGTTTTTTTGTCCTTTGCCACATCCTTTGTTTGGCTTTTTCAGACAGAAGTAGACACACAGTAGATCATTTCAGCAGTTTTCCACATTTTGCTCAGGTACAATTAGTATATAAAAAAAAAGCTCAAAAGAAGACGGCAGAAGCAAAAAAGCTTATCTGTGCTTATTTGCCACCCTCCGCCCAAATAGTCAAATACTGAGGGCCATTTACTAGAGCAGTAAAAGGTATAACATATGCAGAAAACAACATGATTATAACAGTAATAACACATTAATAGTCATTCCTACTGTTCTGTGACAGGTCATGCAACACTGACATTTCCTCACTTCCGGACCAATAAAATCTTTATAATGAAACAGGTAATGTCAAACAGTGATGTGATAGTGATAGTGCCCATACAACCATATTTCCCCAAAAGTGACTGTCAAGAGTAAATAAAGTCAGGTACCCCAGCTTTAACCATTCACTTTAAGTCACTGATGCATGAGACTGAAAAACCAGCACTGCTATTGCCACTCTTTCTCAATTGCCATTTTTTATTGTACATAATATATCCTGCACAGACTATATTTTCAACTTTTTGCCTCTAAATTTCTCCAGTGTGAGATCAATTAAGTCAATCTTATCTTATCTTATCACGGAGTCTGTCAGAGCACAACAGCCGCCGAGCCTGAAGGATGCAGCTGCAGCAGACGTACCTGGCTCTGTGGGCTGCTATCCTCTGGCTGCAGTTCCCATGGAGGTGTCCGTAGTGGGGCAGGTAGCAGGAGTCGGGGGCCTCCTCGGCGGGCAGGCCCTGGCCCTTATGGCTGGCTGCGTAGATAGTGCATCCCATGGACCTGGCTTCCCCCCACGGGCCCCGCAGAGAGAGCAGAGAGAGCGGAGAGAGTGTGGAGCCGCTGTGGATGTGTCCAGCTGCTGCTCTCACACTGGAACTGCAGGCTCCTCCCCTCCCGGAGCCCTCCCCCCTGCTCCCTGCTCCCTGCTCCACACGGGACGGTCCCACGCACACAGGATTACAGAGCAGTCGCTTATGCACGTAGCACCAGCTTGGACTCTTCTGGAAAAAATATATTATGGACAAAAACAGAGGACACAGCAGGCCCTGATCGTCAATGTGAAAAATCGCTCTCTAAAAATAACCTAAATATATACATATAAGTCATATATATATATTTCTAAACAATTTATATCAAGATTGCAAACGTACTTTTCTTTTTGAATTACATATTATTTGTGGCCAAACTTGAATTCAAAAGCCGGATCCCATCAGACCTCTGAAGCTATGCAGGGCAGAGTCTGGTCAGTGCTGAGATGGGAGACCTCTGGGAACACCAGGTGCCACAGGGGTGCGGCTGCGGCTGTAAAGTTCCAAACTGTCGCTGTGTCCTTAGGCAAGACACTCACACCCACATGAGAATGAGTCTGGTGTGTGTGAGAATGGTTGGTGGTGGCGGTGGGAGGGGCCGACGGTACATACTGGTTGCCTTGCTTCTGTCAGTGTGCCTCAGGGCAGATGTGGCTACAGTAGTAGTTTATCACAGCTGTGTCTGGAGTGAATGAAAAATGACATGTGCAGCGTCTTTGAGCTCATAGTAAAAGTGAGTTATGGCAACAACAAAGAAGAAGAAGAATGGAAGCAGTCAAAATGACGGCTCAGGGAGAGTTGCACTTGTTTCATAATTCTGGGAAGTCCTCGTGTTAATCTTTACAGTAATTGAAAAATAAATATCAAATAATTCAATTTCAGAATCTCTATTTCAGGATTTTTAGTTGTTGCGGGGAAACTGGAGCACCCGGAGGAAACCTACACAGACATGCAAACTCCACTTAGAAAAGCCCTCTCTGGAGGAAGGGAGACTCGAACCCATGGAGTGAAAGTGCTAACCACTCAGCCACTGCAGCCATACTTACTCTCATGTGAGTCTTATGAAATGTACAAAGGAAAAGCTCATTTGCCAAAACAGACAAGTGCTGTTTGAAAAGTATTTGACAGAATTATTAATTGCAGTTTTTTTGAAAAGCCAGATCTATTTTAGCGCCGTACAAATTGGAGTTTCACCCTCTTGAGCAAACGCTTTCAACTTTGCTGCCGATAAAATTGTAGCCGGAGGAAATCAAATTTTTACATACACATCAAAATAAAGAGTTGATTATTTGTGTGAGACTTTGAAAGATTTTCGGATCGTGACGCTCTGGCATTTTGGAACAGCTGTTTTACACAATCACCGTTTTCAGCCTCAGTCCCAACGCAGAGGGGAAGATCCGGGACATTCTGGACATCCTGCTCCTTATATGGACGTTCACAATGCATTTCCTGTGTTTCCAACGGTTTGATTCTCTCATCTGTTGTTGGTGAATCGACAACTTTGTAAAGTCCTTGGTGACTGCAACTTTTGTGACTTGGGGCTGGAGACAAATACGCCGATTTGAATGGCATTGAACCCGGGCACATTTCCACGGTAACACCTGACATTGGGAATTATGAATAATATTAGATTTAGTAGAATTCTTAAATTGTCTATTTTCAGGTTCCGTGCTGAAATTCTGACCCAAAGGATTCATTTTACTCCTTTTTGCACCAAACAAGACACATAAAAACTATTACATATTTCGATTCACAAACCTCTATTAGAGAAGTATTGTAAAGTGTAGTATTTGAGCATTTGCATAACCAGGAAAAAGTTAAAAATGTGTTTGGGTTATTTATTTATTTTATTTAGACTTTATTAGGAACTCATATGTAAGCATATAGGACCAATATCTAAGAATGACAAAAAAGTAAAAAAAAAAAGCAACCTGGGATAGTCTCAGGGTTCGAGCCCATTGACCTACTTCACAACTCCCACTTGATGACTGCTGTCGTTGTGTTCTTGGGCAAGACACTTAATCCCACTTTGCCTGAAGCCCCCACTGAAAGATCTCAGCTCCTGTGGACTCACCACCTGCAGGAGGATCAGTGAGGGGCTGGTGCTAAGTGTACTGGGTGCAGCTCTGACTGTCACCCCCCTGACCCAGAAATGGATTAAGGGGAAGCTCAAAAGGAGACGGTAGAAGCAAAAAAGCTTATCTGTGCTTGTTTGCCACCCTCCGCCCTGCTGAAGATCCCAGACACAGTCGTCCAGTCAGATGTTTGCTGTGTAGGAGTGCGCTCCTTTCCTGCTGCCCTGCGTCACTGCTACCATCAGTTTATGTGTAGCGTCATGATGGTACCTAATGCTACCATCAGTTTATGTGTAGGGTCATGATGGTACCTAATGCTACCATCAGTTTGTGTGTAGGGTCATGATGGTACCTAATGCTACCATCAGTTTGTGTGTAGGTCATGATGGTACCTAATGCTACCATCCGTTTATGTGTAGGGTCATGATGGTACCTAATGCTACCATCAGTTTATGTGTAGGGTCATGATGGTACCTAATGCTACCATCAGTTTGTGTGTAGGGTCATGATGGTACCTAATGCTACCATCAGTTTGTGTGTAGGGTCATGATGGTACCTAATGCTACCATCAGTTTGTGTGTAGGGTCATGATGGTACCTAATGCTACCATCAGTTTGTGTGTAGGGTCATGATGGTACCTAATGCTACCATCCGTTTGTGTGTAGGGTCATGATGGTACCTAATGCTACCATCAGTTTGTGTGTAGGGTCATGATGGTACCTAATTCTACCATCAGTTTGTGTGTAGGGTCATGATGGTACCTAATGCTACCATCAGTTTGTGTGTCATCTTCATCTTCATCTTTTATTTTATATACCGCCTTTTCACTGCACATCGGAGTCTCAAAGCGGTTTACAATTGTGATTTTTGGGAGTGGGGGTGCCAGTACAGGAGGCACATGCCAGACCTATTGTACATATTTTTAGTGGTAGGGGAAACCGGAGCACCCGGAGGAAACCTACGCAGACACGGGGAGAACATGCAAACTCCACTCAGAAAGGCCCTAGTCCAACCGGGATTCGAACCCAGGACCTTCTTGCTGAGAGGCGAGAGTGCTATCCACTCAGCCACCGTGCCGCCCGTGTGTAGGTCATGATGGTACCTAATGCTACCATCAGTTTATGTGTAGGGTCATGATGGTACCTAATGCTACCATCAGTTTGTGTGTAGGGTCATGATGGTACCTAATGCTACCATCAGTTTGTGTGTAGGGTCATGATGGTACCTAATGCTACCATCAGTTTGTGTGTAGGTCATGATGGTACCTAATGCTACCATCAGTTTGTGTGTAGGTCATGATGGTACCTAATGCTACCATCCGTTTGTGTGTAGGTCATGATGGTACCTAATGCTACCATCCGTTTGTGTGTAGGGTCATGATGGTACCTAATGCTACCATCAGTTTGTGTGTAGGGTCATGATGGTACCTAATGCTACCATCAGTTTGTGTGTAGGTCATGATGGTACCTAATGCTACCATCCGTTTGTGTGTAGGGTCATAATGGTACCTAATGCTACCATCAGTTTATGTGTAGGGTCATGATGGTACCTAATGCTACCATCAGTTTGTGTGTAGGGTCATGATGGTACCTAATGCTACCATCAGTTTGTGTGTAGGGTCATGATGGTACCTAATGCTACCATCAGTTTATGTGTAGGGTCATGATGGTACCTAATGCTACCATAAGTTTGTGTGTAGGGTCATGATGGTACCTAATGCTACCATCATTTTGTGTGTAGGGTCATGATGGTACCTAATGCTACCATAAGTTTGTGTGTAGGGTCATGATAGTACCTAATGCTACCATCAGTTTGTGTGTAGGGTCATGATGGTACCTAATGCTACCATCAGTTTGTGTGTAGGTCATGATGGTACCTAATGCTACCATCCGTTTATGTGTAGGGTCATGATGGTACCTAATGCTACCATCAGTTTGTGTGTAGGGTCATGATGGTACCTAATGCTACCATCAGTTTGTGTGTAGGGTCATGATGGTACCTAATGCTACCATCAGTTTGTGTGTAGGGTCATGATAGTACCTAATGCTACCATCAGTTTGTGTGTAGGGTCATGATGGTACCTAATGCTACCATCAGTTTGTGTGTAGGGTCATGATGGTACCTAATGCTACCATCAGTTTATGTGTAGGGTCATGATGGTACCTAATGCTACCATAAGTTTGTGTGTAGGGTCATGATGGTACCTAATGCTACCATCATTTTGTGTGTAGGGTCATGATGGTACCTAATGCTACCATCAGTTTATGTGTAGGGTCATGATGGTACCTAATGCTACCATCAGTTTGTGTGTAGGGTCATGATGGTACCTAATGCTACCATCAGTTTGTGTGTAGGGTCATGATGGTACCTAATGCTACCATCAGTTTGTGTGTAGGTCATGATGGTACCTAATGCTACCATCCGTTTATGTGTAGGGTCATGATGGTACCTAATGCTACCATCAGTTTGTGTGTAGGGTCATGATGGTACCTAATGCTACCATCAGTTTGTGTGTAGGGTCATGATGGTACCTAATGCTACCATCAGTTTGTGTGTAGGGTCATGATAGTACCTAATGCTACCATCAGTTTGTGTGTAGGGTCATGATGGTACCTAATGCTACCATCAGTTTGTGTGTAGGGTCATGATGGTACCTAATGCTACCATCAGTTTATGTGTAGGGTCATGATGGTACCTAATGCTACCATAAGTTTGTGTGTAGGGTCATGATGGTACCTAATGCTACCATCATTTTGTGTGTAGGGTCATGATGGTACCTAATGCTACCATCAGTTTATGTGTAGGGTCATGATGGTACCTAATGCTACCATCAGTTTGTGTGTAGGTCATGATGGTACCTAATGCTACCATCAGTTTGTGTGTAGGTCATGATGGTACCTAATGCTACCATCAGTTTGTGTGTAGGGTCATGATGGTACCTAATGCTACCATCCGTTTGTGTGTAGGGTCATGATGGTACCTAATGCTACCATCAGTTTGTGTGTAGGGTCATGATGGTACCTAATGCTACCATCAGTTTATGTGTAGGGTCATGATGGTACCTAATGCTACCATCAGTTTGTGTGTAGGGTCATGATGGTACCTAATGCTACCATCCGTTTATGTGTAGGGTCATGATGGTACCTAATGCTACCATCAGTTTGTGTGTAGGGTCATGATGGTACCTAATGCTACCATCAGTTTGTGTGTAGGTCATGATGGTACCTAATGCTACCATCAGTTTATGTGTAGGGTCATGATGGTACCTAATGCTACCATCAGTTTGTGTGTAGGGTCATGATGGTACCTAATGCTACCATCAGTTTGTGTGTAGGGTCATGATAGTACCTAATGCTACCATCAGTTTGTGTGTGTAGGTCATGATGGTACCTAATGCTACCATCCGTTTATGTGTAGGGTCATGATGGTACCTAATGCTACCATCAGTTTATGTGTAGGGTCATGATGGTACCTAATGCTACCATCAGTTTGTGTGTAGGGTCATGATGGTACCTAATGCTACCATCAGTTTATGTGTAGGGTCATGATGGTACCTAATGCTACCATCAGTTTGTGTGTAGGGTCATGATGGTACCTAATGCTACCATCAGTTTGTGTGTAGGGTCATGATGGTACCTAATGCTAATGTACAGTCTCTGGTTTGGCCTTACCTCAGCTCAGTCAGGTTCACTTGTAGACTTTGTCGTCACTGGCGTCTTTGTTTGTGTAACTTGCTGTAAATACTATAAGTGAATGTATATGTGATTATTATGTGGCCTTTTAACACTGTTCTGTTTTTTTCTCTGTAAACTTTTCTTTCATTATTCTTAGCTATGGATCCTGTGCGTTCATGTGACTCCTTAATGAATCCTAAATAAATACATATTCTTGAATCTTGAATCTAATAATCACATAGTCTCACATGCAAAGAATGTACAGCTGCAGGGTATTGACGTTTGATTACTAACTAAAATGGGTAATATTCTCTACTTTTTGCTGTATTAACGGCTTATTAACCGAGCGCGAGGTCTGTATGGAGAAATATCAGACCGCTGCATTAATGTACATGTGCAAAAAGGCCAAGGTCTGATATTTCTCTGTACAGACCGAGCCAGCGAGGTTAATAAATGTTTTATCATATGACTCTCGTCTGTGTCTTTACCAATGCTTTTGAGATATTTGTGAAGTATGTTCATATCCGACTTGGTTTTGTGTGATACGCGCTGTTTGGTCCAATTGTCATGGTAACAATCCGAGATGGGAAAAAATCAGACTGCAAATCAACCAATCAGAGCACGCGTACGGTCCAAGTCATATAATAATTATGTTTAGCACTTTTATTTTGAAAAGAGGAAGTTTCATGGTCTATACGTTTAATTTTGCCTTATCTTCACGCTAATGTTAGTCATGGGTTACATATATTAATAGTATTCTGAGGTACTAATACTACAGTAGTCTTTCAGGGCTTATAGTAAGGATCCAGGTCTCAGAAAGTTCTACTGAAGTTCCAACTCCTTCACTCCACTCACAGCGCCATCTCTAGTTCACACCGGGTCCAGTCCTGGTTCAGAGCTGGTCCAGAACTGGTCCAGTCCTAGTTCAGACCGGGTTCACCACAAACCTTGATTCTGTGGGCGTAAGCAGTCCAAGCGTGACCCATGTCCTGTCCGGTGTCTGTAGCTGGAGCCATAGTACAGAGACTTTTGGAGTAAGTTACCAGGCCCTCTGCATGAGACGGGTTCCATTTTTAGCAGCAATGACTTTTCTTAAACTATAATAAACATTCATACTTGCATCAGTCCAGTAAGTTTGTGACAAGAGATGTATGTTTGTACAGGAAGTGAAGCGGAGTCCTCCATCTGAGACAAGATGGCTTCCTGTGGCTCAGAGAATGGACTTTAAAGCAGCTCTGACTGTAACTCTGTCCTCGACATGTTAGTGCCGTATGAACCAACTCTGAGGAGCACAGGGACTGGCCTCCATAGTTGTGCCTATGACATGTGTTGTTTTTATTTTATTTTATTTTACCTTACATACGTTTTATTAAAGCAACGGTATGTAAGCTTTTCATGTCAAATCGCCCTGATCTGTCAAAAGGCTTTAATGAAACATACAGCCCCTAAATGCTGTTGTTTTCACTTCCATGTCCTGCCCTCCGCCGTTTTACCAATCAGAAAGTCCGTGATCCAGGTTGCCAGAACACTCAAATTATTCATGACAGAACAAGAAAAACCAGGATTTCTAGCTTTGTGAAGAAGGTGTTGCATATCTGGCAACCTGAGTCAGGGAGTGTGAAGTACTACTTTTGGCCAGAGTTTTACATACTGCTTCTTTAAGTTTTTAAATGTCTATTATGTCATGCCTTTCTAAAGCACTTTGAATTCCGCTGCATGAATCGTTCTTTATACATAAACTTGACAGTTGACATCGTCTCATACTTGTGTGTGTGCTGTGTCCAGGTCTTATCTGTTCACACATTGTACTTTTGCAAACCTCTGAGTTAGACAAACTGTTATTTAAGAAATACAAGTCAGACCATCATCACATGGATTCAGGCCCTCTCCTCTCACTCTCTAATCTCAGCAGACATCACAGAGAAGCACTTGGGGCCAGGCCGTGTCATAAAAAGATTTATTTTTCCAGCCCAAATTTACAAAGGCAAGTTACAGAGAATTGTATAAAAAGAACCGTGATAATGTACAGTTTGCACAGACTCCAGACGTGGATCAAACAGGGGCATGTGTAAACAGGAGCTGGGACAGGACCCCACGGTGGACCCCACGGTGGACCCCACGGTGTACCCCACGGTGGACCCCACGGTGGACCCCACAGTGGACCCCACAGTGGAGTCCCAAAGAGGCGGAAAGTGACTCCAATTCAGCGAACTCTTCTACATGGACTATTTAGGTCTACGTGCTTTTGTGACCTACAGGATTCCAGGCCGACTTATGAAAGTAGGGCTGGCTGAAAAACGAATGGGATACAGTATATTTTTGAAATATCAATATTCAGACCTCTACAGCCTCAGTCCTGGGTCTGCGGCCTCAGTCCTGGGTCTACGGCCTCAGTCCTGGATCTACAGCTATTTTGTTGTTCCCGACCCCTGCTGTGGCAACATTTTAAGGAGATAAGTTGGAAATTAGAAATAGAAACCACCAGATGTTTTTTTTTTTGTGGCTTAACATGTGACCCAACATTTTTAAAAGCCACAGCATGAAAGGACGCAAATGAACAGGGGGTTGGTAGCAATAATAATAAAGTTATTACGTGTCTTTATGATATTCTAAAGAAAGGGAAACGCGAACCCAAAGATATGCAGTATTTTACTTATCAAAGATCAAATTACATGTGGTTATTTATGTGTATGTACTTGAACACAATACTTTAAAATATATTGAAGCCAAGATGGGATAATCTTTTTATAAAATGAATAGTGTTGGATTCTGAACACATTAATTTTGCTCTGAGTGTGTTAGAATGAAGTATAACACGCCATGGGAGAATATCAGATGGGAAGAATCATGGGGCAGACGGAAGATATTTCACACATTTATACCTTTCTTGAAATATCGCTCCATCTCTAAACTGAAAGACAAGCTCGATGTAAACGATCGACACGGAGAAGGCCCTGAATCGGAGTCACGTGAAATGGCGTAGAACAGATGACCACGTTCCACTCGGCAGCACATCCAGACCCAATAATAAATATATACTATACCCATGAAACAAAGAAGCACTTTCCAACAGCCCACACGATAGCAAACATCTCTGGCTTTTCATACACTTTTATTAGAATATAAGAACTCTGCTTTTACTACCGAGTTAATAACACTATACTCTCCAATAGAACAGAAGCACTTTTCACAACCGATGCTCTGGATAAAAAGGATATATATGTATGTTAGGGATCCGCGGTCTGACCTTCGTGACCACTACGAGCAAGCCGCAGCTGCCTGGAACCCACACCACGTACGGACTTCCAAAACTCCAGAGAATGGAGAAAAAAACCCTCAAAATTAATCTTTTTATTGAGGCTGAGAAAGGCCTAAAACTCATCTGTATGATCCGTGAGCAGGGTGGATGTATTGGCTTGTGTGACCTGGAATATGTCATTGGTTTGAAGACATTTCTGATTTGACGAGAGCCGTGGGAAAGGTCGGCTTGTTGTTTTGACCTGTGTCGCCTTTTCACCACAGGGAATACAGGAAAGTGTCAGAATAGGTCAAAACAAACGTCAGACTTTCAAATAGTGAGTAAGTCTGCACAGTTCACCCAAGATCAGAGGGAAGTTTCTCACCCACGCAAAGAAATATAAAAAAAACCTATTTTTACAAGACTTGAGATTTTCTTGTTACGCGGCTGGTTCCGCAGTTATCATTAGTTTTATGACTTTCTTCACCTGATCCAAGAGTTTGTTGGAGATGGTTTTCATATTCAGTCTTTCAGCTCTATTGAACTTGTGAATCTAGATTTCACTTATGGAGGCAGCAGTCAAAGCAGAGACGCCCAGACTTTCCTATCCCCACACACACTTCCTCCAGCTCATCTGGGGGAATCTCGAGGCGTTCCCAGGCCAGAAAGAGACACAGTCCCTGCAGCGGGTCCTGGGTCTTCTCCCGGTGGAACGTGCCCGGAACACCTCCCCAGGGAGTCGTCCAGGAGGTATAGCAAAGAGAGGCCTGAGCCACCTCAACTGGTTCCTCTTACAGTAACGTGGAGGAGCAGCGGCTCTACTCCAAGCTCCTCCCATGTGACTGAGTTCCTCACACTATCTCTAAAGGAGCAGCCACTCTGCGGAGGAAGCTCATGTGGAACACGTGCATTGCGATCTCGGCCGTATGTTTCTTACTACGGTTAATTGACTATTCATTTAATTTTCTATGTTGGGAAATCCTCATTTCTTTTCACAAAAGGGTTTTCCAGATGGACCTGAACTTCCACATGGCACAATGTAATGCAGCCACCGTTTTGTCATGTTTGGTCTGATTTGTGACTTCAAGATGAAGACGACCTGTTGGGGTCCATTTAATCAAAACATTTTATAAGTTTTGACAATCCCTCTCACTGTCGGTCTTCTGCATGTTCTCCTGGGTTTTGAAGCAGCGTCTGTGGACAGAGGCTGGTCTTTGTGGGCATTGGTCAACGCTTTGGTCAACCCTTTGGTCAACCCTTTGGTCAACCCTTTGGTCAACCCTTTGGTCAACCCTTTGGACCAAAGACTCTTCTTGTTGTATTTCAAAATAATTAACTGTAGGATTTTGTTGATCTGCTGTTGGGGAAAGCCCTCGGAGATGACGGGTGTTGTGTTGGGCGGTACAAAAACAGATTGAAATTGAATAGTGTAGTGTTTATGTATTTGTACAGAATGTATAAACACACAACATTGATTTAATTGTGCCTTGTTTCATCAGTGTCGTCTGGGAATGGCCCGTCCCTACAGGAAATGTCTCCAAGCAGTGAAATATTCCGTCACAAAGCACATAAATAAAGAATATTAGCATTTCTGCAGTGTTTGCGATTTGTCGTACAAGTATTTCTGGTCAAAACGGGGGCGGAGTCAATGATGAAGCCACATGAGCAAACCAATATGGCGAATCTTCCAAAATGAAACATTCCAAAGCAAAAGAACACGTGTTTCAGATTCCCGAAACCCAAGCATTTCAATGTACAAGCTGCAGTTTACATCCACGTCTATACACAGGTTCCTGCTGGTATACATATACACATTTATGCACATTTCATAGGCTGAACATTTATTTTACAGCAGGAAAATAGAGATCGCAAAATTTCACATTGTTCAGTGCACACAGTCATACAGGAAAACCAAACGAAAACTCCAAAAATATAGCGACAAAACGCATCTCTTGCTCATATGGCTTCAACATGCGATATCTGCAAACATTCAGAGATGACATGGAACTGCCAGAACGTGGATAGTTAGTGTTGGTTTGAGGCGACATCCCTGAACGGAAGAAATCGGTGTCATCGAAAAAAAAGAAAAAAAATTTGGCCAAATAACGTCCGCTCACATTTCAAGGAGCCGTCGCCGAATTCGCCCCTTCGCTTCTTCCATTCGCCGTTGGGACCGATTCCATTGTTCAAATCTCTCCAGAAAGACCTACCTACCTTTCTACCGCTTCACAGATCTCTAGGACCGAGAAAAACAAAAACGAAAAACAAAATGGAGAACAAAATGATGAACTTTTTGCATTGTATTTGTTGACAGTGCAAAGACTAGAAGTGAGTTTTTCAGCGGGACAGAGTCATGGCTTTGAACCTGGTAGTGGCAGTCTGAGAACAGTTCAAGCTTTGACGCGAGACGGGAGAGAGGGGGGGAAACTAAAAAAATAACAGGACAGTCTGCCGCGCCGCCGGGCAGAAAAGCTAAAAAATAGAGATAGATACACCATTCAACTGATGTCTAAAAAAGGTATCTCCGGGAGGTGTGCCATGTGAGCCAGTCACATGAATCTCTGCAGGGTTGAGGTGTGGCGGTCAGGTTTCCCTACAACACACAACAGAAACAAGAGTTAGCATTCACAGTTCTCCATGTGTTCGTTCAATTTAACGTATTTTTGTATCGCCCTCAATCACAGCAGTCATTTTCTCGGCGGCCTTTACAGAACCGCTGATTCGCCAACACAGATCAGAGAATCAAACAGTTCAAGCTCAAGAAAGGTAATTATCAAAAAAAACACATGCGAAAGCCAAATCCTGTGCAGGGCAATGTGTGGTTAGTGCTGTGATGGGAGACCTCTGGGAACACCAGGTGCCACAGTGGGGCGGCTGCGGCTGTGAAGTGCCAAACTGTGGCTGTGTCCTTACTTCACCCACATTAGAATGAGTCTGGTGTGTGCGTGTGTGAATGGTTGGTGGTGGTGTGAGGGGCTGATGGCACATACTGGTTGCCTCACTTTTCTCAGTGTGCCCCAGGGCAGCTATGGCTACAATAGTAGTTTATCACCACTGTGTTTGAAGTAAGTAGGTAATCTTTATTTTTATACCGCCTTTCACCAGAGTCACAAAGCGGTTTACAATTGTTATTTTTTGGGCATTTGTCCTCTGACTCCACACAGAGATGGGAGCGGAGCCAGTACAGGAGGCGCATGCCAGACCTATTGTACATATTTTGTAAACCGGAGTACCCAAGGGACAACTCACGCAGACACGGGGAGAACTTGCAAACTCCACTCAGAAAGGCCCTGTTCTGACCGGTATTCGAACCCAGCACCGTGCCGCCAAATGAATAATGAGACGTGAAGAGTCTGAGTGTCCTGAAAAGCGCTGTATAAAACCGATGCAATTTGGCAAATTCATAAATGTCCTATTTTATAATGTTTTTGATATTGTCTCCTTATTTGAAACCAGCATGCTAGATCAAGCCGTTGGGATGTGTGGATTTACTTAAAACATTCTTAAAGTGTATCATTTCTCATTTCACACATGTCTCATTTCACCAGTGTTTATAATGCAGTAAGAGAAAACTTAACAAATGTCTTGAACGCATTTAGAAAACCCAGGTCACTCAAGCAAATAAATCTATCCAACTCACAAAGATGTAAGCCTGACTTGAGGCTATAAACATTATAGATGATTTGGTCAGGCTAAAATAAATAGAATGCTTCCAATTGAAAATGAAGTGGCTTTCAGGTGCAGTGAGTACGCCTCTCCAGCAGGTGTCACTGCAGACCGCTCTGTGGGCTCTGCTGTGAGGCCGTGTCCTCAGAAAACTCTGATCTCACACTGCAGTTTCTCAGTCACTAACACTCTGCACCAGCCACACACTGACAGCGTTTACGAAGCAGCAGTGAAACTCGGATCACTAAACTACTCCAATTTAATCAGATGGAACAAGAAGCATGTGCTATGTGCTACATTTACTCCTGATGAGATGTGGAGAAACCAGTTTGTTTGGATTAACTGAAGTTGAACTATTTCTACTGTGATTGATTTTTTCTGTAGCCACACCAACCAGGGACATGGGCAGAAGAAGCTTTTACACCAGACCTCCCAGAGCAGTCACTTTGACAGCTTTTTGTTTGGAAGCAGAATTACTCAGTGTTTGTACATGGTCTTCATAACTGTGACTCTAGTTTATGCCAGTTTATGTCATTATTCTTAATGACATAATAATCTTAAATAATCTTTTATCTCCTTTAACTCCCTGAGCAGTTATTTTGACTGCTCAATTTAATTGAATGTAAACTTCAAATGTAGCCATTTTTGGAGATTGACACCAACATTTAAAGGCAGTTAAAGCTTTTCTCCAAAGTGCTGGTTCTGGACTTGTTTTGGTTCTGAGTGAGCTCGTTGTTACACCAGAGAAGAGCATGTCCTAGTTACCATAGCAACGCACTGTTTACCTGACAGCAGTTAGGGTTGGCCTTTCAATAAACTGTTTTTCTGTATTTCAAGTTATACCAACTGGTTTTAGCACTTGTTAAAAGGTAAAACTAGTTTTAAGTACAGTACTTCAGTAAGAATTTTACAAAAGGAAAGTCCAATGGTTTTTGGTATTTTTTCAGAATTCCAATGATTCTTCAAATCAATGGAAGCTGTCATAATGACTGTTCTGGGAGTCCTAGAATTCCCAGAATGAGGTTAAGAGTTAAGAGTGTTAAAAGAAAGACATTGAATTTGATAAATCAAAGAAACTCTTCCTCCTGTTCTTTCATAAATGAGCCTCAAAGTGCGGTAAAACTTTGGTATTTTGTGTGGTAGAATGAGAAATTGTTTCTAGTGGCGTGGTAAAAGACGGATGTGGTGGATGTTGTTTGGCCTGAATGTGTTCAGAAAGTTAACACATCATTCAATGCTAATCTTGTGGCTCTTTGAGATTAAAACATTTTCAGACTATCTGCATGACCTTATTTGCAGAGATCTTCTGTAGCAAATCCAAACGAGCTATTCACCACGTACCGTATCAGTCTATAAGCCGCTACTTATTTCGATTACTTTGAACCCTGCGGCTTATAAAGCGATGCGGCTTATATATCGATGTGGCTTATATAGCGATGTAGTTTATATATAGCGATGCGGCTAATGTTGCAATGCGGCTAATGTTGCGATGCGGCTAATGTTGCGATGCGGCTTATATAGAGGTGCAGTTTATATATCGATGTGGCTAATGTAGCGATGCGGCTTATATAGTGGTGCAGTTTATATAGCGATGCTGTTTATATAGCGATGCCGCTAATGTTGCAATGTGGCGTATATAGTGATGCGGCTTATATAGCGATGCAGCTTATATAGCAATGTGGCTTATATGTGCATTATTATTGTGGTAGAATTTATGGACCTATTATCTTGACTCCATCAAGCTTTAGTTTCTATAGGACACTGGTTTATTGTCAAAATAGATGAAGGTGAAAGAGGCGTGGAAGCTAACATTAATGTGATTAAGCACTCCGTCATTAAATCATACCAGTTAAAACGGTCGTCCATCTGCTACATTACAACATTAAAACCCGCGGCTAATACTCAAGTGCGGCTTATATGTAGACAAAATTGATGTTCTTTAAAAAAACAGTGGTGGTGTGGCTTATCTACAGGTGCATCTTATAGTCCACAAAGTACGGTAACACAACATCTATGCACCCTTTTCCAATACAAAACACATCGTACTGAAGTGGAAGTCGTGGTTCAAAGAAGTCCGGAGTCCCGGCCGTTTACCTGTGGAGTAGGAGAGGTCGTACTGGGCCGACAGCAGGGGGTATCCCAGGTGGTGGTGCGAGGGGACCATGCGCTGCGAGGGGGAGGAGCGCGGCCTGTCCATGTCCCGGTCCCCTCGCTCAGTGTCCCGGTCCCCCCGCTCGTGCCCCGCCTTGTCCCCCACTGTGGGCGACTTGCTCTTGTACTGGGTGGCGTGCTGGTGCAGGATGTCCAGTGCTTTAGAGTCCGCCGCTTTGGTCACCGTGGGGCTGGCTCCAGACTTCTCGCTGCCCTCCTCGCCGCTCACTATTTTACCAGCGTACGGGGAAAAGGGGTAAGCTCCGGGAAGGTAGGACCCTGAGGAGGAGAGGTGCGTGTTAGCGATCAGGCTGTCGTGCAGTTTGGGACATTCATGAGCGGAGACAGATCGGAAACGCTAATACAGGGGTGTCAAACTCATTTTGATCAAGGGCCGAACAAAAAAAAAAAAAAAGCAACTGGTCGGGGGCCGAAAGAATAGAGATTTCCTTTTCTCATACTTGTTTTTTACATTATGAAGGTATTTTGACATTTTCTGGTATATTTTCCTGAAAACAAAATGTATTGTTTAGATGTAACCAAAACTGGAAAAAAGTTAAACACACTGATTTATATTTAACCATTTCACTTCTACTGATGTGTTGGGTTAAAATGTTAGAATACATTACATTTTAATGTTTCCTGTGAAAACAGATTAGACCCATAACTTTCAATGCTAAAAGTTAATAATAATAATTGAAATTCATATTAGGGGCCACTATAACTGTCCCAGGAGCCTGAGTTTGACATGCCTGCGCTATTATAATAAATGTATAACACACCTTTGAAACCGGAAGTGTATATACACTTATATAACAACAGTCGTAAGTTTAAATTCAAACGAATGTTTTACTGTTTAAAGTCAGTTAAAGTTTAGTGCTAACATTTCAGTCTGCTTTACACCACAATATTACATGGGATTTTTTTCAGAATAATTTCAACAAAGTCAGAAGTTTACATACATTACTTTACGTTTGGTAGAATTGCCTTTCAAACTGTTTGACTTGGGTCAAATGTTTTGGCCTTCCTTCCACGCGATTCTCACACATAGTTGGTTGGAATTTTGGCCCATTCCTCCTGACCGAACTGTCGTAACTGGGTCATGTTTGTTGGTTGCCTCGCTCTCACATGCCCTTCGAGATCTGCCCACAAACTAATAACTATGGGATAGGATCTGGCGGCACGGTGGCTGAGTGAGTAGCACTCGAGCCTCACAGCATGAAGGTTGCCGGTTTGATCCCAGACTGTTTTCTGGTACTCCGGTTTCCCCATCGCACAAGACACACGCCATTGGAAGAAGCCTCCAGCAAACTTTGTATGTATGTATGTTAGCCGTATTCTGAGGGCCATAGTCCATTTAGAAGACCCTTTTCCACCCAAGCGTCCTTGCTGATGTCTTGAGATGTTGCTTCAATATTTCCTTCTTCATGATGCCATTTTACAAAGTGCACCTGTTCCTCCTGCTACACCTGATTACAGTGAAAGTAAACTTCCGGTTTCAACTGTATCCTGCGCTAATGCCATGTTTAAAAGCTGTGTCCTGCTCTTTCTGGTTTCTAATCTGTGAAAGGATTCAGCAGCAGAATATAATCCATTGTGATCATGATCTACTGCTCTGTCAGCACTTTGTTGTGACATGAATGGAGAACTGACATAAGGATAGTACTCCTACAGAAAGTACTCGAGTCAGTTAACTAGTTGTTTTTATCAATTAGTTTTAGATAAATTAGATACAGTGGTCCCTCGCTATTGCACAGTTCACCTTTCTCTGCCTTTGACACTTCAGCAGCGAACAGAGCGACAACAAACACATTTGATATCTACGACTGCTTAAGTGCGATCGCAGAGACATCAAACATGTTAGTTGTAGGTCTGAGCGCTGCTGCAGCTGTCAAAAGTCATGCATACACTGTAAAACACAGTTGCAGAGGACACTATAGGTCTTCTCTTAGCCCTCAATCGTCGAGTCGTTCCGTGTCGATGCAGGAGGGTCTAAAGTTTGTGATTTATTTAACCTTGGACCAATGCCTCCTATGTGTTTGTTATTATTGTGTTTCCTATGGTTGAACTGCTCATTTCTCTGATCTGTGGTGGAGCAATCAACAACTTTGTAATGTACAAAAATAACTTGAATTGAAGACCGCGGTAGTCCTTTGAAATAATCCCTGCAGTGCATTTAAGCCATGGGTTTTCTTCTGACTTTAACTGAAGGTAACTGTCATGATAAACTAGCGGTTCTTTGATGTTATATCTGATGATGTTGGAGCAAAACAGAAATCTGCCAAACAGAGAAACGGCCGCAAAAAGGGAAAGGATATAGTGAGGGACCACTGTGGATAACATATTATTTAGTCACTCGTCATTTCAAAATCAAATGAGGAGTCACTTTATATTATTCAGTGCAGAGGTGTCAAACCGGTTTCATTCCAACCAAGCAGGAGCACACAGACTCCACCCAATTTTCACAAGTGAGTCCAGTCTCTCGCTCGTTTGGAATGAAAACCTGCAGCCACACCGGCCCTTTCTGGAGCCAGTTTAACAGCTCCGACTGCGGTGAGGGTTTGTCTAAAAGTAAAGAGATTCTGCCTCCAGTGTCAATCTGGATCAAACAAATGTCATTCCACCTTAAACTGGAGACTGAGTGGTTTTGCTGCTATCCTCTCATGTATCTTATAGATGCATGTTTTTGTGGTGCAGCACGGTTTCTCTTTGGGGACTGAAGCTGAACATCCTTCTGCCTGAATACTGTGTTAAGGTTGTTCCTAATCGGCAGCAAACAACAAGGCCGTGTTTTTCTTGTGTTTATTGCATTATTTGTATGTTTGGGGGAAAGATCAGGACCTCTACATATGACAGAGGATCGCTGGGCTGCTCAGATGTTCTGATAGTACGGAGCCATGTAGGCGCCCTCTGCTCTCCTCTGCGCGTGCATTGGCATGTATGTACCTGGGTAGTTGGGCACCATGACAGAGGGCACGCCCCTGTAGCCCGGGTGGCTGGGCTCAAAGGCCTGTCCGTAGGGGTACCCGTGCATGTAGGGCATGTATCCCTGGTGCTGGGCCAGAGAGTACTGCATGTGTGGGCTCGGCCGGGAGTCTTTGACGGGGCGTGGAGGCTCCTCTCGCTCGCCGTCTTTGGGCTCGTCTTTGGCGGCGCCGGGACAGTCTTTGGGCCGGCTGCGCTCCTCCTTCAGCTTGCGTTCCCGCTCTCGGTCCCGGTCTCTGTCGCGCTCCTCCTTCCACCGCGGAGGCTGCTGCTGCTGCTGCTGCTGCTCCTCCTCCAGGGATGCCTTCTGGGTCTCATTGAACTGCTGCGGAAACAACGAAGGAAGGTGTTCAGATGAATATCACTTGTTCATTTGTATAACTCAGTTCATACACAAGGCAACTCGAAATGATGAACACGAGAAAATCATAAATAGTCACTATTAATAAAAGCTACAACTCCCTCAGTTGTAGCACAGATAAACAGAACTGTTTTAACCTGGGTTTGAACGTTGTCAGAGAAGAAGCCTATTTTCAACCTTGTTTCAGATGTTAGCCGTCTCCTCGGGTTTAGCCCCGACTCTGGGCACCAGCAGGAGGCCAGTGATGGACTGACAATAGAATATGATATGAGTTGCTACTAACAAGGAATAGGCAGTAGCGGTGCTTTTTTGAGCCTATTCTATTCTACACCATCACTTTAACCAACTCTGTTTTGCAAATCATATTTATCAGACATACAGTAACAAAGTCACTTTTCAATTTCTTTAAATGTTTGACACTTAAGATATTATATTCTGTTAATTCATTCCATGATTTCACACAGAAACACGTCTTGATTTCACTTATTTCTTGCTTTATTCACATTCAACAATAAATACACCTCGACGTATTGGAAGGGCAACAATGTGTCATGGTCTGGACTTTTTATTGATTTATTTTTTACCTGGTTCTTATTTATTATTTTGCCCGAGGTTTACTTGCGGTCTCCCTCTGTGTGTTTAGTCCCTGTGCTCCTGTTCTCTTGTTGGTCCATGACTCAACCCTGGTTTCAGTTTTTACTTTGAGATTTCGTCTCCTTGTGGCATCTATTCAAATATATTATTTTGCCGTTCTGCTCTTGGGTCCTTCCTTGTTTTATCTCGTCACATATCGAAAGCATTATACAGAGGGAATAATTCAAAAAACTGTTTAATAAAGAAGTTCCAAAGAAGTACTTGGAGAAAAGATGCCCTCAGCGCAGTGTAATGGGAGAGAGGTGTAGGGTCAGAGAGAGTTTGGACCTACTGTATGTCTTGTCCGTTGTCTTGTTTAGAAAATGCATTTATATATATTTACTGTTATATCCGGTCAATGATTGTTTCCTAGATGTTCGTCTGTGTCTGATCCTAGTGGATGCTAGTGGATTTGCTGGTTGTAGTTTGACAATGGCAGAAAATTTAACAGTAAAGGAATCCGTTCTCAGCTCCAAATATCAAGAAATTTAAGCCGGAGCAAGAGGAATGTTTAGCAAATGTCATTGCTGCAAAGATGTTGTGGCTCTACTCTCCATGGGCTCCTTCCAAAGGAGATGGCTAAAACTAGGCTAAATGTTAAAGCTAGGCTAAATGCTAAATGCCTCACTCACTCGACCCAGTTACATACATCATGATAAACTTTCAATCGATTCAATCTGCAAAAGGAGTTAACCACTCCCTCCTGTTAACAGAGCTCAATGGAGCAAATCCAGACCAGTACGAAATTTGTACGATTATATGGTAAGATCAGGCTAGTTCTACGGTATAGTTTTTTTTATTTCTTGCTCTAAATGGTCTTGTCTTGTTGAATGTGTGAGGGGGGATTTGGAGGGTTAAACGTGTCTGCACCCGGGGATTCAGGGAGATGTTTGTACCAAGTCAGGAGTACGACAATAATTGGTGTTCCTCACTACCTCCCTGTGAATCATTGTGCTCCTTTTGCTGATTCTGTTTATGTTGCCTCTTAGAACCAACACCGGTGTTCTGCTATTTCAGCAAAAGCGGAAGACGAGCAAAGAAAAAAAATGCCCGTGTGGATCATTGAGAAGATGTGAAAGAAGAGGGACCAAAATACCACTAGACCCTGTGGAAAAACACTTTTTTTTAACAGATAGGCAGGACTTCCGTCATACTAAATACATTGAATCCAACCCCTTTTCAAACCATGTATGTATATCTTTGCCTGTTATGTGCAGTGAAATTGTGTTAGTGCAGGTTTTGAAATAAGCATTTTGATGTAATGAAATCCATATCATTATTTCCTCACAAAACAGTATGGTTATATCACTAGTTTTCACATTCATGTATTTTTGGCCTTTTTCAGCCAATTGGGTGGAGACCTGCCTCCATTTCAAAGAGTGACTCACATGGCTCTTTCTTAAAAGTATGCAAAAGATACAATTTTCTAAACATATGATGCCAGCATGTGGTCTGATTGGTTCTCAAAATGTTGTAGCAGCTTTGGTTTGTGAGGAGGTTGTAAACTTCCATCTACAACCATTTTTGCATAAATTGAAAATCTTGCCAAAGCCAAAGCGCTCAGACCGACCACATGAAGTAGAGAGAAGCGGTCACCTGTCTGTACCACTGCTCCACCCCCGCCTGCGCCCTGGGCTCGTCCTTCCCGTGGTGGGCTCCCTCCAGCTTCACCTTGAGCAAATCTGCCTGTGGGGCCTTCGGGTCGTCTGCTTTGGAACCAGCGCTCATGGCCTTGGCCTCTGACGGAGAGTCTCTGGACTTGCTCTTCCCCTGCTCGGACTTCACCTTTTGCTTCCACTCCTCCTTCACCGACGCCTCCCTGTACGACTGCAACAAAAACAGCAGAACAAAACAAAAAAGACGTTTAAAAGTTTTGAACAATGTGAGCATGTTGAAATTCCAACTTAGAGAACATTTGTAAAGTCTGAGAAATGTCACAAAGCTCTCATCACTTGGAAAACATACAAATTCCAACCATTATATACAAAGTAAAGTATGTTTGAGTGCGCTGGAAACTGCAGCAAGTCCAGTGTTGCTCTGAAACAGTTGTCGGTTTGCGCTTTACTATCTTTCTTCTTTTTGCTTTTTTATAGCTGTACATTTTGCTGCAGTAAATTGTTCATGGTTTTACACTGATCCAGAGCAGAGCAGAGAGGATGATCAAGATCAAGAGCAAAATCCAGGGGAGGAATTTTGAAAAATGCTGATAAAGCATTTAGAATTTCACCCTGAACCCGAGCAGAGAATATGGTCTGAACCAAGCAGACTCTGCAAACATCAAACAGAGGAAGCAGTTCCACCTCTGCTGCTGTGACCTAAAGTGTTGTTGCACTTTGAAACAAAAAATACAATGTATCACTTGGAATGAAAAAAATGCAACAGTTCTTGAAATAAGTCTAAATGGCTTTATCCCATCGGCAAATCTTGTTTTAAGGCAGTCAGAAAGTGCTCAGATCAAGTACAGATTTTTATTGCCTCATATTTTTGGGGTCTTTGCAGGCTCAAGCGATGCCCCCTGGATTATTTATTACTATTAATTATTTTTTCACAATTTTCATTAAAATGTTAAAATAGATGACTAATACAATCTATAGTTAATAACTACTGTTGTTGTAACTACTGCAACAACAGAAGAGGGATGGTCCAAGGACAGTGGCGACGATCCAGGAAACTACTTTCTGCAACATTTATGGACATTAGTCATTCGCTCCTAATGGACCAATGGCTCCTTGTGTTTTTATCAATGAATTTCTTGTACTTGAATTGTTTGATTCTCTGATCTGTGTTGGCGAATCAACGGTTTTGTCAAGTCCTTCCAGATAACTATTGCTGTGATTTAGGGCTGTACAAAAATATATTGAATTGAAGACCATTATTGTTACTTAATGGTTTGAAAGTTCTCCAGGTGAGATTATGTGTGAAAAGCCTGTCTTACCTCCCTGTCCTTGTCCTTCTTCTCGTTGGCTCGATGCTGCTCCACCATCATTCTCTGGCGCTCCTCGCACTGCTGGCGGTAGGCCGGGTTGGTGCTCAGCAGGTGGTTGTGGTAGGCCTGGTCTGGGTGGTAGGCGTAGGGCGGCACGTAGGCGTACTGGTTGTAGTACAGCGGCTGCATGTACATGTTGGACCTCTGCTGGATGACCGAAGGCTGCTGCTGCTGCTGCTGCTGCTGCTGAGGCTGAGGCTGAGGCTGGGGCTGAGGTTGGGGCTGAGGTTGGGGCTGGGGCTGAGGCTGAGGCGGCTGACCTGGGGCGATCACGTCAGGTTTGCGGTCTTCCAGAATCTCCACCTTCACTTTGTCTTCGATCGGTTCTGCGGTTGGCAAAAGTAGACAATCAGATACTAGTTGATCCTTTAAGACCTGTACCCAATATTGTTCCATGTGTTTGAGCATAATGAGTGCTCAGGGCAGATACATTGGAAAGACTATATTTAAGAGTTGTTCCAGGTCAGTGTGGCTGCAGGTTTTCATTCCAACCAAGCACACCTATTATAACAAGAATCTAGTAGTGGCTTATTAGGCAAAAAAACAAGTAGATTTAAAAGAGGACATTTAGTGACACTATACAGTTGGTCGATCTAACTGAAATAGCGATTCTAAATTAATCGCATTGAATAATTCACTTTGTAAAATAAATAGAATAGTATGTAACGTCCACTATACGCATCATCCATTAATACATAGAATCAAAAGAACTTTAATTGTAAAACTGCTCAAATGTTCTTTCCCACTGCACCTAATATACAAAACTCATTCCACGATAGACATGCTCACCATATTTACAAACTAAGAGGAAGCAAAACAATATTAGTGCCTTAATTCAGAACTACCGTGAAAATGGGGCTCGGCGTGAGGACCTACTCTTTAGTACAACTTACCAGATGAACTCAAAACATGTTCATATATGATTCCATTCAAAGATCTTGGGAACAAAAAAAATGAAATGAAAAAGTATGTGGAGGAAAGAGAGGGATAGCTTCAGCACAGAGCGAGTGACGAAGGAGAGGTGTAGGGTCATAGAGTAGGGGTGGGAACCTAAGGGTACCTCACGATACAATACGATACACGATACAAAGCTCACAATAACGATTTTATCACAATATGACGATTATTGATATATTGGTCAGAAATATACAATATGCCAATTTATGGCATAAATAAAAGAAAAATTACTCTTTATTTCATGATAAATAGAATGGAGATGCGTAATGTAGCAATATATTAAGTATTGATAGTACCAATTCCAAAAAAAAAAGTAGTGAAAAAAAATAAAAAATATTGTTTTTGTTTTAAATCGATATCGATACTTGGCAAATGCATATCGATAATCGAATCGCGGGAGAAAGTATCGCGATATATCGAAAAATCGATATATTGTCACACCCCTATCATAGAGTATCTGGCCTGAGTGGCAGTATGTGGGATGTAAGAGCGAGAGGGGTTGGAACCAATTCTGTGGTAAATACTGTAAGGAGTCTCTTCTGTAGCCATTCACCTTCCTAATTGTGTTTTGAATATTTGGGTAAAGAATCGTTGGTGGATGATCTGAAAATTCTTATATCAAAGGACGATGAGCTTCTCTGTGCTGCATCAGTCCATTCTCTGGATCTGTCCGACATGTAAGACTTTCTTTAAACTAAACTAAGATACAGAGCATCAATAAGGCAGAAATTTAAGGACGGAAAGGTCCAACAACCTTTACACTTGTTGTAGATACATTACCATTTCAAGTTTGAAGCATGGAGCAGGAACGAGTCCTGCGGAACGAGTTCTACGGAACGAGGCCTACGGAACGAGTACTAAAACAAAACATGCGTCTGCTTTGTCAAACTCGTTTTCAAACTGCCATTTATTTTTCCATCTTTTTTATAGTTTTCTTTAAGTGCGTACGTTTTAAATCATATATATATACTCATTGGCATGTGAGGAATGTGTCAGAAGGGTAGAAATAATTAGGACACCTTGGTTGAAATAACTAGCGTCAAATATTTATGGCACGTGTAAAAAGTGCAAAACATGCTGGACTCTAAGCCGCAGAACTTGTTCCAGTTCTTTGATCTCTGCAGCCTTTAGAATAAGGAACAAAATATAGGTATATATTTGATTGATAGAGTTCCCCTTGAGAAAGGGATTTGGATAAAACTCTATCAGCTGTCAATCTCCAGAGCATACATTCCTGCTTCCTTGTGTGTTTATGTGAACAGCAGAGAGGACACCAGGACATCCAGGGAAATACACAAGACAAGTTCCGTAATACTGCTTAATAATCCAAGGAGTACCGTAAAACCAAATCGGAAAAACTACCGGTCAGAATCTGTGGTATTGCTGGAATCAAGAGGGACAACACTAACCTTGCTCTTGGTTGTCTTCCCTTTTCAACTTCACCGGGCCCTCTGCTGCCGGCGAGCCTTGAATGGGCCCTCCAGGACTCGGGTTGACGTAATTAGGCGAGTAATAGGCATCGTATCCGGCGTAGTAAGGGGACTCTTTACTCGACGGTTGGCTGGGAAACAAAGCCTTTTTGACACCTTCCCGAATGCCCTGCTCGTCCGTTTTACTTTTAACCCCTTCCAACTTGCCTTCTGCGTCTTCCCCAGCGTCCGATATGTCCGAGTAAGCGGGGCTGTTGGTTTTCACGGAGGCGTTATCGGCCCCGTTCTGGCCTGGCGTTAGCGGCACTCCGTCAATCCTGCTCGCCACGCCAATGGACGGACTGGGTGCGTTATCCGAGAAACTGTAAATCTTATCGGCTTCGGCTTTTATGCTCGCCAGCCGACTCTGGTGCGGGTCCGATGAGCCGTTAAGAAGCCCATCTCCTTTTGCTCCTCCTAGTTCGCAGGGATCTGGAAAAGGAATCTTCCCGTCTTCAGTTTTGATTCCCTTTCCCGCCGGCTTAGGGCTCTCTGCCTCCTTCAAACCCTCCTTTTTCTTCTTCTTTTTCTTGTCCTTTGAGTTGCTGGAAGGAGAGTCGGCTACAACTGGCAGTTTCGGCGGCGCTCCCTTCATTGGCGGGCTTTTGGGGATGCCTTGCACAATGGGCGCAACCACGGAAGCCGGAGCAGGATTGCCGGGGGGAAAGGCATACATCTGTTGCGATCCGGGAGGTATTGGGCGCGGCGATTTCATGTTTTTTTGCGCCAACTTATCAGCTTTCCCCCCAGGTTTCTTCCCTCCTCGTTTGTCATCCAGCCCATCATTGCTCGCCTCGTCCGTTAGACACGCCCCGTCTTCACAACCGTCCATAGCTTCTGTTTCGACATCCGCAGCTTTCTTTTTCTTGGATCCGAACTTGCCGGGCGAAGGGCTTTGAGCCTCGAACCCTCGCCCCTTCGGTGTGACCGATCGTGCTGGTGACATACAGCCTTTCTGGGATATAGACGCACCGTTGCAACTCCCTGGTTCGGGATGCAGCGTCGAATCTTCTCCATATTCGCTATCACCGTCCAATTCTGACTTGACGTCGTCATCGTTGTGCGCTCTGGCTTGGTGATACTTGAGTCCGTTGATGTGTTTGTACTTTTTATTGCAGTTGGGATGAGGACAGTCGATGAGAACCGGAGAAGGGCAAGTCCGGTCGACAAGAGGAGGTAGCGGCTCGGCTTTGATAATCGGCAAATGCACTGCGAGCGCTACCCCGTTATTGGAATTGGTGCGCATGCGTTTGTTGCCTTTGGAGTCCTCCGAGCTGGAGTTGGGTTCCATATCTGAGGTGGGTTTGGTCTTACGCTTTCCGGCGGGGGACGGGCTGGCCTTGACCTCCTCGGCATTGCTGTTGGGAGGGGTGCGGCGGTCCGATGGGGTCTGGCTGCCGCGGCGACCCTTGCTGTTCGACGCCCCGCGGGTTTTGTTGTTATTGGCGGCGCCCTTGCTGTCCGAGGAGTTGCTGTTGTCGTTGATGGGAGGGTTGGGGTTGGGCCTCATGCGTTTGCCTCGGCCGCGCCCATTCCTCATTTCCAGGTCACTGGTGGGAGACTCGCAGAACCTGAAACACAAGAGGACGCAAACAATAAGGACACGTTTCAAGTGAATACAAGTTGTTTTTTTTTTAAACATATGTTTTTTTCCCTCTTTCCCCCAAGTGCCTTTCACTTACTTTTAATATTTTTCTTTTAAACATAGTTTGAATAGTGCAAAACATTTACATGTACAACAGCTCGCTTCTTGGAAAAAAAATAATATTGTGAAATCTCAGTGGGTTTAATAAAGGGCAACCTTTATTAAACCCACTGAGATTTCACAATTATTATTATTTTTTTTTTATACAAATTTAAAAAACATTTAAATGTCTCTTGTTCTATTTTCATGTGCCGCTCGCTCACGACAGTCCCAGAGCGCACAGAACTAATTACGACGCTGTATTGGAACTACACATAAATAATGTAAAAGTATTTAATATTGAGCGATTAATAAAACATATTCATTAATTTAATACTTGATTACTAAAATCAAGGGTGAGCTACAGCATCAGTTTATTAAGACATGAATACAAAAACAGTTTCCTCGTTTGGATAATTTGTCAAAATGTTGAGATGTGACATAGAAGTTAAGCAACCTCAAAGTAAACCTTTTCTAAAGCTCTTCGAATTTACACAAACTTTATGAAATGAGAGTGGACAATGTTTCGGTCATGTGATTGAATTCCATTCAAAGAACAAACAACCCGCTAACACTGACACACACATGAAACTCTGCAGAACAATGCAAACACATATAGACCCTGTCCACACGAAGTCAAGCTCAGGCCTAAACGCAAAAATACTTTATCAATCCAGTGTATCGTCCATACGAGGCCGGCGTTTTGGGGGGGTGTAAACGAACATTTTTGAAACTAGGTCCCAGAGTGGAAAGATTTCAAAACTCCGTATATGCCGCTCCGTGGTTACTGCCTCTCCGCAATGTATCTGAGACGCTTGCGTCATCGCCCCGCCTCTTGTTAAAGCACGCATGCGCCGCACTCAGAAAATAATGACAACAACAATGTAGCTTGTTGGTTTTGTAATCCAGTGTGACCCGAAGCAACAGTTCAACCTCATCGTCCGTCCATACTAATGTAGTACCAGCTCGCCCACTCGCCATGTTGTCTGTTTACAACATTCCGCGCATGCCCAGTTCCCGTCACAGAAGTTTGGGCTTGATCCCGTCATTGCGTCACAGCGCCACCAACAGGTTTGGCATAGTTTCACAGCGTTTTCAGGCATATTGACTACATTCATATGGACGCACACATTTACTGAGCTAACTCCGTGTTTACAGAAAAAGTTTCTGAAATTATAAGCGTTTTGTCTTCGTGTGGATATAGTCATAATAAACTCAAAGTCTATTATAATATTATATTGAGGGTGCTAATGGTCAGAAAGTGAGCAAGAGCAGGAAAAAACAATCCCGCCCAGTTCTCTACACCTCAGCTCTGCAGCTTTCAATTCATATCAAGTATTCCAATGAGGTTTTTCATTCAACTTCCGATTTAATACATATATTGGGAAAAGTATAATTCGTATTCAGGATAAGCCTATGATATCATTTTATTTGAAAGCCTGATCCGGTCAGACCTCTGAAGCTGAGCAGGGCAGGGTCTGGTTATTACTGTGATGGGAGAGGTGTCACAGTGGGGCAGCTGCGGCTGTAAAGTGCCAAATTGTTGTTGTGTCCTGAGGCAAGACACTTCACCCATATTGTTTAAAATGAGTCGGATGTGTGTGTGTGTGCGTGCGTGTGAATGCTTTGTGGTGGCCCGATGTTGTATTACTAAACTTCAATATAACACAAGAAATAAGGAGTTATGGGAGTTTTAAGTAGTTATCATGAAAAAGTAATCGTTGCTGTACAGACTAGGCCCAAAACCAATAGATCTAAAAGAGGACATTTAGTGACACTGAATTATAACAAGATACATACAGACATAACAGAAAATATCATACTCCAAGGAGAGATGGTTAGAGAGAGAGAGAGAGAACCCTGGAGGCTCTGGACCTCAGTATTAGGCCTGCTGCATGTTGCAGAGAGTTGATCCCTACCAAGACCCCAAACTAGTCCATCCCAGCTCTCTATATACTGGCTGTGAGGTCACTCTCAGGTTCCACTGGATTGGTCAGGGGGGTCAGCCAGGAGCAAGCCAGCCCCCAAGGAGGTGGGACATGGACATCAGATAAGGGGGAAATTCCATACCAACAGTAGTTAACCGGTTGATCAAGGCAAACAAAACGCAATCAAGCCCCCATCATCAAATGTCTTTCCTCTGGTTTATGGACATTGGTCTCTGCACCTTGTGGACCAATGGCTCTATGTGTAGTTTATCACTGTATATCTTGTTTTTGAACGCTTTGATTCTTTCAGGATCCAGCCAATGGGGGATCTGATTGGGACTGGTAGCACCTGGACATGGGTGGGACAGGCCATATTCAAAAGTGCTGTCAGGAAGTCCATGGAGCCTCTCACCTGGCAGTAGCAGCCTTTAAAATAAATATTCTTCTTTTGTACATTTTTTTGTACATTTTGAAACATGTGCGGACTCAATTTTGGCCAAACCTCGAGCAAGTCCTCCGAGCTACAGTTTAGTTATTTAGGGCTGTGCAAAAATATATTGAATTGAGTCTGACCTCAGAGCTGCCCCTGCACTCACACAGTCAAACTTGTTTACTATTTATTTCTCCATTTACGGTTTGAAAATAACACTCCAGAGTCCATCCATAATGCGCCAACAAAACAAAACAACCTCTAAAAGCAACAACCTCAACATGTAGAGCGTGAGCAAAGCATTCCACGACACCGTTTCCACAGTTTGGACGGTGAAGAGCCATTATCTGGAGGCGCGGATAAAAGCTCTGTGTGTGTGTGTGTGAGTGTGCACTCGGCTGCTGGCCTCGGGAAGCCTCTGTGGGGACGTGGATCTTCAGCCCGAGTGCGGGATACTGGCAGGTGGACTCAGACTCATTACCGCTCCGAGTTTGCACTGGCGCTGCCCAAAGCCTCCTGCATTATTCATGTGCGGCTCTAATGTAGTGGCGCCGAAAACTAGGAACTTAACTTCAGGTTTTCAGTACGTTACTGCGACATGATGGGTTTGTGTCTGCGTGCAGCTTGAATTTCTGTGGTTTTAACATGGGATACATGTGTCGCCGAGTTAGGAGACGACTTTGTCCTATGCGGGAGAAAGTATCGCGATATATCGTCCCACCCCTAATGCTAAGTTCAGAAGCAAATTTGTATTTCAATTCATAAATATATGTTTGCGGTTTTTGATACCAAATAAAATGTTAAATGTTCTTTATTATCATTCTCAAGATACTCGAGATTTGATACTTGATGCTAGAGATAGAGATTTGGTTTTATTTTAATCAGTTATGGTTCACTTATCTTGTGCTATGTGGTCCTCTTTCCTCCTGTTCTATAACTTGTGATTTCATTTCATTTTCTTAGTCCATTTCTGGGTCAGGGGGGTGGCAATGAGAGCTCCCACCCAATGCTCATAGCACCAGTCCCTCACTGATCCTCAGCAGGTGGTGGGTCCACAGGAAGATGGCTGCTCCATTAACAGTGACTCAGTCTTTGTGTTTCAGCGGGAGCTTCAGGCAACTTGGAGTTAAGTGTCTTGCCCAAGGACACAACGACAGCAGACATTAGTGGGAGCAGTTTGAGGAGGTCCCGAGATGGGCTCGAACCCATGACCCTCGGGCTCTACCAACCGAGTTACTGTGATGCAACACTGAAGATCCCCCAGTGTGGGACGAATAAAGGATCTCTTCATCTTATTCTTACTGCCAATAAATAAACTGTACTTTCTGGACTGTAAAGCACACCTGTATATAAGCCGCACCAACGTCATTTTAAAGAAGCTATACCTGATTTATTTTCTATTGAGTTAATAAAAATACGTATAACTACATACAAACTCTAATTTAATTGAAAACTGGAGCTCATTGATTCAGCATAAGCATGAGTTTAGGCCATTCAAAGTGCTGAGATGACTTTTAGCGGGCCGCTGGTTCTCCTCCAATCACAGAACGAGGCTGCGTCCTCTGGCCTCTACAGCGCTGCTAAAAACAGTAGCATGTTAGCATCATTGGCTATAACTACTCTTGCTGTAACTGCGTACACAGCAAAACAGCCCAAACAACACAACAGTGAGGAAGAGAAAACTAAAGCGAAAAAATGATCAAAGAAGAAATCAAGCCCGGGTGAACATAGCAAGCTTAAATCGTATCGTCGTATGGCCTCGGACTACATTCGGACGCGAAACCAGCCGTAATCTTTCAGTTATATATTTTGTTAGCAGTGCGTTGCATTTGTACCATTTCATCAGTGATTGTTGTACGGCTCAAGTGGCGCAAATGCTAATGTTAGCATATGTATCAGATCGCAAATAAAACTAGATGGCTCCGTGGGATGAGAGCGTAGGGGAAATGAGAAGCCTGAGAAGTTGAGGGGCGGTGCTAAACAATCAAACATTGCAGAAACGGGTATAGCTCCTTTAAAACAAAGTAAATGTCGATATATAAGCCGCACTTATACATGTTTTTTTGTAGCAGGTAGACGACTGTTTTAACTGGTAACAACATGATCTAATGTTGAGGTTATTTAACAGCGTAATTGTTAGCCTCCATGGCGGAACTCAGTCATCAGCCTGTTTTGACAATATACAAATGTCTTATAGCTAATGAAACTTGATGGAATAATAATAAGTTCATAAAGACGAAAAGAATAAAAAAATACACATATTAGCCGCATTTCTGTAAAAGCGGCAGGATTCAAAGAACTAAATAAGTAGTGGCTTAAAAGTCTGGAAATTACGGTACATTCATCACAGATTCTAGTATAATTTAGTATTTATTTGTTTCTGTAATTATGTGTTCACAGCTGGATACTATTATCACCAGTGTAAAACAAGTGTATAATGTTAAGGTGAAGGTTACAGGACAACTTCAAATCCTTCAGTGGCTTGTTGTAAAATGCATTTCGGTTACCTGTATCTTATCATTTTTGTAAGGTTATTTTATTTTTTAATTCAGCTAGTGCGGCAAACAGGTGCGCTCACTCATCCGAGAGGTACTTCAGGTTTTTTTTTTAACTAGAAACAACATGTCTCTCAGATCCACATTATCTGCATAAAGCTTTAACTAAAGGAAGCATGCATTATTTCAGCAGTAATCTTGTTTATTTGCTGCGAGGCATTTGCATTCAGGATGAGATGTGACTGAACGTAAAAACACAGCAGCAGTGTTTGTTATAGTTCCTCCTGTGGCATGCTTTAATTCTACCCTCATCTCAAAGAGGCGTACAAATTGAACATACCAGTGCATCTACACACTACATACACATGGTACTATCCCTCTTGGCAAAGGCAAACACTACACTACACTACACTACACAACACGCCCACTCATCTAAGAAAAGGCAGCATTTGTGGGGAATGTTCTGCAGTACTGAGAAAAAGCTATTAGTCCAATAATTGGATTCTGCAATCTGGCTTGTTAGTGCAGCTTTCCATTTCCACAGCCACCTCCCGGGACATCAGCTGTTTGCCAATGATTGGATCCTCGGCGGGCTGCAGATAAAGAACACAGCTCCCCAGCAAGCGGCCGTTAGAGCCAGAGCCCTGCAATATATCCTGGAGCTGTTGCCTCTCCAGCAGATTGCTATCACACAGAATGTGGCGAGGGCGCGGGCCCACGACCGTACATAAATGATTCATGCATCCATTTCAGGCTTGACATTTACTACAATGTGTGACAGTCGACAGGCACTAAATAAAATCTGGGCTTGTTGGCTTTCACAACCGCGGAAAAATGATGTACAACGGATTTCATCATCTGATCGAGCACACGGGCTGATGCTTATGGATGTCAGGAGTGGAGGGTCGGAGAGTGTTTGTCTGTTCCGCCCATAGACTGTATGAAGATGGACAATGCAAAAGGAATTAACCCCTCCTAAGTCTATCCATTCATCCGTTTTCTTCCGCTTCGGATGATAATTCTTATTTTGAAATTTTAAATATAGGCTGATTTCTTACCAAAGTATAGCAAAGAACCACCCTCTCCACTTTTGAGCACGTATCACCAGAATGATTGACAATTGCAAGGACTAATAGTCTTGATGATCCACCCGGAAGTAGAAAATCCTCCTGTAAACCTTTAAGCCGAGGTAAGAGAATGTTAGCATCTTCACGGCTCATGGTTTATTCGCGGGTGTTTTTGCTCATTATTCCGACATGTTAGCAACACGTTAGCCCATATATACGGAAATTAGGCTCCAGCTTGTCGGGGAGGCTACTCCTCATAAAGCAGGGCCTCACCTGGGGGGGGCCCAGTCGTGCCGGGTGCAGTCCAACAACGTTCCCACGTAGGTTTTGTTCCTCCACGTGACGTTCACCACCAGCATTCCTGAAAGACACAGACAGAACCAATTCAGTTTGTTTGCAATAACCATAAAAATACTGTCTGTACTGTACATGTATCGAAGACATTCAGAATATGGAACATGGCAGAAAATCTACCAGGAGTCATCTTTTATTTCTATTACTCTAAATATTTTGTATCATGATGCTTGGTGAGTTATGTTTACACAAGACCTTCCAGAGCAGTCCATTTGACGGCTTTTAGTTTTTGTACTTTTTTGAGAATCATAACTTTGGGAATTTTTCTGTATCTATGTGTGGTTACTCTTTTAAATTATTATTATGAAAATATTTTTTTTAATGTGAGGAGTTTCTATCCTTTAACCCAAATAAAAAATCCATAACATTTATCAGGTTCTGGTACTGGACTGGTCCAGGTTTTCCACCAGAGAAGAGCAAGTCCTAGTTACCATAGCGACATAGCCTTTTTTTTTTTTATAACTTTTATTTAGCGACATAGCCTTTTACTTAGAATCAGGTCTTTAGCATTAGCTTTTCAACGAACTGTTTTGGCTGTAATTAAAGTTATAATAACCGGTTTTAGTGAATAAAAGATAAAAAATAGTTATCATAAATAATCACATTGTATTAAAAAGAGTAAAGATACAATCCTTCAGTTGAATGCACAATTAATTAGATCGGTTATAAACCTGGAATTGAAAATTGTCGAGTTGAAGTCTGTCTCCCATTTTCAGGAAGACTGCATCCATCTTATAACATATGCATACTCTCCCTGTGCACACACTATTGCGACAGGGCCCTCTCCTCGGCCCGGCAGAGCTCTCGTCCTGTTGAGCCTGCTTTAGAGGCAGATTCCCCAAAGAGTGTAACCACGGAAACACGCCGCACACGCGCTCGCCATGTAAATGAGCCAGTGCTTAGAAGCAGCTACGTCTCTGGAATCAACCACTGCAGAGAGAGAAGCCGACCGATCTGTCTACACTCAGTACCTGCTGGACTGCAAAGAAACTGCACCAGCTACATTGGGTTTTTGGGTTTTCTCTTGAATGCGCTGGAAACGGCTGCAAGTCCTAAGCCGCTCTGAAACAGTTGTTTTGCATTTTGCAATTTTTCTTTTTCTTGCTTTTCTGCCTGAGATGTTGCTGCAGTACAGTGTTCAGGATTCATGGTCCGAACGAAGCAGATCAGGCAAAAACTCACTGGAGGAATGCTAAGGTTTTGAGAAATGCTAATGAAGCCTTCAGCATTTTACTTTGGACCAGAGCAGAGAAAATGGTCCGAACCAAGCGGCTCCACCTCTGCTGCCGTGACATAAAGTGCTGTTGCATTTTATTATTATTATTATTATTTTATATATTTTGTTAGCTTTTTAGAATGATCAATTGTGTGATGGATGTGATTTTGCCTACTTTGAATTTCTCCCACAGAGAATAAAAAAGTATCTATCCATCTATTGCAGAAGATGTCATTTTGAATCTTGAATATAAGCCACAGGGTTTCATGTTGTTGTGTAAAAGTTTTAAAGCAACAGCTGAAGGAGCAAAACAGAAGAATCAGCAGCTTTTTACAATCTATAAAAGATTTAAAAAGAACTGAAGCTCGAATCCAAACAAGGTGCCAATGTGAGCAAGTCCATCCATCCATTTTCTACCCTTTAATCCATTTCTGGGTCAGGGGGGTGGCAGTCAGAGATGCCACCCAAGTCTCATAGCACCAGCCCCTCACTGACCCTCTGCAGGTGGTGAGTCCACAGGAGGACGGCTGCTCTCTGAGTGTGAGCATAGCCTTGATCTTTCAGTGGGGGCTTTGGGCAAAGTGGGGTTAAGTGTCTTGCCCAAGGACACAACGACAGCAGTCATCAGTGGGAGTCGGTGGAGAAGGTGTAGAGGTGGGAATTGAACCCACGACCTTCAGGCCTGAAGGCCAATGCTCTACCAACTGAGCTACTGTCGCAAGTGTTTATACTAAAATAACATTAATAATAATAATTCATTGTTATTGATATTATCCCTAATGCTAAGACCAACAAGGACGTCTTACAATAGAATTAAACATCACACAAATTAAATCAACACAGAATAAAATTAGTTTTAAGTTTAACAAGAAAGAAGCCAATTAAAAAGGGAAAGTTCTGAGTCTCAGATGAATCGAGAATTGCATCAATTTGACCAGAACCACATTGACCCCATAAAAAAGCAGGTTTTTGTTTTTAAATACATTGTCCAAAAGGAGCATTTATATATAATTGCAGTGGTAATGAAATGAAGCATGTTTTATAGTTTCAAAAATATACACACAACACTAACACTACACAACATGACACCCGCACACACAACACTAATACTACACACACACAACACTAACACTACACAACATGACACCCGCACACACAACACTAACACTACACACCATGACACACACACAACACTACACACCATGACACACACACACACACAACACTACCACTACATACCACACAGCTACCACTACACACACCCACACAACACTACCACTATACACCATGACACACACACAACACTACCACTACATACCACACAGCTACCACTACACACACACACACACTACCACTATACACCACTAAACACAACACTACACACACACACAACTACCACTACACACACAAACACTACACACAGACACACACACACACACACAGGGTTGTCTATTTGAATTCTTTAGTATGTTTGCATCATCACTTTGTATTTTCACTAAGAAAACTCTAAGTGTCAACACTAGAGAGAATTCTCCCTCAGAGTGTTCTGTGAGGGGGAGGGGCTAGTGCCTGATGCTAGTGCAACTAAAAACAGCCGGGTTATAAGAGAAAAGGTCAATTTTGCTTAAAACAGGCATCCATTAAGCGCCTGGGGAAGCGGACGTGGCATCAGACTGAACGCCGCTCGGCTTTGGGGGAGTGGGAGGGGGGTGTCGGGCCTGACAGGTGCTTATGGAGTGGGTAAGAACGGCTCTTTGACTCGGCTGCTATTGCCACAATCCGTCACACTTAGAAGCCCAGCGCTGCCATCGTCCACATTCTGAGCCGACACTTGATCCACACTTTGGAATTTAAAATCAGAGGAGAAGAGGAGAGGGGAATACCAGAGTGTGTGTGTGGACAAGGTGGGAAATGTAAGGAGGACGTGGGATGTTTTTCTACCTGCGCACAAAGCAAACTCAAGTACAAGAAGAAATTATGACATTGATTTGAGCATATTGTGTTTAAATGGGGAGATACATTTTATAGGTCAACAAATGCAAATCTATATTTCAAGTCCTATTTAAAGTAGCAATATGTATGATTTTCATGTCAAGTCATCAATAAATGGCCCTAGTTAAAATGCATTAATAAAACATGCTCTGTTCGAATAATTCTTTAAGTGACAACAGTAGTTCAGAGATAGTTGAATTTCAAAATTAGTTTTATTGCCCCTACATCTTGTTATTGTTTGTTTTCTATGTCCCTTGTTATTGTCTTTTTCATTTTCCACCGTTTTACCAATCAAAAAGTCAGTGATTCGGGCGCCAGAACTCACCGTGTTGAGCTAATCTCACTGGTTAAAGTAACATGTGGCCGCAGAAATAAAAAAAAGGTCTCGTTGTGATTCTCAAATTATTAATGAATAGTTAACAAGGAATAAAACCAGGATTTCTATCTTGTGGTAAACTCTCGTCTTTTCAGCTATTATGGTCACAGCTGGATTGATCTCCATATCTGGCAACCTGAGTCAGGGAGAGAAGAGGCTGCAGTACCACTTTTGGCCAGATTTTTTACATACTGCTCCTTTAACCTCTTAAAACCCGCCTCATTTTGGCTCGTGCACAAAAGTTGGGCATACCCAAATGTCTTTGCTTATTTAAAAACACATCTTACGTCTCACATGCTTGTGTGATGCATCATTTTAAAGCTAGATCCTTCTAGTTTATGTAAAAAAAACACTAAAATAATGTTTGTCATTCCTATTTTCCTCTGCATCCTTTGAAGTTAGGGAAAAAATTTTTTTTTAGCCTCGCCTAACATTTTCAATTTCTAAAGGCCCTAAAAAAGGCATACTTCATTGTAAGTTCACAATATTCAAACCCTCTGTTCATTGTGTTTTTGACAACAACTGTCTAAAGTTTCAGACTTCTAAGTTTTATAGTTTTTATGCAGTTTCTCCTTTTCATCAAGTAGTGCACATTTGGCACAATTTGGCACAAGTTTGCCAAATTGTGCCAAATATCTTTACTTACATTTAATCATCATAAAAACGATATTTTTTTATTATTGGTACTTATAAGTTACTAATCTATGTGTGTTTTTCTTTTTTAAATGTCAAAGTTATTTTTTTATGAGTGTAAATTCATTGCAGCTTCGAGAGCGTCTTTTGGCTTCCATTACGCACAATTGTCCAGGCACAACATAAGACAGGACACCATTGTCCCACCCCTTGTTCGAAAGCGTTCCTCATTGGCTACAAGGACATGTCAATCGTAAATCCCGGAAGTAAAAGCAAACAAGTTGGGACCCCACAAAAGATCAGTGATCCATGCGCAAACAGCAGCGCAAGCTGTACTCACGGGAGCTCTTGCAGACCCAAAAATTGGTCTAGCTTTTCGGGAGTAGTCTCATTTGAAAGATAAGGAGCTAAGGAACACGTGGATACCAGATGTTTGGGTGAAAAACAAAGCTAAAAGTCAGTTAAAAGTGAAAGAGTAACATCTGTGCTCTTTTTTTTCGTTTTTTTTGCTAAAGATAAATGCACATTTTTGGATTATTTCTGCAGAATGGATTTTACTTTGGGAAATACAAGTGGATATAATTTTCCTTTGGACTGTTCCAGAGAGAATGATGTATTGCCAGCTGGGAGGAGAGCTGATTTATTTGTACAGCACAAGCCCAAAGGTAAAAAACTATTTCGGAATTGATTTATTTTGTGCCCACATTATGTGTTATATCTTTTGAATGCAAAGTCTGATGTGGTTTACACTTGTATCTAAATGTAGATAAGAAAATAAGCTTTAAAATGATATACAGATTCAGATTCATTTATTTGCCATTTGCAGTAAAACCACATTGGAAAAACTGTGCAAGACTACCCCGGTGTGCACCAGACGACACACACCAGAGCTCTTGCCATCTTTACGGCGCCATGCGGGGGTTTGGTGTTCAAAATACATCTGCTATTGCCAGCAGAACATTTAAAAACATAAAAACAGCCGCCGGCGCGCCGGTTGTTGTAAAGAGGTTAAAAGTCACATTCAGTATGTAAACTTCTTGTCTCTGATTGCAGATAGTTGTGTGCAATCTACTTACTGTAACTACATGTAGATTGTGCAGATGCCAAAAATGTTCAAGAAATGAGTGTGATCCCAACTTCCTGGTCAGAGAAATCAAGAGTGAGAATCTAAAGGACTCAAACGTGAACTAATTTCTCTAAACTGTGAGTGTGTAAACGACAAGAGGAAACTATCAGACTAAAAGCTGTGAGTAGTGCTTCAGAATGAGGAGATCTGTTTCTCTTGTACAAACAGTAAATGGTTCTCAGCGCTGGCCCTTCTCCAGCAGCAGCTCTGTAATCCACACTGAGGTCCCAGGGCTGCGGCCGCCTCTGCTCGGTCCGGCTGAACGTTCACCGCACACACACACTTCTTGGCTTTCACTCGGACGTTTCAAGGACGACCCGGATGGTTAGTGAAGCGGCTCTTAGCTCTGTACCTGCCATCTGCCACGGGGCCAGAGCTAGGGGCCAGAGCCGGGGCCAGAGATGGGGCCAGAGCCAGAACTGATGCCACGGTTCAACCAGCACTGGACTTTTTACAGCCGTTTACATGGTGTTAGTGGGGCTCTCTGATGTCGAGATAATCAAGAAGACAAACAGACAAAACGCCACATGTTTTTTTAGAGTCTTAAATATTTTTGTTATTTGATCCTGTATTTTACACCCTCTACAGCTGTGGTGAGATCATCTTGAGGTAATGACAGATGCAGAGAATGCTCAACATGTTTTGCTGCGATCTTAAGATTGTTGTGGGACGTCATTTTGTGGCAAAATGGGCTTGAAATGGCAGTGTATGTCCAGCTTCATGTGGGCATACCAAATGAGCCAAATGAATTCAAAAGCTAAACTTTTTAAAAAGGTAGAAAACAGTAGTGTCTATGACGGTTGAGGAAATACAGTATCATGGTTGCAATTGCATGTTTTGTCCTATTTCAAATAGACTTGTAAAAAGACCAGGGCACCATTTGTCATTTTGAGAAAATGGAATGGATGGATACACAAGGACAAACGGCTAGAGAATAACTCCGGCAATCAGAGTGAGAAGTCCAAGGACACAGAAAACTACACTTTGATGTGAGGAAATACACAGACCTTCTGCTTACAGATTCATAGCCACAAACAGCTGCTTCACTCAGAGACTCTGCAAATGCACAACAGTAAAACTAAGTTGTAGGAGTGACGGGCGTTGATCAAAGTCGCACACCTCCACTCTCCCCGAGGCTTTAGCAGTCACAACGGACGATGAGGCCCGACCTCCTGTCGCTCGCAGAGTCTCCCAAATCTCATTTGAAACACAGTCCATTTGGAGCGCGGTGCACACAGGCGTGAAGCTGCGGTAATGAGGTCGCTTCCAATTACACCGGAGACTGTCACTGCATCCTCACAAACTTATTCACAAGACTAAAGACAAGACCAGACAAATTCACTATCTCCAGATAAAGCTGATAACAGTAGTATTACATGATGCTAACATGTACAGTATCATCACATGATGCTAACATGTACAGTATCATCACATGATGCTAACATGTACAGTATCATCACATGATGCTAACATGTACAGTATCATCACATGATGCTAACAAGTACAGTATCATCACATGATGCTAACATGTACAGTATCATAACATGATGCTAACATGTACAGTATCATAACATGATGCTAACATGTACAGTATCATCACATGATGCTAACATGTACAGTATCATAACATGATGCTAACATGTACAGTATCATAACATGATGCTAACATGTACAGTATCATAACATGATGCTAACATGTACAGTAGTATCACATGATGCTAACATGTACAGTATCATAACATGATGCTAACATGTACAGTAGTATCACATGATGCTAACATGTACAGTAGTATCACATGATGCTAACATGTACAGTATCATAACATGATGCTAACATGTACAGTAGTATCACATGATGCTAACATGTACAGTAGTATCACCCTCACTGTGACTAATTGAACCCACAGACCTAATGATTATGAGGATCTTTCTCTGTAAGTAGAGTTTAAAAACATGAGAGCGTGTGTGAGCGCAAGTTTGATTGTCATAAATTAATTAAAAGAGAAAAAAAACAACCCGGCAACAAATAAAGCTGACAAAAAAGGAAGAATAGATGAATGGAAAAGGCACATTAAGGCTGAAGTATGGAGCATAAAACACCAGCAGGTCTTTCAGAGAGCGTATCCTTTAAGCAAAAGACAAACAAGGATTTTCATGCAGGCACTTCTTTGCAGACCTGAAAATAGCCCTCAGCTGCTGCGATACAGCCGTCAATGTCCAATCTCCCAACACCAGCTCCTCTTCATCAGCACAGACTGTCGTAGTCACTATCCAGACTATGGACTGTTTACAGATGGACAATGCTAACCCTCGCGCTCAAAGAAGCCCAAAAATGGCGGTGGTGGTGTACTATCTGCTCTGTCTGGGTCAGCCCCAGTTATCCCAATGGGGTCTACACTGCAAATCTGAATCTGCTCCAACTCACTCTGGCTTCTATTGACTTGCATCAAAAAGTGAACTCCTTTAGCTCATTAACCGTTATTTTGGGCTTAAACAATCTGTGATCCTGGCATTTTTATATTGATGTTGTCTTTCTAAATCCAGATATGAGCCCTTTAAGGATCAGCAAAGGAGGCAACTGGAACAGATGCCCGAGCCGCCTCAACTGGTTCCTCTGGACGATGAGAAGCAGCGGCTTTACTCCGAGCTCCTCCTGTGTGACTGAGCTTCTCACTCTATCTCTAAGTGAGCGTCTAGCCACTCTGCGGAGGAAACTCGTGTGGACCGCCTGTATTCGCGATCTCGTCCTTTCAGTCATTACGCAAAGCTCATGACCAGAGGTGAGGGAGGGAACGAAGACTGAGCAGTAATGGAACTTTGCCAAATTTGAATTGTCAAAAGTAAATATAAGATGAGTAGTACTTTTTTAATATCTTCATTTAACTAGGAAAGTCCCATTGAAATACAATTCTTGTACAGCCCTAAATCACAACAGTAGTCATTCGGAGGACTTAACAAAACCATTGAAATCACCAACACAGATCAGAGAATCAACAGTTAAGAAGAACGCATAGAACAGAAAAATAGAACGCATACAGTATGTATTGGTCCATAGGGTTGATAATGAACAATCCCTCAATACTAAAATAAAATACAATCTGTAACTTCAGCATAAAAAGAAGTATAAAACTCCTCTCTTTAGCATAACAAGGCAGCAAATCTAAGGTCTCCAACTTAATGAAGCGGCAAGAAATCTGACGTCGGCATTTTCGAGAAACAATCACATTTTGAACGACAAGACCAAAAAACGTCCATAGTAACAGCTTTAAGGAAGCCCGATCCCACTTCCCCCTCCCTGCCCCCGCGCAGACACCAGCCGTGTTTAGAAGGGATTAACGACAACAACGACCGCTCAGAGAATGAAAAAAATTCAGTTAGAGGCGAGCAGTGGAGGTCAGCCAGGCTCTGGGGTGATGGCTTCAGTTTGACCTGTGCTCTGACAGGACTCCAAAGCAGGGTTAATAGTGTTTTCTCCGGCTGACCTTGTCCAAAAGCCTTTGTGGGGCTTCAAAGTGCGACTCCGACGAAGCGTGAAGAGCGAGTGGATGATGAGGGCGCGGCGGGCGGCGAGGGGGAGACATGTGTTAAGAAAAGGGCAAACATGAATAATTGCAAAAGCTGAAGATTATGTGTTAGGAAACCAATGGCTCTGTGTATGTTAATGAAGCTCTGTCAGCGCTACACTTCCCAGCACCTACAGACAAACCTAACCATCACCAGTTAGTGCTGGTGCAGCCTCAGCAGCACAACGTAATCCCTGTCTATGTACACCAGGGATGTCAAAGTCAAATGCATCAGAGGCCAAAAAAACTAATTTGCTACGAGCCGAAAGACAGACTGGTTCAATGGTTATTAAAACATTAAAATGATGCATATAACCTTTTGAATGAAGACCTCAGTGTTAATGATCAAATGAATAATCCAATATTTATTCATGGCTCTGTCTGGTATTTCGAGTGAAAACGTTTTTCAACAAGCTCCCAGACGAAAAACACACATGTCCTGAACATTAAATGAATAATCCAATATTTTCTTATGTCTGTGCGGCTGGTTCCAATACTAATCAAATATCATCCCAGGAACCAAGATAATTCATTCGCAGGCCGGATCTGGTCCCCGGGCTTTGACTTTTACACCCATGATCAACATGTTCCCGGGTATCTGGAGAAATCACATATTTTTCCCACAGTCTGACCTACCAATCTCAACAGAACAGCTCATTTTGTTCAGATACATCAATCAGAAATTAATATTCAAAATCATGGTTAATAAATGTAAATCTTTGGTCAAATCCCTCTGAAATGAAAAAATAAAAAAATATAACGCAGATGCAACAGATTAGCTTTGAATACATGTTCCATTAATAGAACGATGGAGACCTCAGTAAGTTCTCTAAAAAAACCAAAATGAGCCCGACTCCTTGGTTTAGGTTAAGTTTTTAAGGAAAATATAGATGAGCTGCTCACTAAGATAGTCTGCTTTTTACAGTCTAACTACAGAACTATCTACTATATAAAACTATCAGATAATAAGCCACAACACCCAATCAGCAGAGCAGCACTGTCCAGTAGGGGTGTGACGATACTTTTTCTCGCGATTCGATTATCGATATGCATTTGCCAAGTATCGATATCGATTTAATTTTTTTTGAATTGGTATCAATACTTATGGCTACATTACGAATCTCCATTCTATTTATCATGAAATAAAGAGGATTTTTTCTTTTATTTATGCCATAAATTGGCATATTGTATATTTCTGACCAATATATCAATAATCGTCATATCGTGATAAAATCGTTATCCTGATATCGTTATTGTGATATTATCGTTATCGTGAGCTTTGTATCGTGTATCGTATCGTATCGTGAGGTACCCTTAGGTTCCCACCCCTACTGTCCAGGCCCTACGCCAACCTGGCAACACAGGTTTCAGACTCAGAAAACTTTACTCATCCCAAAGGACAATTAATTATCTGCACATCTCGGAGCCGAACAAACAGACTCTACACAATCTACACAAACACAAAATCACACAAACACACAATCTACACAGACACACAATCACACAGACTACTCAAAGAGGTTACAAGTTCAAATGATACAATAAAATACACAATTCCCAAAAGCCAAACACCTCCCCCAGAGTTAAACAGTTTTATAACAGAGGGCACAAAAGAATTGGAAAAACGGTTTGTTTTTCTCAGAGCTGGAGCATTGAAACAACACCCTGAAGGCATCACGGCAAAGTCAGCGATCAGAGGATGTTTGGACTGAGCCAGAACACACTTTGCTTTGTAAAGTGGGTTTGTCCAGAAATGCCCAACTCTTCAGCAGCAGTAGCAGCAGTAGCAACAGCAGTAGCAGTAGCAATCCACACTGTTCCCTTCCCATTCACAATTAGCAACCTGCCACTAATGTAATTGACAAAGTATAAACCGTTTCAACCTGCTCCAACACGGTCTGTAAAAGTAGTTCTTTGCAACCTCCCCTTTAATTTAAGACCTCATCACAATTGAAAGTAATAACGACGTTGCTCCTAAGTGTCAAATGTGAACGGCTGTGCATAATCTTGGAATAAAAACACCCGGGAGAGAGTTCAGAACCACTCAGAGCGCAGGGCTTTGTGGGCAAACGTCGCTCTCATTTAGAAGCCAAGATGTGTTTTTTTTATAGTGGTAAAGTTGACAGAGTTTATGGACTTATTGTTTTGACTACTGAAGAAGATGACATAGTCTGGGATCGCGTCTTTAATTCAGACAGAAGACATGTTTTATTGTCGATGGTAGAGACAGCACAAACAACACGGACAGAGAATGCAAGTGTATTATACAGAGCGGAGGCATGGAGACCTCCAATCAGCAGCTTCCACGGTGCCCTGTAGCTTGGCCTTCAGATAGACAAAACAAGGGAAAAGTACTGGCTTCTGCACATTGATAGAATGATGTTTAACTTTAACAAAAGTTGCTTAAAAGTGTTATGAAATCTCACATTCCCCCCTCTGGTCACACATTCCCGTGTGACCATCAGGATCGATAAACAGCAACATAACATCATAACTCAATACTTAAACTCATAAACTCGGTACTTCACTCGGTACCTCAAAAAACTCAGAACTCTGAATACTTCAAAAACTCTGAAAACTCATAAAACATTTTCAGATCTTTCATAAAACTTGTCAACAATCTTCAGTAAAATACCAAACTTCATTAGTCGATGGTGGTTCCAGATATTGCTTTGAAAACAGTCTTTCCCAGTTCTCCGTGTTGATTTCTTCAGGCTGAATTTGTGTAGAGCCATGAATTCTTCTGTGACGTGTCTTTCAATCACACGTTTCAGCTTCAGTGTCCAGATTCAGCTATTCAATTCAGTCCAAATTATGTCCAAATTCAGAAATCCAATTGTTCCAAATTATGTCCATGCAAAAGAGGACGATGGTATTGTCCATGTCTCAGCAGCTCACAGCCTGAGTAGAATCAGGGGCTGTGCAGATAGTCCAAGTGTGCTGATCCAGATGCATTCTCTTGAGGTTTCTCAGTTTTGGCTTAAAAAAACACTTTTTGTGTAAAAAAAAAAAAGTCTTCTGTTCTGTAGATGTTACAGACAAGGCCCTCCACCAGGCCCTCCACCAAATCTGTCAGGATTTAGCAGACAGAGACAGATCGTGGTGCGCCAAACTCTGGAAGTTTATTTAAGTTTCTCTCAAGTTCCAGTGGTTTACTTTGTTTCTTTCTCTCAGACAGAATAAAGGCAGTACACAGTTTATATAGTCATTGTTGATTGTGGCTCATGAAGCTGTTGGAAGGCTGTAGTGAGTGTTGGCCTCTCTCTCTCCTGTGCGGATGGTCTGCTGCTGTGGGTTTGCTTGGTGCGCCTGGGCCTGGTGGGAGATGGCAGTGTCGAACTTACCGGTGCGCGTTGGCCACTGTGACACATTTGTTTCAAAGAAACATATATAATGTGTGTATGTATGTATATATGTATATGTGTATATGTATGTGTGGATATATGTATGTATATATATGTGTGTATGTGTATGTATGTATATGTGTATGTGTGTATATGTATATATATATAAATATATTTGTGTATTTGTGTGTGTGTGTATGGTTACATATTTATACATGACAAGAACAACTATAATATGTGTGTATGAATATTGTATATGTATGGCTATGTCTGTATGTATGTGTGGGCGGGTAGGTGCAACCGTATAAAGTGAATATAGGTATTGGGGGTGGGAGCCTATAAGTTTGACTTCTTCCCACTCCTTTTTGAGCTTTAACAGGAGTGAAAATAAATTAAAAGTGAAAATAAATAAAAATAATAAAAATAAAAATGTATATATACATTAATGTATGTATGTATGTAAATTTCTATCATGTATTGTATGTAATTGCTTTTAAATCTATAAATTGATTCCTGTTTATAAGCTTGAAATAAATCAAATCAAATAAAAAAAAATCAAATCAAAATTGTCACGTCACACATCGAAAGACATACGTGTCACAAAGAGACAGTCACATCATAGTCATAACATGGAGTCCTTGTAGAGTCCTTGTACAGTCCTGCACGTAGGCCATATTGCTATCTAATACTAACACTACATCAAGTTGAAGTAGCTATAGCGCACTCTTTTACAGTCAAAATAGAGAATGAGCAGTCAATTTGACGGCTTTGCATTTTTTGTTAGTGTAATTATTAATCTATGTGCATTTGTGGTCTTCATTACGTTTTTATGTAGTTCTACCTGTAACTAATTTTCCACCAGAGAATATCAAGTACTTGTTACCATGGCAACACATTGTCTAAGTTTTAACACTTAGAAACCTTCTGAATGACTTCTTTTACCTTCTTTTAATTCAGTCTAAATGACGGCTCTGGGAGTTCTAGGAATTTCATAATTTGGGGAGCTGTTAATCTGTTAAAACCACATCATTACAAAATAAAAAACGTGCGGCTTATATTCGAGTTCAGCCTAAATGTGAAAAACCATGATTTTCTTTTCAAACGTTGGTGCTGCGGCTTATCTACAGGTGCAGCCTATATGTGGACAAAAAATATTTTCTTTTCAAATGCAGGTGCTGCGGCTAATCTACAGGTGTAGCCCATATGTGGACAACCATGATTTTCTTTAAATATGCAGGTGCTGCGGCTTATCTACAGGTGCAGCCTATATGTGGACAACCATGATTTTCTTATCAAATGTTGGAGCTGCGGATAATCTACTGGTGCGCCTTTTAGTCCAGAAAGTACGTAACAGATGTCAGATACTATGGCGACCACAGGCCAGGCCCAGGGTTCCTCCAGGCCTGTCATTACCGGGGGCAGAGGGGGGATGAGTGTCTCTGAGGAGATTTGCCTGCAGTGGGCTTCACACGACAGTCTCACTAAGACCAGAGTGAGACTGGGAGTGACTAACGAGACAGGCATGCGTTCTTAAAGACTGTTATAGAGCCGCCCTCACCCAGAGCTGTTATTTAGCACTCTGCCGGCTGCTGGAACTGTGGAGTCTGCCTTTTCACTGCCTTAAGGAGTATTTATAGTGATGCATGTGTTACTTCTTAAAATACTTCTTATGCAATAGTCCTGACTTTTCATGTCGTGAATTTTACAAATATGATTATTCAAATGTATTGAGATAATATGGATAATCTTTTTGATGATATTGAAGTAAAGTGGTGACAAGGTCTTCTAGGCTACTCGCTCGCTAAAAGGTGGATATGGGGACAGCAGGCACCAGATTGGTCAGTTGTGAGGGGTCATAACTGCATTTACAAAAACTCGATCAAACTACAACACCAGGATCAAACAGAGCAGAAAACCACGGATTGTTGAGATACAAATATTTCAATGTAAGTGAATGGAACCAAAGTGATCCGGAAGAAAACTTCTCTATATAAAAGGCTTCCAAGAGCTAAAGGACGAATACCAAGGCCTTTGAGAGACATGGTCCTTCCAGCGAGTTCTGTTGTGACCCTTGTAACACCACCCAGGGAGGCATCAGAAACAGCTCAGCTTAATGTGGAAGAGCAGAGACTTTACTGCGAGCCTCACCCTTCTCCAGTATGACAGTGTTTTTCAGTTCACTTTGAAATTTAGTTTGTAGTGCTTTAGGAAATGATTCAATATCACTGGATTTGATCACACAAAGAGAAGTTGGTTCTCACTTTTTTGCGGCCAAATGATCTTTTGTGGTTCTCTGTTCCCTTTGACAGAACTGGGTAAAAAGGCTTTTGTATACGCTGTTCTTTTTAGATGGAACGTGTTTCAAAAAGACTGGAAATGATTTGAGTTTATTTAATTGAATCCTTTTAAATCCAGATTGAGAACATTGACAATATTCTTTGAAATTATGTGTAGCTGTTTTTATAATCTGTAATTCAATGAAATGTTTGTGTAACTTTTGTCCTGGACTGCCTTGAAAAAGAGGTTCTTCATGTAAATGGGACTTTCCTGGTTAAAAGGAGGAAACATTTAGATAAAATATGTGCAAACTATGTGCAAAATGTGAAAAGATTAAACAGACTCTTTTGCGTTTGATGGATTTTTCTATATAAATTTAGATGAGAATGACTTTGCTTTGTTAATAAAGGCTGCAGAGGTTAACTTTTGTTTCAGTTTCAGCTGGTGGTGTGCATGTGATTGCTTTCGAAGGTTGGGGAACAGCAAATTCTGCGAAGGAACTCTTTTGGCCCTTTTGTATCCATGACACTACCCTCGAGACTGTAGGTGAGGGTGGGAACGTAGACCAAACGGTAAATCCAGAGAATCACAACAGTCCGTCAGAGCGGCCGCATCACTGCAGACGCTCCATCCTTCCATCTGCTCTAAAGCTGGATCCTTTGGTGGACTGATCCGGGTCCTCTGTAGTTCATGGCGGAGGACGAGCCACTCCATCCACATTGATCCGTGTCAGTGGTGAGGCTGGAGGCTCCCTGACCTCGGCCTCGGAGATGGAGTCCGGCCGCCGCTCTGCTGATAGTGAGAGCAGACAGTAGACAGCCTGCTCTTTGTCAAAACATGTCAATGCAGCCTTCAGGAGGGCACCGAGCATGACTGACACCGAGAGAGAAAGCCAATACTGCTCCATCACCGTTCCCTCTGTCCGATGAACACAATTAAATATAATATAATAGTACAAGGACACCGAAAGCGGCTGAATAAATCCAATAAAACTGTCTATACATGTCTGAGTTACAAAAACAAACAGTTAATACCGTTAATGATGCAAAATGTAAGGTCTAGTTTAAATACAGGTCTATAATCGTGGGCATCAAATACCAGACATATCTGAGGTCTACAAAGAGAACACTTGGGGGAGTGGGTCATGGAATCAAATCAAGTGCTATAAGGGAGTTGAAAAGACTTGAAAGCAGTGTTGTGCAGGGCTATTTTGCTCAAAGGGAAAAAACAGCTGATCTCCGAATTGATTGTGGTCTGAGCCAAATCTGCAGGGTCTTTGATGTCAAGATGTTTACACTGACGAGGAAAGAAAAAGTAAGTAAGTAATTTTTATTCAGATAAGTGCCTTTCACAGACCAGAGTCACAAAGCGCTTTACAATTTCTGCTTTTTTAAAGGCATTTTAGTCTCTCACTCCACACAGAGATGGGAGTGAGGTCGCCAGAACTATTGTACATGTTTTCAGTGGTAGGGGAAACAGCACCCGGAATAAAGCATAGTAATAGTATAGAAATAGAAAAAGTATAGCATTTTATTTACATGTTGCCTTACTGAGCGCTCTAGATTGTCTTACAGGAGGTTAAAATAGTCAAAACTATTCGGTTAACACCGACACAGGAAAAGTCACAGTTTTAGTAATGTTGGATCTGAGTGCTGCGTTCGACACAGTCGACCACGAGATCCTCCTGCAGAGACTAGAGCACTGGGTGGGTGTCACTGGGACTGCCCTAAGTTGGTTTAGGTCTTACCTAGAAGACAGGAAATACTTGGTTCAGATAGGAAACTGTGTCTCAGATCATATGGCTCTGACCTGCGGAGTGCCACAGGGATCAATTCTGGGGCCTCTTCTGTTCAATATTTACATGCTGCCGTTAGGTCAGTTAATACGCTCCAACAATGTATCCTAACCACAATTACGCTGATGACACTCAAATTTATGTCTCACTTACTGCAGGAGAACATGGACCAGTGGAATCACTCCTTCACTGTACTCAACAGATTAGTGATTGGATGCAAAATAACTTCCTTCAGCTAAACGCAGACAAAACAGAATTGATTGTCTTTGGTCCTCAGAAACAAAGAGAGAGCGTTATTCGTCACCTCCAGTCTCTCTCCCTGGAACCTGTAGGCAAGGTCAGAAACCTAGGAGTTATAATGGACTCAGACTTAAATTTTAACAGTCATATCAAATCAGTAACATCAGCAGCATTTTACCATCTGAAAAACATTGCCAAAATTAGAAACATAGTGTCTAAATCAGATCTGGAGATTCTCATCCATGCATTTGTCTCCAGTAGGTTAGACTACTGCAATGGCCTGCTCACAGGTCTCTCCAAACAGGCTGTAAAACAACTGCAGTATGTCCAAAATGCTGCAGCTCGAGTCCTGACCAGGACCAGGAAATATGACCACATTAGTCCAGTTCTCAGGTCTCTGCACTGGCTTCCTGTGGCTCAGAGAATAGACTTCAAAGCAGCACTGCTTGTGTACAAGTCTCTCCATGGCCTCGCACCAGGGTACTTAAGCGACTTGTTAGTCCCATATGAACCGACCCGGACTCTGAGGAGCACAGGAGGTAGCCTCTTACTGGTTCCAAGAGTCAGAACTAAACATGGGGAGGCAGCGTTTGAGATTTATGGAGCTAAAATCTGGAACAATCTTCCTGAAGATGTGAGGCTAGCATCTACTCTGGCAATTTTTAAATCGGGGCTAAAAACTGTTCTTTTTAGCTGTGCATACGGCTGAAGGATTCTATTGATACATACTCTTTTTTTTAATGCATTGTGGTTATTTATTATTTTAATCCCGTGTGTGCTTTTAATATTTTAAGTTTTTTTTTTTTTTTTTTTTTTTTCCATTATTTGTGATTTTATTCTGTTTTTAATGTATTTATTGATGTCTCTGATTTGTGTGATACTATGTGGGTTGTGAGGCGCTTTGAGTGGCCTTGTGTTGGAAAGGCGCCATACAAATAAAGTTGATTGATTGAGTTGATTGAAAAGCAAGAAATACCACATAAAAACCAAACAGTTTAAGTACAGGACCAGGGCTGGAGATAGAGTAGTAAATGACATAGTTTTAGATCTGAACTGAGATGAAGGCTTCCCAAAGTGGGGTCCTCAGAGGCCCAAGGGCTTCCAACACAAGAAATGAATCTAAAAATATGTGGTTAAAATCCCAACATGAATGCTGCTTTTTCACGAACAAAATCACTCATATTATATATATTTATATTTGTTGTATTCAGAATAGATTTTCCGCCCAGAGGGATTTCTTTGATGGATCAGGGATCAGATGGAGACTTTGGGAACGGCGCGCTACAGATAAATACAGTATGAATGATTCTCACTATCTAGAGCAGACAGAAGCATGGCATGTCTTCTTTAAATACCCTGGTGGTATCAAACATGGCGAGGAGCTTTGAGTATCGTCCCAAAATAGCGTTTGACATTTTGAACTGAATCACAGGACGACTGTGTTGAAAAAGAACCTGAAGTGTACACATGAAACATCTACAAAGTGGTGCAGAAGTTCACTCACTCTGTAATATTCATGCGTTTACGATGACAGCCGCAGGGCAGAATGGGGGGCAGAGAGAGCAGGGTAGAGAGCGGGGCAGAGAGCGAGGCAGAGAGCGGGGCAGAGAGCAGGGTAAAGAGAGGGGCAGAGAGAGGGGCAGAGAGAGGGGCAGAGAGAGGGGCAGAGAGAGGGGCAGAGAGCGGGGCAGAGAGCGGGGAAGAGAGCGGGGCAGAGAGCGGGGCAGAGAGCGGGGCAGAGAGCGAGTAAAGAGCAGGGCAGAGAGCGAAGCAGAGAGCAGGGTAGAGAGAGGGGCAGAGAGAGGGGCAGAGAGAGGGGCAGAGAGAGGGGCAGAGAGAGGGGCAGAGAGAGGGGCAGAGAGAGGGGTAGAGAGAGGGGTAGAGAGCAGGGCAGAGAGCGAGTAAAGAGCAGGGCAGAGAGAGGGGCAGAGAGCGAAGCAGAGAGCGGGGAAGAGAGCGGGGAAGAGAGCGAGGCAGGGAGGGGGGTTGGGGCACGTAACCGGAGAAGAGGCTAAACTCCAAAGTGACGAGGTGTTCTGGCTTGTGTTACCACGGTAATAAAGTTAGCTTAGCATTAGCGGCGTGACATTTGAGCATGTGGGTGCGATAAGCCAGGGGAGGGTCCACACAGCACCTTCTGTTCAGGGGATTGGAAATGGACACGAGTGGACTCACACGGACACCAGGGCCTGGCAGCGACATGTGAGGGGGGCTTAACCGTCAGCAGGGGTTGTGTTTTGTAATTACTACCAACAATTTCAGTTACATTTTACACAACGGCTAAGTATGTTTAACCCTGTAGAACCCAGACATAAGAAATTTTATGATGAAATTATTTTGTCCTAAATTTGCAAAGTAGCATTCAATGACCAAATTTGCCAATGTAGCATATTTGCTTCTTTGGGTTCTTGGGAACAGACATTAGTTAATACATTTAAAGTGTCTACGCACTCCGTCTCCACCAAATGCTAACCTTAAGTTAAACCAACTTTTAGAGGAGTGTTGGTGCGGTGTTGTGTTGGCATGACCAGATACTAGTCTAACACGGAGCGACGAGACACACGTCCTCAGGGATTTTTATTGGAGTCAATAACAAAACTGGTTTAGAGCAGGGACCCACATTTTGTTGGTGATACTTCAACATGACCATTTAAAATTTGTGCACCAAATGTTTTATTTTATTTTTAAAATTTTATATTTTTCATTTTTAAGTATCAATCAATCAATAATTTATTTGTAAAGCACAACTTGAATGTGCTCAATGAAAAATACAATTATTTCATGTTAAAACAGAGCAGCATAAAAGTATGGGACTTAAAACTCGGGTTTAAAACATGGGTTTGAAAAGGGAGATGAAAGTTAGTACAAAATAGAATCAGTTGTATGCACAGCAAAGACAATATCCATTTTACAATACTAATCAACAGCATTAAAACAAAAAAAATATGATTTAAATTACTAATCATAGCCTAAAACAAAACTACTAAATGTGCACTTCTGCGTCTCTTCCTAATTTCTGTGTCATCATTCAATAATCAAATCTATAAATGATCTCCCAGGAAACTAAATTATGACAAAGTACTTTTTAATGTAACCAAAAGGCTTGTTTGTGATTGTCTATGTTCCAAATGAAGTCATCGTCAGCAGCTTTAATTGACGTGTGAGTAAATGCAGAGCAAATATCCTGACTTGCACAGCTTAGCACTCATTCTTTTGTATTCCGTGAGCCTGTCAGACTTTCAGAGTTTGAGAGCAGGCGTCACACCCCGAATATAAAGTGGAGTTAGTTGAAAGGAGCGACGGAGACTGTGACACGGGGCAGATCAAGGACAGAGCTGACCCCAAGAGGCATCCAGGCGGCCCAGACGGAGCATGACAAGTACCAGGCCGCTGCTCCGCTCAGCATGGCCCTGATATCGGCCCCGCCCTGCCTCGCTTACGGCCAACAAGGGAGCAGAGAGAATGAGGCCCATGGTTTCACACTTTTCTCCCATTGTTTTAGTTTTTTTTTTGTGGATCCTCACTGATGCAGGAGGGTCTAAAGACAGTGGCGAGGATCCAGGACAAACTATATTCAACAATATTTGTGGAAATTGGTCATCCACACCCTGATGGACCAATGGCTCTGGTGTTTGATTTTCTGACATGTGTTGGTGAATTGACAGGTTGGTAAAGTCCTCAGAGATAACTACTGTTGTGATTTAGGGCTATACAAAAATAAATTGAATTGAATTGAGGTTTATTGAATCATAACCATGTAAACAAAGGCACTTTAACGTTCCCAAAATGGTTGAAGCAAAGAGTGGGTCTGGATGTTTGCCTCATGTAACCACAAACAGTGATTACCGTACTGTCCTTATTATTCTACTTTAAGGCGCTACTGTAGATAAGCCACACCACCTAAATTATTTAAGAAAATCAATTTTGTCCACATATAAGCTACATCTGAATATAAGCCGCAGGTCTTTCTATTGTTATGCAGCAGATAGACGACTGTTTTAACTGGACACAACATGATTTAATGACTGGTGTTTAAAAGCTTGACCTAGGGCTGGGCGATATATACGGTATAAGCGGTATGCGATATAAATTTGGCCCACGGTAGAGATTTTTGTTATACCGGCATATTGCGATAGGTCATTATGTCATCAAATTGCGCAGGCTCTGACGCCAACAGAGAGCATCAAAACAAACCGGCATTCAGCAGCATTAGCCTAGCGCATGAGCCTAGCAGCATTAGCCTAGCACATTAGCCTTGCACATTAGCCTAGCAGCATTAGCCTAGCAGACACCACTGGAAACGGCAAACAACAGCACGGCATTCACACCGTGTTTCTGTCTCTGTATTGTTGTCACAGCGGCCCCAGCAGAGGTAAATACACACAGTAATCACAGTTTAAGAGTCTACCTTTAGGCCAATCGTGTAGGCTCGAAGCGCCAGCGTGAGCCAAAATAGATCCATGCGTGTGCTGTGTCCGCAGCATCATCACATCAGAAGTTTGGGAAAGTTAGCGTCAGATTGGGACCTCCGCGGTCAATAGCTCACGAAAGCTACTTTGTTAAACAAAGTTAATTGTGCCAAAATGACCATTTACATCAATTGTTCAAATCCAATGGGCTTTTTTAATGCAGATAAATCCATTGAATCATCCAGTTCACTGCAAGTGCAGAGAAAAACGCTCAGGAAGCGTCAACAAATGTCAAGACCAGCTTTGTAAACGAACAATAGCTTTTACTGAAGCCATGTACACGCACAAAACTCTCAGACACTATAAATAATGACCATATCTAACTGCTACAGGCTTTGATTTCAACATTTGAGTTTTTTATATTTTAAATGAATATATATGTCTTTCTTTTTTATTTGCTTTTACAGTAAATGGTCTTTACTGTAACATACATAAATAATGTATGTTACAGCATTTGTTTCACAACTATACTACAAATATATATACTAGTTTATAATATATAAATAAGTAACAATCTTGACTATTTTATGCAAGAACCTGCTAGACCTACAATTCACACACCAAATTATACCGCAATATATACCGTCTACCGTCTGTGTCCCAAATTATACCGCAATATGAATTTTAGGCCATATCGCCCACCCCTAGCTTGACCGTTAGTTTCCAAGACTCATTCCCCTTCATTATCTTGACAAACCAGTGTCCTGTAGCTACTAAAACTTGGTGGAGTCAGAAAAATAAGTCCATAAACTCTGGCACAACAAAAATACACATATTAGGCGCACTGCTGAATTAGCCGCAGTGTTAAAAATACTAGAAAAAAGTTGCGGCTTACAGTCCGGAAATGACGGTATTATTGTCAAAACGAGCAGATGCATGAGCACAGGTGTAAACATGTGATTTGTTCTTCCGCGGTTTCTCATTTCTTTTGGAGTTTACATGGTAGCAGAGGAAGGCTTCCAACTATTCGAGGACCCCTGAAGTTTGACAAAGCTCGGCTCTGTAAGTGTTGGAAAAATGAAGACTGGAAACTTGCTACGGAGCTGCACAGGATGAAAACAAGTGCTGGTCTAAAGAGGAGAAATAGCCCTGGAAATATCCACCGGGATTCAACTAGAGACACCAAGATGAGGACTATTCTTGCAATGTTTTTGAGGGACCCCAAAATAAAGTAGCATCAGAGGCTACTATATAATCATTCTGGTTTTGTTGGTCAGAGCCAAAATAACATCTTGCTGATTTTTTTTTATAAACAAACTTTTTTTTTTTGTATACTGACTGCTAACTTACACATCACGCGTTACAGCACGTATGCGTGTAACTTTTTTCCATGTTAACCTATGATGATATTTACACTTCTAGCGTTATACGCGCGTATGACGGACGTATGACGCGAAGCTGCGCTCTAATTTAGGATGGATTTCTAATTTTGTGCGCGCACCAACGCGTCTCCCATTGAAATCTCATCTAAAACATGATTTTTCTAGCGGTCCTTGGCTTTAGATCACATCTGCACACACACAGCACTTGTGTCTAAACATCAGCAGGAGGAGCAGCAGGTTTTACAGTGATTCTGGACATCGTTTTTTTTCTTTCATAAAGTCTCGCGTCTGGCCAAACCAGCACAGAGACCGTGAGGACAAACACGTGCATGTGATTAGTGTTGCTCTACATCAGTCCTCTGGCCCGAAAAGTCCTCTACACTGCTCCATAGACACACACAGGGACAGCATCAGAAGCCGCGGACCTGCGCGCACGGTCAGTGTAGATACTCCAAAAAAATGTTACGCGCAGAGAGCGCGCAGTAAACGCGTACGCGCTGTTTACGCCTACTGTGTAAATTCCCCGTGAGACGAGAGTGGTCCGCATGTGTACTGAGACAAAAGTGGTCCGCATGTATACTGAGACAAGAGTGGTCTGCATGTATACTGAGACAAGAGAGGTCTGCATGTATACTGAGACAAGAGTGGTCCGCATGTATACTGAGACAAGAGTGGTCCGCATGTATACTGAGACAAGAGTGGTCCGCATGTAAACTGAGAATAGAGTGGTCCGCATATATACTGAGACAAGAGTGGTCCGCATATATACTGAGACAAGAGTGGTCCGCATATATACTGAGACAAGAGAGGTCCGCATGTATACTGAGGCAACTGGTCTGAGCCTTTTTCAACCATAATATTGTTCTCTCTACTTAAAGTGTCCATTTGGGCCACGTTACATTTATTTGGCCCACGCTGGGACAAATGAATGGCTGAACATATTTTGGCTGGAGAAGGGGACACAGGCTTAAAGTCGGGACTGTCCGGGGTATTAGACATCTGGCCACTCAAATGGAGAGGTTCTTGGCAATACGCAGCCTTATGGAGTTGATTAAACTAAAAAGACTAAAAACGTCTTGTCAAAATGAACAGTGCACAGAGGAGGAAGTCCTCGACACCTCACAAAACCCCATCAAACAGTCCTCAAACAGTCTGAGTGGCCCGGGTTACGGCGCTGCCTTTTTCACCAGCGCAATGAAAACACAGATGTGGCAGTAAGTGAAAGAACAGAGCAGCAGGCCGACCGTGAACACCGCCACAGCAACATAGCGCCTGTTTAAGAGCGCCGTCGCAGCTTTGGAGTGGTGATAGATGTCCCATTCAACAGAGCTATTCCATCTCACACATTCTCACATTGTTTAGACACACGCAGGCTGAAGGAAACCTGGAAACAAAAGTCTGTGTCAGTGTCGGGCCGTGGCCTCGAGACCTGGGCCAGATGTACCTCATATTTACAGATTGGATTGAATGGTTCTATAGTCACCATTACGACTTCAGCTGTAGTCTGTTCATTGCTATCTATGTGATGTGACCCATAAACCGGCCTCTTTCATCTGCAGATGTGGAGTGGCGTCCCGCGGCCCGGACCTGCACCCCCTCCCTGCCTGGGAGCCTCTTCAGTCCTGCACACTACAGTTCTGGATCTACAGCCTGTCTCTATAGAGCAGGGATGTCAAACACAAGCTCATGGGCCAAATCCGGCCCAGAACTAGACTAATGTGATCGTGCTTCCTGGTTCAGTATTTTTTAATATACTGCAGCTGGTTTATTTTTTATTTTTTTACATTTTATTTATAATGTAGTCATACGTTATACATACATTAAGTTAAGATGCAGCTGATGCGACACTTACAGAGTGTATTGCTAATGCTAATTTTCAACTCCTGTCCCTGGTTGAGGTTAAATAATAATAAATAATAATAAAATAGGAATAGCCATAAAACACATATTTACAACAGTGATCTAACATTAAGACATTCCCCCCACCAATGAAATCTATACAGACAACACACATTCACAGTCAAGAACACACACACACACACACAAAATACTATTCTTTACAAGTTTAGAAATGGGAGCACGTTTGGTTTGTTTTAGGCCGCAGCTGAAGCGTTATTCAATTCTAATATATTAAAGATAGTTTAGAGAGACCAGTCAGCAGCCATAACACTAGTCTAACCCAGTGTTCCAACTATTTTAAAGCTGTGATACACCAATTTCCGTTGAACAAAAAAACCAAAACAAAAATCACAAACAGTCAGCAAAAAATGAAACAAAAATTAAGTTTATGAAAGCAGTCATTCATATCAAAGTGTATTATATAGAACATGTAGAATCTACTTTGGAACAAATTTTCTGTCCACATTGTTTTGACCAATTATGTAATATTGGATAATTAGCCAAGGCACGCAAAACAGTATCTCAAGGCACACTAACGTACCACGGCACACTGGTTGGAAAACACTGGTCTAACCCAGTGGTTCCCAAAGTGGGGGTCCCGACCCCCCGGGGGGTCGCGGGAACCCCTGGGGGGGTCGCAAGATGATTTCCACACAAACAAAAAAAAAAGATTTTTTTTTTTTTTTAGCAAATATAAAGCCCTTAAATATTTAATTAGCATTTGATTTGATTCAAAAGTTAAATTGTGTTTGGAGACTATAATATATTTTAATAACGTTAGTAATTTTGTCCCAGTCATTGCAGCGTCAATCAAAATCATCACGTAACACAGCTCACATCATGCGCAGCGACAAAGCGTGTCCTGCTGTTGTTTGCTAAAACTAAAGGTGTTTGGAGGCTACAAATAAATAATACCTGCTTTAAAATGAAACGTGGTTAATATCCACAACAGAAAAACCCGGAGGGGGAGAAAAGTCACTTGTATCAGGGGTCAGGCTGATGGTGCGAAGAGAGGGAGAGAGGGCAGAGGAGGGAGAGAGGGCAGAGGAGGGAGGGAGGACAGTGGTAGAACAGCGCGTTAAAGGGGTCGCGGGTTAGCAGGGCATTTATGATGGGGGTCGCGGGCTAAAAACTTTGGGAACCCCTGGTCTAACCTACTGGAGACAAATTTATCTGCTCTGGACACACAATATTTGTATATGTTTGTAAGAAGGCAAAAAGCTGCTGATGTTACTGCATATATCCTTCACAGCCTTGTCATAAAACAGTTTCAAAATCCACGATACAGAAACCAAGACGCTCACATTTCCCACTACGAACACCCAGCGTTTTTCAGTGGAGTCATTTTGATGGAATCCTGGGAGTGCTAACAACTTTCTTCTGAGGGGAGGTCATTTTCATAGCGTCAGTGTTTACTTTTTCCGCTGATGTAATACCGCGCTCCATCGAGCACTTACCCTGGCAGAGTTATTTTAAGCCTGACGCTGGTTGCCATCACTCTTGCTGTTTAGCTGACAGCTCTTTGGCCTGTGGGGCTGATGTGCCGAGGCAGGGCATGAAGTGGTGTAGTCGCTTTCCATGATGGCATCGCTCACTACGACTGCATTCAGAGCTCCAGCACTGCGGCAGGGGGCGATCGATGACCTCCTTCTGTTCTAATCAAACGTCCGAAACGCATTGTAAACCTTTTATCCAATTGATGATTTAGACCACGGCTGTCCAACCCGTTCGTATGCAGATTCAGATTCATTTACTTTGCAATTTGCAGTAAAGCCACATTGGGACGCGTTTGCAAAAGTCTCCAGTGTGCACCAGACAAGAGCATAAATTAAACAAGGTTAAAAGTACAGAATTAAAAACAGATACTGTGAAATTGATCGACTAAAACTGTTTAAATACAAAGGCAAGATCATTTAAAGTGCTCTGTTTAGACTGATAACAGCTTGTGGAAAGAAGCTGTTAGCATGTCGAGACGTCCTGCATCTCAGAGAACGATACTTTGGTTCACCAGATTTGTCCAAGGGCCAACTTTATGTATTGCAAATTGTTTTTACTGGATTCCGGATGTTCTGGGCTTAAGAATGAGGTATGATATGTTCAAATCCATATGATCCAGGAAACTCGACATTCAACAACATTTATGGACGTTTATTAAATTGTATGGACATTGGTCTCTGCCTCTTAAGCCTAGCGTACATCGACAGAAAAACTGGGGACAACTAGTTGCAAGGCGGCTTTTGGCAACTGAGAGGAGCTGGTGGGAGATAATCAGTTGCCGAAATCAATTTACAATATTATTTACAATGCTATTTACAATAGCGTTTTCAGATTCTGACCTGTCTCTGTGTTGGCGAATAGACAGCTTTGGAAAGACCTCTGGCTATATAAAACTAAATTGAATAGAGAGTTTTTTAGATACAAAAATGTTTGTTGTTGACAAATAAAAACATACAATAAGCTAAACTAAACATATTTATTCACACCACAGCTACATTAGCACCAATATATACAACGAGGTCTAGCATGACTGTATTGGTAAAGCTAAAGTTGACTGGATGGCTAGTGCAGTGGGTGCAGCTCTGACTGCCACCTCCCAAACCCAGAAATGGATTAAGGGGAAGAAAATGGATTGATGGATGGATGACACTGCGAAAGTACTTCAATGGCTACTTTGTGTAATTAAGGCAGATGGCCACATAAAATGACAGAGCAGGCCGTATTTTGCCCGCGGGCCTCAGGCCCTGTCCACACGAAGTCAAGCTCAGGCCTAAACGCAAAAATACTTTATCAATCCAGTGTATCGTCCATACGAGGCCGGCGTTTTGGGGGGGTGTAAACGAACATTTTTGAAACTAGGTCCCAGAGTGGAAAGATTTCAAAACTCCTTATATGCCGCTCCGTGGTTACTGCCTCTCCGCAATGTATCTGAGACGCTTGCGTCATCGCCCCGCCTCTTGTTAAAGCACGCATGCGCTGCACTCAGAAAATAATGACAACAACAATGTAGCTTGTTGGTTTTGTAATCCAGTGCGACCCGAAGCAACAGTTCAACCTCATCGTCCGTCCATACTAATGTAGTACCAGCTCGCCCACTCGCCATGTTGTCTGTTTACAAAATTCCGCGCATGCCCACGGAAGTTTGGGCTTGATCCCGTCATTGCGTCACAGCGCCACCAACAGGTCTGGCATAGTTTCACAGCGTTTTCAGGCATATTGACTACATTCATATGGACGCACACATTTACTGAGCTAACTCCGTGTTTACAGAAAAAGTTTCTGAAATTATAAGCGTTTTGTCTTCGTGTGGATATAGCCTCAGTTTGGGCATGCCTAGACACAACTGATTCTATTTATTCCACGGTTTTAACACATTAGTCTAATATCATAAATTGGTTACTCTACATTTACATCCCACGTCTGGAAAGTGTCACAACACATAACTACTACTTCTGTGACAAGGTTCTGGTTTCAAAAATCATGGGAGATTTGTGTTATAGAAGAATATCCGGTATTTGAGCTACGCTGCATGACCAAACTCAACCACTAGGAGCACTCTTGTCTCAGAACACAACATTTTGCTTGTAATAGAGAAAAATAATATAGGGAATAAACTAAATATATTCCTAAATTCCATTTCCTCAAGACCAGGAAATGTGAAAAAATACAGCTCAATGTGCGATGCAATAAATCAAATCAATACAAGACATTTAACAAAGAGACACAGCTAAAATAGAACGAATAGAAAGTCAAAACAAAGGAGACAGTCTTCCATTTACAAGGAGCACACAGTATTGGCCAATATGTTGTCAATGTGTGAGTTTGTTCTAGCTGCTGTATTAGGCGATGCAATGATAAAAGTGGATTTAATGACACTTTAAAGACACATTTCATACAAGCTCTGTTAAAGCTGAACTCGACATTACGACAATATGCAGAAGTCTGTGTTTTCCACTTGATGTTTTGGTTTTCTGAAGGTCGAAGCTAGCATATCTGTGGGCGCCGTCGCAGATGCAAAGAGGAGGACCTTGATTGATGTCAAAGTCAGCGGTATTTGTATAGCACATTTACAACAACACAAGCTGCCCAAAGTTCTTCACAGGCGCGAGAGATAAAAGATTAAAGAAAGCAGCAGAAGATACATACACAATTTAAATGTTAAAGTAAAATGGTAAAACTCAATTGGTGTTAAAATGTGTCTTTAGACTAGATTTAAAAACTTCCAATGAAGGAGTGGCTCTAATGAACAGAGGTCACTATTGCACAGTTTGGGGGCAGCAACAGAAAAGGCTCAGTCTCCTGGTAGTTTCCCAATCTAGGTAAAAAAAAATCTGTTTGGCTGTGCGTACAACTGAATGATTGTATCTTTTCATTTATCTTTACTCTTTTTAATGCATTTGGCTATCTATGATTTCAATCCTATGTGTGATTTTACGGTTGTTAGGATTAGATAGCAATATGGCCTACGTGCAGGACAAGCACAAGGACTCTGATGGACTCCATGTTATGACTATGATATACTCGTGGCTGTCTCTGTGTGACACGTACGTCTTTCGATGTGTGACGTGACAATGACTATATAAACTGTGTACTGACTCCATTTTGTCTGAGAGAAAGAAACAATGGAAACCACTGGAACTTGAGAGAAACTTAAATAAACTTCCAGAGTTTGGCGCACCACGATCCGTCTCTGGTTCATTCCTGACACGGTTATAAGGTTTTATACTAATTTGATTTTGTATCTTTTAATATTTCTTGTGCTCATAATGTGTGGTTTTTTCTTGTTTATGTAGATTTTAATGTTTGACGATTTATGACTGATTTGACATGGGTCGTGAGGCGCTTTGTGTTGCCTTGTATTGGAAAGGCACTCTACAACTAAAAACTGATGGATTGATTTCAGATTAGTCTGGTTTAAACACAAGCAGGTTGCAAATACATTTTTGGTTGCGTCTTTTACGCCAACAACAAAAAGGCTTTTGACAAGCAAGAGACAACCAAACCCCACACATTACTCGTAAGGAGAAGGAAGGAGAGGGGTTGGCTCTGGCCCTGCTAACACAGCCGTAAAAATGCATATCCCCACAACCTCAATTCGACATCCTTGCTATAACCGTGCAGCTCTAGCCTGAAAAACAAGAAATGTATAAATAATGAGACTCGAAATTCTGTTGCTCAGGCAGTATTTGGAAAGCACAGTGTATCCATGAATATCTGAGGCAACACACACCAAGCACGGCCGTGAGCGAGAGCACTTGTGCGCAGCCGGGGTGGGGGAAGGGCCTGTCAGTGTGGGTGGCAGAGGAACACTGCTGCTGCTGCTGCTGGCTGGCGGCCATGTTTGTGTCACTAACAGAAGTGGCCTTGTCCCCCTCCTCCCTCCTCCCCCCCTGCTGCCCTGCCCTTACCCTCTCACACGAGCACTCTGCTTGTTTGCTGCTTGGAAACACTCACCACACTGTCATCCGGGTTTAGAAAAGACAATTACTGCTCTGCTCTGGCTTCAACAGACTGCGTAAAGAGCCAGGGACCTGTGCGAGGGGGGAGGGGGAGGACGGGAGGAGGAGGAAGAGGAGGGAGAGTTTTGCCAATTTCTGTTTGGAGATTGGAACATTAGTGCTTGATAACGTGGTTCAAAGTCTGATTGCGCAGGCAGGAGCAGAATCCTAGCTGTTTGATCATTATGACTTTGGATTGACACGTTTGTACCCATTTCCGGATACGAGTTCATGGTTACGACCGGCAAAACTGGTTTTCCATTTCCTTATTGTGTTAATATCATTATAATATCCTACGCAGAGTGGCTGGGCGCTCCCTTAAGAGATAGGGTGAGGAGCTCAGTCACATGGAAGGAGCTCGGAGTAGAGCCGCTGCTTCTCCACGTCGAGAGGAACCACTTGAAGTGGCTCGGGCATCTGTTCAGGATGCCTCCTGGACGCCTCCCAGGGGAGGTGTTCCGGGCACGTCCCACCGGGAGGAGGCCCTGGGGAAGACCTAGGACACGCTGGAGGCACTATGTCTCTCAGCTGGCCTGGGAACGCCTTGGGGTCCCCCCGGACGAGCTGGAAGAAGTGTGTGTGGATAGGTAAGTCTGGGCGTCTATGCTTGGACGGCTGCCCCCGCGACCCGGTAACGGATGAAGCGGAAGAAAATGGATGGATGGATAAAGCTTTTGTGGATTCTGACCACCACATTTTGTACTGAGGACCCCTGTTATATCTGTTTTACTGCTAAAAATTAGTGACAGTCCTAAATGTGGACTCAAAGTAAGTAAGTTAGTAGGTAATATTTATTCATATAGCGCCTTTCACAGAGTCACAAAGCGCTTTACAATCGTTGTGGGCATAACCTATTCACTCAACACAGAGATGGGAGGGAGGTCACCTGCAGGAGGCACATGCCAGACATTGTACATGTTTTTAGTGGCGGGGGAAACTGGAGCTCCCAACGAGAAAACCTATGCAGACGCAGAAAAAACATGCAAACTTGACACAGATACGCCTGGAGTTGGACTCAAACTCAAAACCTTCTTGCTGTGAGGTACAAGCACTAACATCTGTGCCACGTCTCGCCCCAAAAATACATTTCATTGTATATGTTCTGAGCTTTACTACAAGGTTTAACCATAGACTGTAAATATTAAGAGACGTAGTCACGCCTATTTCTGTCGTTGAAACTAATGTACCATCACTTTTGGCATCTATGCAGCCCCTCCCGCAGGAAAATGTGAAAGAATGCATTTGCTCATTTGTAAGCCGGCACCAGCCCCATTCATTTAATGAGTGCACTCAAAAGTCCACAGCGGCTAAACTAGACTGGTCCAAATAAAAATACTCCCCTCAGCATCGACAGCATCCGGAATAAAGCTTTGAACCAAGAGTGACTTTTGGACCATCCTGTAAAGACGTTTTTGAGAGGAAAGACAACGCCATACAAAAGCATTGGGTAATTCTCTTTCCGGGTACAACCCCACCGGCCCGGAGTGAGATTGCAAGTATGTCAGCGCACATGCTCATGGACCTTTTGGAGCCGAGACCCGCCCCCACTGGGTATAACAGGCTTATAGTTGTCAAGCTGGATGACACTGTGAACTTGTGTTTATGATCTCAAAGACTACATTGTGTTAGCGCCCAGGAGCCACACACAATTAGCCTCCGGGACTTAGTTTGGACATGTCTACTTCATGTTATGCAACTACTGACATACAGTAGTTACAAGAAGGTCAATTAGTACTGAACTGAAAATCTACATTCATCAGCAAGTAAGTAAGCCATGTTTATCTACTGAATATGGCGCCTTTTACAGACCAAGGTCACCCAAAGCACTTTACATTGGTTACATTCAGATATTTTTCTTTGGTTGTGTGTCACTGTGTCTCCTCACAGTGACACACAACCAACACCATTCATTCACCAGTTACATTCAGACCAATCGTGTTTTTAGTGGTAGGGGAAACAGCAACACCCGGAGGCAACCTACACAGACATGGGTAGAACATGGAAACTCCAAGCTCCAACCGCTGCAACACCAAAAAAGATCAGGGTTACAAATGTGGCAAGTTATGATTTCTCCCCAGTCTTGCTGCAATTTAGAATTCTGCTCCAAAAAGGCGTTGAATAAGCATGTCGAGGTGTGACGCCTTCAGCGCAGAGAGAGGTGTATGGTCAGAGAGTGTTTTAGCCTGTGTGTTGTGTGTTGCGTGTGTGTGTTGCATCTGTGAGAGCGGTTGCTGCATTCTCTGATCTGTTGGAGCAATTTTTAAAGTCCTCCGAGACTAAATTGGAGCGAAATCTGCTTCATCCAATCTATTTATCAAACTTGTTTATTGTTTCCATTCGCCGACATTTGAAATATAAAAAAATTTGAACTACAGTACTAAATATTGGGATCAAACCACTTTCCGGTGACACGGCAAGCGCTCTGCCGCCTACACCGCTGTTTCTTCTCTCCCTAGCCGCCTGGCCTGCATTTCTCAGTAACATATACAGTTATTGGAGGCGGAATCGAGCCGGAGCATGGAAGAAAGCCGTTCACTGGAGATTGTCAGCGGCAGGAATGTTGATGAGGCCCGTTCCCAGTGAGTGAGTGCAAGGATGTGTGGGGCATTTGTAGTCAGCGCGCCCGCCGAGCCACCGCACGCCGCCTTTGAAGATAAGCTGGCTGGTTTTTTTGTTTTTCTCACTCAGGCATGCCAGGGAGCAGAGCGAGAGATGGAGGGGAGAGGGGATAGAAGAGGAGAGCAATGACTATATCCCCGTTTCCACCCCTCCCACTGTACTCTGCTCGGCTCAGCTCTACACTGATTGGGAGCGTTTCCACTGGCCCAGTTTAGTCCTACGTTACGTTCAGCAAGAAAAGAGCGTTGTGGTATAGGCGGTGGCTACGCGGACTCGATACATGCGGCGAAAGCAGGATATTGAGATTGTTTAATTTTTTCTGCCGGCCACATGTACGGGAAACGTAAAGAGAGCTGCAAAGTGGTCAAGGGGACACAAGTGGTCAGAGGCAGAAGAGGAAGATACTCGTAAACAGCTAAACCAGGACTAAAACAGGATTAAACCAGGACTAAACCAGAACTGACAATGGGGGGGAATACTTCCAGCTTGATTTCTCATTCTCCAGTGACTGAAAACAAATGCAGCTATAGCGTGTTCGCCAATTCGGAAGTACTGTTTAATAATAAAATACATTTATGGCGCACCTCTGTGAACACATACTGCTGTTTTATAAAGTCTCTGGAAGGTCTCGGACACAGAGACGCTGCAGAACTGCATTCTTGGAGAAGAACTTTACACAAAAAGCTAATAGCGTAACACCGTTACCATCAAAGCACGCCCGCTACTTCCGCCTTGCGTTTTACCTCATTGTAGGGCGGCAGGACTTCATATTTTCTAAACTCAAACAGCTGAAATGTTGTGAATTTCAGCCGTGTGTCCAGTCAAGTGTCGGCGGTGTGAGTGTAGCTTCAGTCCCTCTTGGCAGTGGTTCTACCCAGGCCGAGCTGGTGCTAAAGAGTTCTAACTGTTTGATTGGCCAGAGAGCAACTGGAAGCCATGGTTGCAAAGGAATTTGGCAAAGTGCTGCTTTGTTGTGGGTAGGTTGATAAGATACGGTGCAAGTTGATGGAAGAGGTGAGCAGTGACTATAGCCCTACTAGACCTGGTACTTTTCTAGTGCTGCTGAGTGATCATATTTCAAAATGTGTGCCAATTTGGGCGAGTTTAGCTTCAGCAACACCAATTCTGTATATTATAACACAGAATATTTATCATTACAGAATCAAGTCATAAAACTTTACTCCTGATTTGTTTCATTCACTGTGCTCAGAACTTCTGAATGCAACCATTTCTGAACCAAGAGCAATTATATAGTTTTTTTTTGCCATCTTAGTAACTTGTTTTAATTCAATAATCTTAAATAATAGACTGGTGTGTGCAATCTGAGTGCTCTTGTTTCCTCCTTTCTCTGCTGTAATCTGCAAAGGAAGACACTGACATTTCCCCACCGTGGGACAACATTATTAGTCAAGCACTTTTTTGGAAGGAAACTAAAACCCATTCTAGACTAAAGACAAACATTAAAACTAAACCCAGAGCAGTCCAGAGCAGGGTCCTCTGTGTAGCATTTGAACAGGCTTTGGAAAACACCACCAAAACACGGCCATTTCGGAGGTTTTGCCGAAGGACGTCCGTGTTTGGGATGTTTACAGACTTTTGATTTCCTATGAAACAGCCAAACTTATCTTTTCTCATGCCTTCAAACCGAGCCACAGCCGTCGCTCCAACCAAACAATGCATAAATCATTTTCAAAACAGCTTTTTACGGTTTGATTTGTGTTTTGGAAATGTAGAAAGTAGCATAGAGAAGTGCAAATTCTAAGACGAGGTTCACTAGGGGGACATCCCAGTTGGTTAATTACAAGAAACGCTTCTGGAAAACGCACACACTTCGATGGATTAAAAGCTCAAGCAGTTAAACAGTAACCTTGCCTGCAAGCTGAATTCTCGCGGTATTTGTGAGTTCACAAACACTCGAGAATACATCTTGTACCGCTCCCGCTTACACTTTTCGAGTCGAACCACTGGGTGTGCGAGCCAATCACGCGCCAGTCTGGGGGTTTAGGGCGGGATATCCGGGTTTGACGAAAGCAAGAAGTGCCGGGCCGAAGCAAAACAAACATGGCTACGCAGGAGGACGGACGCGTAGCTGAGGCTATCAAGTCAGTTTTAGCAGAATCTCCAATTTCTTTTTTGAAAGATGAACAGCGAGAGGCGCTTTGTGCATTTCTGGACGGCAAAGATGTTTGTGCATTTTTACCTACGTAAGTCAAACCTTGGTAGGCGGGCACACAGCGTCACTTCGCCCAATCAGCTTCAAGTATTCTGCTGCTTATCCCTCCTTTCCCCGAAAGGATTCTCCGTGAGAAATCCCAGATTGATATCGCGGAGAACGCGTTAGAGTTCTACACAATCATCAATCTGGCTCTTGCCAGGTTAGTTAAACAGAAGCATTTCCACAAATTACATCGTATTCAGAAGTTCGTTCATAATCAGCAACTCATCCTTAATTACAATGTGCAGTTTTCAGGATTATTCTTCAAAATGAATGTTGTTTGTCCAAAGAGAAATAGTCTAAAAGTAAAATTCTATAAACAAGTTGACCACTATATGTTACCAGTCAAAACATGTGGAGGCAGTATTTCAGATTCATGCTGCTAAAATCTAACTATCTTCCTGAAAATGTGAGACAGGCCTCCTCTCTGACAATGTTTAAATCCAGGTTAAAAACAGTTCCGTCAGGGATTTTATTCTTTTTAAAGGTACTGTAACGCATTATGATTTGAACACTATCTTGCTTTGCTCAGCACTTTGAGTTGCCTTGTGTATGAATTGTGCTACACAGATAAACTTGCCTTATCATTTGCATACTACGCGAGATGACAAACAGCTCCATTTTGTTTGTTTCTATCTGGTTGTGTTCAGCACGTGCCTGGTGCCGGTGGGTGCTGCGTGAGTGACAGAAGTCGAGAGCGGCCGCTGTTGTTTTGACGGAGAACGACAGACGATGCATTCAGGCGAAGCTCGGTTTATTTAAACTGGAAAAGCAATGCTGTGTTTGTGAACAGGGTTTTCCATAGATCATACTATGGGAACTGGGAAGACAGTGGCTCAGTTTGTAGAGCATTGGGCTTTTGAGCCTGAAGGGCGTGGGTTCGAGCCCCCCACGAGACCATCTCTACACACTCCCACTGATGTCTGCTGTTGTTGTGTCCTTGGGCAAGACACTTTACTCCACTTTGCCCTTAAGGAGCGCGGAAGTAAATGTACCCTGCATGCCTTGATGTGTAAATGTATTTGTGTATTCATCAAACTGAAAGGACAGTATTCATCATCTTCTTCTTGTTTAGTTAATGAATATATTACTAACTGCTTTTCATTCTAAACAGCTGAGATTAGTTATATATTGTGCCCTGTCAGTCATCTGATCCTGTACTTTATATTGGTGCCTTATAAGCCCATGAAAGGCAAGGCAAGGCAAGTTTATTTGTATTGCAAAATTCATACACAAGGCAACTCAAAGTGCTGAACAAAACGAGATAGCGTTAAAATCATAAATAATCACAGTACATTAAAAATAAAAATATAAAATCCCTCAGTTGTATGCACAGCTAAACAGAACTGTCTTTAACCTGGTTTTAAACATTTTCAGAGAGGAGGCCTGTCTCACATCTTCAGGAAGACTGTTCCAGATTTTAGCAGCATGAATCTGAAAAGCAGCCTCCCCATGTTTAGTTCTGACTCTGGGCACTAACAGGAGTCCAGTCCCTGTGCTCCTCAGAGTCCGGGCCGGTTCATATGGGACTAACATGTCACTAATATATTTTGGTGCGAGGCCATGGAGAGACTTGTACACAAGCAGAGCTGTTTTAAAGTCTATTCTCTGAGCCACAGGAAGCCAGTGCAGAGACCTGAGGACCGGACTAATGTGGTCGTACTTCCTGGTTCTAATCAGGACTCGAGAAGCTGCATTTAGAATGTACTGCAGCTGTTTTATATTCATTAAAGGGCTGGGTATACAGTTGTATCCTAGACACAACAATAAATAAATATTGATTCATTCATTCAGTATAAAAGGCAACAAACTACTGCAACTATGGTTCATGATCACAAAACATGTAAAACCCCCTGGACCACCCGTCAATGGGTGTAGCTTCAGGCTCCAGTATATGTCCCCACCAAAGTTGAAACCAAACCGTTAGCCATTAGCCAACACGCTATACAACAGGTTAAAATAACTTGAAAAAAGTAGCAGCATATAATACAAGCAATCACAACAGTTGGATTTCACCACATAGATCAGTCTTTGTGGTTTTAAAGTTAAGTACTCGAGCTTGCAAGGTGATAGAAAGCAGCTTCACGAATCAAAATCCTCAGCGAGTACTCACCATCCTCGGTCTCCTGCCACACGATTCCCTCCAGGTTGACGCTGGTGCCGGGTTCGCAGGGGCCCAGACACTCGGGCTCCGTGGACAGAGCCACGTCCGAGGTGTTCACCGCCACCGACCGCGAGCGCACCATGATCTGCTCGCACGTGGACGAGATCTCAGAGCCCGCGGACAGGAGGTGCAGAGGGGGCGGAGCCGGCGTGGAGACCGGAGACTCCATCTGTGAAGAGGAACGGAGACTCGGTGAGCGCTTTCAAATGTACATGTCAGAAACACAGGTGTGAACATCTGAAACATCTGTGCAGAGAGAGACACGCGGCAGAACGTGGATTATTTATTCTGAACATCTAAATAATCCATTCGAACAAGTCTTAGATAAAATAAGCCTCATCCACGGTGGAGACATTTCAAATTCTGATTCAACAGGGTGATTGAGGAAACAAAATGATTATCTATACGGTGCCGTAAAGCAAAAATTCTAAAGATGTTATTAATTTGTTATTGCCCCAACACTAGCTGGCGTGTAGTGGTCACTAAATAGCACGATGAAGGCCAAGGAGCACACAAGAGGGGTAAAATTGACTAAATCAAATATAACAAATATATGACATATATATGACAAAACACCCAGACACAAACAGAGCAATGTGGTGTATTCAATTAAATGTAGTGAAGAGGAGTGCACTGACCACTATATTGGAGAAACCAAACAAACTCTACAGAAACGACTTTACCAACATCGTAGAGAAAACTCTAGTGGGCCACAGTCGGCTGTTCATCTCCACCTCAAGGCCTCCAACCACACGGTGGATGACACAGAGGTTAAAATTCTGGCTCGGGAGAAGAATTGGTTTGAGAGAGGGGTGAAAGAAGCCATTTTTGTGAGGAAACAAAAACCTTCTCTTAACAGAGGAGGAGGGTTAAGATTTGTTTTGCCTCGCATCTATGACAACATCCTAAAAACAACGCCCTAACTTGGGACAAGGTCAGTGACATGCTAATGAGTTAGGAGGGGTGAGACCTGCACTCCACTTGATGATCCCAGCAGACAATAGGTCTGTGACATGCTAAGGAGTTAGGGTCGTTAGCCTCAGCAGGGTCGTTAGATCTGCTCCCTTCTACATCAGACCTTTGATTGTTTATGAGTTAGCATCAGGATTAGGGTGTGGCTTACCACACCCATAGGTTATAAATCTCCAACGCGCGGTCCGAGAATTCATTCCCTGAAGAAGTCCGCAGTTTGAGGACGAAACGTCGGGAAAACTTGCTAAGAAGTACAGATGATGGGTGAGAAACCTTCCTTTGCTTTGACTAATCCCTGTACGACTGAGGGCTTACACAAACTAAATCAAATATAATTTACTTAAAAAGGTTGCAGCACACATTAGGCACACAAGAACCGATTTCGGAACTTGATCCACACAGACATTCTCTATGTAAAGTATTACTTAGGATTATTTTATTTCAAATGCGAATGTCCTGATATGTGAATAGAAAATGCAGGTATAGATGTCAAGTAGAAATATGCAGAAAGACCTTTGTAACATCTGAAATTTCTACAGCTTCAGTCCTGGATCTACAGCCTCAGTCCTGGATCTACAGCCTCAGTCCTGGGACATTTATTAACATAACCTCAGTCCTGGGTCTACAACCTCAGTCCTAGAGATCTACAGCCTCAGTCCTAGAGATCTACAGCCTCAGTCCTAGAGATCTACAGCCTCAGTCCTGGAGATCTACAGCCTCAGTCCTGGAACTACAACCTTTGTCCTGGATCTACAGCCTCAGTCCTGGATCTACAGCCTCAGTCCAGGATCTACAGCCTCAGTCCTGGATCTACAGCCTCAGTCCAGGATCTACAGCCTCAGTCCTGGATCTACAGCCTCAGTCCTGGACTAGCCTCAGTCGTGGAGATCTACAGCCTCAGTCCTGGAGATCTACAGCCTCAGTCCTGGAACTACAACCTTTGTCCTGGATCTACAGCCTCAGTTCAGGATCTGCAGCCTCAGTCCAGGATCTGCAGCCTCAGTCCAGGATCTGCAGCCTCAGTCCAGGATCTACAGCCTCAGTCCAGGATCTACAGCCTCAGTCTTGGTTCTACAGCCTCAGTCCTGGTTCTACAGCCTCAGTCCTGGTTCTACAGCCTCAGTCCTGGTTCTACAGCCTCAGTCCTGGTTCTGCAGCCTCAGTCCTGGTTCTACAGCCTCAGTCCTGGTTCTGCAGCCTCAGTCCTGGATCTACAGCCTCAGTCCTGGATCTACAGCCTCAGTCCTGGATCTACAGCTTCAGTCCTGGATCTACACCATCAGTTAGTCATAACATAGTCGCATCCACACATGTACGAGAGAACCATGTGACACCGTCTTTCATCGTGTATTTTCCCGTCCCCACAGTGCAAGTGGCCATGGCTGTAACTCAAGTGGAAAGAAGCGAACGTGCCACAGATGTTCAGACGGAGGAACTGTTGCCGAGTGCAGCTCCGGAGACTGCGATAAATAAATAAACAGTAGCTCTTATCGAGGGCGAGGGATCTAAAGGCGTAAGTGGCATTCCTCTGGCTAAGTTTGACCTGACATTACACTGTACATCCAGTCTTTAACTCAAAAGAACAACTCACACTACTGCGGAAACATGATATAAGAGTCTCCTTTACCACATTGTTCCTTCCACTGGACAACGTCTAGAAAGAATTTTTTTTTTCCTTCTTGCAGAGCATTGTGTATTGTAGTAAATAGGAGGATTTTCCCAAATTTTAGGAAAAAACCGACCGCTCCACTTTTTAAAAAAACTCTCTAGTCATATTTGACGAGCATGTATCACAACAATGACTGACAATTAGGAGGACCAATAGTCTTGATGATCCACCCGGAAGTAGAACATCCTCCTATATACCTTTAAGATCCATAAGTGAGTAAATTGTTTGGGCAGGAAGTGTTTGATCTCTTTATTTGCAACATTTATAGATATTTATTAACATATCCGCTCCCTCTGGACCGATGGCTCCTATCTGTTTGTTATTTCCTATGTTCAAACTGTTCAATTCTCAGATCTGTTGTTGAGGAATTGAGACGACTGCTGTTGTGAAATGGGGCTATAAGAGTATAACTTGAATTGAAAATGATCCAAATCTTCTTTACAACACAATGCATCTAATTCATCTAAAATTTAAAAATGCATATCGTGCTTGAAATAAGACAAATGTGCCAAATGTCATCAAAAACCATAGCTGTATATAGATACTAACCTGCTAAATCCTTGTTAATCTGCAAGCTCAATGAAGAAAAATTAAACTTTGTATCACAGTCCCCATTTTGGCCAAATGTTTGATTTTGGTGCTTTTAGCTTAATATTGTCTTTGTTAATCCAGTTCTGAGCCACAACGATCGACCAATCAGATGCCTTCATCCGTGCCTATTACGAAACCAAGCTAACACAGTCAGAACAGATGCCCATATAAGGAAATGGGCTCCAGCTAGCTTATGTTCAAGTTGGCTTCTGGTGATGTCACACTATCAGTCCACTACTAATATATGCTTTATGGCTAAAATATATACAGCTTCTTTCAAATACCTTTTTTGCCCTATGTACCTTGTTTATAACTAATTTTTTGCACTTTTGACCAAATAACAAAGTTAAAATAAAGTTTAAATTGAGCTGAACAAAAGTACAATTTTGGACTGAACCAAAACTATACCAAATGTAAGAAACCAAATATTATTAATCATGATTTAGGTTAATTGTTAAGAATATTATAATGATATGTTTTTAATTAAGAGCCAAACCAATACTGAGATGTTGTCAAAGAATGAATATGCAGAGCCGATTTTTCATTGTTCATTGTTCGATATTTCCGTGACTGTTTGCAAATGCCATGATTTGAACTCATCCTGAGATTGTTCTCGCAGTGCAGACGAGGAGAAGGGAACTGAAAAGCTGCTCAAAACCATTAGCGTCGAGCTGCAGGAGAAAGACAAGTCTCGGAGCTCAGTAATTGGGCACACAGAGCTCATCTGATACCGAGGATAATTAGAGAGACAGCCCAGGCTAGATAATGACTGTGAGGGAAACGACAGAAGAAAGATTATAAAACAAGCACTTTAAAATGGGAAGAGACGGGAAAAAAAGTATTGGGAAAAGTTTGTATGGTTTTTATTCTGCATTTGTCTCCAGTTGTTTAGACTACAGTAACGGCCCGCTCACAAGGCTGCAGTATACACTAGTCCTGGTCTTGGGTCTCTCTCCTCAAGTCCTCTTACATTAGTCCTGCTCTAAGGAAGAATAGATATATGTGGCTGAGAATACCATCACTAACTATTTCACTCATTTGTAGACAAATAAAGCAGGTTCGTATAATTAAAGTAAGCTAAATAGAATTATCCAAAACCACTGAAATTAGGGACAAAGCCACATTTAAACATTTGTAGTGCACAGCTGAATTGCCTGTTGCACGTTGTTGCGATAGATGCTTCAAAGCCTGAGGCTCTGGATTTACGGCTCTCATCTCAAACAGCAAAGTGACAGTAGTTTGAACAGCGCTCTGGGGACCACTCTACCTCCAGCTCCCAGGCTGAGAGAACCCAGCATTGCTCTCTGATGCAAACCACAATCAGAGAAGGCTGTAATCAGTTACTAACTTACTTCTGAAATCGTAATCTTTACTCAGATGAGCGCAGACGGGCCATTTTTCCAGCTCCAGCCACTGCAAATGAATGAGTATGAGAACGGCCGTAACGAGGGTCTAATCACGCCTGTCACACGCTGATGCATGGGGAGAGGCGGGACAGCTTATCACCACAGCTGTCAGTGCGAGGGGACCTGTGGAGCCCAGGACACGACCGCATCAATACAGGGCATTCAGAAACTTTTCTTTTATTTCTTGTCAGTTTTCTCACAACAAATGTATAATCACATCATGAAAAAGTTTGGTAACATGTAGACAAAGTGTAGAGTGTTGAATTCTTCATGCTGGACCATAACTGCTCCCCGTAGAGAACTTTGTCTGCTGTGGAGAGCAGCTTCAGGGACAGACTGATCCAACCTTTTTGTGTGAAGGAGAGCTTTCTCAGGTCTTTCTTTCCTGCTGCTGTCAGACTGTAAAATGAGAGCTGCTGAGCCGGTACATGTCATCTCATCAGTAAGTAGTAAATACTATTTAGCTAGCAAGTTAGCTAGCTTGATATAGCCCAATAAGTGCTAAGGAACTTTTGGTCCAGCTCACACTGGCTCCTATTGACTTACATTGAAGTAAACTCTAGCTCACTAACCGTTTTGTGTCACAAATCTTTGTGATCCTGGTATTTATATTTCGATATTCTCTTGACGAAGGATTGACCAATCAGATGCAGTCATTCGCAGGGGAAAATCCAGCTTGTCTTAGCAACCATCTTAGAAAAAGCTAATGCCTTGAGAACAAATGCACATATAAGGAAATTGGCTGCAGCTAGCGTCTGTTCAAATCGTTGTCAGTCCACTCCTATTATACTCTTTATGCCCCAAGCGCTAGTTCCAGGCGAGACTCTGGGCGACAGGAAACCTCATCTTACCTATGATCGGTGACACTTGCCCTGTAAGCTCCCTGTCCTGGGCCTTTGTCTGCAGCGTTAGCAGAGGCAGCAGCCCTGATCCTCCTCTGCAGACTGTAAATGTGTGCCAAAACCACAATGTAGCAGAGTCACGCTAAGCTGCTCTTAACTCAAAGCCCATGGCCACAGCAGGGAAGCCTCTCTGCTGCTCTACGCACTGGTGTCTCCGCTTGTGCTCAAAGTAGTGAGACTTGTTTGAATGTGACAAACATGCAAATACACTGGTATAGTGTGATTGGCTCAGGGGATTGGTGTGTGACCAAAACAAGTGCCAATGTGAGTCAGATGTGGTGTCAGAGAGGTCTGTGGTGTGAAATGGAAGCCTCAATCCTGCCCTCATTGGTTCTATAAGGGAGTCCACTCTTGTCATGTTATAATGTGTTTGCCCTGTGTCAAAATGGACAGGACATGGACCAGCTGCTGAAGCCTGAGGGTGAAATGTTTCTCTTTCTGGCTCCATTCACTTTCACTAAAGAGTAAAAAAGCATTAAGAGCTTAAGAATGTAATGCTCTCCATCAGAGTGCCCAAACTTTTTGACTCAAACGGGGCTAATTAACATCAACAAGGAGTTGTGTGTGTGTGTGCGTTCATATGTTGTGTGAGCAGAATGTTTTAACCCTTTATCATTCACTCCTTGAAGAAAGTGATGTATTTTTTTTCGTTTTTGAAAAAGGACATTAACAACAAAAATGTTTTACGTGTTTTTTAAACCCCTTTTTTATTATAGGCCTTTACCGACTATTTGAGAAGCAGTTTGATGAGAAAAGAAACCAAGTGAGATGCCCCAAAGAAGTAGATTTGAGTTCCAAGCTAAAGCCGATTTAAGGTGATCTACCAAATAGTTGAGGAAACCATTCAGGGGCCGTAAAAAACCCAAACACACACTTTATACACTTATCAAACAACCTGAACTCAAGTGTGATCGCTGAGATAACCTGTTAGTTATAGGTCTGAGCGCTGCTGCAGCTGTCAAAAGTGGTGCATACACTGCAAAATACAGCTGCAGAGGACACAGCGCTGAGGGTTATGGGAAGACCGCAGTAATACTCTGAACTAATCCCCGCGGTTGAAGGGCATATAAGAATTTAAAATCATGCACCATATTTCTTGAGTATCAGTACTTATTCTATATTTAGTATAGGAAGATTAAGATGAAGAGATCCTTTATTTGTCCCACACTGGGGAAATTTCATTGTTGCATCACAAGTTATAGAACAGTAGGAAAGAGGAGCACACAACACAAGATAAGTGAACAATAACTATACCAATTAAAATAGAAAATCTCTAACTCTAGCGTCAAATAACAAGTATAAAATCTCTAATTAATAATACAATCTCTAATGATAACCAAAAAAGAAGTATAAAAGTTTTACATTTAGCAAAATAAGAGGCAAGTATAAAGTACTGTGTATTAATGTGAGCATCTGTACTTTAGCAGCAGTATGTTTACATCTGCTAAACTTTCGGGTTCAAACACACTCAAGCTATGTATTTTATTGTGTGCCAATATTGTGCAAGTCTGAAACAGTTTGAGTCTCTGAACCAAAGTAATATACTGCTGAATTATTCTTTGCAGGAGAAATAATAAAAATTCAATTGAAAGCCTCTGCTGCCTCAACAAACACACCTCTGTAGAGACACGCAGAATGTCCACAGAATCTTTCTGTAGACATTCGGCCACAGAAACTCAGAAGTGCTCGGGTCAGAGCGGGAAGGATCGATGCCGTGGTCTGAGAGTTTTATATTTTACATTACATTACAGTAGAAATATGTACGTCATGTCAAGTCATCATTAAAAGGGCCCTTATCTGTCAAAAAGCATTAATAAAACATGTTTTTTTCCAGTACTTCTTTAAATAACAGTAGTCCAGAGATATATTTTAATTTCAAAATTAGTTTTTCAGCCCCTAAAGCTTGTTATTATTTTCATTTCGATGTCCCGCCCTCCACTGTTTCAACAATCAGAAAGTCCGTGATCCAGGTTGCCAGAACTTACTGCTCCGAGCTAATCTCACTGGTAAAGTAACATGTGGCCGCAGAACTTAAAAAGGTCTAGTTATGATTCTCAAATTGTTAAAAACAACAAAAAAGGAATAAAACAAGGATTTCTATCTATGAGAAAAAGGTGTTGGTTAGAAATTTGTTGTTGACAAACCTCAGATATTATGGTCCCAGCTGGATTTGTCTGCATGTCTGGCAACCTGCGTCAGGGAGAGTGGGAGAGGTTGCAGTACCACTTTTGGCCAGATTTTTTCATACTGCTCTTTCAAGATAGGAACAATGATTCATGTTGGTACCAGCAGTATGCAAATGTTATCCAACCAAGCAACAGTCAGCCGGGATCGACCTCAGTTTGAAGCAGTGTAATAGATTTCCATATTTTTTGCACAGTGGGAATGAGCCTACAGACATCATTTGTGTTTCATTACGACTTGGAGACCACCGCAAACATTTAAATCTTAACACTGTCCAATATCATCTGGCTAATGCCGCACTGAGCCCAAGTCAACATGTGGTGAAGAGTGCACTTCCCCAACGCAAATCCTGATGATACAGTCGGCTAAAACTACTGAGCGTTTAGGAACGTTCATCTGGTCTTCTTTGTAGTAATAAAGGGTATTTGTACCTTTATGAAATTAAATTCTACCAATCCAGGTGTGTTTTATTCATTCATGGTTTAAATGCTGGTTAGAGGCACATTTCCCCCTAAAGCAGTGTTGAAATGGCAGCCCCCAAAGCGCTTCACAAATAGCTTCATGTTGAATCTGTCTGGTCAGTAATCAGGGCACACACAGACTGTAGAAGGAGTAACCGAGTGCTGACGTCAACAGCAGAATGTGGAGGAAGCAGATTTTAACAGCGGCCATCTTGGTAAGATCGGAGCCAAATTCCTGCAATGGGCATTTGTTATGAAGGGGGTGACCTACGAGACTTTATCCATTGGACTTTTTCACACCACTGCCATTTTATGACATCCTGGTGATTTCACTTCTGGTCCCAGTGTTTTGGGTACAAATTTTACAAACTAATCTCTCTCTGAACTTTCAATAATCTTTCACCTTCCAATGGTGTAAGTATTTCCCCAAGAGAAGAGAGTTTAGAGGGTTGGCTGGTTTTTGTACAAAAACCGGTAGAGCTAAAACACACAATATGTGCTTAAAACCACTTCTGGAGACATGCAGAGTGATATAGTGACATTTCTATAGTGCAGCTTAGAGGACGCTGATTAGGTTTTATTACAACCTTATTTTATTATTTTCAAAATGTTAGGACACTGCTGTTAGCTTATTGCCTTTAGCATTGAGACAAAACATATATAAGGATGACTAATTTGGGGACATCTTTACATTTTCTTTTTCTTTTTTATGGCCGTAAACTACAACCGCTGTCGTCTCAGAGGATTTTACACAGGTCAAAGAATCAAGCAGTTCGAACACAGGTAATGCAATAATAACAAGCACATACAGTAGAGCCATTGGTCCGTATGAAGCTTGATGACCACTGTCCATAAACGTCCATAAACGTCCATAAACGTCCCGGATAATCACTTTGACCCTCGTCCATCGGAACGACTCCTGGAAATTGTACAGGTACACACACACTCTAGGTTTGAGACCACAAGGCTGAGACTTTTGAGACTGGGTTAGCACTGTCAGCCTATATATAGTTAATTATTATAGACAGAGCTGCATAAATCTCTATAAAAACAAATGTATCATCTTAAAATTCATTCACCAAACATTTTTTCCTTGCCGATGCAGGAGGGTCTGTTAGAAAGTTAGTGTCTGACAAAAAGGACTGTGGTGATAGATCCAGGACACTAACATTCTACAACATGTATGGACATTTATCAACATTTGTTCTATATTGTTTTTGTGTCTTAACTGTTGATTCTCTGATTCGTGTTGGTGATTTCAATGATTTTGTTAAGTCCTCTGAGATTACTCCTGTTGTGATTTAGGGCTATACAAGAAGAATTGTTCTTGTAGGTCCTGGGTTCGAATCCCGGCCGGACCAGGGCCTTTCTGAGTGGAGTTTGCATGTTCTCCCCGTGTCTGCGTAGGTTTCCTCCGGGTACTCCGGTTTCCCCTACCACTAAAAATATGTACAATAGGTCTGGCATGCGCCTCCTGTTCGGCGACCCTGCTCCCATCTCTGTGTGGAGTGAGAGGACAAGTGCCCAAAAAATAACAATTGTAAACCGCTTTGTGACTCTGGTCTGTGAAAGGCGGTATATAAATAAAGCTTACTTACTTACTTACTTACTTCTTGTAAGAACTGTATTGTAATTGTATTGTATCATAGTTAGATCTGAGCCTTTCCAGCCTCGACTTGTGTTCATTCCAACTGCGTGCTTACAATAATCGTCATGTTTCAAATGGTTTGCACTGTGAAAGAAACATTGCACACTCCGGAGACCCGGACGAGCGGGTGCAGCCCAGAGCACTGTATAAGTACAAGTGTGTGTTTCATTCTGGCCAAGTACCAACTTGGCTCATACTCCCTCACACATTCCACTGAGCTGTTCAGTCATAAAGAGGCATCCTGCTTAGGCCTGTGTTTCACTCCACTCTGCAGCACAATACTTCACTTTATGAGACACTAAAAACACTGGCGAGATTGTAGTTGGATGGTAGTAAAGATAATAAGATGCATTTTGCAACGAGGCATCCTGCTATTGACACGACAGCTCTAAGTACTTTCATTGTAATGTTTAGTATTGAAAGAATGTGAATATGCATTACTCCATTTACTTTAGTGCTGATTATCATTCCATTCTAACCACGGCTTGTCAACGCGGTTTGTCACGATCAATAAACTAATCGTTGAACATTCAGGACTCAGGACCTTATTACAGGACAAAAAATTATTATTCTCTGGACGGACGACTCTCACATGAACGGGGAGCTCCCAGCACACCACGATATTCAAGTACAAGAGACAAGAGTAACTAAAAGCCGATATCATAGAGTGACATAAAGCTCAGATGTAAATTACCAGAGTAAACTCGGACAACACAAAAGTTAGATATTTCATTAAATATTGCTCGGAAGCCACCAGTAGCTCGCCACTCCCTTCCAGGTAGCTCTCCAAAGTTAAGAAAGTTTTTCCTCCAGGCCCGCTTAAAGGAGTAGCTCTCTGCCTTTATCGTACCAAAAAGTAGCTCTTTGGGTGAAAAAGGTTCTACTGCTCTACCGTACCACTTTAAATGTGTGCGCAAAATATTGTGATACTGGACAGAATCAATTTTCCCACTTTATTAAACAATAGTCCTGTACTGAGAGCATTGACTGCAAACACGAGGCTAAAAAACACGCCTTCCATTCACACCGTTGACACAGCTTCAAAACATTTGCGTCTGCATAGTGAAATGGCCCCGTTCTAACACTACCATAGACGACAGAGCCACTCAGCTGCTCCCATCAGTCCCTGTGCACAGAGAGCTAACGGAAGCTCTCTGGTCTGGAGCCTCCTGACCGTTACCGGCCTGTATCTGTCCTCCACACCACCTCTCTCTTTGCTTGCCGCCGGGGAGGAGGAAGAGGAGGAGGAGGAGGATGAGGGAGTGGGGGATGGGGCCCGGGTGCACGCAGGGGTCAGCCGTTTGCAGTCACGAACACTAAGAGCTGCTCTGTGCTCTTGCTACTCATGCTACTCAGCAGAAATGTAATCTCTACACGGGATTAAATTCACGCCGTTATCCCGCAGGAAGTATTTGTCAGCGTTTCTCCACCTATTCTACCCCTTTTCATAATTCAAAAAAAGAAGAACAGCAAGGAGTACCACCAGCAGAAACTGTTCAAAATAGCCGGAATGGATTTTGGTAAGTAAAGGAAAAAGGGTGTGTATTTACCAGAATCTTTCATCTTTAATTGTCATTGTAAGTAACAGAAAGTCACAAACTAGGAATTTGCATTGGCTCAAGATGCAAACAAGGTCTAGGAGTACAATAGATAAAGACATGCATAAAAAAATCGTAAAATTGCGAGAACACCAAATGCGGAGCAGGGATTACATTTATGTTGACCAATTGGGTGTCATTGGATATTTGCTAGAGGCCATAAGCTAACAGCAGTGTTCTAACTATTCTAAAAATGTGTGCGAAAGAATAAAATTAGGTTGTTTTAACACCTAATCAGCGTCGTATATACTGTACTAAACAAATGCCATTACATTACTCTGAATGTCTCCAGAAATGGTTTTAAGCACATTATTGTGTGTTTTAGCTCCGTCTATCGGTTTAGTCGCCATCAGTGCATTTGTTTGTGTGTACAGAAACCAGCCAACCCCCTAAACTCTCTTCTCTTGAGGAAATACTTACACCATTGCAAGATAAAAGAGTGCAGTTTGGGATTACACACTCATATTGAAAGTTTAGAAAGATTAGTTTGATAAAAAAAAAGTCTGATCTGCAAAAAAACTGAACAGAAGTGATATCACCAGGCGTGGAAAATGTCCAATGGATAAGGTTGCGTAGGTCGCCCCTTTCATAACAAACGCCCATTGCAGGAATTTGGCTCTGATTTTAAAATAATAAGAAAAACAAGAGAAACGGTTAAAAATAGCCGGAGTTGATTTTGGTAAGTATAAGGAAAAAGGGTGTGTATTTACCAGAATCTTTCATCTTTAATCCCCATTGTAAGAAACAGGAAGTAAACTAGGAATTTGCTTTGGCTCAAGTTGCAAACAAGTTGTAAGTGTAAACAAATAGATGCCAAAAAAATCTTAAAAATGCAAGAACGCCAAGTACACACATTAGATTATGGAGATTATGGATCGGGGGATTACATTTACATGGCATCATAGCCCAGACACTCAGCAATCGCACATTATCTCCCAATAATTATACATTTGTTTAAATATTTTGACAATTTAGGTGTCATTGGATATTTGCCGTGCCAATATCTCAAGGATAGACTTGTGCGCCATGGTGCAGGGGGTGGAAAAGCCTGGATTATATGATCTGGAACATATCTGCGACTTGTTACTGACTCGCTCCACAAAAAGCTGGACTAAATATCACAGAGAATTTTTAGTCTGGAAGCGTCCTGTCATGTTCTCATGGGAGGCGTGTGGTTTACGGCTGTCCAAGGCACTTTATTGGGGGCTATAAATGTGTCTCATATGTGTCTGCGCCATAGACCTACTCGCTCTGGCTCCTATTCACTCACATTGAAAAGTAAACTCCTCTAGTGTCACGCTCACCATTTCGGGCTTAAAACATCTGTGGGGTAGCGCTCCATATACATTTTAATTGAAATCGCCTTTCAAAACACCCAAGGACACTGTACAGACATGGGTAAAAACAGGGTGCAATTTAAAAACATTAGCACTATTAAAAACAGAAAACAACAGAACTAGACAAAGGTGTTGGAGTGACTGTTCATGTGGGGAAAGAAAGACATTGTTGTTGTAAAAGCTTCTGTCCAATGGTTTTCTTCCAAATGCATGGGTTCAAGCTTCATAATGAGGGGATGACCACAATTGTGTTTCACCGCAATGTGCTTCATCATATGTGCCATTTTTTCCTCCGTTTTGATGTATTCTTACTTTGTACATGTTTGATTAATGTGTATATTACTGGTATCTTACACGTGTTGTGATAAGATTAGATAAGATAATTTATTCGTCCCACAGTGGGGAAATTTCAATGTTGCAGTGCACATACAGGACAGTAGTAAGAGCATACAGAGAGAAAAATGTACAAAATAAGTAGCTGTTTGGTTTCTTAGCTAGCTGTAAATGCTTCAATAACAGTCCTTCAAAATATCTAATGCAAAGTTATATACTGTACATATAGGGGCAGGGTAATCAGTAGATAACGTGACATTCAGTGGACATTCTGAAGTTGCAGTATAGAACATTGCAGATTGTAGTATTTACTTGAATCGCATGTGCAGGCTCAGCAGTTATCATTGTACAGTCTGACAGCAGCAGGAAGGAAAGAGCTGGGGAACCTCTCCTTCACACAGCGAGGGTATATATCTAGAAAATTGTGTTAGTAGATCCTTCTGGCTGAAATATCTCTTGTACCCTAACATTAGTATAAGGTCCATGAGCCTCCAGGTATGTGTAATTTCTGAATTTTTCAAATGTATTTGCACTGACTCCATTCACAAGAAAACAAACAATGATGATGATGATGATGCATCGGTTTTATATAGCGCTTTTTTGGACACTCAGACGCTTCACATGTGTCACTATTCATTCACTCCATACACAGTGGTGATAAACTACTACTGTAGCCACAGCTGCCCTGGGGCACACTGACAGAAGCGAGGCAACCAGTATGCGCCATCGGCCCCTCCGACCACCACCAACCATTCACACACACACCAGACTCATTCTAGGCAATGGGGGTGAAGTGTCTTGCCTAAGGACACAACGGCAGTTTGGCACTTTACAGCCGCAGCCGCCCCTATGTCCATATTTCTTGTTGGTGGAAATAGCGCTGGGTCAGTTGCTTTAGCGGCTAACCTTATAATATAAATCCATGCTTCTAACTCTTTTGGGGATCTGACATTGCTAATAGAGGTAAGCTTTTGCATCCTTGTTGAGCTTCTCCCTTTAAGCCCTCTTCTTGTTCTTAATATAAATGTCCATTTTGCTGAAAAAATAAGCACGCAGACCGCACTCTGACGACTTGATTGACAGCTGCTATCCCCTCAGCATGGCGCCCAGATGCACAGTGGTCGCATGACCGCAAAAAAGCCTTAGTGCGCCATCGTCTTGCCGTCCCTCCCCGCTCTGTGATTGGTGCAAAATCCATTCCAAAGTCCGAACATTTCTCCAGTCAAATTGATGTCAAATGTTAGATGTTTAATGCGACAACAGAATGTGACGCAGTAAAGTACGACCTTCCTTTTAAGACGTGATTGAGGTCTTTGTCAAATATCTATCCACAGTGCGCTCTTTTTCAGCGAAACAAACAAAACACATTTCATATTGAACTTCAGAAACTGATTTAAAAACAACATTGCAGGCTGTTATTCACCAACATCACCAAGCATTTTATTTTTTAAGGAATTAATTTTGATTCAGGGAAAATCAATGGGGTTTTCAATGCAGCGGAGAGGCACTTCACAACTCCTTTATCCATTTTTCTATTTATTACGCGCCACTAATTCGAGATGGTGTGGATGCAATTACAGAAAACATATCGACCATCAATCCAACATATATAAAAGGGTTAGGGTTTCCAGTTGCTGACGGCGGGGTGGGGGCAGGGCTCTGGGTCCGGTGTGTTTAACAGTACGGGTACGTTTCAGTTCTCTGCACAGGAGAAAGAAGCTCTGAGCCCGCAGGATTTAACAGTTTCGCTTGGACTGGTTCAGACTTGTACTGAGAGCCGGGGAGGTGGCGTGAATACTGCTAAACATTAGAACGAAAACAGAATCTCCCCGAAGTGAGGATGTTGTTGATTGAGAAGGAAAAAATGGAGGGAAAAGCAGTTGGCTGTATGTGTCCCGGTTTCACGGACTTCTACTTTGTTTCTCAAGTCTTCAAACTAGACCTTAAAAGACCGGTTTGACACCCCTGGCCAAATGGGTTAATGTCAGGAACCCCTGATGCAAAACTAGTACAGATACATCCCCCCGACCCTTCTGTCTAAAAGCCCGTTTTTGGAAATAAGCGTTTTCTGCCTTCTAAACAAAAGCATAGTTTTCACTCTTCATTCCTGATTGTAGATTTGTAGTTGTGTGTCTGTCTGAATGTGTGTGTCCTGAACTGTGAAGTGTCCTTAAGTTCTTGAAAAGCACTGTATAAAACCTATTATTATTGAATTATTCAGCTTTGTGCCTTCACACTGACCCCACCATGTTAATGTTAGATTTACCATCAATTAAAGAAATGCTTTGACATTCTAAAACATATAATACCAAATTCAATATTCCCAAAACATTACACAAATTAATTAACATGAAACAAACATGACAAGTGTGACGGGTTTGTTAGAGGGGTTGTAAAAAGGATATCAAATCTCAAAAACTAGTTATATTTTTATAGTTCCAATATTCCATACGGTTAAGTAATAGGCGTTTTCTCTTTTGCCGTTTAACTAATTTCTAACCTGTTATACAATGATTCAAAACAATACATATCAGTCCCAATAAAGATCTGATGTGTCCAACCAAAATGTGGAATATCCGCTTCCTAAAGGTTAAGTTAAATTGATCCAGATTCAAATATAGTTGGGCTGTGATTTTGTTCATACAGTACTATTCTTTCAGTCCTTGAAAGAATAGAAAGAAAAAATGTTAACCAATTTAGTGTGTTCCTTGTTTAGGCCCTTTCCCAAGTTCATGTTTAAGGCTAATTTTGATTTTAAGGGCTGTTCAAACGTCTATCCCTGAAAGAGCTGAGTAGCGCATCACATGGGGGCTTATGTCTTTGGAGATTTGCCTCGGACAAAGCCCCACAGTAGTTTGTGTGGTACAAACTGATAGCATTGTGGCCCTTGTCCCCTAAACGCTGCTGTTTAACCAGTCGGGACCATGCCTCCCTCCCTCCCCCCGGGGCCCAGGTCAGCTGACTACAACGCTATCTATTACTGCAATGAGCCGCATTCTTGTCAAGGTCGCACACTTGAGTGGAGAACGGGGAGTGGAGGGGGAGCAGAGGGGGTGGCGGTGGGGGTGGGCCGTCCAGATAAGCCCAAGCTGAGTCTACAAGGATTCCTTCTGCACACGCTCGTAAATCTTATCGCAATGAAACCGACAAAGTGAAGGGTTTTTGTGCGTGGCCGCTGTTCCCACCCAAACACTGGTGATTCACTGGAGTGTGGGCGGAGCGAGATCGGAGACACAACAGGGGAGACAGCGGCTTAAAGAACGCACAACATGATCTTAGGAGATTTCAACCATGTTACAACGAGGGCTGGGAACCCCTGGGTCCCTCATGATACCATGCAAAATCCAATAACAAATACCAATCATGATATTGCGGGTTTTGATATAGTGTGCAAATTATAAGCAACATACTACAATATTGAGTCCTCCTGTGGGAGTGGATCCCTCTCAACAAGGGCGTCCTTGAGGTTTCCCACCTTTTATCCACAGGGTTCTTGAGTGGTTCCACTCTGATGCAGGAGGGTCAAGGACAGTGATGATCCGGGACATTTACAGGCATTGGTCGACCTTCTCCCTATGGACCAATGGCTCCTATGTGCTTATTATTGCATGTCATGTGTTCGCAAATGTTTGATTCTCTGATCTGTAAATGTAAGACACAATCATGTATGTATCTATCTACCTTCGAATCAGATTAGATGAAGTGGTAACATCAGCCTGCCCAGGGTCTACAGGTGGAAATTAACATCTTTGCTTTAAACTGGTACAATGTATCTTTACCTTGTGTTAACATACACAATCATGTATGTATCTATCTACCTTCGAATCAGATTAGATGAAGTGGTAACATCAGCCTGCCCAGGGTCTACAGGTGGAAATTAACATCTTTGCTTTAAACTGGTACAATGTATCTTTACCTTGTGTTAATATTTTATTGTACACTGTCCCTGTTCAAATAAAGTACATATCGTACCATCTGTTGTTGAGGAATGGACAACTTTGTAAAGTCCTGAAGAAAATGACAAACGTCTAGGGTCGTGTCGACAAACAGAAGACATGTTTTATTGTCGATGGAAGACATTCACACAATGAAAGTCATATTACACAGGAAGAATTATAGACTGTCCAATCAGCATTCGCCACGATGCCAGTGTTTTCTGCTTTGATATAACCAGAACATGTAGTGAAAAAGTACTGCCTTGTGCATTGTTTAGCTTCAAATAGTCATGAAACCCACAGTCCTTTAAGATGACTGTTGTGATTTAGGGCTGTACAAAAATAACATTGAATTGAATTGATGTATTAAAAAATATGCAAAATATGGCCAAAGAAATGTGTTGCATGAGCGAGCCAGGAGTCTTGTCGAAATACACTTTTTGCGGTACATATGTTTGAATAAGAAATGACTGCTACAAGTTCTGAATATGAAACATCCTAACATGTATTGTTGTTGTATCTGTGCATCCCTAGTAAGAGCAGCAGTAATTAACATTTGAGTTGTGAAGCCACGGCCTCAAACAGACAAGCTTTTTACGAGAGTTAGATGTTGTAAAGCTTGAGTGGTGTTGAGTGAGCAGCGGCTGCCAACAGTGAATACAAACTTTCTTCTTTGAAAGGACAAGCAAACGAACAGGAAGCGGGCGCACTACACTTAGCACCTGCCAGGGCGCAGTCATAAAGCCTGAAGGTCTCGCACGTTACTCCTCACAGCAGCAGACTGGGGCAGCTGCGACTGGTTTTAGTGCTTTAAGAATCATGATCATTTAGTAAAGAGTATTTTTATTCACAACACACCTCTAACTCCATTTTTGGTCAGTCTGACATCAACGGTTAATGAGCTAGAGGAGATTACTTTTCAGTGGGTTAGCAATGTGGGTTACATACAATATGCATGTTATCATTTCATAAAACACATTTCTATTGAGTATTATGTCATGTTTTTATTTATTTTTGTCCAACCCTAAATCACAACAGTAGTTATTCTCTGAGGACTTTACAAAGTTGTCGATTCGCCAAACACAGATCAGAGAATCAAACCGTTCAACCGCAAGATATGCAATAACAAACGCATAGGAGCCATTGGTCCCTAAAGGGCAAATGTCCCGTGTCCATAAATACTAATAAATGTCCATAAATGTCCTTAAATGTCAACTGTTGTAGTTCCTAAATAAAGTGCTCTGTGTCTGAAAGATGACATTTGGATAGGTTTGTGTTGCTCCATCAGCTAAGGATTGTCTCCACAGATAACGTAGCACGCATTCCTGCTTCCAGATATGTTTATGAGAACAGAGCCGCTCGGAAAATGCACTTGTTTTTGTGTGAATAGAGCTATTGTCAGAGCGTACCTATCACTACTTACATGCAAACTACTTACATGCAGGGTGAATAGTGCATTATACAGGTGCACCGTAATACATAATTCATCATTGCTTGTATAAAAAGATAGATTTCCCAAACTTCAGCCAACGGCACACTCACAGATATTACATTCAAAAATAAAACCAGTCAGATAATGCATTGGTCCCATACAAGCTTAAATAACCTGCAGTCTAGCTTAGATTCCTTGCCAGCTCTCATGGACGTCTTTTTTCCACTATGAGCGCCTTGCTTTGCCTTCCATTATTCCATGAAGCTGCATCACTCAATATACAGAAGTGTTTTCGCCCACTCGCAGATAGCCTGTGGTCTGGCCTTGAATGGCGGTAAGAGCAGAGAACACGAGTAGTGTATGTCTGGAGAGGATGTGTGGGAGTGCTCCTCTGGCTGACCTGTCCCGCTGGCTCCTGCAAACTGCTTCCATTCAAGTTTGTCCGTCTTAATGGACGTCGATGTGTTAGCATCCACGCTACATTCAGTACACCTTTAGGCAGTAAACCGAAGCAGCCAGCAGCACTTATGCAACGCTCAAGGGAGGATGTGGCAGCTAAAATGTCACACCTTCTTACTGATGTGGTCTTAAGCTCATTCATATAAAAACTCTGGCACTTTATAGCGGTTTATGTGAATGACACATGAAGTGAGGCCTGGGATTATTTCTATACAAGATTGATACCTTATCTTATTTTACTGTTTAGCCTTTTCTGTTTGTACATTCCTGACTATTTGCATACCCTTAGTCAAGCCAAATGTAACATGTACTGACTGGTTATCTAAGTTTAGTCACAGTTTGGACCTGCCTGATTCATCCAGACTCAAACTCAGGCCCGCGAGCAAATAGCGGTCCTCTGTGCCCTTTTATGTGGCCCTCTGACGCTAACAGAATATTGCCATTTAGGCACTTTGACAGTGTCATCCAACCAACTTCAACTCCACCAATACAGTCATGCTATGCCTCTCAGACCCTCTAGAATCAAGTCGTTGACTTTATTCATATCACAACCCATTTTAAATTCCAGAATCCAGTCAATCCAGCTTGAATCGTTTTTAAAATCCAGGTTGTCGGCCCCAGGTCAAGTCTGACTATAAGGTTTGGACACCCCTGGCATAAATAGACAGAATATTAGAAGTGGACTAACCGAGTACTCACGTCACCATAGTGTTAGCTTTAATGTGGAAGAGGATCATTTGAACATAAGCTAGCTGGAGCCAATTTCCTAACAAGGGCATTTTTTCTGCTGAGTTAGCTTCCTGCCGTATCATGTTCAGATGTGTTACCAAGACAGTTGCTGACATACAAGGCTTAGGTAGTGCCAAAAAGTTTAAATATTGCCACAAAGTTAAATCATGTTATGAGAAGGAAACAATATAATTCACGATATAAATAGCAAAAACTCCTCGCAGATGAAACCAGTATTACAGCAAATTATATTATATCGCCAAGCCCCAGTGGGCAGGGTTAAAATTTCTAGGTTAGACCACAGAAATTACATGTGTGGAAATGCTGCGTGGACCCTGGACAACAGTATTTTTGTCAGCTTGAGCACAACCTAGGAGAGCCAGATCCATGTCGGCTTTTTACCACAGGTCCAAGACGGATTTGTGTCATAATCTAAGAATCAAAACATTGTTACAGCACAGAGCAGCCATGACCAGAGGGAATCACAATATAATGTAAAGAGATTATAATAATTGATAATATGAAATACATAATGCAAAACATTTCATTAAGAAATTTTTGTTTTGACTTACGTGTAGTTTTACAGCCTTCACCTGATCCAGATGTAAGAAACACCCTCTAAAACAGTTTTCTTTTATTGTGTCTAAAACACAGCTACAGTTGCAGTGTTCACAGTGAAGATACTTCAGCAAAACAACCACTGAAGTGGTTTCAATGCAGAGATGTTTTGAAACCCCAACCCAGTCCGAAAGGATTTTGGTAGAAAATCCCTATATTTTTGCACTGATGGAGGGAGGATAGTGTGGCTTTTTGAATTCATGGGGCGACAGTAGCTCAGTTGTCCTTGGCACGACACTTAACCTCTGGGAACACCAGGTGCCACAGTGGGGCGGCTGCGTCTGTAAAGTGCCAAACTGCCGTTGTGTCCTTAGGCAAGACACTTCACCCCCATTGCCTGGATTGAGTCTGGCGTGTGTGCGAATGGTTGGTGGTGGTCGGAGGGGCCGATGGCACAGACTGGTTGCCTCGCTTCTGTCAGTGTGCCTCAGGGCAGCTGTGGCTACAGTAATAGTTTATCACCACTGTGTTTGGAGTGAATGAATAATGACATGTAAAGCGTCTTTGAGTGTCCACAAACAGTGCATTATTAATATAATAATAATGATTATTATTGTTTTTATTATTATCATTCACAGCAAAAACAAAATACAATAAAAAAATTGTGGACTACTCGTTTTATAACATTATACAATGGGAGGATTGCATTGGGGATTTACGAGTCTCCAAACAAGCCCAACGTAATCAGAAGGAAGTGACAGGCAGACACTAACTATGTCCAAAGGGCAGAGAGATTAATGAGATTGCTTCAGTCATGAGAGCAAAAGTATATTATTAGATCTGGGTCTAGCAACTGAGTGCACAAAGGGCTTAGAGAAAAAGGAGTATTGTAAATCCCATCTCACACCTAAAGGAATTTACCGGGCGCCAATCACACGCAACAACCACACATAAGACACTGCGTTCTTTGATGGCTTGAAAACAGCTCATTTTCAAGCCATCAAAGAGTTTTAAACAGAAGGACTTTCAACATGCTCACGACTGGGAGATGAGTGAGAAGAGGAATGAGGCTGGAGAAGCCGGTATTTGTAATGATTTTCCCTCAGTGTGGGATGTTTGTTACAGCTGTGTCACTGAGCAGAGATAGATTTATTCACAGCAGAAGTCCAAAAAGAAGAAGTGGTCTGACCGAGTGCTGGCATCAAATTGGCTTCTTTTGCCAGATGCGAAAGACGCCAATTTGACAAAAGCTTCTAGAGCCGAATTCCTTGTATGGGAATTTTCTACGACGGCGAAACCCACATGCCATAGAGCTGGCAGATGCAAACTGACATGATGCTAACATGGTTGCTAAGGCAAGCTGGAGTTTAACCCAGAAATGAAGACATCTGCTTGGTATAACTAGCAATGGGCAAATAAAGCCTCCTTACACACTGAGGCTTTCTTTTCCAGATTGTTTCAAATGTGTTGGAGCCTCTGAGCCAGCTCATACTAGTTTGTAACATTGATATCTAGAGAACCAATTTCATCATTGCAGCTTTTTGAAAACAAAGCACAATTTTATCATGAACCATAAATGGTAGGTAACTCTTAATTGTAAAAACCATTTAATGAGAGAATTCCTGGTTTGATTGTCAGTCAAACCTGTGCCATTGCCTGAAATAGATAAAAACATGAATGAATGAAATGAATACAAACATTGATCCCAAACCATGGGTCTCAGTTTTTCATTTGGAGTTGGCATTAAAATCACCAAAGTTACCAGCACTGTACAACACTGTGTCTCCTCACTACACTCAATACTGTAAAGAAATATTGATTCATAATTTATACTGTAGCTAATTAGCGCCTCTCCACTACAGTCTATGCTAACCACTAAAAGCTGTCAAACCAACGCGTCAAAACCATAGACTGACATTGGTCCGGTGTGAACGCCTCTTAACGCTCTGAACCAATGATAAGCTGGGGAAACAATTGAGCCAATGAAACGCTTCAACACACTGACACAGGTGATACACAAAGCAGATCAGTGGCAGCAGAGTCCGAGACAATGACACGTCCAACAGTGTTTCAAAGCAGTTTACTTCAGGAAGAGCGCCCGTGTTTGCCCATCACTAAGTTTCACCATAGATTGAGAAAGAATGAGATGTCAATGTTCAGTGCAATGTTCAGAAGCAAAGCAGGGCAGGGCCTGGTCAGTACTGTGATGGGAGCCAAACATTGCAGTGTAGTTGGGCAAGACACTTAACACACATATCTAATAATAAGTCTGGTATGCGTGAATGGTTGGGGATGGTTGGAGGGGCCAATGGAGGGGCCGAACTGGTAGCCTCACAACTAACTACAGTAGTTGTGGGTAATAAAACTATAGTACTAGTTTTATCATCATTGTGTATGGAGTGAATGAATACTTACATGTGAAGCGTCTTTGAGGGGCCATGAAGTGCAAAATATAACCAATGCATTATCTTCATCATCACCATCTATCTTTGTGTACGTATAGACTACTTGATTTACTGGAGCTGCAGTATTTGTGTGTCCCGCTGTCTACACTTGTGGAGAGCTCTGTCCAAACACTCTCTGCTCCCTGACCCTGACCTTGTTAGCGACACTGTGTAATCTGCTAATGCCCTGATAAAAATACAGCCGTCATTCAGTCAGCCTTGCCCCTCCCCTCTTTCCTGCCCCATCTGCAGCTGTCCGCCATCTTTATTTACCCCGGGACAGTGTGGGGAGGTGCTCACTCAGCACAAAAGGCTCATAGTGTCTCTTCAGTGACTCAAAGCTACCACACGTCAATCCGTTAAGTTAAGTCAAAATAAACTTTGAAGACCATTCATAAAACCGACTCAATACCCATTTCACAATTCAACATTTGTTTTTAATTTACTCCATTGACAAGTTTGAAAGTGTTATTTTTTGGTTTGTGGTCTGTGTTTGCTGTAGCAGACACAGACCTCCTCTGCCTTCAGGTCCGGGGCAGAGGAGTGCCACTTCCTCCACTCCTGAGTCCATTTCTTAATCAAAATAAGTGCTTGTCAAAATAAACGTTTGAGGTGTGCTTTAACTGCGGGTCTATTACATGGACATACAGCCTTATTTCAGTCCTCAGACACAGGAGCAGTGTGTGTCTGCGACGGTCTGTACAGAGGATTCATAGTGCACACATTTTAAGACCCAGAGAGCAAATTTAAAGTCTTTTAAGGTATTGGATCCAAATTCATAAATTAAATGAGAATTAGGAGAGACTACAGGAGACTCCGTAGGAACACAGTTTGATATCTGCGATGCAATTTTTTCGGGCCATTCAAACCCTGGTAATTTTTCTTTTAGGTGGACATTGAAGAGGATGAGTTACAGTGAAAGAGGCCTCTCACTAATTTTGATGGACATTGTCTTGCTTCCAAAAATGATTACAATAAACAATAATATTGACACCTTGACACCTTCTCCACCGACTCCCACTGATGTCTGCTGTTGTTGTGTCCTTGGGCAAGACACTTAACCCCACTTTGCCCAAAAGCCCCCGCTGAGAGATCATGGCTATGCTTACATTGACAGAGCAGCCATCCTCTTGTGGACTCACCACCTGCAGAGGATCAGTGAGGGGCTGGTGCTCTGTGACTTGGGTGGCATATCTGACTGCCGCCCCCCCGACCCAGAAATGGATTAAGGGGTAGAAAATGGATGGATGGATGGATAATATTGATACTAGGTTATGCCACAGATGAAGAAGTAGAATACCGAAAAAATCTATGATCCTAGTAAAGGCCCAGTGTTTCCCACACATAGACTAATCTGTGGCGCACCGCCACAGATTAGAGACCGCCCGCCACAAATTGCGTTTCGTATTATTATATATATATTTTTTTTGTTACGCTATTTAAAACATGCATCGTCTAGTGCAGTGTTTTTCAACCACTGTGCCGCGGCACACTAGTGTGCTGTATGATATTGTCTGGTGTGCCGTGAGAAATTCGTCTACTTTGTCTAAAAATAGCTGCATTCGCTGTTGACGAGCGGTGACTTGTTTTGAACTGTGAGTAGCCATGTAATACTTTTTCAAATCAGTAGATGGCAGCAGACCGTAGTTGAGTGGACAGAACCACAGACATGCGGACCGGACAGAACCATGGACTCGCGTTCAAGACCTCCCGTGTCCCTCATCCAAAACTCCTGAATTTAAAGCTCGGATACCAAAATGTTTCCCATGCACTAACAATGCATGTTCTTTGTGTGAGTTATTATTTGACTATTTGGGCAGAGAGTGGATTTTCTTAGTTTTTTTCCACACAGTTAGTGCCACTTTATTCCCAAACTCTTGTTAATTGTATCGAGAAATATTAAATAAAGCTTAATTTCAAGGCCTGGACTTAAGCATTTTGATGAGAATAACTGTATATTGTGAATATAGGCTACAGAGTATACTGTATACATTATAAGATAAGATATACTTTATATATCACACAGAGTATGTACAGTATATATTTTTTTACATTAGTACTGTATACATTTTTACATTTTCTCCTGGAGGTGTGCCGCAAGATTTTTTCAGTGAAAAAAGTGTGCCTTGGCTCAAAAAAGGTTGAAAAACACTGGTCTAGTGCCGCCGCAGCGGTCAATTTGACAGCGGGGAGGGGGGTTTAAAATGTGGCGGCCCTTCGTAACTCTCACTCAAGCTACGCGTCTCTCCCACATACAGAGACCTACACACACACAGCCCCTCCCCTTCGTGCACACCGCGTGTCTCCGTCTCCATCAGCGATCATCGCTGTAAGCAGCTGTGTCTATTAATTTACCGCGGTAAAGTGGCCCGCATCTTTCAGCTCTATGAACATGCGGCCCGCATCGGGGAAAAGACGGTGCGCGTTTTGTTGAGAACTTACGGTAACAGCGGAACGTCCTTTCGGAGTCACCCATTTTTATCGAACAGAAAGCGCGCTGGGGTCTGGGAGACACGTTTTTGTGATTAAAACCTTATAGAGATGCCACCCGGCACACATAGCACCAGCCCCCTACGATTCCTCCGGCAGATTGTGAGTCCTCAGGAGGATAGCCACTCTATTGTTTACATGTATAAAGTACACAATTTGGTCCGCTAGTGCAATTTTCAAGTATTGTAACTATTTACTGGAATAAGGTGTGCGACTAATTTCACTTGACTCATGACCTTATTATTGCCCTCTGCCACTGTACCAAAGACCAGAAACTTTTACTGTAGAAATATTGAGAAATATTGAGGTAAAGTAGCCATTTTGGTCCAAAATACCTCCAAAATAGTCAAAACATGTCACTTTTGATCTACTGTAACTTTTTACTGTAAAAAGGTGTGCGACTAATTTCACTGGATTCATGACCTCAAGATTGTCCTCTACCACTGTACCAAAGACCAGACACTTTTACTGTAGAAATATTGAGAAATATTGAGGTAAAGTAGCCATTTTGGTCCAAAATACCTCCAAAATAGTCAAAACATGTCACTTTTGATCTACTGTAACTTATTACTGTAAAAAGGTGTGCGACTAATTTCACTGGATTCATGACCTCAAGATTGTCCTCTACCACTGTACCAAAGAACAGGAACTTTTACTGTAGAAATATTGAGAAATATTGAGGTAAAGTAGCCATTTTGGTCCAAAATACCTCCAAAATAGTCAAAACATGTCACTTTTGATCTACTGTAACTTATTACTGTAAAAAGGTGTGCGACTAATTTCACTGGATTCATGACCTCAAGATTGTCCTCTACCACTGTACCAAAGAACAGGAACTTTTACTGTAGAAATATTGATTTAAAGTAGCCATTTTGGTCCAAAATACCTCCAAAATAGTCAAAACATGTCACTTTTGATCTACTGTAACTTATTACTGTAAAAAGGTGTGCGACTAATTTCACTGGATTCATGACCTCAAGATTGTCCTCTACCACTGTACCACTGTACCTAGGCCTATAGATAACATGTAATCACGAAGGGCGGGAATTGACATAGTGTCGCAATATTTGGGCCACAATTCGATATTAATGTGATTAATAACATATTGCGACACAGATTCAATTCTGCGATACATTACACTTCATGTCTCTCATAAAAGGAAAAAAATAAGACTCAACTCAAATGTAGTGCAAAAACTATCCTGGAACAAGGACACAGGACCTTATTACAAACAAGACATAATTATGCTCTGAACAGACGACTTCTCACAGGAATTGTGTGCTCCCAGAAAATAACAAATCATTCAAATAACAGACAAGACGAGAGTAACAAAAGCAGACATAATAGAGTAACAAACCTCAAATGTAAATTACCAGAGTAAACTCAGAGAAACAAGAGTGGAACCAATTTGTTTTTAAATATCGCAATACTTCACTGCATCAATTTAATTACCATACTGAACTGAATAGATTTTTTCCCCATATTATCCAAGTTATAGTTGTTTGATAGCCTTAACCTGCAAAGTCTTGGCTGTGTCCGTGCTGACGTTGTGCAGTGGTTTGGATCAATATTGAGATTTCAAATGCTCACTCCACACTAAACTGTACCAATGTGTTCCATTTGGGTCAATTACACAAAAAAGTCCCAAAATGCCCATGGCCATTTCTGCCGAATGGTCCCAGACCCACTCTTGTTTTGTTCCGTGTTTGTCCAGTGGAGGGCGCTCTACTTAAACCCAGATTTGCTGACGTCCGTACTATTGATAGCTACGGACGTTTCAGACGTAACAAGTGGACGCCAAGTGTTCAAAACGCCCAGTTTGTCTGCAGTTATCAAATACAGCTTTGCATAATGTATAGTCTATCATTACAGATTGATTATAGTTATATCCCCAGTTAGCCATAACATGGTCATATGTCCTGTTCATTCTTCCATTCAGAAAGTCTCCAACATGACATCTCCTGTACGTAAATATTATGTCCCCAAAGTTCAATTCAATTTAAAGTAAATGCTGGGTGCTTTTTCATGGATGCTTTTTACTTGAAATGGTTTTGAGCCCATCTGAGATTATCCTGTGTATATTTATAAGATACATAGTATTAAAGAATTATTAGATTCAAACCCCTTTTTGGTTCAAATATTTATTTTGTTGTTGCTTGTAGTACGATTGAAGCATTGTAAAGATTAGCGTGGAGTGGGCCAGATACTAAATAGCAACGAGCCCCCGGTGTCAGATACAGCAGACAGACAGTTATGTTTGCAAACACCACATATCTACACTGTGTGCAACAATGCATTTACCTCAGGCTTGCATAAATCACATTTCCTACATTCACCGATGCAAAAACAAGTGTCCGCCTCCTCTTCTTTGTTACTCACTTGATTCCAATTAGAGCTAAGTGCAGGGAGGGCTGCTCTGTACAATAGCTGCAGAGGAGAGCAGGCTGCACCGAGCTAAATGCCATAAGCTGCCAGCATTTCTCAAATTGCTGAGCGCTGGCTTTTCTTGCTCAATGCGCTAAGTGAGGAGTTTGCATTTTCTCTGCGCGTCTGCTCCAGGTGCTACTAGTGCTCTTTCATTCAACACATTCTGTCTGCTGCACTGGCAAAACACCACATTAGTCTCTTAAAGGAACCGATATTCTCCCTGATGTGCTTTCCATTTGATCTTTAAAAGTTTTGGTTTTTACGACACAAGGGAAAAGCAGGAAACATGGGGCGTTTAAATGTGCTGCGGAAACAAAAAGATCGGTGCTGCTGTGGTAGAGTCTGTGTGAAAACCAAATGCTCACAGTTACAAGTTGTTGTGTGATTACATAGAAGGGTAGTGTGTATATGATTTTGTATTAGGGATGTAAATCGGCGACCGGTTAACCGGTGGTTGACCGTCACAGCGTTAACCGGTCAAAGCTGTCGGTTAAAAAAGAGAAAAAGGGGAGAGGGGAGGTCTCTTAATAACGCTATTTTAAGCCCTATTTTCACGGTGTGACGAGCGGGTCTGTATCTAGCTGTGTGCGCCCATGTATTATAAACTCCGGGACGACTCTCACGCCGCACAAGCCACATATGCACACGCACGCGCGCGCAGACACACACACACACACACTTTCCCCCTCTCCATACGTAACATCCACACGCATCATCTCTCCCCTCTGTTACCGTCAAAGTTGCACACTGGCGCGGGTCAGAACTACATTGGAGCTTACATTTACACACACACACATATACATACACACACACATACACACATACATACACACACACATACACACACACATACAGGTCTGTCGCGCTCCTCTGTGTCACGGAGCCCAAAGGATTCGCGCAAATACACGGCTCCAGTCAAACCACATGGAACATGTTTGTGTTTATGGTCCTCGGGATCAGCTCCACACACATCACTTGTATTTAAACTTTTGTGAAGACCTGTGAGACGCGGCTCGTCACTCGCTGCTCTGACCATGTGAACGAGCCGTCGTTTGCTGCTAGAAAGTTTTGGTATTAACCCGCAGCACAGCAGAATGGGAAGATTAAAAAAGCAGTTCTCTGTGCGCAAAGGTGCCGGAGCTGTTGCGGGTTTGGGCGCCGCTGTCTCAACTCTGATCCAGTAGAACGCAGAGCTGCACTTATGAAAAGTACGCGGCTCGAAATGGCTGTTATTTCAAAGAACGTGGACTATTTTAAACTACGCGGTTAACCGGTTTCAACCGGTTAATGAGGCTCGGTGGTCGGTCATGAAAATTCATAGTTTTTTACATCCCTATTTTGTATTGTTTCTACTGTTCTGAAGTTTGAGCGCTGAGGCGGACAATGTTGTTGTAATGATAAAACACATTGAGCCATTGTCCATAAGGGGCATTTATCAAACGTCCTTAAAAATCCTGGATCATCTCCATTGTTCTTAGACCCAGGCTCCAAGAAGGCTGCCAGGGAGCAGTTTGACGGGGAAACAAAGCAGCAGTGTTTCCAGCAACAGCAAAAGAGCTGTAATCTTGATGAAGATAAGAGGACTTGTAGAGCTGTTAAAGCCGGCACACACTGCAGCGCATGTCACGTGGGTCAAGTGCAACGTGTGCTCCAGAAGTAGGGATGTAAAAAACTATGAATTTTCATGACCGACCACCGAGCCTCATTAACCGGTTGAAACCGGTTAACCGCGTAGTTTAAAATAGTCCACGTTCTTTGAAATAACAGCCATTTCGAGCCGCGTACTTTGCAGCTGAGCATTCTAATGGATCAGAGCGGAGACAGCGGCACCAAAACCCGCAACAGCTTCGGCACCTTTGCGCACAGAGAACTGCTGTTTTAATCTTCCCATTCTTCTGTGCTGCGGCTTAAAGCATTTTTAAGCAAAAGACAGCTCGTCCACATGGTCAGGGCAGCGAGTGACGAGCCGCGTCTCGCAGGTCTCCGCTAAAGTTTAAAAGTGATCAGTGTGGAGCTGATGCCAAGGACCAGCAGCACAAACATGGTCCATGTGGTTTGACTGGAGCCGTGTATTTGCAAGAATGCTTTGGGCTCCGTGACACAGAGGAGCGCGACAGACCGGTATGTGTGTGTGTACAATACATGTATGTGTGTGTGTATATGTATGTGTGTGTGTGCAATACATGTATGTGTGTGTGTATATGTATGTATGTGTGTGTAAATATAAGCTCCAATGTAGTTCTGACCCGCACCAGTGTGCAACTAGCAGGCGGTAACAGAGGGGAGAGATGATGCGTGTGGATGTTACGTGTCAATGGAGGGGGGGGGGGGGGGGGGGGGAATGTGTGTGTGCATATGTGGCGCGTACGGCGTGAGAGTCGGCCCAGAGTTTACTGTTACATTGGCGCACACAGCTAGATAGGGACCCGCTCGTCACATCGTGCAAATAGGGCTTAAAATAGCGTTATGAAGAGACCTCCCCTCTCCCCCTTTTCTCTTTTTTAACCGACAGCTTTGACCGGTTAACGCTGTGACGGTCAACCACCGGTTAAACGGTCACCGATTTACATCCCTATCCAGAAGTATCACCTAGACCTGATTTAGACTATTTTAAAAAGTGTTCCTTTACAATGGGAAACAGGACAATCTGAGACAATCTGGGATAAAAGATAGACAATTCCTCATGTAACCAGACGATAGATACCGACAAACCTTCTACAAGAAAAAACATGTTTCCTCTTTCAATTAAATATGTTCTTATTGCAAGAAGAGCCGAACAAAGCAAACAAAAACAAACCCCATGTGTGGGAATCTGGAATCAAAGAAGAGAGCAGCAACGAGCTAGCAACCGAAGAGCCAATCAAGAGCAGCGCACTAATATTGGACATGTTATTGGGCTTGTAGAGTCACAATCTGCCACAGATTTAACAGTAAAGTGAAATAGAAAACTAAACCAAGAGCTGAAGTGAAGGGACCATCTGCCTGATAGTATCTGTAGTGATATTATAAACACTGAGAGGATTATCATAGCTCTGTGATCAAGACATACAATCATATGACACAATTTTACAACCAAGAAGATAAACTGAGATCCCAGAGGACAGAATGTTCTGGAAAGGCCTCGGCCACATGCTCTGCACTGACAAACCACTCAGCTAGGATCACATCACAATATTTATGTCCACACCGGCCTGAAACATGATCAAGGATAGTATCTATAACTATCTACTTAACAATGTGCGAACTACCACAATCAAATTCAAATCTCAAATTGAATGTATGTAATCGAACTTTGGCGAAAAGCTTTGACAAACTTCACAGTATATTTCACCAACGCAAATATATAGGTTTGAACAGCAACCAGCCTCTACTGCATTCTGACAGTAGTGATGAGAAATAGGAGGGTGAGTGCTTTTGTTCCCAGTACATAGAGTAGAAACGCTTTTGACCCGATATCGCTGAACTGGGAATGGGGACCGCGAGCTGAAGCATACGTTATACAATTTTCTCAATTCTTGTTATTCTCATTTTTATTGACCTCTTTTGCCAAAATATGTATATGGCATTAAATGTCACTTGACCAAGCCTGGTCTTTTGAAGCACCAAAATATAGACAAGCAAGACGTTTATAAAAAAATGTGTATTTCCTGTATTCAAACGGTTTGATTCTCTGATCAGTTTGTCCTTCGAGTCCTCCGAGACGATCGCTACACACACACGTGTGAATTGAACGTACTCTCTCAATTTGTTGGCTTGTATTTTCTCAAGAAGACTCCATTACACGTTGACAGCCAAAAAATGGTCAGGGGTTTCTCAACTGATTTCAACTAATTTTGGTGTTCTGAGTCCGAATATCACATGCATTTTGCTCTATCAGGTCAACTTTTTGAGATACAGCCATAGTGTTACGGATTACGTACGTCTACGTTATTATGAATTCTGATCAAATTTGATGGAGTAAATAAAAACTGAATGACTTTGGATACGTTGACTTTTATTTCTTGAGGAAAACTGTAAAAACGTTAAGGGTTTCTCAGCTGATGATCCGCAGAAATTTGTTTTTTACGCAAAATCGATTAAAAAAATATTTCTGTAGCAAAATATCCTGACCTGATTGAGCAAAACCAAGGTCATTTTCGGACTCAGAGCATCAAAATTAGTCTAATTCAGCTGGAAAACCCTGGACTATTTTCAAAAAATATTTTTTGTTACCCAGTGTAATCAGCTCTATGTGATTTGACCAATATCCTGCCTCACTACAATATTTATTTCTGTATTATGGATTGTTCCTATATATAATGCTATAATGTAATTGTGACATTCTAATTGCGCTCTATCTCTGGACCCTCTCTCTACCGACTGAGGTTTACCAGAGCCTCTTTCCCTCCTTGTCCTTGTCTATGTATGGTTTACCTCTGGTTGTCGCTGTATGTACCTTGCAACTGTCTAGTGTGATTTAAAAACCTCTTTTACATCAAATTGGTTCATCCTTATTATAAGTCGCAGCTGCCTGTTGAAGATGGTATATACTGTATTTTGACACCATTGAGAAGCACAGACTATAGGATAAAAATGACAAATGTTTGAAACAGTTGAGTGTTTGTATATGGTAAACATACTTTTTTATTTTATAGCTGTCCAATCAAATGCGATTAAAAATTATTATTGCAAAGTTGTGCGTTTGTGGCAGGAAAACGCCTAAGGACTCCAGCGGTTCAGTCAAAACCTGAGCTTTCACATTCGACCAGAAGCAGTCTCTTTGATGCCAGAGTCAAAGTGTTGGATGTCATCACATTTTGAGGTAATCCATCAGCGTTTCAGCGCGTCCGCCATGTCCCACTTCATTATTCCGTGACTGCAGACAGCCCTGGACCAGAATATGAGCTTATTGGAGGGATGCCCAGCTCAGCCGACACGTCCCTATTCAGATTTACTTTTCTCCAACACATTAAAGTTACGCGCTGTAATATGTGCCAAAAGCTGTTGAGCACTTTGCTAATATGAACTCAGTGATATCAGAGGCAGTTCCAGATGGGTGAGGCTGATAGATTACATGCATTCTGAGAAATGGGTGCTGCATGTGCAATGGCGGTGAGAGAGCAGTGCCTCGGTGCCGACCCAGGTATGAAAATATAGAACGCAACCATGCATTGCTCTAAAAACAAATAGGTGTAAATAACAACTATAATAAGAAACTGAAAAATCCACTTGGCGAGCTTTGTGAATTTCCTCACCATAATTGAAACACTAACATTTCAAAAGTGAGAGTGAACACATAGCTCTAAACAATAGGAGAGTAATAATCAATTAGCAAAGGACTTTCTTCTGTCCATATTACTGCAACTTAAATTATCTACAGATACATATTGGTTCATACCTATTGCTCCTATTAGGAAGAATTTACAGTTACTTGTTTATGCTGTGTGCTTCTTGTGTGCTGCTCTTACTAATGTCCAAGTTCAGATTTCAACTGAACCTGGACATTAGTTGGTGAGTCCGAAAGACTCCAAATGGCAGATTATTTACTTCTTTGGATCACGTTTTAAATCAAATACTGCTCTCATTCCAAAAGCCTTTTCAGCCTATAAAAACATCTAATGCCTTGAAGAGCGCGCAGGAAGCGTGTAGTTTAGCAGCCAGGGTTAAACTGAACGACTATTGAGCTGCAGAGGAAAAACACACCACTGGTCTTCAAATACCGCACTGTACGACCACATGCCAGCTCCCAAAGGCCGGTATCCAGATACAAGTCCAGCTCACTGCTATTTTTGCATAATTACGTGAAGAATGAGCTGGCAGGAGGACAACAGGCTCGAACTTGTCCCGACACAGCGGTGGCTCTGCGGTGGTGAGTGGAAATAGCTCGGCAGCGATGGCATCACACCGTCTAGACTCGCATTACCACACACTGTTGGCTTCTGATTACATGGTCACATTTTATTACTGATCGCTCTGAAGTGGAGAAGAGCAGATCCTAATCCGTCTGAACCCCGTGGACCGAGCCTTTTGAACCCTGTGGGCCGAGACTTCTGAACCCTTTGGACTGAGCTATCTGAGCCCTGTGCACCGAGCCACATTTCATCTTCAAAGCTCTCACTGATGGAAGGCTCAAAATCTCACGATACATGGCCCCATTCATTCTTTCCTTAACACGGATCAGTCGTCCTGTCCCCTTAGCAGAAAAACAGCCCCAAAGCATGACGTTTCCACCCCCATGCTTCACAGTAGGTATGGTGTTCTTGGGATGCAACTCAGTATCCTTCTTCCTCCAAACACGACGAGTTGAGTTTATACCAAACAGTTCTACTTTGGTTTCATCTGACCACATGACATTCTCCCAATCCTCCGCTGTATCATCCATGTGCTCTCTGGCAAACTTCAGACGGGCCTGGACATGCACTGGCTTCAGCAGGGGGACACGTCTGGCACTGCAGGATTTGATTCCCTGTCGTCGTAGTGTGTTACTGATGGTAACCTTTGTTACTTTGGTCCAAGCTCTCTGCAGGTCATTCACCAGGTCCCCCCGTGTGGTTCTGGGATTTTTATATAAATAAAGATTACTTACTACTTTGGTCTTGGCCATAGTGGAGTTTGGAGTCTGACTGAGGCTGTGGACAGGTGTCTTTTATACAGATAACGAGTTCAAACCGGTGCTATTAATACAGGTAACGAGTGGAGGACAGAAGTTACAGGTCTGTGAGAGCCAGAGATCTTCCTTGTTTGAAGTGACCAAATACTTATTTTCCAACATAATTTACAAAGAAATTCTTTAAAGATCCTACAATGTGAATTCCTGGATTTTTCCCCCACATTCGGTCTCTCACAGTTGAAGTGTACCTATGATGAAAATTACAGACCTCTGTCAATATTTTAAGTGGGAAAACTTGCACAATCAGTGGCTGACTAAATACTATTTTGCCCCACGGTATGTGAAAGCTGCTGTTTCTCCCTCACATTGATACACAAACAAACACACACACACACAAACACCCTGTGATTTATAAAGCTATTTTGAACTCATCAACAATTATTAATGACCTTGTCTACACCGTACAACAGCTTGGGACCTGTCCGCCTTTTAATTAACACTTAACAACTGTCACTAGTTTTCACATTCATGTACTGTATTTTGGCCTCTGAGGACCACCGTCTCTCAGCCAAAGTCAAAATTCTGTGTCAAATACAAATAATGACTCACAGTATACGTCAAACAAGATAAATGTTGTGGTCCGATGTGTTCACAAGATGTTAAAGTAAGAGTCAAAGACAATGAATGACCTCATTAGTTAAACAGCGTTGGTCCAGATAAAATGGATATTCTAACAACAGAAGAGACCAACAATAGTCTATATGCTCCAAAGCTTATCGCCGTAAGTCCACAGCGAGACGAGGGTTAAACTCTTGTAGTCGTCAACGGTAAATGAGATAAGCTAATTTCAGAGCTCAACCCCATGAGCGATTCCCACATCCGTGTTTCATTTAACACTTAGGTGACTGAAAACAATCCCCTTAGAAGGGCTTTGAGCCGAGGAGGGCGGGGGGCGTAATCTGGTGGCTGATCAGCACGGCTCACACGGCGGCCTGTTTGCCTCCCTGTTTGCATGGGAACAGAAAGCTCTCGGCTCAATCTATAGAGACACCGTGGAGGAATGGCACGCGATTAGTCAAACAAGCCCCCCGCACCAACACGAGGACAGAGGGGTGTTGTCCGTTGGGATTATACAAGCAGGAAGAAGGGAGCTTTTCACACACAAGCCGCCAATTCAATGTGCCGCTAATTAGATCGTAGTTTGATGAATGAAACCGTTTCCTCTACTGCTTTTTTTACTACAAAGTGAGAATGTTTCTATGGTGCTAGTGAAAACCAGTTCTTTACAAATTTGTCATTTCACCAAAAACAGATCAGAGAATCAAACAGTGCAAAGACAGGAAATGCAGTAATAACAAATACATTGAAGACATTGGTTAATAGGGAGCGGCATGAGTCAATAAATGTAAATAAATGTCCGGGAACATCACTGTCCTTACATCCTCCTACCTTGGCAAGGACGTTGGAGTGTCCTCTCTTTTTATTATTTCTGTCTGAAAAAGCTAAATATAGGCTTAAAATACATGTATGTCCATAGACTGTAAATATTATTATTATTATTTAACGAGTGCATTCAAAAGTCAACAGCGGCTAATCTAGGCTAGTCCAAAAAATATATACTCCCCTCAGCATCGACAGCATCTGGAACGTAGCGTTGGGCCAAGACCAACTCTTGGACCATCCTGTAGAGACGTTTTTGAGAGGACAGACGACGGCATACAAAAGCAATTCTATTTCCGGGTACACCCCCACTGGCCAAGAGTGAGATTGTCTCATGGACCTTTTTAAGCCAGGACCCGCCCCCATTTTGTTAATACCCTTTATTATACGGCTCCTCAGACCAGCAGTAGAATGCTCCATTGATTTGAATGTAATTTCAAAACCTTCTACCGGTCATTATTTTCTATAACGGACCTCTCAAAACAATAATGACCGCTGCCCATGGCAACGCACTCTCCGCTTGTCTTTCAAATGCGTGGATAACTCCGCAAGTAGTTCCGGCCACTCCGGAGCTAGCCACGCTCAATCAACACACTTAAATGTTAATCGGAGAATACTTATACATATACATTCTTCACACACGTGCACGGAGATTTTCAGAATTTTTTGGTCTTGTCTTCATGACAAAAATACTATTTCTCTGCGTCAAAAAGCGATCGTGAAAAAAACGGAAGTTGTTCCGGCCGCTCAATAAACGCAAATGCCAATCAATCAACGCAATGAAATGTTAATCGGAGAGTAATTTATACATATCCAGTCTTAATACAAGTGCACGGAAGTTTGCAGAATTTTCCGTTTCTGTTTTCATGACAAAAACACTGATGTAATGCGAGAAAAGGCGATCCCGAAAAACCCGGAAGTAGATACCGGCACATTTTAGGACATATTTGCAGGGGATCAAATTATGGATTTAGGTTAGGTTTATGTTCGGATCACTCACCGCTGATGTTGAGAATTCTTTGTTCAGTTTTCATGCAGTTCCAGAGAGTTCTAGTTTGGAAGTTGCTAGCCTAACTGCTGCTAGCATAGCCACGGGAAAGCCTTTGGGAACTATTTTATTTTCTGTCATTAAATAAACCTTTCGGCATTCCTAAAAGTGGACTGAAGTTTATGTTGTGTGCTCTGTTGGTATAAAGCCGTATAATAAGCGGGATAACGTATATTACACAGGTCATTATCGGAAAATAAGTACCGACAGGGCGAAGCGGACCCCTGTCCTGCGTAATATACGTTATCCCTTACATAACACCATGTACCCCGATTTGGGAAGCACTGCTAAACAGCATTATTTGCAAATTTCCTAGACCAAAAGGGATGGACCAATCAAACAACTAAAAAGAAAACAGCGGGAAAAAAGTACGACCTTTTGGGGAGTCCCAAATTGAGAGAGATCCACTCTCATGGAGAGAAAGTCTATAGATCCAGGACTCAGGCTGTAGAACGAGGACTGGGTCTTTGAGGTTCAGGACTAAAATTGGACAAAGAGAACTCAACTGCAGAGCCACATAAACCGATGCTCGCCTACTGAGGTGAAAAAACCATCAAACCATTTCTTCTCTGTTTATGCCGCATGTAACGACGTAAACCGGATACTGCTGAGACAAAGCCTGCAGATGCATTTAAGAGCCCAAGGAAAAGCCATGTGTGCCAGGTCGGAACAGTTTCTTTCTGAGTGGAGTTTGCATGTTCTCCCCGTGTCTGTGTAGGTTTCCTTCTGGAGCTCCGGTTTCCCCTACCACTAAAAACATGTACAAAAGATTTACATGTGCCCCCTGTACTGGCGACCTCACTCCCTGTTTGGAATGAGAGACAAACGCCCACAAATTTAAAGAGCTTTGTGGCTCTTGTTTGCGAAAAGCGCTATATAAAAGATTTCTTACTTACTCACTATATTTTCAGACTGACTTTTTTCAGTCAGTCTGAAAATAAAATGCTCAAACAAGAGAACGGTATAAACACAATTTTGGCAATGTACATGATTACCCTGGATAACACTGGACGGAATATCATTAGTGAATATTTTGTTTTACAAGCTTTGTAAAAAATATAGCCAGAACTGAACAGAAAGTACAAATAGGGGTATTGTAAATAAGAAATCTTTATTTATACAGCGCCTTTCACAGACCAAACATCACAAAGCGCTTTACAATGGTTGTGGGCATTTGTCTCTTTCTCCATACAGAGATAGGAGCGGGGTCGCCTACGGGAGGCACATACTAGACCTACTGCATAAGTTTTTAGTGGTCAGGGAAACTGGAGCACCTGGAGGAAACCTACGCAGACACAGGGTTGAACATGCAAACTCCACACAGAAAGGCCTGGAGGTGGAATCCAACCAGGACCTTCTTGCTGTGAGGTACAAGCAAGGCAAGGCAAGTTTATTGTGCTATACAAATATGGCGTCCACCTCCGGGTCTTACTGTCAAGTTTGCATTGTCAAACCCCACATTTTGTTTAAAAAAAAGTGGCGTCTGTGCATCTCTTGTAAAGCCACTCCGCTGTGAGGAGTGGCGAAGGGGCCCGAGATCCCAGCGGTGTGCGAGTGGATTCCTCTGTGCTTGAGGCATGTGGGCTGATTAGCAGAACAAAGGCCACAGTGAGGGAGGAGAGCTGGAATGCTGCCCTGGCCTCAGCGGCTCGGGCTTTAAGAGGTGGTAGGCGCCTGCTTTGGTACATGACTCTATGGAGTTCAAGTTGAGAGTTGAGCTAATGTAGAACAGAAGTGTCAAACGGCAGCCACACAAAACTGTTTTTAGAGGCCCCTGAAGTTATTGTTTTATTATGAACTCTTTAAGCGGCAAAGAAGCAGAATTGCAATTTTAGCTTGTGATATCAGACCTGAATTTTTTATACTGTTATACTGTATTACTGCTAATTCTAAACATTATCATCTGAAGAAACTGAAAGCATTTGTTTTGACCACATTGCTACTACAGAATCTATATCTTAAAAAGGTATAAAGGAGAATTTTCCACTTCATCAAGACTATTGCTCCTCCCGATTGTCAATCATTCTGGTGATTCATGCTCGTCATATAGGAGCAGAGAGTTCTGTTCAAAAAGTGGAGAGGGCGGTTCTTTCCTAAATTTTAAGCATGTGTCATTTGTATCTGTGATGACGTCTCTGTTCTGACCACATTGTTACAAATCATCTATAAATCCCTGTGTCCTTTTTCTTCGATCTGACAGGGAAATAAACCATGGTGCAGGTGCATTCGCCGCAGCCTTTTCATGCTCATTGTGTCATGTCTGCACTATACACTTTCTATACAGTGACCTGGCTTCCCAGAGACAATTCCTCAATGTTACAGGTTAGGAGCTTTATGGCATGTTATTCTGTACCTCATTATGAAAACTAACAGATTTCATTTATTTAAGTGATATGTTTGTTGCCAAAAATACAATAAGAAAGTAAGCCAAGATTAAGATGAAGAGATCCTATATTTGTCCCACGGTGGGGAAATTTTGGTGTTGCATCACATGTTTTAGAACAGTAGGAAAGAGGAGCATACAGCACAAGTGAACGATAGCCCAACTAATTAAAATAAAACAAAATCTCTAACTCTAGCATCAAGTATTGAAATCTCTATCTTAAACATAATAATAAAAGTATAAACATTTTACATTAGGCCAACATTAGCAAACATTCTCTACGTCGGCCAATTTTGCGTTTAATCCAAAACATAAGAACTGTTGTTTGTTCTATCAGATAAGAGTATAAAAGTCATGTTAAATACAAATGATATTCCTACAATACTTCAAACAAACCTTCACGTTTACAGCCTCCTGCCAAAACACTTATATCCGCTTGGAACGTACATGTGAAGTTTCAATATTATTGGTCTAAAACAATAATGTATGTTCAAACAGCATGCAGAAGTCTGATTTTCCTCTTGATGCTATGGTTACCGGAAGATTGAAGCAAACTTGGCGACATGTCAGAGGCTATGGGGAGCTACCAACAATAACACATGTCTTGTGTTACACGATCCCAGACCTCTGAGTCTTTTGTCATTTTCTTCTGTTTGTGCAGGATGGGGGCAGGTCTGAACTGCTGAACATCTACAGAAAACGTGTCTGGAAACATGTCAAAAGTGAGAAATTATTCTGAACCAGAGCACTGGACCTGAACAACTCCTGATTGAAATTAGATTTTTACCAGCGCTGTCTATAGTGAATTATATTGTTATATTCTATGATATTTTCTTTTCATATTTTGGCCTTAGTCATCAATTTGATTCTATTTGGTTGTTTTGACTTGGTGAACGCTGAGGCAAGAGTGCTATTGGGGGTGGGGGCATTAAAATTTAGGATCCAGCCATCACTGTCATCTGAATTCTCCGTACAAGAGCCATGAAAATCCTGTTTAAATGGAAGTGGGCAGTGATCCGGTTTGGCTGTCATGCATGTAAACAGTGCATGACGAACAGAAAGTGGCTCAGCCCACGGCACATGTGCTGAGAGGTTGTGTTTAGCACCATTTCACCCCCTGACGGACTCCTCTTCTTGCTCACAATGCAGCTGCTCTGCTCTTTCACAGACTCCCCTCTCCCACAAGCCGACACTAGGTTTTAAATGACTTGTGACCTCCACAATGGGAGTTATGTTTTCACAAGGGGCCAGTTTGTCGGCTAGTTAGTTACTTTGCAACATTAACCTCAAAGTCATGGGCAGATTAGTTTGGAAGAGAGAAAATATGGCTGTTTCATAAGGAATATTATTACGTGAATGTCATTTAATGTTGAAACAGTTTGGTGAAGGATGCTTGACGTCACAGCTCCAGGTAAAAGATTCTAAAAAAAAAGGGAATATAACTCATGTTAGGAACATGAAGGAAGTCAAACGCTGTTTTTTCATTGGGTCGGTGTTAGGACAAACCAATTAAATAGGTTGATTGAGGTTTTGCGGGACATAAATAATGAGCTGGGGGTTTGGCCGTTTTGCCACCAAAAATCTCACAATCTTATTTTTTCAACTTGCAGCAGAGAGGCCTCTGGGACTTCCAACAAACAAGGACAGAAGTAACCTCCCAAATTCTATGAATACGCTTTAATGTAATTGTCAACTTTGCAACTGTGAGCAGCCATAAGTCCAGAATAATTAATGTTTTGCATTGTCACATTTAACCAGTGACAGATCACAGCTCAGACCTGCAGATCTGCCATTACAAGAATTTAGTCTGCACGAGAAGTATAGCATCGCAAAACCCACACGAAACTACACAAAACACTGACATTCTGAGATACTTAGCATTTTATACACGCCCCTATAGATTAAACTAATCCAGTGCAAATACATCAAGAGGAAAACACGCTATGTTGCACAGAGACAGAAATGAGGCACATTTCCCATTTAAATGACCCATATAAAGCTAGAGGAAAACCAAATGTAGTCTGCCTCTACTCAGATACAGTCCTAAGTTCAAACTACAGCTCTTAGATGAGACTTTCTGTACAATTAACCAACAAGAAAACACAGTATCTTTGGCAGACACAATAACAGACCCCTGCAGCTTTTGTCATTTTCCTCACAATCCAGGACACAAATAGCTTTCATTAGCGCTGTATTCTGTAATGAGGTCATGGGTAGGAACCATTGAATGTAAAGTGTTTACGGTGGGTCACATTAAGAGTAAGAGCACAGTATGTATAGATGTCAATAATTGAAAGATTGAAAGATAATTACTTTATTAGACTCTGCTTGTCTAACTGAGAAGGAAAACAACAAAAACATGTTTAACATCTTTTTAGAGTCGAGATCGGTTAGTGTCTCATCTTTAATAACATCCTGGACCACACATACAATCTTCCAAACGTCAACACTGTTCAGAAGTGTTTTTGGTGCTGTGTGGCTGATCTGGTTTCCCAGGACGTCAGAACCCTGTGGAGACAGTTTACCGAGGCCATGAAGACAAAGGCTGACAGGAGCTTTGTTTGACAGTCTGCTGATGGCTTCTGCTGGAGCGGCCCAGCATGCTGTCACTCCCACCACCGCACACTCGCATCAATACTTAATGAAGTTTAGGAGCTAGTGTTTCTCTGCACACAGTCGCCATGCACTGCTACACTTTAGTGAAGAGAGCTGGAAGGTTTATATGAAAGGTACAAGGTGTAAAAAACAAAAACTCTACAGCTACATTACTTACTGTCATCTTTTAATAGCACTCTGGAAAGAAAGTGACCTGTGCTGCAGTAGTTGAGAATTCTTAAACATCTAAATCTTATGTAAAGAAGGTATTGCTTGGCAGTTTCGCAAAATGAGCTCATATTGTAAGTTACACATACTTTTTGTGCTATTACAGCTCACAAGAGGCCTCGGAAGGTGTCACAAAGTATACTGTGGGCTGAGGTCTGTATACTTCTATAAGAGTATACATTAAGGCAGTGTCTCCCAAAGTGGGGTCCAATGTATTGCAGGGGGGCCGCAATATATATATATATATATATATATATATATAATTGTTGTATGTTAAATTAATATTATTTTGTTTGTAATATTAAAATATTTGTGTTAATTATTTGACTTGAATTATCAAATTGTAATAATATTTGTATTACCAAATGGGGTGCGTCATTTACAGTACATGTTTGTAGCAGAGGCTATTTCCCCCAAATAAAAGAGCCTATTTTTAACGTTGTCTTCTTGGTTATTATTTTGGGGGGCCGCGCAGACCCGTCAGATTTTTAAGGGGGCTGACTTTGGGAATGGCTGCATTAAGGGATTAAGGGTAATTTATTAGTCATGTTTCTGTGGTTCTTGAAAGACAAGATGGATGCATCAGAAAGCAGGGCAACAACAGCATCAACCAAGATAATGGAGCCTTCCTCCTGTCGCACATCCAACCACCCACCTCCAGAGACCAATGGGCGAGAGGGGGCGTGGTCAGTCTGAGCAACCTGTCAGGTCAATCAGGCTGACCACGCCTACTCAGGAAGTAACATCAGCTGATAAAAGCACCAGCATCAAGGCGGGTGAGAACTCTCGAGACGCTTACAGCTTTGCAGTCGAAACATGTTAACAAGGTAAAGCTAAAAAGAACCACACAAAAATAATGCTGAGAGTCTACATGTCTACAGGCTCAACAGAACTACTTACTCCTCAAGTTTAATCTTACACCAGCCGCTGCCTCAGCAGAGCAGAGAACATCATTAAAGACAGCTCTCACCCTGGATTCTCTCTGTTTGACCTGTTACCCTCAGGGAGGCGGTACAGGTGCATCAGAGCAAGGACAAATAGACTGAAAAACAGCTTTTTTCCAAAAGCTGTGACACTATTGAATTCTCATATGCACTGAATTTTATATCTTTTATATTATATTTATAACTCCTGAGCAATAGATGCAACTGCGCACTTTAATGTCTCTAATAATTTCTGTGTCTGTGTATTAACTTATTCTGTGTGTACATTCCTGCACTGGTGGAGTTGCTTTTAATTTCATTATGCATGTGCATAGTGACAAATAAAGTCTAATCTAATCTAATCTAATCTTATTATCACGAGATAATGCAATGGGAAATCAGATGCAAAGTAGAGTGTTGCAATTTTCGCAGCTGTTACACCATTTCTCTCCGGAACAAATGCGACCTTTTCAAATCCCCATTGTTGGCTGTTTAAACCATCCATCTTCCCCCAGGTTAATCTGACGACAGAGACAAGCACAACAACACGGCGCTGCACTAAACACCAGCAGACACTTGATCCTTGTAGAAATAGAAGCATCTAATGGAGACTGATCTCATAAAAAAGGGCTTAGGATAACAGCCTTTCTTTCAAAAACAACTGTTCAATTAGAAGACGAAGTGGCTCCAGTTCTTTTAATCCTTACCCTTGTTAACGGGAGATGAAGAGTTGATGAATACTGGTTCTGATAATGACCAATTAGTTTTCCAAATATGTGTTGTTTTGATCGCAAAAGCTCAGTGAATATGGGATTTTACTTCATATGTTTGACAAATGCTGTAATGATGCCCCTGGAGAAAATCTTCACAGAGGACTTGGTACACATTGGATTGAAAATACTTAGTAAACACATTTCATTCTGTAGACACTTTAGACAAAGACACCACAGGGGTTAGGGCTTGTTAGTGCAAGAAAAGTCCATGGCCTTTCTATGGTTTCCCCGACACTAAAAACATGTCTTAATGTCATGAGTGAGTGAGGGATGGTGATGGCCAGAGGCTTTGATGCGGCGTAGTGTTCAGAGTCTCGCTTCTGTCATCACTGTGTGTGGAGTGAATGGGAATCACCGGTACACCAACATTGCCAAAACCCTTAGTAATGTTAGTCTAGGAAATGCGCTTTACTTTGCTTTTGTCTATTTGTTTGATATGAACACAAGAGTGACAATGGCCTGACCAGATGCACTGCCTTTAGTGTTATAGCAAGACAATGCTAATCTAACTCTTAGTCCAAAGGAGGCTTTTAGGACATAAATTCATGCATTTAGAATTTACAAATATGAAATCATTTTAATGTACAATTACTTAAACATGTGAACAACATTGCTCCAATTTCAGCCAGTTTCAGACGTCAGGTAGAGATGTTTGTGTCTATAAATATCTAAAAACATAAATGTCTTCCTCTCTCAACTATCTGAGTCATAAAAGCTCTTATCATGGTTAATGGATGGTTCAACCCACACTGTGTCCAATCTTGTTTTTATTTTGAAAAATTGCAAGGCTCCCTTACCTTTTTCGATTGTAAAGCAACTTTTATGAAACAGAAATGGCCGAGAGCTACTCATTTTAGCAGTCATAATATAGTTGCGTCCTACTGGTAGTTCCTGAGGCATAGGTTAATGAATAGAGTATTGACCGTGTATTTCCATAGGACAGGACGAACATGATTTCAGTCAGACACAAGGACGAAACTGCCACCAGGGCAAGTTTGTAAGCTGAGCCTTCCCCTTCGGGCACAGCTTCTGCCTCCCGAGCCGCGTGTGAATATTTGATGGTTGCACTTGTGGCAAGAGGGGGCTGACGCGGCAGTCCTTACCGGGTATGCACAGTGACAGTGTGTCCCAGCAGCCTTTGGGAAGTGCAGAGTGGCAGTGCGGGACGGGGCGCGGCTGAGGTCAAGCGCAATGCAGGGTTAAGAGTTTACAGCCTCTAAATAGTGTTCCAGGTAAAGATCACAAGTATTGATATTGTTGCATAAATGGGCAGAAAGCAAAACGGTGCTAACGTGTCCCTGATGAACATGTTTATTTAGATCAATATCGCAATCAATATAAAAGGCACAAGCTCGTCTCCCGATTAAAACCAGGAAGTACAATCACATTCTCAGGTCATTGCACTTCCACCAAAGTACATCTGGGAAATGTTAGTGCCATATGAACTCAGACCTCCTGCAGGTACCCAGAGTTTCCGTCTTGTTTTTTCAAGGACTTTGAGTTGCCTTGTGTATGAACTGCGCTATACAAATAAACTCTTCTTGCCTTGCCATTTAACCTGCCTTTCAACCACGCCTCGGCAAAAAGACCCGACACTGTCCCATATTGGATGAGACAGATTGTAGCCTTGAGCTAGTTTCTGTTGTTGCTCTCACAGACACACACTCCAGACAGACCTTAACTGTCATGCTTTTGACAGAGGAAGCCTATGCAGATACAGGTAGAACATGCAAACTCTACATAGAAAGGACATATTCATCATTAAAACCTGTTCCTAAGCGCCTTTTTTATGTCCAAAAATATATATCAGAGCACAAACGTCTCAAAAGAATAGATCTATAGAGGCACATGGAGAGAAAGTTTGCCATTGCCTTGGTTTGTGTCAATAGACTTTTAATGTAGCCCAGCGGTGTCCAAACAGTTTAATAAGAGGGCCACTTTAGTCCACCAGACTAGTCCAGTGGGCCGACATCACGGACTGAAAAACTGACTTTACTGGAATTGGGCAGTTCTGGCCTTCAAACTTATCTGTAAAGGAGCTGAAGTTGGCTGAATGACAAATGTTTACCAGCTCACAAGTCAACGACTGAATTCCAGACATACTGGGGTTTAGAACGCATTACAACATGTCTACATTGGCTGAGCGGAAGTTGGATGGACACAGTGTTTGTGATCTCACAGACTGATTTTGGTTAGCAAGGCAGAGGGCCACATACGTAAAATAGACACCGAGGACCGCAATTTGCCCCGGGGCCAGAGTTTTGACATGCCTGATGTAGCCAGAAATATATATATTTTTGTGAGCTCATTTAAATTTATTTTCTTCCACAAATAGGGAAGAAGTACAACCTGGCAGTGTTGATATCGCGGTAACAGGAGCTCGAGCTGTGCCTTAATACCGGTTATTGTCACATCCGTGCAACAGATAAAGGACAATAGAGTGTTAAGTCTGGGAAAAGCATAATTCTAGAAAAATAGAGCTCACCTTAACCTTAAACAATAACCAATAATGGCGTGAAAGAAGAAAAAGACATTCTCGATACGCTTGAATACACTCATTGGACCGAGTGTCTCTGAATGGACGTGATGGCCATGGGGTCGTAGACAAGGACAAAAAAGCTAACCTTATGAGGATGTAAGAACCTTTAGTTAAACCCTGACTGACCCCGATATACGAGCATCTCTCATTCAGCAGAGCAGGTCATTTTACCGTATGTGCATTAAGAATCCATCCAGTGCAAGGTCAACAGTCCTTCCGAGGTGCATAGATAGAGATTAAGCATTGCCTTCTATAGATTACACATGAGGCAAGCACATGGACGACTATCCGACTAGCACAGCGGCCAAGGTCAGGCGTAAACAAAGGCAAAGGACCGATCCACATGTTTGGCAAGTTTATTGATTGATAGCAATACCTTTCTGATAGAATGAAAATGATGTCTGTATGGACTCGGGATGAGACAATATTTCCAAACTGGTTAGACCACTTTTGGTTTCGTCCCCGGGCGAACAGCAAATGGAGCCTTTTGACGCTTTCAAAGACTGGTACAGTAATTGAAAATAAAATTGCCCTCCAACCTCCACTTTAGCTTTCATTCTCTCCCACTGCAGCTTGTTGTGAAGGCTGAGAGAGATGAGACTATTTTGGATTAGCAAGGCAGAGGGCCACTTAAAATGACACAGAGGGCCGCAAATGGCCCGAAGGACTAAGTATGTCTGGTGGAAACAATATAATGGGAAGAGGCTTAAGGAACCTTATCTAAAATACCACTGATGCTTTTAAATTGCATTTATTGAAGAGTACTTGCAATTCAAGTCAAAATATGAAAGCAAAATCTATAAAGGCACTTTCTTTAAAATAAAAAAGGTAAATATTGAAAACTATGCTATCATATAAAAAAATTACATATAAATTGAATAAATGTATAAACACAATACCAAAAAGAACATCCCTGGTTGCAAATCGTCTCGTATCTGTATTGAATGGGTTTATACTCTGTCTGCTATATCGTTCTTTAAAATTGCGTTTTGAAATTAACATCTTGATTGATGGACGGATATTGATAAACAGCGAGTTTCCTCTCTCTAGGTCTTCAAATGAATATGTTGCCGGAAACACAACGCTGAAACTCATCGATGAACAAAAGTGAATGTAAAAAGACAAAGGCAGAGTGTTGAGAAATGGAAATTCAAAACACAAAGAACCCTCTGACGACTGTGCGCCGGTGGCTGTGGGTCACGAGCTGAAAACGTGTGAAATGTGCGGCATTCACGGAACATAAAAAAACTAGGATGAAAAAAGGGGTTGCGTTGCCGCGGTGTTTTCTGAGGCTCTGATTGATGGACACGCTCGGGCTTTTGTGTTGCCTACGAGCCGCGAGCGTCGGAGTGGTGTGTGGAGACAGGCTAATGGCAGACGTGAAAACCAATTAGTGTCAGATGATTTCCTCCTGCAGAGAAGACCCCCGAGGGCTTGGGACAGAGCGCCAGAGACAAAAGAGCTGTCGTATCGGTTTAGGTCGTGACCCGCTTTGCTTTGGGGAATATACAAAAATGAGAAGATATTCTGAGAAGCATGTGATTCCATGGATGTTTTGATTATGACAAGAAATTATACCTGCGGTGATTCTATCGACTAATCAATGCGTTTTCCCACGGCGTGCTTTTTGACTAATGTTGAGAAGTTGTGTAGACCCAGGACAGCGGTGGGAAAGGCTACCGTGTTGTTTGGACCCTGGTCGGCTATTTGCCACAACGAAGATAGGAAAGTAGTTAAATAAAAAGGGTAAAATCAAAAAAGCATTCAAAGTGACTTTCAAAATAAGTCTTCACGTCACAGACCGGACCAGACGGAATGACATTTATAATAGAGTACAGAAAGTTTTACAGACTTTACTAAGTTGTGGATTCGCCAACAGGAGATCAGAGAATCAAAGCGTTAGAACACGGGAAATGCAATAAAAACACTTAGGCGCCATTGGTTCATGGGGAGCAAGGTGACCACGGTCCATAAATATTAATAAATGTCCTTCAATGTCCCCTTAAATATCATCACATGAAGCCATAAAAATGTTCAAACATATTATTTTCAGGACAACTTCATAAAGAAAACAGCAGCACGTACAAAAGCTCAAACGCTGTCAATACGAGCTTCACTTTTGTCACACGTTTTTCCTCTGTTATTATGCAAATGTCCCTCATGTACAATTTTATATAATCTTCTTCCCCTGACCCACATGTAAGCAACGGTCTATGACACCATTTACTTTTATTGTTCTCTAAATTACCACTACTTTGGACTGAGCATGTCTCTGCAAGACGTCTAGGTCGTGAGTCGGGTTAAATTCCAAGTTGTTTTGACACCAGTTTGTGTCATTCAGAGTGGAAGGAAGAGGCAACACGGGGGTTTTAGTTAAAAGAAAATAATGTTAAATCTTTTGTTGAATACAGTCAAAATTGTGTAGTAGACAGCAGGCATAAATACACTGAAAGGCATTCTCTAGTACAAGCTTTAGACTCACTTCACGATCAATTGTGTGGACCCACGTTTACATAATTTGACTAATCTACAGCCAGCTTCACATCCACAAAGTTCTTAAATTATTGTTCTTAAATTTCTAACTTGTCATGTTCCAAAGCCAGGGGAGCACACAGAGCTGACTCAGTGGTTGGATCGTTGGTGTAATTCGGCGCTCGCTTCCGAGCTGCTCCCACAGTTCTGTCAGAGCTTTTAAAAGCCTTGGCAGTACTTAAAGCAAATGAGATGTAACACAATAGTGCGAGCTGGAAGGACACACACACACACACTCGCGCACAGACGCACACAGGCGGACACAGAGACACACACACAAACCCTTAGCGCACACACAGGTGAAGTTCAGCCTACTCCTTCGGCTTTCAAAGTCTAAATCCAGTTCCCATTTTTTAAACAATCCTTGCGAATGCAGAAGCGTCTAAAAAATGGGAACTTGTGTAGAAATTCCCATTAATGGAAGATTATCATTAAAAGATCTGAAAACCAAATGCTAAATCATCACCGTTCTGTTCTGTACAAACATTAGTATTGTATCCATCGCCTAATATATTTCTCTGCGACTGAATTGGAATAGGACAGACATCACAAACCAACAAACTTGGGTTTCCGGCCTGTGTGAAAACCCCTAGTGTGAGGACAGAGAGGAGTTCCATGTGGAGTAGCCATGATTTCTTCCCAGTGCTTTGGGGAGCGGATATTTGGAAGCATGAATCTTAAGTGTGAAGAACAAGACAGTCCTGGGAGAAGGACGAATGCTAATGCAGGCTGATGAAACGCCTATACATGTGTCAAACGTGGCAGACGTGTCAAACCCCACCACCGCCTCTGACTGTGACAGCTCTGTTCCAAAGGTCAGACCATGGAACACACAGCAACACAACCAGTTCAAACTCATCACGTTTCTCTAAACTTTTTGCACATATTTATTCTTTATTTTAGTAGTTCAGCATTCTTGTACAGCCCTGAATCACAACAGCAGCCGTGATTCTGGAAGTCAAGTCTGAAGTCAATTCACCGACAACAGACCCGAGAATCAAACAGTCCAAACTACATAGAAGCCAGTGGTCCATAGGGAGCAGGACGACCACTGTCCATACATGTTAATAAATGTGTTTTGATGTCCTCACTAATGGTCACTGTCCTTAGACCCTGCTTCATCGGCAAAGACCGACTCAAAAAAAGATGGTTGTCATTGTTTATTGAGAACTCTAATCTTTTGAACATGCAGGATGGCCACCACAATTATCCCAACAACAGAACACTTGCACTCCAGTATCCACAATTATACAGGGATCAAGAGTTCCCGCACGGCATTGTGGGTAGTATTCCCAAAAAAGTGGGCATGAAATCACGTTCTCCTATTAGATTACCTGTTGTGAGCGTGATTTGTCTCTCATTTTTCCAGCCCATTGATTGTTTTAATCGCTACAAAAATCACCTATTTCAGACATTTAGAAGGTTAGGTAAAGATTTTTTCATGTAACAAAAAAGCAATGCATTTTTTTTTCTTGTGGTTTTAGATGTAAACACAACCGACTGACTATGAAGCTTATGCTACTTATGAGGATCGAATGCTTACACGCGAGCTTTATAAACTTGCCCAAAGCTTTCATGCCCACTTTTTTGGGAATACTACCCACAATGCCGTGCGGTCGAGCCGGAAGCTCAGAACTGAGCCCAAAAGTAATATGTTGTGAACAAATTAAACAGATTTAGAGCCAGCAAATGGCTGACAATATGCATTTCAGTCTTTTTTGACCAATTCTCATCCCTGTAACAAACAATAGTGTTGTCTGTGTCCACCTCCCTCACTCTGAGACATGTTTATTACTCTCTTGTAATGTAGACTATTGCACTTTATTTTATTGTTGAAACTGCACATATCCTGATCCTCTACAGCAGGGGTGTCAAACTCATTTTGGTCCGGGGGCCACATACAACCTAATCTGATCTCAAGTGGGCCGGACCAGGAGATGCTCTACAAAAATATCCAAAAACGGTACAAAGTCCAACTTTTTGTGCACATAACCACATTTATTTAAAACTTCCTTTAAAACACTGTCCTTTAATACTCAGTTTTCTGTTACAAACTTAAATGTAACAGTGAGTTTTCCATAGTGCAAATAATGTAGCGTATTTACAATATTACATTGAAAATGGTATTTCACAATATGTATATTAATATTTGTATGTTAGCTTTGTTTTAAGGCTCATTACAGAGAAAATCTGCTCACAAAGGTAAAGTAGGTAGATAGAAAAAAGCACTTAAACATAGCACCTCAGCTTAACCATCTTCAGTGTGGTCAGGTCCATGGTTATGTTATTATCACATTAACCATCTTCAGTGTGTAAGGACCATGGTTATGTTATTATCACATTAACCATCTTCAGTAAGGACCATGGTTATGTTATTATCACATTAACCATCTTCAGTGTGTAAGGTCCATGGTTATGTTATTATCACATTAACCATCTTCAGTGTGTAAGGTCCATGGTTATGTTATTATCACATTAACCATCTTCAGTGTGTAAGGTCCATGGTTATGTTATTATCACATTAACCATCTTCAGTGTGGTAAGGTCCATGGTTATGTTATTATCACATTAACCATCTTCAGTGTGGTAAGGACCATGGTTATGTTATTATCACATTAACCATCTTCAGTGTGGTAAGGTCCATGGTTATGTTATTATCACAGAGAAAGCATCAAACTGACCATGATTCAGTTGAAATGAAAAAAACAACTTCCATAACGTGATTCATTCTTAACGACTGCAGCAGAGTCTCTGTAAAATACAGTCAAATGTCCAAAAATCATCACCTCCATTTGCAGCTTTGTCACTACACCTGTTTTTACCATCGGTACCGGTCCACACTGTCCAACACACCAGCAACAACAGCAGAACCAGCAGCAGCACCAGCAGCAGCGCTCAAAACTCCTCTGATAGTTTCAGTAACACCACAAATGAATATGTGACATCAGTAACATCAGTCTCTTATCAATGGCAACATGTTGGTAAAAGCGAGTGGTTTCTCAGACCATGTCTGCAGCCTGTGAGAGTTTTAACAAACTCTCTCTCACTGTGCGGCTGCGATGCTAATGCTAATGTTGTTAGCACAGGTAGCTTCCCTTTACAGCAGCAGAACTAACCTCTCGCTCTGGGCACAAACAGACTGCTGTGTCTTCAGGGCCAGACAGGTTTATCTTCTGTTTTCTCAATTCTCCGCTCAAAGTGCCGTATTTTTCGCCGAGTCTTGTAGTTTAAGATGTTATTCCTTCAGCACCGCTCTGGTGGAGCCACTACAGACGCACTGGACTCACCACTGAGCGCGGCGCTTCGCGGCGCGGAGCCTCGCGTCGCGGAGCGGCTTTTTAAAATGTAACTTTATTATATTTTTACATAAATGAGCCACGGGCCGTGTCAAATCTCTTGGCGGGCCGGTTCCGGCCCGCGGGCCGTATGAATGACACCCCTGCTCTACAGTATTTGCTTCCACATACTGTATAAACTAGGAGTCGGCAACCTGCGGCTCCGGAGGTGCATGCGTCTTTTTCCTTCTGTAGAAGGAAAGACGTTCTTAACGTTTTTAAATGCTGTAAAATTGTGCATAAGTAATATTCAATTTAAACATTTCTGTCAACGTAGTGAGTCTTATCCTGCGACGTAGGCCCGCGCCAGGCGGCCGCTGTTGTAAACAAACCGGCTTGTGAGCTCTGCTTGTGTACAAGTCTCTCCATGGCCTCGCTCCAAAATACATTAGTGACATGTTAGTACCATACGAACCAGCCCGGACTCTGAGGAGCACAGGGACTGGACTCCTGTTAGTGCCCAGAGTCAGAACTAAACATGGGGAGGCTGCTTTTCAGATTCATGCTGCTAAAATCTGGAACAGTCTTCCTGAAGATGTGAGACAGGCCTCCTCTCTGACAATGTTTAAAACCAGGTTAAAAACAGTTCTGTTTAGCTGTGCATACAACTGAGGGATTTTATATTTTTATCTTTTTAATGTTCTGTGATTATTTATGATTTTAATGCTTTCATATTTTGTTCAGCACTTTGAATTGCCTTGTGTATGAATTGTGCTATATAAATAACTTTCCTTTCCTTGCCTTGGCTGTGCGCATGGATCCCAAAGCTAAAAAGAGAAGAGTCGATAATAAGACTGGACTAAGAATGAAAATTAACATTTGCTTTCAGTCAATGAGGAAGGCCTGCTTCATGTTTGCGATGTAATGAGAAGTTTCTATGAGATAATTGTATCTGTGCTTAGTAACTACAAAAATGGCCGCTCGGGGTGGAGTTGAACCTGTGTCACCTGGATGGGGGCGTGGTCAAAAGTGCCTCATTTGCATTTAAAGAGACAGCACCAAAACAGGTTGCTCTCAGACGCACCTCAGAACAGGTGTAAAAGAAAGGCCCGTGGAGCTACAAATAATGAGACTCAGACCCAGGCATTGCAGTTACGCTTTATATAGGCCACAAATTAATGATTTAGATGTAAAAATCAATTCTTTGAAAACACGATATGTCCACTTTAAAGCAACTAAATCAACCAATCACAAATAAAACTCTTGTGTTTTTTTATTTTGCCCTATGCGTTTGTTATTTTTGCATTTCTCTGATCTGTATTGGCTTTTTAGTCCTCCAAAATGAAAACTGCTGTGTTTTAGGGCTATAGAAAAATCCATTGATTTGAAATGCTGGTGCTTTGATATGCTTCTTTGTGCTGCAGACACGTTTCCTTACGAAGAAAATTAAATGAGTGGTTTTGTGGCATTTTAAGCCGAGGGGGGAGGGGGGATTATTTTTGGGTGTGCTCAGAGTTCTCTGCTTGAATGGTTTCGCAGATGTCTTTAAACAGCCTATGTATAGCAGCCCATGTGGGAGTCGGGGATGGACAGGAAATGGTGGCGGATGCTTCTCCAGTAGCTGCTGTGATAATGGAGCCGGGAAGACCTGCCGACAGCCCACATTAGAGCTGATCCAGTTTGGACACATCCGCGCGGAAGGGTTTGACAATTCCACGGTACAATCCCTGTGACTAGATATACTGTGCAAAAAAATCGTTAAATTGCTTAGCTGTGCATTAACACAAAAAAATAACATGAGTGGCAATTTTTGTTCAGCTATTCTACTAGAGAGATTAGAGGAAAATTGAGTATGTATACGACATAGAACTGTATAAATACTGACAGTTCGGCATTGCTCCCAAAGTAGTCTGACCACTCAGGACTCAGTCTACAGAATGATTGATCTGATCTGAACTCTTTCAAAAGAATCTTGTAACCTTTTCGCTCAGCTTTCACTTTGGGAGTGACTCAGGACAAAGAGACCAAATCCAAGTACAAGCACAGCTCAAACCCAACTTGTTTACTTTTACTTGGACTTCTACTCAACGGCATCAGGACAAGTCTTTCCATTTCAGGTTTCTTGCTTTTGTCTCGGTAACAACAACAAAACACTGAAACATGACCAGAGGGATAGTGTACCACCTCTGCTGGTTTCAGACGTATTTGGTGTACGTGGTTAAGCTTAAACGGAGTCAAAACTAGTTCAACTGTAATTCCAAACCTCAATTGGGACACCTAGGTTTACTTGCATCTTGCTCAATCGAACCAAATTGGATTGGTTTATCAGTTTTCTCTATTGCTGTATGAATGTACTATGTACAAAAGATACTGTAGACTCTGACCTTCGCAAATTGGACTTGGGACAAATGCGAGACACATCATTCAAGCGATCAGATCTTTTAAGGTCTCCGCGAACTTTGGTCATATCAATGTTGTTTGGACTAGTTAAATATTTATGGGTTTGAACCGTAACCCTTTGAAATAGATACTTTACTGATCCCGTAGGAGAAATTCAGGTGTCCACTAGTAGCAAAAAATAAATAAAATTGATTATTCTAAAAAGCTAAAGTTTTGTAATTTCCTACTCAATCAAACTTCGATCCGGAGAATACCATGAAGGAGGAATAGGGTGAAAAACCTCTGATAGTTCCCTCCTGGTTATTGACATATTTGTGTGTCGTGCTACAGCTAAACCAAAATAGTCTATTTGTGAAATCTTTAGCTGCTTTTATTGAATAAGCTAACTCAATGAGACGTAACAAACTCAATTTGTAAATAATTTTCAGCTTATTTAGTAGTCAAGTTATTGTTTCCGGTTGCATACATAGACTAAAAAACATCTGCTAAAAACCTTTATTGTGATCTTGAATTACATAACGGTTAAAAAGGCTTCAAGGCAACATCAGAAAAAGCAGAGCACTATCGGCCAGGTTTATTCTCAGCTTTTCGGGCAGAATACGAGATTGCTCGAGAATACGAGACGAAAAACCCAGAAGTATTAAAGGTATAGCAGGATTTTCACACATTTTAGGAAAGAACCGCCCCCTCCACTTTTTGGACAAAACTCTCTGGTCTTATTATAGCACCTATCACCAAAATGATTGCCAAATGGGAGGACCAATAGTCTTGATAAAACACCCAGAAGTACAAAATAGGACAAACATGAAGTATTCTCAAGGAAACAGCTTCAAAGAATGCTGTATCTGTATTGCTACTTAACATTATTATCTCAAGAACTAAAGGTTTTTGTTCTGACACTAGTATCAATTTCTTACACATCAGTGGCATTAATACCTCAAGTGATCTCTGTTCTTATGCGCATTGATACAAATGATAAAAAAGCTTTGTCCTCTTTTGTTCTATCTGGAAAAAGTGGGAATTAAACTGAAGGTTATGAGTGTGTGTGAGATACCACTGCCTCCGACTCATTTCTCAACACCAGACGGAGGCAAACGACATTAATTGAACCGAGGTTTGCAGAGACTTTAAAGATCTGATCCCTTGAATATTCTGTCTTGCGTTTGTCCCAAGTTAAAGGACAACTCACCCTCAACTCCACTTTTTTTTGCTGATAAACGATTTAAATGAGTGTCCAATAGTGTTGTCTACATATCCTGGTCATAGTTTTTTCACTTTGGTGCAAATTAGTTGAAATTTAAACTTTCTGCCTAAAACCGTCTGTGTGGCGCCATCTGCTGGCGACCTGTATTACTACATTTGAATTTTGAATCTGGCGCCAACACTGGCACAGAAGTTAGACCTGACGTCTGCAAGTTGGACCTGACGTCAGCAGCCCCCCGCCCAGAGCAATATAAACGGCCCAGTCTCGTTCACGCCCCCTTCAGTCCTCCAGGCTACGCCCAGTTAGAGGAAGATTTGAACAGGAAATGTGAGTGACGTAAGCTCCGAGGAGCGGGGGTGAGAACCACTTTAATTTTGTGAAGTTCAAAACCAAAAGAGGTTCGACCTGACCATTTGTATAAAAAATACCAAACAAACTGGGGACATCTGGAGAGGATACATTCATAGAGTTAGCCTGGTCGTACCACACCATAGTACAAATTACATTTTGTACTAAGGTCTGGAGGTGCTCAAATTGTAGGGCTGAAACAGCTAATCGATTATTGAAATAGTCGACAACTATTTTAGTAATCGATTAATCGTTTTCTGGTTCACACGGACTCAAATAGAGCAAAAATGACATGAAAATGTAGTATTGTTGATTAAAACCGACTTTGTTTTTATAATTTCATGAATATCTGTCTGTCTCATCCAATCAGATAGCAGAATTAGCACAAAGAGCCTGTTACAAACATTTACTTTAAGTTTACGCCATCAATACGTCCTCGAGTGTTGCCACTTTAGCTTTTTGTGATGAAAAAATAAATGTTTTCTACACAATTCACAGCCAAGCGATTACTCAATTAATCGTAAAAATAATCAATAGATTAATCGATTACAAAATAATCGTTAGTTGCAGCTCTACTCAATTGAGCTCCATCAACAGGTGGGAGGGGTTAACTCCTTTTTGGATCTGAGTTTACCGTCACGGTAAACTCAGATCACGTTTGTAATGCGACCGAGTGAATGTAATGTCATGTTTGTCATGCGACCGAGTGAGACGTTAGCATTTAGCATTTAGCCTAGCGATCTCCTTTGCTGCTAACGGAGCCCGTGGGGAGTAGCGCCACAATCTTTGCCAGCAATGACTTTTGCTAAACATTCCTCTTGCTCCAGCTTCAATTTCTTGATAGAACCAGACCGGATTACTTTACTTTACTCGCATTCTTCGCCATTGCCAAACTGCAACCAGCCCGTTTGCCGCAAACTCTTCACGTCACCCACATCTAACTACAACATCCGCCTCGCGCACTCGCTGATCGGTCGTATGAAATTCTACTGATGTAATCGCAAACACAGGGACGAGACCCAGACGTTACATGCAGCGAAATGATTATTACGGATGTACGGATGGCTAAGGCCAGGCTAACAGAGTGTGAAAAAAATATGCGTGGGACTTGGGTCGTGTACAGCAGGACAAAGAGAAACATCCAAAGATTTGCTGTGTGCATGTGATTTTATACCATGGACAAATCATAGACACTCCAATCATGACAAGGAGCCAGTAGCTTTGGCCTTCAGATAACCAAAACATCAAGTGGAAAATCCCTGCCTTGTGCATTGTTAGAAAGACAAGCTTAGGTTTAACCAAAATTGCTTACGAGAGATCAAAAGTGCAACAAAGTATTTGGGTGATAATAGTGAAATGGGGAGGCATAAACTTCAAAATAGATGTATACATTTCTGAATATTTTATTTACAATACGCACAAATCTTTACGTTTGTGTTGTATTGGCAAATCCCACTTACCCCACGCTAGTCAGTACAGAGTGGGGGATGAGCCTCTCCTTCTGAGGCTGAGAACTGTGTGTGGAGCCGTGTGTAAGCCTCCCCCACAGCAGGAAACTACCCATCCCCCACCCCCATCCCATCAGCCAGGGCTCATCCAGGACTCGGCTGGTTGTCCACTGTATCCTTTTGACTGTGGCAGAAGATTTACTATCATGGTGAGACAAAATCATGTCTTGTAGCTCTCACAGCGTAACAGAGACCCAGAGTAAACTTAGAGCTGTCATAAAGAAGACGAGCAGCCATTTTTGGGATCACCGTTTCTCCAGCACCTGCTACAGTTACATACCAACTAAAATGAAGGAGAGGCATGGACACAGTCTCCTCTTTTCTACACATTTTAAATGGCAGTAGATAAACATTCTTCCTTTGTGGTTGTTGTCATTGTGGCTAATAAGGTATAGATCTTTTATGAGACTTTCTGTGCTTTTATGTTTATCTCTGAGAAGGTCATTGCAGCAGAGGCAGAGGTAAATGCAAATTCTCAGGGGAGCTAGTCTGATTTTGTCTTTGTATAAAGCCATGTGAATGCTGTGGAAAATCTGGTTGTGTTGTTTATCCTGAGTACCAACACGATCCCAGACCTCTGCCTCTTTTGTCATTTTCTTCAAAGGGTAATACGAACATGTTAGATCAGGTGTAGCACATTCAGCGAGTTGAGACGGCACGTGAGAAGAAGGAGCAGAAAGTGGTTGTGGAAAGTGGCAACACGTACAGCACTCACACTCAAACCCGTGCGTATTTGTAAGGACTTCTATCAATAGCAGATTTGAAATGGGATTATAATTACCTTGGCTCTTTTGTTCATTTTCAGAGGTCTTTGTGAATGTTCCAAGCAACATGTCTACCATCTGTGCGAGTGAAGTTAACAAACGGATCAGAACATATTTTAGAAATGTAGTGGGTAGTATATCCAGGCTGCATATGGAGGAAGTCAGACCGGAGATTAGACAGTTTTATCATCGAGTTATCTCAAAAAGCCTTGGTGGTTGTTAGATTGTCATTTGTGCTGTCATGGTCATGACGTTTTCAATAGAAACCTCGTCATAGAAAGTTAGTTCTAATAACATAACCCAAACCCTGACCCTGACCAGAGGGATAACAAAAATCTATCAACATAAACAATTCATTCTTAAAATCAATTAAACATTCTCACATGATCATCTAACCTAGACCATAGCAAGCTCGCTGTAGTACATCCGTCTGCTCCAGCCCAGTGATGAGTGTGGGGAAGCAGATAGATGCCTGCTATCATAAACAATCTGCAGCTCGCAGATGGAAACAGGCTCTGTCGTGGTGTGGGCCATTTCCTGTGGCTGCTCCTTAGCCCTGGCCCCGATCCATCATGAGCCGAGAGAGAGAGAGAGAGAGAGAGGGAGGTGGAGGGGAGAGGGAAAGCTGTGCGACATGCTAACTAATTGCGCTTTTACAGATATATATTGCAATAAATGATAACACAAGGTTACACAGCACCCGTTTTACGACACAAAGCAGCACTGCACCAACTGATTTGAAAGGTAGCAACAACCTAGCAACCAAAGAGCCAATCAGAAGTGGCGCTGGTTTCACTATTTGCAATCCAAAGGCAAATTTGGGGATCGATATTGTATGCAGAGCCATGGCGTATCTGGATTTACAAAGACACTCACAAATCTGTCACACAGTTCTGCTAACATCTAACATATGTTTGGATATTATTATCTTTGAAGTCTGCCGATTTTGTGTGATATCTAGTCTTGGCTTGAACTTCTAGATTTAGGTATTTTATCATTGTAATGAATGTATTTGCCCAAGTGACATTTTTGAAGACATTGAGTTGAAGAGAAAATAACTCCCAAAGTAAAGGCAAGTTACTTTGGGTAGACTAACTGAAAAAAAACGAATATGCGTCATCAGGCCCTTTGACCACCACCAACATTCACGCATATACACCAGACTCATACAAGGCAATGGTTCTGAGATCAGGCGGACATGTTGGGGACGGAGAGTGTTGGACTTAGCTGTATATCTTGTGGGACTGCTTCAGGGCGCTGTGAATCTCCTCGCGCTCCAGCAGCTTTGTATCCATCCACAGCGTGATTAATTAAATCAATGAAAGCACGCACTGTTAGCAAATTACTTCGCAGGCAACATCGCCAAAAATAGCTCAGCCCAGCGAGGGGGCTACAGTTGACTTATGACTGCGGGCGTATCGCAGACCCAACGCGTTAGGGCTCCATCTATTTACACATGAAGGTAAACTCTTCATACTCTCCAAGGTTTTGATAATGTCTTTGAAAATCTAGAAAAAGACCTCAAAACTTATCAGCTGCCTTCTGATAGATCAGTGCCGTTCCTGATTGGCTCTCCATTAAACTTGGGGCCCACGAATAGAAATCAGTCCATTCCTCCCCCAAAGTAGTGGTCCCCATAGTGTTCCTTTACAATATGTGTTTTATTAGCTCAGTGTTTTTCAACCAGTGGGCCTTGAGATGTTTGCTATGCCTTTGGGAATGATCCAATATAACCTAATTGGTAAAAAATAATGTGAAAAGAAAATAATGTAGAAGATTAGCTTGTTTGATTTTATAGATAATAAACTTTGATGAAAGACTTATCATTATTCATATAAATCAGCTTTTCGTGTCAGCCCTGACAAACCCATATCGTCAACCCGTACAAATAACCTTACCAACATTCCAACTGGTCGTTCCAATACACAACACATAACCAAGTACACCGCCGTAGTGACCAGCAACCACAACCACAACAGCGGCGACGAAAGCACATTCACAGAACAAACTCGTCTTACCTTTTCACTCTTGACTTTCTTCAGTGTCTTGCATTCGCCGTTTTCCACTTCGTCCTGTTCCACCTTCAGCACTGGTACAATCCCAACCGTGTCATGTGAAATATTCCCCATCGGACTAGTGTCTTGCAGCTCCGCCGACTGCGCGCTCTCGAAGGCACGACTGTTCCCAAGAAGAGGCTCCTTCTCGTCTCCTTTATCCTTCTTACCTTTCCCCGTGTCCTTGTCCTTCTTCCCGCCCACCATCCCTCTGGAAGCCTTCGCCGTTTTCTCCACGCCTTTCGACGTCGAGTTGTTGGCGGCCACTATCGTCTCCGGTTGAGTCCTTGCCGCCGCGTCCTTCTTGGCCATGTCGGCGGACGCAGCTTTGTTGCTGTTCTCTTTGGAGTTCTTGCTGCGCTTGTACTTGGATTTGCTCTCTTTGCCCTGAGTCACTGGGCTGACGAAGCGAATGTTGTCAGGCAGCGACGCCACGGCATTGGCGGGTGCCGATAGTCCGTCCTTGGTGCCGGACATCTCTAGTTTATCTTTTTCCAAATCGGCGTCCAGGTCGATGATTAGATTCCCCACACCGATGTCCCACTCATCCCCGCTGTCGTAAGTGTCCACCGCGTTCGAGTCCACACCTGCTTTCCCGCCTGCAGTGCCACCACTTAGGGACATTTTAGTGCCAGCGGGCCAGGGGGATTGCCTCGAGGAGGTCCAGCAGCCTCGCGCTCGCTTGGGACTCCAGGGTCAGAGAAGGCTCACGGTCTGCAGGTCCCCGACCCATTGAACCACATAGTGTGCCTGCAAACAGACAAGGGACAGGTTAGACACAGCGTTCATTTGCTAATTTGGCTAATGCTAGTGTTTTTATTTTATTTTCATTTGATTTCTTGAGGGCTCGGGTGTCAGATACATACTAATACCACACAGATTACACCACATGGGGCTCAAATGGAGAAGGCAGAAGTATTAAGATGCTTATATGGGCCTTCCCCCGCAAACATACATTGGGTAAGATGATCATTATGGGGGACTGGAGATTTCTTCAGTTATTGAGTTCTAATATACGCACATACGCACTAAGTAGTTCTTCATTATCACATGTTAAAAGGGCATTACAGCACCACTTATTTAAAAGAACTGGTTAAACTAATCTGAAATAAATGGTGCCTGAGATACATGAAAAAAATCATCGTAGATAAATCCAGCTTTGTGTCAAGTTAAATTCTGAGTAACAGACCTCAACTGGCATGTCCAGGATTAACATCTGTTTCAATTGAACTCCCATGCATTTGTTTTTCCTCCGTGAACGTGGAGGCTGATAATCGGCACTGCTTGTTTTTCAGAGTCACTTGTGAAAACTGCCGCTCATCAATAATAAAGCAGCTTGAATCTACTTCCTAGTCCCTTTAGCTTATTTAGCTCAGAACAGTGCATTTTAAATACATGTTTAACACATGCTTTAATCATTTCTCAGTTATTTTCAATGCCATTTAATTTCGTACTGCTCTAAAGCAGTCGTCTCGGAGGACTTTACAAAGTTGTCGCATCGCCAACAACAGATCAGAGAATCCAACCGTTCGAACACAGGAAATGCAATAACAAGCCATTGGTCCGTAGGGAGCAGGCGGGCTGTAGATCCAAGAATCAGTCTGTAGAAAGAGGACTGAGGCTGTGTGTGTGCTGGAGCCTCCCTGTTCAGTCTCTACTCTCAACTATTTCAGAAGGCATTTCAAAAAACCTTCTCTCGAGACTTATGAGTATAAATTAATGGCCCAATGGTACCAACCACATGTTTTTCTCTTCCTTCTGGTTACACTACTTGCATACATGAAATTCAGAGTTTTGAAGTGTGCCAGCTCGACCTTGTACCCAATTTCTGTACTAGTATCTCGCAAACCAATTAGTCCTGCACACCAGAGCTACATTGCACCCGGGCAGGTCTCCAGCGGCCTCTCAAAAAGCACAGCCGAGTGCATAGTGAAGCAATAACATATTTATAACGCTACACGATCTTTTGTCATTTGTCCGCGTGACTGTACAAGCGGAGCATATTTAGTGGTCACAGACGAACAAGTGTTTTGATCCAGTGGCACGGAGCTGTGAGATCACCGCTGCGGCGCTCCAGGCTCTTCCCCATCCATAACCACTTTCTCGCGGTCGCCATGGTAACGGTGGAAGGCAGCCCTGGTGGCCCCTGCGCACTGACAGCCCGATAGCATCTCACGCCTGAGAAGCCTCGCTGTGCACCGCTCTGTGACACACGCAAGATCTGGTACATTCACACTATTCTGTCATTATGATGGCTTTAATGGGGCCCGTTTAGGCAAGTAGCACATACACAAGTCAAATTGCTGAACAAAACAATCATACAAGGCATTAAATCATAAATAATTACAGTACATTAAGCCTTTAATGGTTTCCCTCAACGAATAAGAATTAAATGTCTCCGAGTCCCAGTCCCAGTAGATCGGTGCCAAGCATGGTGAGTGACCAATGTTTTCTCTCGTCATACCAGGTCTCATATGGGCTTTGAATTTATTCAGTTCGGTCTCTTATACTTATTTTTAGCTTGTCTTTATATCTCCTCAGATCTGCTTGCCTTAAAGTGCTTATATACAGTGCTCTTCACCCACTGAGTCTTTTAAAAGTACTCTCGAATCCATGCTTCAGTATGCGCCGCTCTGTCTTTCTGCCACACAAAGATGCCTAAACAAAGATCCTCCTATTGGCTTCTGGTATTGGGACAAAGTGACGATTTCACAGCTCGTCTCACTGAGCACAAGTCCACACAACTGTATAGAATTACACTTTCAATCATGTGTTTTGTGGTAACAAAGTCACTCCAGGGAGGAGCAGAAGGGGGGGAAGGAGGGATGTTTTCTTTTAACTTTATCCTGCTGTGTTTGTGCATTAGTCCCTTGCTCACATTCGCACATTTTCCTTTGGGATCAATAAAATATTTATGTATCCATGTAAACTGCTGAATAAGATGTAACCCCCAATTTCACAATTTACTCCAGAAGCGCTCTATCTCTGACCTCTGACACCTCAATGGGCCGTAAGGGGTTACATACGTGGTTAATAATTGGAGGGGGAGGATTCAGTTTTCACTAGAGCTTGGAAAACCCACTGAGTGAGCGAGGGGGTTTGCATTGTTAATTGACTATATCCTTGCTCCACATCATTAAATATCTTTTGCATGTATGAAAAATCAGAGATTCAGCGGCAGGACTTCACTGTCGCTGAGGTATGAGGTATATAAATGGTTTCAGCAGATTGATCAGTGGGTGTTTATCACATCCATTTGAAAGAACTGTTTTCCAGCTCTGCACTGAGGCAGATGTAATGTTATGACACGATAAACACCACGTCCATCAGGTTTTCAGCTCAAAATCACGGTCTCTTGCACGGGCAGCAGTAAACACCGGCCTAGACACTGGGACATGCTCCTACTGAGGGACTTTACACAGAAAAGAGAACACTGGATAACTCTTCTAGACCAGCTCAAACAGTTTACAGCCTACATTTGTTTCATTAATTTGTTTCGGTTTTGTTAACCAAAACAATCATAGTTGATTTGGTTTAACGGTACCGCGGAAATTAAATGACACCTGCTGCTGCAGTTGAGCCTGTGTGAAAAACAAACGCTTTATGAAAAATGATATCTGCCAAAAGTGTGAATTTAGAAGATAATAGAACGGAATTGCATTTACTAATACTGTCACAATTATTGAGTAATATGTGACCCGGAACTTTGACAAATTACATGCCCTAAACCTCAGCTGGGGAAGGTGTTTGGAAATTAAACTAGGGAAACGCCTCAGGATTCCCCTGGATGAGCGAGAAGAAGAGTGCTGCTCCCTCTAACGGGCTACGAATAAAGCAGAAGAAAATGGATGGATGTCAAAGTTCCAAGATACTTTTTAAAGCGTCACATCCATATGTTTGAAAGTCTGTTGTAGGATATTGCTTAAGCCCAGATTGACCCAGTAAATTTATTTAATAAGGCCTTCTATTGGTTGATATGAACCCAGAATGACACTTTCACTCCATGTGACACAACAACATAATATATACAGTACACATTTTGAAAGGTGGTATTTCAGGGTGAAATTGACTATTTGATTAGGAAGAAAATTGGAGATTTCACCAATTGTTAAATCATTGGGAGTTATTGCCTCCACCACCCCAGATACTGGTTTGGCGTTTGGTACAAATGTTGGTCTAAGAAACCAGAGAGCTATCGTCCTAAAGTAAAGTGTGCCGACTCGACAGTAGTGTGAGGAGGAGGGCAGTGTGCAGTGTTTATCAGAGGCAGTACTCAAAGGTCAGCTCTTGTCTAATCTGTCAACACGCCTTTCCAACACAAACAACAGATGCATCTCAGCGGCACATCTCTGCGGAACAAACCGAGCTTCCGCATTGGCAGCAGCCTGGCGCTAACAACATGCCCAACTACAGCGGAAATGCCTTTACTCCTATCTGCCGATCTGCAAAAACACCTCAAACAAACACTCAGACATTGAGACATCACAAAAAGTCGACAGGAGCCAGCTTGGTCCTGACAATGTAGGCTTATTGGAAGCAAAAACTCCAGTCTCTCACCAAAAATAGACCTGAAGTAACTCCATTTGCAATCTTGACATTTAACAAACCCGTCTTTGTCCCTAAAAGGTCAGAAATGAATCATAATTTTTTATGAGGGCTGTAACAAGTTATTGCAACCAATCAATTATTGAAATAAATGGCACAAATGTAATCCTGACTAAATTCATCAATGACTCATTGATGAATTGCCTTTTTAACCACACATTTCAACAGGCTAAGAAGTTTTCTGACTCATAATTCTATAATGACTCTGGAATGAAGTTAAAATGTGTTTCAATCAAACTGCTATAAACCAACACCACATCTCTCCTGGGGACAATGAACACACTCAAATATTCAGCTCAAGATTCAATATAAATGTATTATGTCCTCAAAGAAAATTTGTCTTGGACTCTCAGACTACTAAGTTAGTAAGGAAGGAATCTTTATTGATATAGCGCCTTTCGCAGACCAGAGTCAAAGAACTTTACAATTGTTGATTGTTGTTGACAATTGATGATCCACCCGCAAGAGTAGAAAATCCTCCTTTAAACCAAAAATGTTGATTACACTTTCCTAATGTCACAATTAGGAGTGTGACAATACATCGATATGGTGATGTATCGTGATACTTTCTCACACAATCGATTATCGATATGCTTTTGCTAAGTATCGATTGAAAAAAACCCAAATACAATTTCTGTAGAATGATCGTATTTTATTGGATGTGAGACAGATGAAGTTTTTACTAAAATGTGCAGGTTAAAAGGCATTTTTGCTTGTTCACTTTAATGTTACACATGACACTTTATCCATTTATCTTGAAATAGAGTGTATTTTTTCACTTAATTTATGCCATAAATACAGTATAAGAAAACATGATCATATATGTATATAGGTATATTTTTGACCCATATATCAATAATCGCTGCATCGTCATATCGTCAGATAATCGTTGTGAGCTTTGTATCGCACATCGTATCGTATTGTGAGGTACACTGAAGTTCCCACCTCTAGTCACAACATAGTTACATGATTAAGCAGCATGGATTTTCAGATTTTAGGGACATACCTTATTAACCCATTACTCTAAGATGGTCGAGTCTATAAGGTTCTCCCTGCTTTGGTTATTGGGAGTGCTTACAAAACTCTGCGCGTGTAAACAAAGAAACAGGGCAGAGTCTTCCAAGAGTAAGTAGTTAATCCGATGGGCAGGACTGAGCGGCTGGAGGTGAAGAGCTCTGTACAGTCAGGATTAGAACAGGGGTTAAGAGCGATTGCACCAGCTCCACAAGAGGTCAGGCGGTCTCCCCAACCCCAAACAGGCGAGTTTCAATTAAAGCTGGGGTACCTAACTTTCAAGCCATAAACATTCCATTCCATAAAAGATCTCACAAGTTCCTTTGTGCCAGGTTTTGCAGTTAGAAATGAGAGAAAGAGGACAGACTTCACTCAGTCAGCCTAAAGAGACAAACAATTGTATTATAATGTATTATTAGTATCATTATTATGTATTTATTATTTATTATTTCAAGTGTGTAAAAAATAACATGTTTTCTAATATAAGGCATCATTATCATAAATAGGTGAAGACCCACCTGTAAAATTGTTACAAATATTTAACTTGTGGTACCTTGCCTTTTACCTATAGACATTTATCATGCGGGGCGTCACTGCTACAGTAACTCAGTTGGTAGGGCACAGGTCTTTGGCGCTAATGGTTGTGGGTTCGAGCCCACCACAACCCATGTCACCTGCTCCCACTGATGTCTGCTGTCGTTGTGTCCTCCTTGGGCAAGACAATCAACCCCACTGAAAGATCAAGGCCATCTCGTTGATGACAGAGAAGCCATCTTCTCTGGACCAATGTGTTTGTTATTATTGGATGCCCTACAATCGAACAGTTTGATGTGTGTGTGTGTGTGTGTGTGTGTGTGTGTGTGTGTGTGTGTGTGTGTGTGTGTGTGTGTGTGTGTGTGTGTGTGTGTGTGTGTGTGTGTGTGTGTGTGTGTGTGTGTGTGTGTGTGTGTGTGTGTGTGTGTGTGTGTGTGTGTGTGTGTGTGTGTGTGTGTGTGTGTGTGTGTGTGTGTGTGTGTGTGTGTGTGTGTGTGTGTGTGTGTGTGTGTGTGTGTGTGTGTCAGAGAGTGTGCATGGGAGCGTGTGTGTGTTTATCTGTGGTTTGGGATGGGTCTGTTGGGTGGTCGGGGGGAGGGGACATGGGCCGGCGGGATTGTTTTTAACCAAACTGTAAAGCACTTTGTGTTGCATCTTTTGTATGAAAAGCGCTTCATAAATAAAATTTGATTGATTGATTGATTTCAGGTAGCTCCCCAAAACGAATTAGATTTTAACAATTGATAGTGAAATAATACATTGAGTCTTCACATATCTATTATAAGTATGAATAGAGGGTAATACCGTATTATGATATATTCATGTGTTCTCTATGTATTGTTGTAGCAATTATATGGATTTTGTATTAAAACTGCACAATGGAGTAGCTCTCAGCCTCTTTTGTTGCATAAAAGTAGCTCCCGGATTGAAAAAGGTTGAGTATAGATTATTTCCCTGAGTGTTACAATCACTTGGCATCAGCCTTTTCAAACCCCCACATTCATATTTCCACTTGTAGTTATTAAATCATCACCAGGACAATAACAGATACTGATGGTGTTGTGAATAGAATAGTGTTACAATGGAGCGTCACTCCATCTCCGCACGGGCCAACAGTAATGAAGCCGAACGCGGGCTCATATCCCGGACAATCGTCAGCGCTGTCATATTATTGGAGAAGTGGGTCCTGATAAGCTCATCAAGGAGGAGCTGTATTTACAATCGCCTAACAGAGCGCGCACCAGAACACGGCATAATCATTCCCACTTAAGTGCTTGGCAAGATCGCTGTGCTCATAAATTAGCTTTTATCAACGGCCCTGGAGTGAGGGGCGTCTGTCACCGGCTCATGACTTTTTATTGGGCCATTCAAAACCAAAAAGTGGGACATTTGGCGATTTAATTCAATGATTCAGTGGAGTAACTTCAAAGAGACATGAACTTGTTTGTGGTTTTAGTTATACCAACTCTCACAGGCCTGTTATTGAAAACTCAAGTGCAAATGTCTGGGTTTAACAAACTTCAAATGAATTCAAATGGGACAAAAACGCAAACCACGTTAAAAAACCTCGTCCGCGTCTCTTCTTTCTGCAGATTTTTCAGCAGCGTCAGAGTCTCTCTCCTTCCACCGCAATGTCTGATATTCTCATTGCGTCTTGGCTTTTTCTTGGTGACAAAAATTTCACACAAAAAATAAATGTCACTTTTATTTACTTTCCATTTCGTCTTCATTGCCAAAGACCCTTTGTTGAAACAATACTTAATAGTTTTTGTCAACTCTTTTTATGGCATCCAAAAGACAGACAAAAGTCTGCACACACATTTTTGTCTTTATATAAGAACCTATTTCTACTCATTATTAGTAATGTACTACTTTTTGTATTTCTCTGTATTCTAACTGCTAATTTACACATAATGTGTTACAGCACGTACGCGTTATACGCGCAGCAGACGCGCATAACTTTTTTCCTTGTTAACCAATGGGGATGTTTACACTACTAGTGTTATACACTCGTATGACGGACGTATTAACGCGAGGCTGCGCATAATTTAGGATTGATTTCTAATTTTGTGCGCGCAGCAACGCGTCTCCCATTGAAAACATGTGAAACATGATTTTTATTGTGACCCTTGGATTTAGATTGCATCTACACACACAGCACTTGTATCTAAACATTAGCAGGTCGTCTGGCAGGTTTTACAGTGATTCTAGACATTGTTTTTTTTCTTTCATAAAGTCTCGCGTCTGGCCAGACCAGCGCACAGAGACCATGTGATTTGTGTTGCTCTACATCAGTCCTCTGGCCCGTACTGTCCTCTACACTTCTCCATAGACTACACAAGGACAGCATCAGAAGCCGCGGACATGCGCGCAAGGCCAGTGTAGATACACCCAAATAATGTTACGCGCAGATGCGCGCAGTAAACGCGTACGAGCTGTTAACGCCTGTAACTGTTAATAATAATGCATTGGTTTTATACAGCACTTTCCAAGACACTCAAAGACACTTCACATGGCATTAACTTTCACTCCTTACAAAGTGACGATAAACTACAACAGTAGCCACAGAAGCGAGGCAACTAGTATGTGCCATCAGCCCCTCCCACCTCCACCAACCATTCACACACACTAGACTCATTTTAATTTGGGTGAAGTGTCTTGACTAGGGACACAACCACTGCTTGGCACTTTACAGCCGCCCCACTGTGGAACCTGGTGTTCCCAGAGGTCTCCCATCACAGTACTAACCAGGCCCTGCCCTGCACAGCTTCAAAGGTCTAACGGGATCAGGCTTACACATGCAAGTTTTGTCCATAAAGTATGTTGATTTTTCTAATCTGTAGTTGATGAATTGACAATACTGCTACGTTCTAAAGCAAAAAAAATTGCAGGAGCATATTTTTGGGACAGAATTAAGACTCCTGCACCTTGGAAAAGTCATGTTCCAGCAAGATACTGTTGACATATCTTGTTGCTAACAGATTCTTCCCACGAGCTGTTATCAGTTAGAACAAAACACTTTAATAATCTCGCACAAGAATTAAACTTTTTGTTGATCAATTCCACACTGAAAGTAGTTTCCTGCACGTTTTCAGCGTGTTTTATTCATGTACTTCAGTTATGGACTCTGAGGAGCACAGGGACTGGCCTCCTGCTGGTCCCAGAGTCAGAACTAAACATGAGGAGGCAGCATTTAGATTTATGCAACTATAATCTAATAATCTTCCTGAAAATGTGAGACAGGCTTCTCCTCTTGACAATCCAGGTTAAACAGTTCCGTTTTTCTGTGCTACAACTGAGGGATTTCATTTTTTTTTTGCTACAAATATTTTTTTTAAATTGGTATCAATACTTAATATATATGGCTATATTACGCATCTCCATTTCATTTATCATGAAATAAAGTGTATTTTTTTTATTTATGCCAAAAATTGGCATATTGTATATTTCTGACCAATATATCGATAATCGTTATCGTGATATTGTTATCGTGAGCTTAGTATCGTGTATCGTATCGTATTGTGAGGTACCCTTAGGTTCCCACCCCTACTTTCAAATGTACTGTGATTATTTTTTTTATTTGAATGCCTTATTGTGTTCAGCAATTTGAGTTGCCTTGTGTATGAACTGTGCTATACAAATAAACTTGCCTTGTTTGGTGGGGACCTTTGCAAATGTATTCCAAGAACTAGATGGATAGAAATACTGCATCATATTCTCCTCATGCGGTTGTGAAACTGTAACGCAACACGCCTTCCTCAGACCATCCGTCGGCTCTCATCTCGGTGACGGTCCAAAATGGCAGCTGGCTCACTTAAAGCTGGTCGTGATGATTCACTGAGAATCTTTCCCGCCCCTCCCCCCAACCCCAGCCCAGCCCAGCCCTGCTGTGCTCTGGGGGCTGAGCGTAGAGCAGTGAGTGGGGCTGACTTCACACAGATGGTCTCGGCAAAATCAACATGCGAGCACAACACCGTTCACTCACTGGACAAATGCTCTGAGTGACTGCTTCGTGTCTTCTAAAAGCACTGGCCGCACACACTCAGAATGCCTTTACAAAGAAAGAGTGAAAACTGGATCTTTCTACTCCAAAGTAATTTAATAACAGAAGCTTTATTCGTCCCAGAGAGGAGACATTTGAGTTTCAGCGCACACCCAGAACAGTAGATATGCAACTCTGAATGCTGCTTAAAAAAATAAGTAAATATCAATTATATACAATGGATATTATTTGATATTTGATTCTCTGATCTGTTGTTGAGGAAGCTACAACTTTGGAAAGTCCTCCGAGATTACCAGTGTTGGGATTTTGGCCTATATACGCAAATAAATTGAATTAGATTACATTTTCTTGAATTTTCTTGAATCCCTAGAAGAAATGACAGATTATTGTGTAAAGCAGGGGTCTCCAATATGTGAGTCAGGAGCTAACAGTAGCTCGCCAGCCCCTTGCAGGTAGCTCCCCAAAGGATTTAGATTTTAATAAATGATTGTGAATGAATACATTTCGAGCCATTACATATCAGTATGAAAATAGGGTTATACAGTATTATGATATATTTATGTGTTCCGTTTTGTCGTAATTTTAGATTATTTTTTTTATTACGACTGCAAAATGGAGTAGCTCTCTTGTGTTGCATAAAAGTAGCTCTCCGAATAAAAAAGGTTAGAGACCCCTGGTGTAAAGAATGGACTTTGAGTGTTTCAGCGCACCCACAGAACAGTAAGAGATACCTAGCTTTGAATGCTGCTTTAAAGCTGAAACTACTTCACAAAAAGATGAGTACAAATCAATAATATACAATGGATTTAATACTATCAGCTCCAACTGGGCTGTGTAAAACCAGTCTGTTTGGAACAACTGGATTGAACAGTTTCTATTGTGATTGATTGGCTATGTAACCGCGTAAAGCAGATACTATGGAGACAAGACCATCCCCAGATGCATTTAAGAGCACAGGGGAAAGCCATGCCTGTTCAGAGGACTATTGACATGTTATGTATTATGTATAAATGTATTAGAAATGTCTTTGGATGCATAAAGCCTTGGACATATTTTTCATTATTATTGTCACGACATTTACCAGTGATCACCAAATACCACATGTTTCTTTATTGTACATTTTTATAGGATAACATACACTAAAGCTTTTTATTTTTTTATCTTTAATATTTCCATCTCAAACAACCCAAATCCAGTCATGTTGCAATGTGGAATTTCTCCTTAAATGTGGAAGCAACAACAGTGGTTTTTATTATGATATATAATGTGCAGGATAGTACATGGAGAGATGTTAAGAACTGTATGCTTCTTATTTTGATTTTAGATATATCATCAAAATGTGTCATGACACCTTATAAATCGGATTTCGTGGGAACAACCCATAAAGTCAATCATGCACTGATCATTTTAATCATTGCAATGAGGTAAATTTATGCAGCACATGTGTCATTATTTTATCTTGCCTTCGTGTGGGAAAAGCAGTCAACACTGTGATTTTAATTGGGCTGAAATGACATGATTCGTCTTTCTGCAGTTGAGCAGCATGAGTGAAAACGAAATGCTCAAAGTAAACAAGATGTGTGATTACATTTTCCAAAAGTCCGTTTATACTAATGAAATGTTGTTTACAGATACAATCACTTTTCCTCATTTAAATTTGCTTCGGCAACGACACGCCTTCCAATCAGAAAAATGAAGCCGTCAGTTCTCGTGTGGATTGTCTTGTATCTGGCCATGCACAGGCTATGGACAGGATACTTCTTGGAAAACAAAACTATCAAATCAAAATGTATACTGTATAATGTCTTGATGAGATGACTTCTGTTGTGACCTAGGGCTATACAAGAATAAATTATATTGTATTGTAATGTCAGAAACTCAGACTCAGCACAGAACTTTAAATCAAATAATAAAAAAATATTATACAAGCGTCTATGAGTGTCCAAAAAACGCTATATACACGTTTGAACTACTACTACTACTACTACTACCTACTACTACTACTACTACTATATACATTTAAGATATCTAATAAGCAAAGTGCTGAACAATAACACTTTTTTTTTTATATCTCAAAATGACAAAAATATCAGGTGGCAAATGACAGTGAGACAAGGTGCGTTTTCAAGAAGGGTTGAAAGTGCTGGAGTGACTGCTATTTTAATGTGCAAAAGGTAAGAAGTCCACAGCTGTACATTTACGTTCCACTATTTTCAAGTTTCCTGGGCAAATCACTGAACGATGACAAAAGTAAACGTTTTTTCTGGGTCTTTGTAAAACCACTCATTGTCGGCACGACCAAAGGCTTTGTGAGTTGACAACAGACCATCACGAGTCTCTGAACGACTGCTGAAGGACAAACTTTATTCAAGTCTTCACTGCATCTGTTGAATCTGCCCGTAAAAAAACACATCTGTGACTGCTACTTTTCAATAATACTTTCTACGAGAACCAACACGTTTAACCGGCACTACTCTAGTTATTGAGTCAATTATTTTTGCAATTAAAAAAATATGATGACAAACACCCGAGGGGGATTTAACTCTGTCCTCAAAGGGCTGGTGTGGCGGCAGGTTTTCATTCCAACGAATAAGAAGCAGAATAGGCCCAATCCATTTCTCACTTGAGGCTGAGAGTGGGGACTGGTGTGCCTCTACATGGTTGTAATGAAAGCCTGCAGTCACACCAATTGAATACCCTTGGACTACACTATCGAACCATAAACAATTTACAGATGGACAATACTAACCCACAAGCTCCATGAAGCCCATAGGGAAAGGCTCATGGACAAAGTTTGGCTTCAAATTGCTCTGACTCCGATTGACTAGCATTGAAAGCATAAACTCCTCTAGCTCCGAAACATTTTGTGTCACACACGATTGAGGGCTTAAAAATCTGGTTTAGTACTCTTTAAGATCCTGGTGTTTATATCGTAATATTCATTCATCCATCCATTTTCTTCTCCTTAATCCTTTTCTGAGTCTGGGGGGTGGCAATCAGAGCTGCACCCTTGTCACTTAGCACCTCTATATTGTAATATCTTTGGAAATCTAGATAGGAGGACTTGAAGGACTTAATTTGCGGGTGAAACTTCAGCTTGCCTTAGCTATAGCCTTAGCTAAATTGGCTCCAGCTAGCTAATGCTAAAATTGGCTTCTTCCGCAAACAATATCGTGACTTGAGCACTGCCAGTTCTTTCCTGATTTAACGCCTGTGTATAGAACTCACTCTAGCTAAAATGGCTACACTAAAACATATTTATGCATCTTCTTGTTTAATTTGAAACCTGGATTTTCAGCCATGTTGCAAACGCAAAGCCTATGAAGATTTCAAGAAGGACGACAACTTTTATTAAGTATCCAATGCTGTCAACAAAATACGACTCAAGCTTGAAAATCAATTTGCAATTACATTCCTTATCAGAAAAAGAAGTAAATCAGCCACGTTCTTTCCATGTTTGTACACACTAATCCCCCATTGTTCACTGAAGCAAAAAACAAACCACTTTCTCCAGTGCATGTTGGACGACGCGAGGCTGTTTGCTTTTTCCGCGCAGATGGCCGGTTTGGATTGTCGCACCGCAGCTGTTGGCGCGCGGCTGCCCAAACAGTTGTGTTCTAACGTGTCCCACATCTCCACAAAATAACTGCTGTAATTCTATCGGCCTTTGTGCGCTTACTGTACTGAAACCTCACACACAGCGTTTTAGAGTAGATGGAAGGAAAATCTACTAACAAAGTAAAAAAGATAAATTTAAATCCACAACTCATTTCATCCCGCACAAACGTTTAGCTACTGTGACAAGTTAAACATACTGTGATTAGGGTTGAGAATATAGACTACGCTAATGGGCTTTTACTCAGACCAGACTCTTGTCTAAGTGCACATTAGGTTCTATAGTATTGTGATATTTGGGCCACAATTCAATTTTATTACAATTCTTAAAATATTGTGACACAGAAAGTATCGCAATTTGATTCTGCAGTATATCAAGATTCATGTTCCTCATTATATTCACAGGTATTACACAAAAATGAGGAAAATATGACTCAACTCATGTGTGACATTTCTTATGATCTATACATTTACAAGAAAAAGCTGAGGAGGGAAGTGAAAAAACTTTATCCTTGAACATTCAGGACACAGGACCTTATTACAAGACATTATTCTCTGAAGGCGACGCATGAATGGTGAGCTCCATCACTTACACTATTCAAATACAATAGACTAGAGAAGTTTTATGTTCAACCAGTGGGCCGTGGTACATCAGTGTGCTGATGTTACTCGGTGTGCCGTGAGAAATGATCCAATATCACCTACTTGGTCAAATTAATGTGAAAAAAAATTATAACTAGCAGATTCGACATTTTTTGCACTACTCTGATTATCACATGATGATTACTTTGTTAATAAAGGCTGCAGATCAGTTCGTATCAGTTTCAGCTGGTGGTGCGTGGATGGTTATAAATGGGTCGGCACTAGTGAGTGGTTAGGGTTAAGGGTGGATTGGGGTTATTCTTTGGGAATGAATAGGTATTTTGTTATATTTACTTCCGCTTCCGTCCAGATTCCGTATGATCTAGTGCTGACCGTTATAAATGGAAAAGGTGTTCCTTAAAGCAGACATAATAGTGTCACATAAACGTGAGATGTAAATTACCAGAGTAAACTCAGAGAAAACACAAAAGTGAAAAAACTTTGCTCTGCTTTATGGATTTAATTAAGTGTGAAAAATATACAGAATATGAACAGAATCAATTTCTTTCCCCACCACTAGCAGACTCACACCACGTGGGTCTTGTCTTGAACACAGAGTACTTTGCGAAAGTCTCATTCTCTTTACCTTTGCAATAATACTTAGAATTATTTCATTGCCATTCTAATTAACAGGAAATCACAAAACTAGGAATTTGCTTTGGCCCATGGTTCAAACACGATATACGAGTGAAAAATAGACAAGCGTCTCAACTAAATATTTTTTGATGCATGCCTGACAACAAAATACAGCTGTCTAAACTGTAAATTGTAATATATTGTTCCACACTGAACATGTCCAGGCCCCAAGGCGGGTTAAAATTGGTGTTGCTTTGACATAACAGCCCCAGGGTTTTTGGTCAAAATTCCTGTGTTTCTGCACAGTGGGAGTGAAGCTATAGTCGAGCAACATCTCTTGTTACAGAGTTGGATTTTCACACATTCTCAAACTGCTGAAGCACAAGTCCTGTGCTTTCTGCCGTGAAATTAAAAGCACAATTAAAACCAAAAACAACAAAAAGCATGCAGCAGATTTATCATTGCAATTTACTCCAAATGTTATTCGGAAAGAAATCTGTGTAGAAATTGGGCACTGTGGTTATTGGGGGCAAACAGAATTCAAACAGTGCAGACCATGTGTGCTTACACCATGGGTCTCCAACCTATAGCTCGGGAGCTACTAGTAGGTCCCCAGACTCTTAAAAGTATTTTATGAGTATGTATACCAACAAAAATGGAAGTAAAACATTGCTCAAATATGCACAAATTGATTATAGACCATTAGAACGGTCTTAAAACCAGATTTGCCAATAGAAAACATAAAACATTTGCTATATCTGTGCTGGAAAGAAGACTACAGTTGGTTATTCCATTGTTTAAAGAATGTCAACATGTTTTCAAATCAAGATAAAAACGACTTTATCCATTGTAGCACCACATTTTGTTGACGGTCTAAAAGGAGTAGCTTTCTGCCAGTGTTGTCCCAAAGAAGAAGTAGCTCTCCAACGAAAAAGGTTGGAGACCCCCGAATAACACCATTTGGGTACGTCAGACTTGGACCCCGATTAAAGTGCCTGGGTTCATGTGCGTGTTTGATCTATTACTTAAATTAGACGAGGCCAATTATCTCCCTCCTCTAATGTCAACGTACTAGAATGAGTTCCATTTCTCCGGCGGGCGTCAGAAGAAGCCCTGCTGAGAGACAGAAGTGTTGGCTGCTTCCCTACACCTCACCCACCGCGCACCGCCATATCCTCTTTCATCCATCAGAGGGGAACGTCGCGGTCAAAGAGCTTTCGGTTTGGCGCGTAAACAACAAATGTGTTTTACCTGCGACTCAGAGCGTGCCGCAGGCAATGGGAGGGAGTAGTCAACACACTCACAGAAGTAAACAATGGGGGTAACTGCTGGAAAACGTCTTTTAAAAACCCTACGAAAATGTACTCTCGCCCGAGGTAAAGCAAACGGCACCCAACATTTGGAATAATAGCAGAGTGGGAATCCGGTCATATGTAGTTTACATTGTATGTTTGTTTGAAAAGGTTTCATACAAAATATTGCAATCTACACTGGCCTAGTAAAAGTAAAATGACCACAGCTGCACCATATCATATAATCATGTGCTGCAGGGTATAGGACATTTCACCCGCACCCCCAAGAGATCCTTTATGTACCAATAGTGAAGCTTACTATAATTTTAAAAGGTGAAAATACACAACACTCTCATATCTGTATAAATGAAAAACACAATATAATATTAACAACATATAGATATTGTTCAAAGCGCCCTTTGATTTGACGCAAATATATTTAATATTAATCAAACCGTAGGTTTCCTTTAAGTGCCAGGGAGCAGGACAATTGTTTTGTTTATAGTACGAGTTAGCTTCTCACAAACACGCACAAGGATATGGAGACAAACAACAAGACTGACCCTGGATCCGAGCTTTTCCAAGTCGAGCAAAGTAGAGTCGAGCGCATACTATAAATGTCAAGTACAGGGTGTCTGCCGCTGGTAGGACTCACAACGAGAGAATATCGGATCAAGTAAACACTGCAACTGACGAGACGATCCGCTAGTCGCTGTCATCACTAGTTTTATGGCACGAGACAAAAAGACACGGAACATTATAAATTATTATGTTCTCGAGAAGAAAAGTCAAGAGTCCCTCACAAGTTAACTATTGCCTCCAAGATACAAGAAAAATCATGCTAAGATAGCGCCATAACATCAGTCGTTTGTGCAGAAAGTAAAGCTGCTCCCGAGTTGAGACAAAAACTAGATTAACGTGAAGCTTGAGGGCGATGTTTTAAACTGGACGCTCTGGATTTGCAAAGAAGGCTGATGTCAACAGTGAACTTTAACTTTGTTCTTCATGAGACGTGTTTGTATCGCGTCATTGATGCCATAAATAGCAAACAATCTACTGCTATGCCGGAACTTTGTTGTAGTGTTCATGGTGACACCTGGCTGTTGCAAACACTTGAATCTATGCGTATGTGTGTGTGTCTGAATGGGTGAAGCAGTGTTTCCCACACATAGACTAATCTGTGGCGCACCGCCACAGATTAGAGACCGCCCGCCACAAATTGCGTTTCGTATTATTATATATATTTTTTTTTTGTTACGCTATTTAAAACATGCATCGTCTAGTGCCGCCGCAGCGGTCAATTTGACAGCGGGGAGGGGGGTTTAAAATGTGGCGGCCCTTCGTAACTCTCACTCAAGCTACGCGTCTCTCCCACATACAGAGACCTACACACACACAGCCCCTCCCCTTCGTGCACACCGCGTGTCTCCGTCTCCATCAGCGATCATCGCTGTAAGCAGCTGTGGTCTATTAATTTACCGCGGTAAAGTGGCCCGCATCTTTCAGCTCTATGAACATGCGGCCCGCATCGGGGAAAAGACGGTGCGCGTTTTGTTGAGAACTTACGGTAACAGCGGAACGTCCTTTCGGAGTCACCCATTTTTATCGAACAGAAAGCGCGCTGGGGTCTGGGAGACACGTTTTTGTGATTAAAACCTTATAGAGATGCCACCCGGCACACATAGCACCAGCCCCCTACGATTCCTCCGGCAGATTGTGAGTCCTCAGGAGGATAGCCACTCTATTGTTTACATGTATAAAGTACACAATTTGGTCCGCTAGTGCAATTTTCAAGTATTGTAACTATTTACTGGAATAAGGTGTGCGACTAATTTCACTTGACTCATGACCTTATTATTGCCCTCTGCCACTGTACCAAAGACCAGAAACTTTTACTGTAGAAATATTGAGAAATATTGAGGTAAAGTAGCCATTTTGGTCCAAAATACCTCCAAAATAGTCAAAAACATGTCACTTTTGATCTACTGTAACTTTTTACTGTAAAAAGGTGTGCGACTAATTTCACTGGATTCATGACCTCAAGATTGTCCTCTACCACTGTACCAAAGACCAGACACTTTTACTGTAGAAATATTGATTTAAAGTAGCCATTTTGGTCCAAAATAGCCTAAAAATGGTCAAAACATGTCACATTTGATCTACTGTAACTTTTCACTGTAAAAAGGTGTGCAACTGATTTCACTGGATTCATGACCTCAAGATTGTCCTCTACCACTGTACCAAAGACCAGACACTTTTACTGTAGAAATATTGAGAAATATTGAGGTAAAGTAGCCATTTTGGTCCAAAATACCTCCAAAATAGTCAAAACATGTCACTTTTGATCTACTGTAACTTATTACTGTAAAAAGGTGTGCGACTAATTTCACTGGATTCATGACCTCAAGATTGTCCTCTACCACTGTACCAAAGAACAGGAACTTTTACTGTAGAAATATTGAGAAATATTGAGGTAAAGTAGCCATTTTGGTCCAAAATACCTCCAAAATAGTCAAAACATGTCACTTTTGATCTACTGTAACTTATTACTGTAAAAAGGTGTGCGACTAATTTCACTGGATTCATGACCTCAAGATTGTCCTCTACCACTGTACCACTGTACCCCCCCCCCCCCCCCCCGCCGACGACCACCACACATTGCCTTCAAACCTGTGGGAAACACTGGGTGAAGTGTTGACAGTAGCACAAACATTAAGCAGTTTTCTTTGTTTGGGATAATAGTTGCTTTTGCTGATTTGAATCCACCATAATTTTCCATCGCCACATGACCTAATGCATTCTTTGGAGATTAGAAACCCCAGTGTGCCTGATAACCCACTGCCATTTCAACGGAAAATCACTCTGTTTGTAAAAGCTGCAAGACATTACGGCACATAATTATTCGAGAGCGTGCTTTGTAAATACAGTGGAATAATATTAGTCTTAATCTTTGTGCGCCTTTCCTTTTTATAGCCGTATTATGGGCTCACCTCTGCCACAATAGTCAATGCAGTTATTAAGCTGAGTTTACAAGCCGTCGGCAAACAAGGAATGCACACATCAAATCGTGACAGCTCAGCAGAAAGGTGGGGCATAAACAGAGAGCTCCCATGGCCAGGAGCAAAGCCTTTTCAACCCAAACAAGTCATGAAGCAAGATAATTGTGCTGTTTGCATGAGTGGCATTTGTTAGACCTCATATTTCAAAAGGGTAAAACTGCCAATTTGTGGTATCATAATCACTGAGGGTCCACAAATACAAGCCATACAATACATGGCCAAAAGAATAGACAAGAGACAATGGAAGATACATGAGAACAGGGGTAGGAAGGGGTGGGGGATGTTAACATAAAATATCTATGGCTATTTTTTTCTTGGAGTATTCTGATCATTCCATTCAAACAAAGGTAACATTTTGCACTAAAAGAGGCTTTTGTCATGGTTCAAGAATCATCAAATATGGAAAATCCTTCAACTCTAATTGACCAATCGCTGGAATATTTATTTTGATCACTAACTTGTTAAAATCAGAGTTTACACCAGGGGGAAAAAACTACTCTAAGTCAAGACTTAGACATGTCATATCCATCTGATAGATTCATAAAATAACTACGAGATCCCATCCCACAGTGGTGAAATGTCAGTGGTGAAATGTCAATGGTGATGTTGCAAAACAAAGCAAACAGTCTGATCTCTCCAAGTCGTCATACGTGGAGCTACGTGTCCTAAAACATTATTATTATATCATCAAGTTATTGTTGTGAACCAATGTCCTTGCTTTTTACCTCATGCTTTTTGGTGAATTGGTGGTTAAGAAATGCAAGGTCCATCATTCCTTATTGGGTTCTTTGAGCTGGGTATCAAACGCAGTTTTCCTATAATTTTGGTAAGAGTAAATAAAAACGTTTTTCAAAATTAGATCTATTTACATTTGATTCCAGAGACAAGCTGCTCTACTTTCCCACTGCTACTACATTTTAAAGTCAAATCAAAGTATAGAAAGAGTTCCCCGATACAGTGACCCAGTTACAACAAAATACAGAGTTCTCAGTTTGCATGTCACTGATGAAGGTCCACAGGACTGGAGGAAATTGACATGCATGGATCATCTCCAAGAACTTATGCGTGAAAGAAGCTGTAAAACAGTTTTGACTGTTTTCAGCCAGCTAAAGTTGGCTAAAAGACAAACATTTACATTCTGACCAGCTAAATTTTGACTCATTACATACACATGTTTGTAACACAATCAAAAACATAAGTATCCATCCATTTTCTACCCTTTAATCCATTTCTGGGTCAGGGGAGTGGCAATCAGAGATGCCACCCAAGTCTCATAGCACCAGCCCCTCACTGACCCTCTGCAGGTGGTGAGTCCACAGGAGGACGGCTGCTCTCGGAGTGTGAGCATAGCCTTGATCTTTCAGTGGGGGCTTTTGGGCAAAGTGGGGTCAAGTGTCTTGCCCAAGGACACAACGACAGCAGTCATCAGTGGGATGCGGTGGAGAAGGTGTAGAGGTGGGAATTGAACCCACAACCTTCAGGCCTGAAGGCCAATGCTCTACCAACTGAGCTACTGTTGCCCCAAAAACATAAGTATATGTCAGAAAATACAAATGAAGTCATCGGCTGGAATCGAAAAGGTCCTGAGCTTGACAAAGAGGATTAGCATGACTATTGGCAGAACTGAAGTTGGCTGGATGACATTCTCAATTCTCAAACCTCAATGGCTACTTTAGGTTAGCAAGGCAGAGGGCCAGATAAAATGTCACAGTGGGCCGTGATTAGCCATGCTTGGTTTCAAGAGATAAGATTTGGTTATTCAATTTAATTCAATTATGTTTTGTATAGCACTAAATCTCGGAGGACTTAACCAAATTGTCAAATTTGCCAACACAGATCCAAGAATCAAACTGTTCAAACATGCAATAACAAATACATAGAGCAGTTGGTCCATAAGGACCAATACCACTATCCTGAGATTCTCCCGCGTAGTCAGTAATAGTAGTGAGTAATTATAGGTCACAGGTCTGTCCAAACAGGCTGTAAAACAGCTGCAGTATTTTCTAAACACAGCAGCTACAGTCTTGACTAGAACCAGGAAGAATGATCACATTAGTCCAGTTCTCAGGTCCTGTGGCTCAGAGAATAGACTTTAAAAACAGCTCTGCTTGTTACAAGTCGCTCCATGGCCTCGCACCAAAGTACATCTGTCACATGTTAGTGCCATATGAACCGACCCGAACTCTGAGAAACACAGGGACTGGACTCCTGCTGGGACTCTGAGGATTTTGTCTTTGGATTTTGAGGAGAATGAGATATGAGGACTGTTGCCATCTCCAAACTTAACAGTATTTTTTGAATGAGAATAAGTCTTTGAAATGTGGCGTGAAAACGAAAGCTGAAAAATAGCTCTTCCAAACTCTTCAACAGATCATTAATATTCAGATGCTTCAGTTTACGGTTTTACATCTGCAGAATTTGGACCTCCTGTGGACTCACCACCTGCAGAGGGTCAGTGAGGGGCTGGTGCTATGAGACTTGGGTGGCATCTCTGATTGCCACCCCCCTGACCCAGAAATGGATTAAAGGGTAGAAGATGGATGGATGGATGGAGAATTTGGACGGCGAAGTGGAACTGGAATACTGCCAAAGTGCAGCCAATCCAATCTTGAACACTGTGGTCTATGGGGTGGAGGGAAAAAATACGTAACTGCAGGATTTAAGTAGAACGCATCAGCTTTAGGAAAAAAAACTCATTTTCCTTGTAGATATTTTGTCCAAATCCAGTAGTTAAATCCTGGATATGGTTGAAGACAGATCTCCCAACGATCTTCCTTCAAAATAAACAATCTCTGCTGTTCGAGAGGTTTGCTTATGATAGAAGAGTGAAGCTTGAACTAACATTAAAAAGATTTTTTGGTGTAAATTTGTGAAATGATCCTAGTGATCTGCAAAAGCAACATTTAAAAAAACTTAAAAATATGAAATAATACTGTATGTGATGGTTAAGTAAGTTTCTTCAACCCAATCCTTTGTTTGGTTGGAATACAGTCAGTGAATTTAATATCATCATTAATCAAAAGAACAATAAAGCAGGGATCAGTGGTTACATAAGAAAAACCAGCAATATGACTTCATCACAAGAGTCCACACCGCTGTACACAGCAGTCAGCAACCTGCAGATCAGGTCTGGGTCTGCAGAGAGGCACCAGGGCATCAAGGATCACTCATTAATCTGAAAACAATATTATTTGGTCTGTAGGCTAAATGTGGGCAGCTAATCAGGAAACTGAGCAAGTGAGTCATCATTGAAATGTTCAAAATGCTGTTCAAAATGTTATAATCTTCAATTAAATGACTAAAAAGGACCCTGTACTATTCTAGGAAATGTAAAGTCATTCCTCATGACTAGTTCTTGAACCTTGATGTATCGCCTGAATATCGATATGTGATAAGTCCCATAAAAGAGACTTCCTTCAATGTCCATCTCTGGGTGAAGCGGCCCATCTCTTCGTACAGTAACTCAGCTCTGGTCTCTGGTTATTTAAGGGCAGCTCGCAGTGTGCCAGGGGCCTCTGTAACCGCCATGTAATTGAATTGAATGCTCGAACTGATTAACAAAATGGAAATGCAGCGGGCTGATCCAGGTGACGGGAATCAGGAACCAACTCTCTTATCGAGAAATGTGTCAGTGCCCAGGGGTCCACACGCCGCAGACTGCCAGGCCTCTGCAAAGCTCACCATACACACATCCTCCAAGTGCACTGGAGGGAGCCCAGCTCACACGCTGAGGAATTAATTAGATGACTAAAAAGGGGGTGGGGCAAAAGCTCTTAAAACTGAAAATCTGACCTAAATTGGATATAAGAAAATGACACAAAAATTACTATTAATAATGCATTGAAAAAATAATTGGGCTGACTTGAATTTCAAAATAAATGTCAACATCTTCAGCCAATCAGTTGTATGGCTTATGATTTTTGCTTTACCTCCATTCAAAATATTTCAGATCAAATATTTAGTTGACTAATTGTGATGATGATTGATTTTGATTGACCAAGAAACCATTGATCACTTAATCAGCAAAACCAGCGGACTCCAACCCCGGTGGGCTGGCTCGGAGTATGAACGTGGCTAGATTTTGACAAATGACCGGAATCTCTAGTTACAGCTTTGTCAAGTGACACAATAGTGCTGAAATGTATTCTACAAGCTAGAAAACAATAGTTAAAAGAAGGAAGAAGAGAGCAGAGCTAGATCAGATCAGAGTGGAGCTAGAGTGGGACGAGAGTGAGTATTTGAGTGAGTTTGTTGCTCTAAAGTATGGATTTATAGAAAACCACTTAATATATAAAAACAAATCCTGAAGTATGTAGGTTCCCTTTCGGCTGAGGACATGCCGTTTTAGGGCGCAATGTCCAGCGCAAGAGTAGACTGTTTAAGCTAGCAACAGTCCAGATATTATTATTTTTTATTATTATTTATTTATTTCGAACCATGCACAATACACATTTTTACATATATCAATATAGCAGACAGATAACCCATACCTGGTTCGAAAAGGAGTTGGATGAAGCAAATGCTTATTGGGTTCCAACCCCATCAGACAAAGTGTTTAACAATATCATGCAGTAGAATTCTTGAAAATACGACAATACATTACAACAGTTATACACTACTACCACCGATGGTATAAGACAGACAACACTAAACACACACACAGGCCCAAACCAGGGCTGGACTGGCCATCGGGCGTACCGGGCAATGCCCGAAGGGCCGATGCCCATATTTGGGCCGGTCTGTCTGCCTCATACAAAAAACATGTTTGTGAAAAGTGTAAATCCGTTGAGAAATGTCTGAGGGGAGCGCGCGTGTCCGCGGGGCACCTGCTGTATGTACTCAAACGGGATTCCACCACCTCAGCGGCCGCAGTGTTCCCGCATCCAGCGGCTCTGAGCTGGACGCGGGAACCGCTCACAACACAACACGGTGAGCGCGTAGCCGCAACGTGACCATGTACCCAAGACCATAAACGCGCACAGGACCATGCATGTCTTTGCGTAATTTGTGCACCCAATAAATACACCGCTGCAGGAAAAAGTCC